>CM074782.1:2515452-3115452 GCA_037355745.1 Pseudo-nitzschia multiseries | reverse complement strand
GTATCAATCCATTCGTCTCTGGAATATATCTGATTTTACTGCTCTAATGGTTGACAAAGGGGTGAATGTTGAACAGTATTTCAAAAACATCTCTCACCATGGTGTACATAATGACAACACTTTTTATGATCTTGATTTTGGGGAAAACCCACATAATATTCATCTAGCGTCGCCCGGAGAGAGACTCCATATGCACCAACTTGGTTGTGCAAAGTGTGCAGTGGAGATGTTCCACGAGGACTTTTTAGGCAATAACCAGCGGCTTCTTGGTGAGATGGAAAGGTTAGCCAGTTACTATGGTGGTGCTGTTCAGAGGCAATCCGATCGTGACTTCCCACGAACCAATTTTTCAGAATCAATACATACAGCAAAGAAGGAGGGTAACCAGTACATTGGAATGCTTTATATTCAGATGCTGTCACTTCTGTCTGCTGGAGGTTGTCAATTGTTGTTGTCTCAAAAGATGCCATCCAATCTTGAGAACAAGAGCAGAAAGTGTGAAGACAAAATTGACCAACATATTTACGCCATTGAGTTGTTGTTGGGTATGGAAGAGTTCCTAAAGTATGCTGGAACGTTTGACGAGGTTTTCAAACAAGACAAGAAAGGTGTTTTGAATCTTGACAAAATGGTTGTTCTTTTCATCAACTGTATAAATAACAATCTGCAAGTAAGTAAAGGAGAGGGTAACAATCTGGTGAAGAATAACATGTATTTTCATTTATCACAGTACATGACATTGTTTGGTCCTCCAACTGGGTGGGACTCTGCTGCAAGTGAGAGCAATCATAAAACTGAAGAGAAGGCTCCTGCTAAGAAAACTTGACGAAACATGTCTACACTAATCAAGCAAACTTGCAACCGAGTGATGGAGTATCAAACTATTGATTGGCTTGACCGTGAATTTGATTTGTTCAAACATAGATCCATAACCGGACCAAATCATCCTAAGGAGGGTGGTTGGTCAGCTGGGTCTTCGTTTTGGATTGGTGTGATGAATGGTCTCCCTTACATGAAGTGGGATGAAAAAAACGCAAGTGTACCCTGGTTTCCATTGGATGTTCTCAAATTTTGTTGTGACGTGGTCCTTCCGGCTGTGGGCACCAGCAAGCTTTTTGGAACCACGGAGCACAAGAGGTATGACAAATATCGTGAGATGAAATTACTATTTTGTGCCCATCCATCGTTTAAGTCTGATTCTGGACAATTGTCCAATGTATGGTACAACTTGGCTAATTTTCAACTTGACCTCCTCGATGGGCGTGGACTGCAAGTTTATCCATGTCAGATTATGTGCCTGCTTTACCTTGAAGGTCCTTTCCCCATGGGAAGCTCCGTTAGTGGTTTCGAATTAGTTTACTATGGTTATTATGCCGTCGCTCGTTGCTTTGTTTCTGCAGACCCCATACCAAGCAAGAGGGATAAAGGAAAAAAACACCACCATGCGTTGGTAAAGCAAGATGAGTTGCGGAACAAATTGTATTTGTTCAACTGCAACGCCATTGAGTCCAAAGCTGCCATTGTTAGAAACCATGGTATTCCTGACCAATATTTTGTGCTGGGAAATCGTGAACAATGGTTGTTTAATTTCCGTGAGACAATGGCTGCATTGGAAAAGAAGGATTTACAATCAATAGTACGAGATGGTAAAAACAGCACATGAATTGAACGAACAAGTTTATTATCAGTGATATTTTGACTTAAATTGATTTGCGTATTTTTCATTTTTTCACTATTCTGCAACGCTGTTGCAGAAATTGCTTTTTTCGTTTCAGGGGAGTACTTGTAAATTGATTTTTGTAAAGTTGTGTATTTATGGTTTTTGATGCACCCCACTTTTCATGTGTATTTTGTGTTTTTCCATTTTCTGCAACAGCGTTGCACGGAATGGCCTTTTTCCGTATTTTCAAGGGTACAGTCATCCAATTCCGGCTTTCTTCAAAATGGTGCAATTGCGTTTCAAAATATCAGCAGGAAGCCAGCAGCAAGCAGTGGCGTTTCCAGCGGCGTTATGGAGCAGCAGGAAGCCAGCAGGAAGCCAGCAGCGAGCAGCGGCGTTTCCAGTGGCGTTTTGGAGCAGCAGGAAGCCAGCAGGGTTCCAAGCAGCATTTTGAAGTAGCAGGAAGCCAGCAGCAACCAGCGGCGATAGGGTCTAGCAAAAGCAACAACAACAGCGAATAGCAAGAGCAAGAGCAAGAGCAACAACAACAGCAACAGCGACTAGCAAGAGCGACAGCAACAGCAACAGCAATAGCGAGAGCAACATCCACTAGTGGAGTGGCGTTTTGGAGGAGCAGCAGGAAGCCAGCAGCAAGCATCGGGGTTTGGAGCGGAGAAGCAGGAAGCCAGCAGAGGCGTTTTGGGCGGCGTTTTGAGCGGCTTTGCGGTTGGATCGCTGTTGTTGATTTGTTGCCGTTGATTCATCCTGTGGATTCGTTTTGATCGTTGTTGCTGTTGCGTATCTATAACAATATATAATAATTGAACAAAATTGGGTGAATATCTATCAATGTAGAGTAAATAATAACAACAGAATAATATAATTTACATGCTAACCTGCCATGTTGCCTTCGCTTTGGTGTGGCCGTGTTGTTGCCATTGTTGTTGCCTTCAATTTGGTGTTGCCTTCGATTCGGTGTTCCTTTTGGTCGATGTTCATTCAGGTTGATGTTGCCTTTGATTCGGGATGTTGCCTTCGATTTGGTGTTCCAACGATCGTTGTTTGGATGACAATCTTTTTACGGACGATCGTTGTTCCGATCCGTACCTATGAAAATAAGAAGAAAAAATAGAAGTGAGAAAATACAACATCATCAGCAATGCAACAGGCGGGCATCAATGTCTATCTATCTCACGTTGTTGCCTTCCACTTGGTGTCGCATTCGTTCGATTGGCAAATTCATTCCTTGTTGCCGTTTACCAATTCGTACCCAAGACGCCGCACGCTGCTTCTTGCTGTTGCCGTAGATTTGCAGACTTCTTACTCCTATGTCACAAAAAACTGGATCTTGTTCCTGTTGATATAGCAAAGGATGCAGATTTTCCCCTTTCAAGACGTCTGTGTTTGGGTGATCAATTCCAAGAACACTATCTTTCCAGCAAAAATTCTCTCGTCCGAAGCTCTCTATTGTCTTTTTTCAGCCAAGGCAGTTATTTTGGACTAAAATATCTTGAGCCTGAATTCCCTGCCTACTAGTGATGATTGCTGATCAGTTCAGTGGGATTCAACGTTCTCGGACAGAGTGCCAATCGTAGAAGTACGGTAAAGCAACTCTGCTCAAAATAAGCCGGGTAAGATTATGAAGGGAAGGAGTATTTTTTACCTCCCGAAAAGAAAAGAAAATCACACTGTAAAATCACACTGTAAAATCACACTGTAAAATCAATCTATGTTTTCGAAGGGTCGAAACGCATTTTTTTGAGAATCAGCACGTCCGTTCGAATTTTTTTGTATTAGTGAGATCGAATTTTTTTAAGTAGTTGATGTAGCGAACCGAATGTAAGGAATGGTAGTGCCACGTGGAACGTACGACGCACGTACAAACCAAAGAACACCCTTGAGTATGCAAGATCTCACTGTATCACCAACGTAGGTACGAACTCTACTACGATCACTCCTCACCGAATACAGCAATTCCACTGTAAGCAGCAAATTACAGGGAAAGCACAAACAAGCCGGTAAAGGATTCTTCCAGCAAAAACCAAGCCTACAGCTCACTCTTTTGCTCCTAAAACGATTAGTAGTAGAATAAAAGGCTTATATGTCCAGGTCCACTAGTCTTCCCTATTGTACCCGTACAAGCCTACCTTGGTCGGATAGTCACCTATCGCGACGCGGCGTTTCTCCCAACGTGAGGACGACCCCCACAAGAGAGGCCCAACGCGTCTCTCTAATCTCATCGACGTCGGTAGACGCCTACATCGCCGACTTCCTTCTTGTACCCGTACAAGCCTGGTCCGATAGTTATCTATTGCAACAATCCCCACCAGAGAGGCCCAACGCGTCCCTCTAATCTCATCGACGTAGGTAGACGCCTACATTGCCGACTTCCTTCTTGTACCCGTACAAGCCTGGTCCGATAGTATCTATCACGACGCGTCGGTTTTCGCCCTACGGGAGGATCCTCCACCAGAGAAGCCCAACGCGTCTCTCTGATCTGACCAACTTAGTAGGTGAACGCTTACACCGCCGACCTCCGGCCAGGAATCCGGCTCAACCTTAGCTACACGACAATGAACTACAGGGAGTTCTTCCTAGGGGAAGGGCCCTTTGGGGAAGCGCCTGCGAGGCATGACATCTACCAAGCCATCTACACACTTTTCAATGAAGCTGATGGGGACCGGCTTCTCCCCCTCCTCCTGGATATCTTCAATGCACAAGCTATTGGCGGCTTGGGCATCTTCCAGGAAGATGCAGCAGGGGTGGACCGGCTCCGGGTCATCCATGGCCTCCGACGCTATCCAGGAACCATTACCCAGCCCTCAGCCAACCGGGGCCGAGCCTTTGGATACATTGATGATGTGGAAGGACAAGAGGTGGAGCTGGTGCGGGTGGACGCAGCCCTGCTGTCAAGGGCGGCAGCAAGCCGGGTGTACCTTCTAGCTCACCATGAAGCCAACGTGTCACAACACCCCGAGAGAGATTACATCCCGGCCATTCCTGAAGGGACTGCCCACACCGAAATGCTCCAGGCTCACAAGGTGTGTTTCCTACCCTTCGAATTCATCTCACTGGTGTTGTGCAGGGGCCTCACCCCGAAGCAGGCCTTCCAAGTTCTCCAACCCCACATCCACCAGCAAGGATTGGGGGACATCTGCAAACCCTTATTAGATACACTCCGGGCCGTGGGGACACAACCTACCACTCTTCTGGGCGCCATCCGGCTCCTAGAACCGGGACCGGCCTTCAGAGCTGAAGCCAACCTCCGCGCCTACATGAAAAAGAATGTCCTCCTCCGAGACCTCCCAGGCCTAGCAGGCCCGGCGCCGGCAGACCCTTCCCTCACAGCAGCCTTCTCAGCGCTCACTGACCAGCAACTAAGACTGAGTGAGTCTCTAGACCAAAGACGACAAGAATCCTCTAAGCTGCACTCTGTAAGAGAAGTGTGGGGGAACCTTTACACTGAAAGGCTCCTACTACTCTGTGGGAAAACAACCGAAGCCGATCTTCCCCCCATCTACACAGCCTGGGCCAAGAAGAGCAAGCATGAAAAGACCCACATGGTCCTCCAAAGTCAAGTGGCCACAGATGCCTACAACCTTGGCATCCAGGCGCCACTCATCACCACAGCAGTACTCAAGAGGTTCCAAGATTGCAACTTCTATGGGACCGACCCCTTTGATGTAGCAGACGGCATACTCCCCCTAGCCTTCACCCCCCCAGGAGGATCAGCAGCTACCCTAAAGCGCGAGCATGAAGCGGCCGCTAATGTAGCAGCATACGACACCATGATCTCCACCCATGGCAACTCCCTCTCACTCAAGGACTCTCTGGATTTGCAAAAGACCAAAGCCTACATCCCCCTGGATTGGACAGAGGCTACCACTCAACTGAAAAGCTACCTGGCGGTACTAGCCACCATTCTAGGCGCCACACACAATGTGGTGAAAGCTTACCAACGTGGTCTCTCCAGGTTAGAGTGGCAACAAATGCCCCTCAGAAGGGCCATCGCAGATGAACTAGGCGACCGGATCACTCCTGCAATTGTGGTGTACTACTTCCAGGTCCGCATCCGGGGTTGGCTAGAAGAACAATGGGAAGCAGACACCACCCTCCCTTCCCCAGACTTTGGGGAAGACATCCACAGGTTCAGAATGACCCAAAACCTCAACTGGCTCCCAAATGTGTCCAACGTCGATGCATTGCGAGCACTCCAGCAACCTAGCCCCCAGATCGCCCCTTCAAGCGCCCCTCCCTCTCAATCGGGAGGCGCCCCTCCCTCTCAACCAGGAGGGAGAGGCAACGGTCCGCGCCAAGACCAGCTGTACAACCCCACCAGAGACTCCCGATTCTCCGATCCCTCCGATCCCATCAGCGCCAGAATTACAAAGAACACCATGAGGTCTGTCATCGCAGCCATGAAAACCAAAGGCAGAACCCCTGTCAAACGCCCCGATGGCCGGGAACGCTGCCATTCTTGGCACATCCGGGGCAACTGCTTCACTGGATGCAGACACCTCTATGACCACTCCTCCATCACATCCAAGGAGCAAGACCAGCTCTGGGAGTGGTGCCAAGAGGCATATGCAGCCTGATTCACCGGCAAGCGCCACCACATCCAAGGCGCCGCGCCCCCTCTCAAGCTAATGGCCACAGGGGACCTCACCACACCCCATCCCAATACCCACCCCTCCCCACTCCACAATACGCAGCGCCTTCCCTTAGGCTTACGCCTTCCCTTAGGCTTACGCCTTCCCTTACCCCAATCCCCCATCCCCCCTCGACGCATCCATCTAGCTTCGCCGCACTCAGCTTCGCCGCACTCAGAAGCGTCGCCACAATCCGCACCCCTCCCACCTGACTTAGCTTCGCCGCACTCAGCTTCGCCGCACTCAGAAGCGTCGCCACAATCCGGACCCCTCCCACCTGACTTAGGTAAGCCACACCCTCTCGTTGTTGTTTCTGACCCCTGCCCGCCTTGCAGCGCGCTGGTAGATCCACTCGGCTCCGCGCCGCGTCCTCCACCCAGCTCCAAACCGCGTCCTCCCCTCCTACCACGCCCATACCCCAACGCCGGTCTGGGTCCCTGCCCACACCCCAACGCCGGTCTGGGCCATCCTCCTCCCTCCAGCACCCTCGGCTCACCCAGCTCCGCGCCGCGTTCTCCCCTCCTACCACGCCCATACCCCAACGCCGGTCTGGGTCCCCGCCCAGACCCCAACGCCGGTCTGGGCCATCCTCCTCCCTCCAGCACCCCCAACCTGAGCCCCAGCCCGACGCTGGGGCGCCCATCCCCCCCAGCCCGACGCTGGGGCGCCCATCCCCCCCCAGCCCGACGCTGGGGCGCCCATCCCCCATAGGGGGGCCTCCTCACACCTGCCCACCTCCCGGTTACCCCATTGACCGGCTGGACGTGCACATAGCCAAAGCCATCCACGCCTACAACAACAGCACTAGCTGGGGGGACTTCATCCGGACCATCCGGGGAAGCGGTGACCTCCACCCGGATGTGGGTGCTATCCCCCATCCAGCCGGTCACCTCTTAGCCCACTTTGGGCATGAGGGAACCCCGGCCTCCATGAATCAACCCCCTTGGACCACTGCCCGGATAGCTGGGGCCCTAGCCAGGGGCCCCCACCAATCCTCCCGGCAGGGCATCAACTTCCTTCGCGAAGAATATGCCGACATGATGGACAAACAACAATGGACTGTCCTCCCAGCCCGCCTCATCCAAGACCTTCCAAACCTCCGGCTAAGTCCACTGGGGCTAGTCCCCCAGCGAGGCCGGCGCCCCCGAATGATCTCAGATTACACCTACTCTGAAGTTAACCAAGACACCATCCCTCTAGCCCCAGCAGAAGCCATGCAATTTGGCCACACACTTCCTCGGCTACTCACCAAGCTTCACCGCGCCAACGACAGGTTCGGTCCAGTGTACATGTCCAAGATAGACCTAGCTGATGGATTCTACCGGGTCCAGTTGAACCCAGACGACACCATGAAGCTCGGAGTGCTGTTCCCTTCCAGAAAGGGCGAACCCCCCCCTCATTGGAATCCCCCTCACCAACCCAATGGGGTGGACATCCAGCCCACCAAACTTCTGGTGTGCCTGTACAGAAACCATTGCAGACTTGGCCAATGCCACCCTCTCCACGGGGCTGGCAGCGGCCAGGCTCACCCCCCATCGCCTGGATCTCCCATCTGAAGCCCTCTCTCCGAGTGCCCTCCCCATTGCGATCCCACCGGATCCCCCTCCCGAAGCCACCCAACGCACCCCCCATAGCACCACCCCCAGCAAGCAGCCTGTTCGCTACTGGGATGTCTATGTGGATGACTTCTGTGGCCTAGCTCAGGGCAACACATGGACCCGTCGCGCCATCAAGCGGGTGCTCTTCCAATCCCTAGACAAGGTTTTCCGCCCCCTTGAGGC
Source organism: Pseudo-nitzschia multiseries (assembly GCA_037355745.1). Lineage (NCBI taxonomy): Eukaryota > Bacillariophyta > Bacillariophyceae > Bacillariales > Bacillariaceae > Pseudo-nitzschia > Pseudo-nitzschia multiseries. The sequence goes on along the minus strand of CM074782.1, from coordinate 3,107,362 downwards.
CTCGGACACCCCATTCAGACAGGAACCCGCCTCCCTCAAGAAAATGCTCCAAGGCGATGCCACCTGGACCACTACAAAAGTTATCCTTGGCTAGCTCATTAATTCCATCAACAAAACCATCAGCCTCCCTCCCTATCGCGTAACACGGCTACAGGAGATCTTGCACTCCATCACACCCAACCAACGCCATGTCCCCACCCAACAGTGGCACCAAGTGCTGGGAGAACTACGATCCATGGCTATTGCCATTCCTGGCTCCATGGGACTCTTCTCCATCCTCCAGGAAGCCTTGCGACACCAAGATCCAGGCCGGCAGCGCATCCGGCTCACCAAACGAGTACACCGCTTCCTTCAAGACTTCCAATGGCTAGCCACTGATCTATCCAACCGACCGACTTCTATTGCAGAACTGGTGCCTGACACCTTCCCTGCCACCTTGGGCGCCTGTGATGCCTCTGGGGATGGTATGGGGGGCATTCATTTTGTTCCACGCCCTGATGGAAAAATTCAACCCTTCCTGTGGAGACATGCCTTCCCAAAGTGGGTCTCCTCCCAGTTAGTCACCTTTGACAACCCCAAGGGCACCATCACCAACAGTGACCTGGAGCTCGCTGGTTCCATTGCACACAATGACATCCTTGCCCATGCTGCCTGTGTCCAATACAGAACCACCCACAACTGCTATGACAACACCGCAACTGTCTACTGGCAAAGGAAAGGCGCCACTACCACCACGGGGCCTGCCGCTTACCTCCTTCGAATTCAGTCCCTTCACCAGCGCCTCCACCAATATGTCCCTCTCAGGGATTACATCCCTGGCCCTGTGAATCACCTGGCTGATTTGCTCTCTCGATCACCCCTCTCTGACGCTGCCTTGCTCCTTCATTTCAACACCACCTACCCACAGGACTTGCCCTGGATCTTATGTCCCCTGAAGCCTGCCATGCATTCTGCTCTGACCTTGGCTCTATCCAGAAGACCATGCGCGCTTCAGTCACTGAACTCTATGCCAAGCGCAAGGATGCCCATTGGAATCAATGGGTTCAATTCTGTTTGTCTCAAGGCTTTGAACCAACCCTCCAATCTGTTAGAGATCCAATCCCCATCCTCCAAGTCTTTGCCCAGCGCCTCCATGATGGCAGGCTCTCCTGTAGCCGCAAGCCCATCAGATCTCGCACAGTATCGGACACCCTCAGGTCAGTGGGCCAGACGCTGGCCCGCATGGGGACCAAAGACCCCAGAACCAACTCAACCGGCAGTCTTGACTTCAGGCTTACTGCCCAGTTCAAAGCCTATGCCAAATTGGACCCCGCCCCTTGCAGGGTCAAACCAGTCCCAATCACCCTTGTCATGCATGCACTTCGCTTTGCATATCATGACTACCCTTCCCCAGCCAGGCAGGCCATTGCTAACATGATCTGCATAGCCTTCTTCTTTTGCCTCCGTCCTGGTGAGTACACTGGTACTACCAGGGATGATCAAGCCTTCCACCTCAAGGAGGTCTCCTTCTACCTGGACTCCAAAATGGTCCACCATGACGGTCCTGCGCATGAGCTTCTTGCTGCTACCTCTATTACCCTCACCTTCACTACACAGAAGAATGGCGACAAAGGTGAAGTAGTGGCTCATGCAAGAAGTGGTGACTCCCTCTGCTGCCCTGTGGCAGCGTGCGCTCGCCAGATACTCCATCTCAAGCGATGCTGTACTAGCACCCACCCCTTCAGCCCATCCCTCAAGCTGGCCAGTTACTTTGACAATGGGGCTCTCACCCTAGTTCGAGCAGCATCGGTCACAGCCTCCATGAGAGTCTATGCCCAGACCCTCTACCATACCACTGGCATCTCCCCTGCAGCTATCTCTGCCCGGTCCCTTCGCGCAGGAGGCGCTACTATGGCCTTACTCCAGGGCAAATGTGATTCTAATGTCATCAAGCTCCTTGCCAGATGGCACAGTGACTGCATGATGAGATACTTACATCAACAGTCGCTCCCCATCTTCAAGAACCTTGCCTCTGTAATGTTCAACAATGGAACATACTCCTTCCTGCCTGAGGAATGGGTGCCGGCCTCGGCCCCCACTCCCCCTGGCAGCTCTCTCTGATCCCCCCTAGGGAATCTTCCTCTCTGAATCCTCCCTGATGATTCTCCCACCCTCGCTGTCCATCCATGTCCCCTCCAGGTTCATCCTCCGCCAGCTCCCACCCTGTGGCCTATGGCCCAATGGCAGAAAAGGCTTAACAGCCAAAGCTGTGCGCCGGTGTGTGGGCAAAGCAACTCGGGACCGGACCAGCCTGCAAAAACTAGCCACAGGCTGGCACTTCCCGGATCCCCCTCTAGCATTGCTTAACCCACCAACACACGTATGAACTATAAACACCGCACATCCAGTACTACAAGTAGGTAGGCTACTGAGGCTATCACAAACGTATGTGAGTGATAGTTGATGTAGCGAACCGAATGTAAGGAATGGTAGTGCCACGTGGAACATACGACGCACGTACGAACCAAAGAACACCCTTGAGTATGCAAGATCTCACTGTATCACCAACGTAGGTACGAACTCTACTACGATCACTCCTCACCAAATACAGCAATTCCACTGTAAGCAGCAAATTACAGGGAAAGCACAAACAAGCCGGTAAAGGATTCTTCCAGCAAAAACCAAGCCTACAGCTCACTCTTTTGCTCCTAAAACAATTAGTAGTAGAATAAAAGGCCCACCACGCCCGCCCGCAGAAAAGGCTTAACAGCCAAAGCTGTGCGCCGGTGTGTGGGCAAAGCAACTCGGGACCGGACCAGCCTGCCTGCAAAAACTAGCCACAGGCTGGCACTTCCCGGATCCCCCTCTAGCATTGCTTAACCCACCAACACACGTATGAACTATAAACACCGCACATCCAGTACTACAAGTAGGTAGGCTACTGAGGCTATCACAAACGTATGTGAGTGATAGCGGCATGTCCCTTCGAATTTTTTTCGTAGTACTGAATCTACCGGTACATGAAATTCAATTTTTTTTCAGTATCGCCATTTTTTGAATCCTCGTCCGTTTGAATCCTTGTCCGTTCGAATTTTTTTCTTAGTACTGAATCTACATGAAATTCGAATTTTTTCTTAGTACTGCTGGTTCTACATGAAATTTTTAAATCTAGAAAGTGCGCCGGCCAATGACAATTTTCGAAAATAATTGCTTAGTACTGAATCTACATACGTGTTTTCCTACACATTTTTCCTACTAAATTATTTCTAGTACTGTATTTGCATAGAAATCTACAGAAGTAGACTTCTACATGATTTTTGTACTAGATAATTTCTGGTAATACATTTGCATAAAGATCTACGACAGAAGCTTTCTACACCATTTTCATACAAGATAATTTCTGGTAACGAATTTGCGTAGAAATCTGCGGTAGTAGTTGTCTACACAATTTTTGTACTAGATAGTTTTTGGTAACAAATTTGCTTACAAATCTACGCCAGTAGGTTTCTACACAATTTTTGTACTAGATAATTTCTGGTAATGAATTTGCGTAGAAATCTACAGCAGTATCCAAATGGCACGAAAGAGACTATTTTTGGTGTAAATCCAGGGCACAAACTGACTTAGTGGGCAATGACTCCCAAACCATCCAGTCCAAGCCATCAATATCTCTCTCATGACTCATCAAATGCATATTAGGAACATCTTTGCCACACAGAATGCTGGAAATGTTGTGGTTTGTCTCTCCAAATGGCAAACATGAGGGTATTTTTGGTGCAATTCCAGGGCACAAACTGACTTATTGGGTAATTGAAAAGAATTCACCGCGTAAAAGAACGCGTATTTGTACTATTTGTACGTACTAAGAAAAACACGGGCGCACGCGCGAAGAGTTATGAAGGCAATAACCTTATTCGTAAGGTTATTAACCTGAAGTGAATAATCGGCGGCGCTTTCATGTGGATTGTCTCTTTACCGGATTTCCCCATTAGCTCACTCTTCGAAGAATTAACAAATCTAAAACACTATCATGCCCTAAATTTACGTACACCCTAGTACTGATTCTACATGATAAGATACGATTTTACATGTGATATTCCGATAAGAATATCACGGCGAATTACGGTAAAAGACCGACCGAAGATGGCCGGTTTTACGTGTGTTTTGTGTCTTACCGTATGATTACGAACATTATTCGTGGCAAATTACACGGTAATCTGCCAATAATCGATACGACGATGACGAGAGTAATTGACCTGCCGATCATCGAAGATGACCGACGCATACGATGATTATTCTTACGATTCTTTTGTTTTATTACTGTCACGACACAGTTTCTTTAGTTTATCAGACCCACGGCACTCTACGAGGAGCTGTGGCCAGCATCCTACAATGCTGAGGACCGAATGGCGTTTCCCGAGAGAAACGCAGTTGAGCTCGAAGACAAAGAAACTGGATTAGCCTGATCAGCAACCGGCATCAACCCTCAAGGATGTAAAAGGGGCAATTGCTTGTGGAGCCCTGGAACAGACCAACACCAGGGCGGCCTCCCTTGAAAGAAGAGGCCGAAGACACGAACCAAGATGGTAGGCTCCATCGGGTTTCGAGATCCAGCAAAACAAGCAAGGGAAAAGGGGCTGGACGATTGGAAAATCGCCCAGGTTGGCATCAGTTGAAAGGAATCAATATCCGAGAACACTGATCTTTCACTGAAAACAAGAATGACGTGAGCCAGAAGATTGAGCCTCAAGTATTCTATGGTGAAACAGATTGGACGGAACAGATTGCAAGCATCTGCTCGCAAGAAAATCCAAAGATATGGAAACGAGAACACTAAATCCGAAGATCCAAAAGAAAAGAGAACACTAAATTCTCAGGAAACAAGATGATGAAATACTCATGGATCTTTCACCACAGAAATACAGAATGAGCAAATCCTGAGACTGGATAGAAAAGCTCACAATCTTAAATTGCGACAAACTGCAAAAGCTCACACAAACACAAACACAAACCGGAACGAAAATTCGATCCGAATATACATGTCCGAATACTCAAACAGATAAGCAAACCACACACAACAGTCACCAACAGTTAACCAACCATCTCACATCCAATCCTTCGATTTGATTACACTCTCTTTCCACATACCACCTCCGATTAAATATTTCGAAACGAATACTTCGAAACGATCATTTGATTACGCCGATAAGAAAATATTTGAAATCTCGTCTCCATCATGGCTCCAGCAAAAAGAAGAACAAGAGCGAAGCCAAAAGACGATGATGACTATGACTCCAATGAGGAAGCAAAAATGGACGCGGGACAGAATCCACCAGATTCCGATAACGACGACAATCAAAGTCAAAAGGATATGGATTTAGAGGATGAGGACGACAAATTTGATGAAAGAATCATGCGTGTGATGGAGAAGGCTATATCTGATCCAGAAAAGAACTCAACTATGAAGAGAATCATCGACCAAGAAGTAAAGAAAAGGGTCAGAGCATTACATGAAGCTGTAATAAGGGGTAGGAAACCAGATGATGTTAGCAGTGATGAAAGTGAAAACCAACAAGATGACGACTCAAGGACTGAACGGTACGACAGGAGGTCATCCCAACCCAAAATAAAAATCAGGGGATTCAACAATGGAAGATTACTGAATCCAGAACAGCTTGCCTTCAGAAGCAGCTTAATGGATTTTGGTATCAACTACGAATCAGCTGAAGAAATTATGAGGGGAGGAATGTCTAATATTCGTGAAATCACAGACCTCAACAAGGAAAGCATCAAAGCATTCATGCATGGATTGAAATCAATCAGTCCAGATTGTCCTAACCCAAAAAGTATCCATTACGGTAACAGGTTATCATCAAGACTTCTCACATGGGCAAATTGGGCACGCTACCAACCTTTGATTGGAGTCAAACCAAGAGCCATTGACTGGAACGCGAACCCAAATAATCTTGAACTGCAACAATTCAGGATCAAGATGATGGAATCGAGTGTGAAATCACAAGAAAAAGCAACCCCACCTGAGTTAAAGGACCTTACAAAATTCAGGGAATGGGAGGAAGGTTTTCGTCAAAACTTGAGGTACAGATTCAACTCTGAAGGTTTCCCAATCTTGTATGTCATAAGACCCCAAGAAAAGGAAGATGTTGATGATGAAGCCAGGTCTGGCACAGCCGGGCAAAGTCCATCAGAAGCCTATCCAACTTGGAGTGACTACAATGAAAGGTGTGGTCTTTTGTCGGGTCATCAGTATGATGAAGACAACAATGTTGTATGGAGGTTGTTGTGTGATGCAACAAGAAAAGGCCAGGTTGGGAATATGTGGCACATTTCCAAAACACTGAATTGAACTCAGGGCATGCAAGAAACGCCTTCATTTCATTAATGCAACATGCTTATACTGATACCAATATCACTATGGTCCCGAACAAAACCTACCAGGAAATGAAAGAATCACATTACACCGGTGACCATAAGAATTATGATTGGAACAAGCACAAGAGGAATTGGGCTGCATTCCATGGAACAATTCTGAGATTTGAAAAGAACCACAATGAAAGGAGATTTGTTTGGGACTTTATCAACTCAATCAGTGATGAGAGACTTGATGCTGCTAAAGCCGACGCGATTGATGAGAGCAAAGACTATCGAGACAACTTCAACGAATGTTTGATTTTATTCACCAATCGACTTGGATTGAAGAAGCTTGCAAATGGAAAGCATGAAAGAGGCTCCAGAAGTGTGTATTCAGTAGGCACGTCAAGCAATAAAAAGCAGAAAACAACTGGAACGTTCACAGGGAAACTTGAGAATAAGACCTATCCAACAAGTGTTTATAAAACAATGACAAAAGACCAGCGTCAGGAACTTTACCAGATGAGACAGGCAAGTAAGAAAAAGAGGGCTCTCAAAGCTGCTGAGACCAAGAAGGCAAAGGAAGCTGAAAAGCAAGGTGCCGGTGACAGCTTTGGCTCAAAATCTAAGAAATGACATCATAACCGGACACTAGAAAACAAATGTTTAAAAATGGTGAGCTGGTCATTGTATAAGATGAATATTCCACTAGATTTTGATGATGGTGAAAATGAAGATGGATACTGTGAGTTAGACTCGCATGCTGACACCACTGCAGCTGGAAGCAACATGATATTGCTTAATCCTGATCAGATCACAGCACATGTTGATGTTGCCCCTTTTTCTGAAGAGTACAAGCCAATCAAGAAAATTCCAATTGGAAGCTGCGCGACTGCTTGGACAAGTCCAACATCAGGTCAAGTCTACATTATTGTGTTCCATCAAGCGCTGTACTTTGGAAACAAATTGAAGAACAGCTTGATATGCCCAAATCAAGTAAGGGATTGCAATTTCAACTCTGTTGAAGAAACTCCTCGTCAATTTGATCCCAGGTCCAAGCATGGGATTACAATTCAAACCCCAATGGAAGATGATGACCCCAAGAACATTTTCATAAAACTGAGTATGAGAAATGTGATTTCATATTTTCCAACAAGGAAGCCAACAAGATTGGAGCTTGATGAATGTCAACATCTGATCGCAACAAATGACACCCCATGGGATCCCCACTCACTGAAATTCAGGATGGCTGAGTTAGCAATTGACAATGGTGATCCAATTTCAGGGGACCAAATCAGTGTCCAAGCTATGTCAACTGAAGATGCAAGTTCAGTGGCAACAGAACCAACAAGTAATGTCACAGACATGCTCTCCAAGACTAGCATAGGACCCAACCATACTAGTCTCATGGAACGCTGCAAACTGATGAGGTTGCACCAGGTATCAACCAGAAGAATGCTGACCGAATGTCAAATAGCAACAGATGGCAATATTTCCCATCGGATCTCCTCAGTAACAAGTGTTTCAAGCGCGCGAAGGATAGACCAGTTTCTATTTGATGACACAGAATTTGACTTCACAGAAGCCCCTGAGGGTGAATCAAAAGAAATCCCTAGCTTGCAAGAAATTGACAATACACTTGAAAGGAGATCCCTTGATAGAAGAAATCAATGGGGATCATCAGTGACAACTATTGAAGGTCCAAACAAAGTCGATTGCGAACGCCTAGCCAAGACTTGGAATATCAGTTTCAAAAAGGCAGAATAGACATTGAAGGTCACGGCTCAGAAAGCCCTGAGAAATTTGCAATTGCCTTTGATGAAGCGTCTGCCAACACAGCGCTTTAGAAACAAGAGAGTCACTCAGGGAACCTGGTACACTGATACTTGGCATGCCAAAACCACAAGCATTATGAGACAAGAAAAATGTGCACAGGTCTTTACAAATGGGAATGGATTTGAAGTATTCATACCAATACAAAACAAGTCGCAAGCTCATCAAGGATTGAAAATATTCATTCATGAAGTTGGAATTCCCGAACATTTGATTGCTGATGGTGCCCCAGAACAAGGCTCACCAAGGACTTACAAGACACACTGGAATTCAATTGTAAAACGCAACCATATACATCAGACATTCATCCAACCACATTGCCCGTTTCAAAATCGAGCAGAGCAAGCAATATGCCATCTTGGTAGTGCAATCATAACCAAGACAGCAAAGAAGAAATCACCAAGAAGACTATGGTCATTTTGTGGTGAGCTATGTGCAAATATCAGGCAGAGGACTGCATCAAGCAACCCTTCTTCAATGGGAAGAACTCCATTTGAATTGGTACATGGCTACAGGCCCGATATAACATTGTACACATCATCAGAATGGTATGATTTTATATTTTATTTTGATAAAATGGAGCGGAATAGAAAGGAAGGAACCGTTCAGTAGAATATTTGCATGAGCATCAATTTGATGACGAGTGAATGATCGTAGAAACCGCGAAGAGATATCAAATGGTGATGGATGCGTAGGAGAAGGATGCTCTGTCTTGATACTTGAACTGTCATTCGAACATCGTTTCAGTTCGCTAAGGAGTAGCGTTCTGCGCATGATAAGTAGATTATTTGAATGCGCTTGTGGTGGGGTTACACAAACTGGCTACACACCCCTTGATTCAACACGTAGGGAAGGAGTGTTGAATTATTTGTCAGTTCATTGGTTTGGTTTCAGTGGGATCCTTGTCGCGTGCGGGGAGCATAAGTAAAGTGGTGGAGGCTGATGATGAAAACACTGGAAGTTAAACGCATTCAAATTAAGCGTCATGCAGTGATCCAATGCACACCCCTCAATTCAGATGCACACCCCTCAATTCAACCCTTATTGCATTGAACTCCATGGTTCAATCGAATTCCATGGTTGTGAAACATCTAGATTCCTTGATGCGGGATTGACGTAGACCGTTAGGGCATAGATCGAATCGTAGAAATTGATCAAGCATCGAAGATATCAAAATCGATCAGTATTCGTGATGTCAGCCATTGGTAGCCATTGACATATAATCATTTATCAAACAGTACATAATGAATTGCAGTTAAGCGATTGAACCCACAGAACAAGATTTTTGGAGTATCCATTCATAGACATCGTGATCCATGAGCAGATCGGAGAATTGATTGATCATACATCGATAGAACCAACTGGAGGGAGGTAAAACATATCGTAGAATAGAATCAATTGTTGGTGGGAATCGATCGAATGGTAGGAGCGTAGAACGTTGTACAGATTGAGTTATTGGAAGAGCTTGAATAATCGTACATGTCTCATGATTGGAAAAAGAAGATGTGGTGGTTTAAGGCAACTAACTATTGAAGGGGAAGTTGCAGTCGGTCGCAGTGCTCATGCACAAGTGTCGTAAAACCAATTCATAGACAAGATATTAGCATGTAGGTGGTACAGCTTGATCTTGAGAGCATCGCGGTGTCGTTTGGTGATTCGCCAGACAGTCGGGTTTGGATGGTGGCAAATTGCTTGACGACCCTCATGACTTGCTTTGGACCGATGGAACACCACAGATTGACTCTGAGGATTACATGTCCGTCGGAAGTTGGCTGGCGTCCCTGAGAGAGCTTCGACAGCATTGGAATCAACCATCTTGGTAGTATCAGAAGGAATGGCCTCGCAAGGGGAAGGAACAATTGCGTTGACAATGGAGCTAGAAGTGTACGTAGCGGGGATTAAGCCGGAAGGAGCAGGTGTATTAATTATGGAGTTGTTTGCTTGTGCAGGAACTTGGATAGGAGGTTCGACCACGGATTCAATGGGCTTGACAGGAGGAATGCCCACACAGGAGGAAGGGACGGGAATAGGAATGGCGTACACTTCGTCAAAGAGTTGTGCCTTCCAGGCTGGTGTGAACCTCCATGAGATGATGATGAGTTCGATGGTGATGGATGGTTTGATGAATAGACGTCGTCTGTGTAGTGTGCAAGTGCGTCTTTTGCCGCCTTTTTTAAGTCGGCAGGATCACGTAGTGTCTTGGAGACTTCATTTGATGCAACATAACAGATAGAACATCCAGATAGTAATTTGTTGATGTGTCTTTTCTGGAGTTCGGTTGAGCGGGGAAGACAGTAGGTGATAGATTTGGCAATGCTGCCGCGGAGATTGGTCATCATGAAGGGGGCTAGAACCTTGGCGTCTGCATTCTCCACAAATAAGTCTTCCATGTTGATATCATCCATTATCATGGAGTATAGGTCGTTCAATTGTTCATCATATGGGCTGCTGCCTTTGAATCGGAATAGTATGCCGTCAATAGCGGTCCAATCAAATTGGTCAACCATGCTTGCTTGTGGATTATCAAAGAACTGTGTGTAGAAACAGTGGATACACTCCCTGATTCACAAGCAGGAGGGGAAGAAGGAAGGAAATAAAAGAGGAAGAATTAACCGGTCGTTGGTGTCGTCGTCGTCGTCGTCGGGAAGAATCAATGCAAAGGACGCGAGGCGAAGAATTAACCACAAGATCGTCGAATATTTCAAGGAAGAACCAACCGAAAGACCAGTGAAGAGTCAAAGTTGTAGGTCGGGGATCAAAATATTGAAGGACCGTCGGAATGATCCGTGAAGGTGCAATTTACATGTGGAAGAAAGAACCGGAGAAAAGAGCAAAGGAACGTTCCGCGGAGAAATAAGCGTCGGCTGTTGCTTCTTTTATTGTCCGGTGATTGGATGTGGCGTCGGCGTCGTCAAAAGAAATGACCGAAAGACCCGCGCTGGGGAAGGAGAAAGGAAGTAACCAAGTGTTGGAGAAACAATCAGAGTAGATCGGAGGGAGATTGGTAGCAAGGCGCTAAACAGCGGGCTCACAGCAATCTGGGGGAGATCTGAGGTTGGATCGCGATTGCAGGGCGTTGCGCTGAGCAATTGGCGTAGGAGGTAAACGGGGTAGATATTACTGTAGTTGTTGGCGTCCTATCGTTTGATGCGGCGTCCATGTCGGTGTTGTTGATTTGATGTAGGGCTTGGGTCAAAATATCGGAATATCAAATGATCATCGGAGTTGTGGTACGGGATCGATGTAATTAATTGGTGTTGTATGTGGCCTCAACGTCGGTGTTGGCGTCGGCGTTCGCCGATTAAAGCAACTGCCGGAGGATAGGGATGAAAGCAACTATCGGTTGGATGAGTTGCAGTCTGTGGTTTGAAGTGGTGCTTAGCACAATCAAATGGGCGCCGATTAGCCTTTATGGGGATGATGGACGCGGAAGAAATTGAGGATTGCAATTGGCGTGTCCGGTGCAATGGGCTTTTATTTTATCTTTATGGTGTAATCAAATCAGAGAACTGGTTGTGGATTACAACGTGGGCATGGCGAGTACACCCCCTGATCCACAAGCAGTGAAGGAGAGGGGAAGGAGGATCGGCAAACCGGACTTCGAAGAAAAAAAAACCCAGAGGAAGGACCAAAAGCCGACCGTCAAATCTGCGAAGGAAGAAGACGGTGGAAAAGGATCCAAGAGAAGTTACCGACGTTATGACCAAGCGAAGGTGCGTCGGCCTTGTCGAAGGGAAGACCAATAGAAGAGGCCGAAGGGACGGTCGGAGTAGATCTGAGGGAGATTGGAAGGGAGTCGCTCAACAGCAGGCTCGCGCAACAATCTCTACGCTGGAGGGAAGGCCTATTGCTCAACAGCAATGTCCTCTGGCTGTGACCGGTCAGTGGAGGTGCTGATCGGACGGAGATAGGCTCTTAAGGTATACGCTCAACAGCGCAAGTTATAAGGGCTCTATAACCTGTTGTTACTCTAAAAATCGACCGAAAGGTATAGGATAATTGAAATTTGAAAGAGATGTGAGCTCAAGGTGAGGCTCTTAGTTTTGCGATGTTATTCTTGTAGTCGACCGGTATCCCTGTAATATTCATGTTGTACCGGTATGCAGGGATGTCTAAACCGGTCATAGATCATGTGCAAATCGTCATAAGACAGAGAACACATGATATGACCTAAATGTCTGGATACTTGAAGTCATTTTTATCTCTGGAGGAGTATGAGTAACTTTTCAAGTGTAGAATGGATATAACCGCCGTAGAATGTACGTAAGTACGGTACGTGTATTTTTGACCGACAGCATGTCAAGGGACAAACATTATTCTAAAATTCATACTGACTAAAGTATCAGCCTGAGACTTGTCAATATTGTTTCATAGTCTAGTACCCCATCCATACTATGAGCAATATTTAGCCTGAAATTGCAGTCAATGACACACATTTGCACTCTAAAATTGACTAGGACTCACTATTTTGGTACATGCATATCCAGGGACAAACATTATTCTAAAATTCATAATGACCAAAGTAACAGCCTGATTCTTGTCCATATTGTTTCATTATCTACCCCATCCATAGTATGAGCAATATTCATCATGAAATTGCAGCCAATGACACACTTTTGCACTCAAAAAGTAACTAGGAAACACTATTTTGGTTACTTAATCCAAAAATCAAGAAATACTAAAAATATACGGAGACTACCATGTGTACACGGTTCAACGGAGGACTCGATCCACCGGACACAATGACATCAATATCAAGAACCAATCATAGTATCATGACGAGGAAAGTTACACTACTTAAAGTCAGTCTGTTTTTGATGCACTACAAAAAGACGGAGTACTCCGTACAAAATAACAAAACAACAAAAAGTGCTTTTCTTGCAACGCCATTGCAGAAAATGAAAAAAAACAATAGGTACGAGAATCAATGCTTGGGCTACATACGATTATCCTCGGTGAAACCTACAGATTGTGGTCCGCGCCAAAATTAATTAAGGGGGTAGCGTCAACCACATTGCACAAGTTGCCCCAAAACACAGAAAAGGCATTTCCTGCAACGCCATTGCAGAAAATGGAAAAACAATAAATACGAGAATATACGGAATGATACGGTACAGTACGGTAGGGTAGGGAACATCAAAATGTTCGGGTCCGCGCCAAAACTTTCAGGACACCACATTCCAGAATATCACGGCACGCGCGAACAAAAGATAGGCAGGCGCCAGTAAAAGAGCACTCACATGTAGTACAATTAATAGTAATACAGCACTTCTCGGGAGGCAGTAAATCAAGCACTTACAGCGCGTACAGTATGAATGAAAAAAACATGCCAAACGCTTCCTACAAACAACATTATTATCATAAAACTAGCGCGCCAAATCAATCAAAGGAAAAAACAGTAAGTTGAGGTGCACGATTTAACAAAGAAATAATGCTAGAATTTACTAGTTGCAGTCCGGTGACAGGTAAAACCATTGTTACCAATAACACAAACAGCCCGCACAGCAGTGTATCGGGAAGTGACCGAACAAACACAAACGATAGCCAAACATATAGAACCACTGACAGTAGCAACAGAAATATTCTACAGACAACAAAAGACTCCAATAACATTCACTTGGAAAACAACATTGTCAAACACGTCAAAGAAACAGCGTTCAGGAAATTTAAATTCCCGCCAGAGAATTCATTCGTGAAGGCAACGATATTCAACATTGCAAAACTAACGAATAACAATGAAATACCAAATATGATTGATATAAAGGAACAAAAGTGGAGTGGAATTTATTGCTGAGCGGTCACTACGTGCAAGCATAATGCTCAAACTCTTGCCAGGAAAAACTACAAAGGTAAGCAACCAACAATAAAATGATTGCCGGCATGCACTCTTTCATGATCCTTTCTAACATTTTGGTCATATTAACACTGACATGTAGACAATAAAAGGAACAACCAGATACCAGATAGTTTCCCAGGAACGGTTGTAATCACGGACACACAAGACGTGAACTCAGAAAATAGGTACCAATTGCACAAAGACTATCAGCTGAAAAGTTCACCAGAATTCAAATACTTCATGAAAAGAATTCTTGGAGCGGTGTCACCAAAACAGACAGACTTCAAAAGAAAATCAGTCAGAATGACAGTCAATAACATTTTCACCCCAAGCGATGAAGCTTTTGCATTGCTTTTCCTTTACAACGGCTACGACTCATGGCTAAACACAACAAAGGGCACGAGGTTGAGAAAAAAATTCACTGACGGTAAGTCAGGAAATAAGGAGGGATGGAATAACGAGGGACAAGATCTTTACGAATACCAAGTAAGTGAATTAGAAGAACGAAGGGAGGAACAACAGTCAAAAGAATTAGAGACGGAACTTCTTAAAATGTACCGAAAGCAAAATGGCAATCATAAACAACAAGATAAGGAGAAGGATGAAGAAAATAAAAAGGGAAAAAGACGGAAGCAAAAACGTAGGTTGCTTGAGATTCTCGGCGAGGATAACAAGCACTACAAATTTTCATCGAATACAAGAAAAATGAAACAGAGTAATTGGTGATAACAACATCATTAGAGTAGCACGGCTAGTTCATTATTATTTTACGGTTTGCACAATATTGTTCCGGGTTTTCTGTTCGAATAGAATACAATAAACGAGGTAATTGCAAAAGCTGATAAAATACTTTCATATTTGTTACAAAATATGCTTGTTGTATTTCGGTATTTGATAAGTGTAGCGTGAATATTGTGAAATGTCAGAGAGTACTATTGCAAATGTGGATAACATACTTTCTTATTAGTAAAAAAATATGGTTGTTGGCTTTTGATATTCGATAAATGTAGTGTGAGTATTGTGAAAGCGGCGTAACAGAATACATTGCTGGTCATCAAGAAGCTCATACATTTGTGAAGAAATTCATAATAACGCTGCAACAATATCATTGTACATAAAGGACATTATTACAAAACATGAGTTTCGTGTGGAAAAAAAGAAAATTGAATGGCGAATAAATATTATCGGGGTAAGCATGAAACAAAATTGTAGAATACAAAGATTCTGAAGCAACCATGGAACAGGTGGTGAAAATATGGATAGGAAAATAGTACTACTTGAAATTGTTGCGTGCAAAAATAGGTAGAGAATTATTTATTGTGCTCACAACAAAATGTTTCGGAATTTTTTAAAACATCGCACGAATTTGATGAAAGCACGAGCATCGTTTATGTGACGTAGTACTAGTCTATCACTCCTGATGCAAGAGGAGGAGTGACCGACGAGCATTTGAGCTAGTGCTGATGGAGTCACTTGGTCAGGTATGTATGTTGATGAATGAGGAGTAGTACTAGTATTAGTATTATTTGAACCTCAGGAGTTTCTTGAAAATGCTAAGAACATTTTAATTTAGTTGTTTTTTACAAGATGAAATAGTAGTACTCACACTTAAAAGAGAGTCTCCTCTTCTTGTAGCTGTACGAGGAGTTTAGTTAGTTTCAACAGTACTAGCCTCATAATAATAATGAAGTATGTGCACCATCTCTGAAATTGCAAGAACATTTTAACTCCGTACACGTGTAGTAGTAATCTTACTGGTACCTACGAACAAATGGACAGAACGTCGATTTTTCTTACTAGTGGATGTTTGGGTAGTAAACTGTCGTCATATCTCAGTCAATTTTCAATATATTTGACTGAAACCTGAGCTACGCTCAGATTGAATAGTGTGGTACCTTTATTGCATTGCATCACATCGCGTTGCATCGCATCCACAGACCCAAGCTGGTTTTTCAGAAAGGAAGAGGACTAAATACGCATGCTATCTCGCGGTTGTTTGAGTGATTGACTAAAATTTACTAACTCACTTGCTTACTAGGGGCGGTCAAACCAAACCAAACCAAACCAAACCAAACCAAACCAAACCAAACCTGTTCGCTCGGAACGGCGGAGACCGCAAAACACTCATCACATAAAGACCATACGAGCATACGTGTGAACCGGTATGTACCCGACGGCGACTTTTGTTGCCAAACGAACTCGCGGCATCATAAGCAACAGCAACAGCAACAGCAACAGCATCGCCATCATAATGATAATCATCACCATTATGTTACTCATCATAATCATACCCCCTTGTTGAATTGCTTGGGCGCAAACTCGGAGGGATGGCGGTAGGTTCCACAGACCCGATCGAACCACGTGAACAAATGTCCGTAGTTATACTTGAAAAACTTGTGGTGGACGTGGTGGTCTCCCGAAGTTCCGAGTCCCAGCCGGTGAAAGATCCCGTCCCACGGAAAGGCGTACTCCGAGTGGATGAGTGTCAGCCAGTTGGCGTAGAGGCTGCCAAAGGCCATGTAGGACCAGACGTTGCAGTGGACCAGGTTGGCCGTGGCAAAGAGGGGCAGCAGAATCATAAAGACGGTGTCGGGCACCGACCCGTTGAAGGCGTCAAAGAGGCGCGGATTGGTGAACCGGTGGTGGGGCTTGTGCGAGTACTTGTAAAAATCGGGCGAGACGCTGTGTTCCAGCAGGTGCATCACGAATTGGATCCCGTCCTGGAGCACCAGGCACGAAAGGACCCTGGGCCAGTCAATGCCACCCTCGAAGGAGTAATACGAGTCGGGCATCCAACCGAGCATCCACGTTCCGGCGAGATATCCTCCCAGCAACACAAATCCCTCCGGCTGCGACAGGTGTGTCGCGAGTCCCTCGAGGTACTCGTAGGACCGGGCTCCCTTCGTCTGGATCGACCGGGGTTCGGCTCCGTTCGGCGACAGGAATCCGTATTTGAAGAAGAAAAAGACAAACAAGCACAGCAGCTGACCCACGGCCACCGTGACCAAGCCCAGACACAATCCCAGTGGTTTGGGAGAGGAAGACGGCGACGACGACGCGAGGGTTCCGTCCTCGATCGGAATCGAATACCACGATTCGGGAAAGACGTGGCTGTAGTGCGAAATCCCGGGCGCGTTTAGAAGGAGTGGAACTGTCAGCATTAGGGGCCACATTATGGCACTGATCCACGGCATGGACGGGAAGGACGACACATCGAAGTCCAAGTCTGTGTATGTGACGCAGGTGGGGAATGGTGTGCGTTGTGCGTTGTGCGTTATGCGTTGTGCGTGTATGTACGTGTACGGATGGAATTGCGTAAGATTGATTCGTTAGTTCCGTCGCATTGCATCGCATCGCATCGCATCGCATCGCATCGCATTGCATTCCATCGCATCACATCACATCACCCAATGTCGCAGAAAAACAAACAGAGAGAAGCCAACCGAGAACGAGAACGAGAACGAAAACCGACCGAATCGTCAGAAATAATCACAAACCGATTTGGCACGGGAACAACAGGGCCCAGAACAGAACTGAACGGGTCTTCGTGGATCGCCAACCCATACATCAATTTAAACATAAAATACCGTACACCACTCACCGGCTTTTGTATCTACGGAGGAGTTCGCGTTCGCGTTCGCGTTAGTGGTCGCTTCCGACAGCGGTGCCGTCGTTGTCCTTTCCTCGGAGCCCACAGCGGGACCCGTACCGACTGCTTCTGGGATTACAATTCGTTGCCTTGGTGCCATTGGTGTTGTGTCGAGCTGAAATGTGATCGACTCGATTCGATTCGATTCGATTCGATTCGATTCCGATTCGAGTTGATACCGATTCGAGTTCGGTTCGAACGGGACGATCAGATCGAACGTGTTGCTGCTTGGTCCTGTTGTTGAGTTCTACCGTACCGCACTCGTACCATACGGTATCAATGATTACGAGGAGTAACTCTTACCGTACGAGCACTCATAGTACCGGTACGAACGGAGTATTTGAATTTCGATTGAGTTCTTTGTTCCAGAGACCGAAGAAACACGAAACAATGATTCGTCGTGAATGTGTTCATGCATGCAGGCGCTGTGCTTAAAAATACGATGTTCGTAGGTATTGACGCAGATACCGGTAGGTGCGGGGGTGGATCTACCGTTGTCGGTATGCCTCAAGATAAAGGTACTAAATAAGCTGATACCGGTATATTGGTTAAAAACTAAGATTGTGAGCTATGCCATACCCCTCGTCTACTAGTGATTAGAATAGTAGTGATATGCAAATTGTGAGCTCTAGCGATTAGTTTATTTGCTATTGGATCCAGCAGTCCCCCAATCGGCGATTCCGGAGACTCGCTGATTCGTTCCAGTCCCGAGTATACTCGTGACTGGTTCCGGTGCACGGCATGCTCCTCCATGGTACTGTTAGTATGACTCTGCTTTTGGACTATCCCTGCAATAATAGGGGTGGATGCGTCTGATATTAACCCGGTCGGTTACAAAGGGAGCAGTTTCAATAGTTACAGTTCCATTGTCATGGGCCTTGAGCACCTTGTAAGGTCCTTGCCGTGGGAAGGAGAGTTTTTGGTATAATGCCCTTCCTTTCCAGGGTGACATAGTCTCCTTCCTCGTAGACATGGGGGATCCTCTTCTGGTTCTCCTGGACGTTGCTCTTGTGTATGCTCTTCTGCTTCCTCGCTTGGATGGCTTCCCAGTCCACTGGAAAGTTCACCGGCATGAACATGTCTCTGCCAAACACCAACTGCGCTGGGGAGTATCCCAGAGTAGTGTGGATGGCGCTTCTGATAGCATATGCTGCCTTCGTGGTGAATTCTTTGAAGGGGTCCTTCTCGTGGAGGTCCCTCTTCTCCAAGTTGAATGACAGTAGGCAATCCTTCAGCACCTGGTGAATCCTCTCCAGCACTGAATTGGATTGTGGGTTCCAGGCGCCACTTGGTTTTCTTTTCAGTCCCATGTTCTCGCAGAGCTCTTGGAATTCTGCTTTCAACTCACTGCCATTGTCGAAACCAATTTCTTTTGGATGCGGATACCTTGCTAGCCATACACTGTCCAGTAATCGTTGAGTTCTGCAGCATTTGGGGAGTCTTTCAGGTGAGCCAGTTCAAACCATCCGGTTACTGGATCCACCATGGTGAGGACATGGATTTGGTAGTCTTTACCATTTTTGTTGTGGACAGTTGCAGGTCCCCAGAGGTCCACATTGACCCTCTGCCATTTGGTAACCTCAGCTACTTTTTCCGGTAGTAATCCATACTTCTTCCGGCCACTTTTCTTAAACATCTGACACGTGTGACAGTGCTTGCAGAGGTCCTGGACGTCCTTTCGGAGGCCTTTCCAGGTGAAGACTGAGTGTACGCTCTGTTCCATTCTCTTTTCTCTGGGGATGTACCAACATTGTGTGGTACCACTCCATGACTCTTAGCTTGAGTTTGTCAGGGATCAAGATTTTCCCTTCTTTGTGGATTAGACTGTAACCTTCCACCATTTTTGTGGTCAGGTGTTTGTCCTTTTCCAGAGCACTCGTGATTCTCGTGTCCTTCTGTTGGTAGAACTGGATCATGTCAGGGGGCAAGTGGGAATGCACTATTGCCCTGGAATTCTTCCGGGAATTCTTCCCCGAGTGGGAATAGTAGTTGCCGGAGGTGCTCTTCCTCATCTGCGTATGCTGAGGGGCTTATTTGGTGGTAGCCATTCCATTGTATCTGCCGGATCTTCGGTTATATCCAGTCTCGACAGTGCGTCTGCTGCATCGTTTTCTTTGCCAGCAACGTGCTTCACGATTGGGTGGAACTCCTCCATGAGAAGTCTCCATCGCACCATCCGTTGAGTGGGCATCTGCTGGTATAGGAGATTCAGGTGATCTGTGTGGATTGTTACGTCCTGGCCTCTCAGAATCCCTTCAAATGCCTTTAACCCTTCCACTATACCAAGGAGCTCCTTCTCTCCAACAGTATAGTTGAGTTGTGCTGAGTTCAGCTTGCGCGTGTAGAAGCCAAGTGGTTTGCCATCTTGGCATACAGTTGCACCCAATTGCCTGTCGCTGGCATCTGAGTAGAGATGAAATGGTTTCGTAAAATCCGGGAATGCTAGTCTTGCTTCATCTGCTAGCATCCGCTTTCGCCTCCATGAAAGCTTTCTGCTCTGCTGGGCCCCAGTACCAGTTCATTTTTCCCTTTTTACCCGCCAGTTTGTTGAGTGGCGCGAGGATATGGGAGCGGCGCTTCCACATATTCGCGATAGAAATTGACCATGCCAAGGAACATCTTCAGTTGTCTGGTGTTCTTGGGCGCCTCCAGGCGCGTCATTGCTTCCAGCTTCTTAGGCTGGGGTTGGATTCCTTCTGTTGTTAGAAGAAATCCCAAATATTCCACCTCTTTCTGCATGAAAAAGGACTTCCGGAGGTTGGCTTGGAAGCCAGCATCATCCAGTCTCTGTAGGACTGTATCGATCTTGTTCAGGTGGTCCCGTTCCGATTCCCCCTCTCGTTGGATAATGAGGATATCGTCTATATACACGAGTACATAGTCCAGGTCCCCTAGTAGGTTCATCATGACCGATTGGAAGATGTCCGGAGCGCATGCAATTCCCATTGCCAATCTCTTGTAGGCATACTCTCCCCAGGGCAAGATTGTGGAGCAAATCTTCTGGCTCTCCTTGCAAATAGGGATGGTATAATAGCCCTGAGACAGGTCCAAGGCCGTAGCCGACTTGAATTTCTGTAGGCGCTGGATGGTTTCCCCGATGCGTGGGAGGGGGAAAGGTTTGCGTTGAATTGCTGCATTCATCTTGCGGAAGTCGGTGAGCACCCTGATATCTCCAGTCTTCTTAGGCTGGCAGAATGTAGGGGATGCCCATGGTGAGTCATCATCATGGGGCAATTTCTCCAGTACTCCAATATTGCACAGACGATTGATTTCTTTCTTCAGCGCTTGTTCGAACGCATGAGGGACTGAATAGTACCTTTGTCAGACCGGTTGAGCTCCTGGTTGGAGTTCAATGGTTACCGGTTTGATATTTTTGAGGAGTCCCAAGCCTCCTCCAAAGAGTGTTGGGAACTTCTTCAGTGTAGTTTTCAGTGCTTCCTTGGAAGCGTCCGTGATTTCCAAGTCATCAACCATAGCGTCAATATCCACCTTGGAGTAATCTGCGTCTAGTATTTTAGACTGCCTCTCCTCTTCCTGCTATAGGAGTGGGCTTTGGGTGTGGGCAAAGAATACAGCCTCACACTTTTCTGGGTCAGTTAGTTCTCCCACCCCCTTCATGGGAATAGAGTCTCCCTGCCATTCAATTGTTCGGGAGCTGTATTTGATATCCAGTCCCAATTGTGCCATTAGGTCGGATCCAATGATTATATCATAGGGTACCTCCTCATGATGGTGATACTCATCCACTTGGAACTTCCATTTAATGGTCTTAGAGTTTGAAAACTCGATCAGCTTGAGTCCCACTGAAGCCGCAGACTTAGTTCGGAACTTGCCCCCGTATGTATTGTAGGTGACAGTCCTCTGGTCTCGGTTTGTTAGTTGACTTCTGCTGACAAAGTGCCTTAAGATGATGGATTTGGAGCATCCAGAGTCCAATAGCCCCCGGAGCATCCTTCCCCTTCCCTTATGGTTCAGTACTTCCACACAGACATCGGCAAACCTGTTGATTGTGCGTGGTCCTTTGTGGTTGGTACTGGCCATTCAGTTGTGGGAACCCTTGTTCTTGAAGGTCTTCTTGTACTTCTTTCTGAACTCCTTTAGGTCCTTGTTGTCAATGGATATATCATCGTCAGAGATCCTGGTTTCAGCCTGGGCTGTTGCCAGGACATAGGAGTATTCGTGGTCAGAAAGGTTCTTACCCCAGTTGGGCTTGGGAGCAGCTGACTCGTCGTCAGAGTCTCCCTTTGCCACAAAATGCTCTTTGAGCATGTTGATCGTGGCTTGGTTGAACTTGCCTCTCTTGGAGGGGCCACCAGTCAGTTTCCAGCATTTTCCTGCATGGGTTTTCCCACAGGTCTTGCATTGTTGCTTGTTGGTGTCAAGTTGCCTCTTTTTCTTGGGTGATTTCTCGTTTCCTCCTCCAGATGTCGGCTTGGCGCTTTTCTTTGCGCTTCCAGCCTGTTTTTCGAGGTCGGCGAGTTGCTGGTGGAGCGCTGCCTCCTTGCGAATGGTAGGTTCGAGGTTCTCCAGTTTGTCGATTGTGGTATTATAGGGCTGGGCGTATAGGTCCCATCCCAGGTCCATCAGTTTAGCCTGTTGCAAAGGCGTCAAATTGGAGTCCAGAATCTCCTGCATTTCAGTCTCGTTGAAGCTGCAGGGTGCCATTCCGAGGATTCGCTCCACTTTCGCACAGGCATTCTGGTAGATAGCTCTGTAGCTCGACCATTCGATTGGCCCATGAGCGGATTCCATGCTTGAGGTCGATGCGAGCAGTCCGCATGTAGCGGCGTAGATTGATGTATGCGCGCTGGCCGGTGAGGTCATTTCCAAAGATTTTGAGTTTGAGGGCATACATGCACTCCTGGATGATGTCCTTCTTGTACTCCTCCGTTGCGTAGTAGTGTAGGTGCGTTCCTGGCATTCCAGGGGCTTCGGTTCCTTCATCCGGTGAGAAGTTCTTGGCGCCAATGCGCGGGTCCTCTTGGGGTGTAGTTCCTCCGGTGGGTACCGCTGCTGATGTTTTGGTCGCATTGGTGGCCGTTTCTTTGCCAGCTGCAGTGTCTCCCCCCTCCGTCGCATTCATCGTGTTCCTAGTTGGTCCATTCTTTGCAGTTTCCGGAGTTTTGGTGGGGAGGGGCTTGCCATAGCGACATGCTTCCGTGATCCGTTTTTGCACCAGTTTATCATGGTGGTCTTTGCCCGGAGCGTCTTGGAGATAGGTCCGTGCCAGGGTTCTTTGGACAATGGAAAGCGCTTCATTAGTAACGATAGGCTGCAGTATGGCAATTCTCTGTTCGCCTTTGAGCTTGTCATTGCCAGCAATCTTCCTGTCAAAGTCTCTTTTCCAGATGATGAAGAGTTCCGGTCGTTCAGTACCATCGAGTACTTTCAAATAGTCACTGAACGCGACTCCTCCATTCTCACTGTCGATGCTCGTCTTCACTGTGGTGGCATCCTCTGGCCAATCCTTGCGAGTGAACTTGAAAGGGAACTGTTTGGTTTGTTTGGATGCCATGGTGGGTTAGTTGGTCAGTTTATCAATTTAAGTTCCAATATTTTTGTTGCTTCTGTTGATTTTGAGCTGGAACTGGAAAAAGTGATTTTTCTTCAGTTTACTTTGAGATCTAGGGATTCTCGTGGTTTCTCATGTTGTACCTGTACTTTCCCTCCAGCGTGGGTTCTCCACCGCTGGTTTTGGCATTGGTTTTCGTTTTTAGTATAGAGGGGGGAGTTACTCCTCTCTTAACAGTCTTGGGATTCAACTCCCGTGGGTTCTCCATCATTGCTCTTCCCTTAAGCGTACGTTGGGTCGGTCCCGCTTACTCATTCCCATGGGGATGGTAGGTCATGGATTCCGTTATATACCACTCTGTATATCTATTATACTGTGGTTGGTTGGCAGGCCTTCTTCGGTCTGTCCTTCCTTTCAGTGTTGGTCTAATGAGTCCAATCCACTTTTATGTGTCACTTTTTCGACACTCATTGTTTTCGATTTGTTTGTTTGTCGACCATGGTCCTGTTGAGGTTCTTAGGTGTCTCTTTTGTTGCTGTTGCTCCATCTAATGGTGCCAACTGCTACCGGGGTCGGTGTTCCTTAGTGCTGCAGACACTGGTGGTTCCTTATCCCTGTTTTGCTTCTTTGCGCCTCCATTTTTCGGCAGTTCCGGTCTCGTCGGCTTCTCGGCCGATCGATTGCTTTCCTGCTCATGGTCATCAGCGCTCAGCTTGATTTTAAAATCATGCCATACCCCGGGTCTACTAGTGATTAGAATAGTAGTGATATGCAAATTGTGAGCTCTAGGGATTAGTCTATTTGCTATTGGATCCAGCAGTCCCCCAATCGGCGATTCCGGAGACTCGCTGATTCGTTCCAGTCCCGAGTATACTCGTGACTGGTTCCGGTGCACGGCAAGCTAGCTCTGGCAACCTCTCCAAGGAGCCGTTGCAGGGAGCTTATAACAGTAAAAAGGCGTTGAATTAGAATTCAACGTACATTGCACATAGAGAATTTGGATATGTTCTTCTGAAAAGCATTCACCGTGTAACGCGTATTCGTACGTACTAAGCGGGCGTATCGTACGAAAAGTCATAAGGGCAAATAACCTTATTTGTAAGGTTATTTCTCAGTGAATAATCGTCGGTGCTTTTATGTGGATTGTCTTTTACCGGATTTCCCCATCAGCTCACTCTTTGAAGAATTAACAAATCTAAAACACTAGACTATCATGCCCTAAATTTACTGTACACTCTAGTACTAATTCTACATGATAAGATATGATTTTACATGTGATATTCCGATAAGAATATCACGGCGAAATTATACGGTAAAAGACCGACCAAAGATGGCCGGTTTTACGTGTGTTTTGTGTCTTACCGTATGATTACGAACATTATTGTGGCAAATTACACGGTAATATGCCAATAATCAATACGACGACGACAAGTAATTAACCTCTCGTTCGATTCGGTCGTTCGATCGTTCGATCGATTGTGTACAATGATTACTCTTACGATTCTTTTTGTTTTATTACTGTTAAGACGCAGTTTTCTTAGTTTATCAGACCCAGCATCCTACAATGCTGAGGACCGAATGGCGTTTCCCGAGAGAAACGCAGTTGAGCTCGAAGACCCAAGACAATCCGGATTAGCCTGATCAGCAACCGGCATTAACCCTCAAGGATGTAAAAGGGGCAGTTGCTTGTAGAGCCCTGGAACAGACCAACACCAGGGCGGTCTCCCTGAAAGAAGAGACCAAAGACTCGAACCAAGATGGTAGGCTCCATCGGGTTTCAAGATCCAGCAAAACAAGCAAGGGAAAAGGGCTGGACG
The DNA here is from genome assembly GCA_037355745.1 of Pseudo-nitzschia multiseries. Classification (NCBI taxonomy): domain Eukaryota; phylum Bacillariophyta; class Bacillariophyceae; order Bacillariales; family Bacillariaceae; genus Pseudo-nitzschia; species Pseudo-nitzschia multiseries. The sequence goes on along the minus strand of CM074782.1, from coordinate 3,082,367 downwards.
ATTGAAAAATCGTCCAGGTTGGCATCAGCTGAAAAGAACCAATATCCGAGAACACTGATCTTTCACTGAAAACAAGAATGATGTGAGCCAGAAGATTGAGCCTCATGTATTTCTGATGGTAAAACAGATTGGACGAAACAGATTGCAAGCATCTGCTCGCAAGAAAATCCAAAGATACGGAAACGAGAACACTAAATCTCAAACGCACTTGGAAAATCCAAAGATCCAAAATAAAAAGAGAACACTAGATTCTCAGAAAACAATACGATGAATATTCATCAATTTTTCACCACAGAAATACAGAATGAGCAAATCCTGAGACTGGATAGAAAAGCTCACAATCTTTAGTTGCGACAAAAGCAAAAGCTCACACAAGTACAAAATAACCGGAACAAAAATTCGATCCGAATATACATATACATATACACAAACAGATAAGCAAATCACACACAACAGTCACCAACATTTAACCAACCATCTCACATTCAATCCTCCTGACTCGATTACACTCTCTTTCCACATCCTCGATCGCAACTCCCATCCAAACTTCCATCGAATATTTCGAACGAATACACCAAAACAATCATTTGATTACCCCAAAATATCCGAAACCTCGTCCCCATCATGGCTCCAGCAGAAAGAAAAACAAGAACAAAAGCAAAGCCAAAAGATGATGATGACTATGACCCCAATGACGAGGAATCAAAAATGGATGTGGGACAGAATCCACCAGAATCTGATAGCGACGATCAGAGTCAGAAGGACATGGAATTAGAGAAAGAAGAGGACAAATTTGATGAGGAAAAAATCATGCGTGTAATGGAAAAGGCTATGACTGACCCAGAAATGAACTCAACTTGGAAGCGAGTCATTGACCAAGAAGTAAAGAAAAGGATCAGAGCATTACAAGACGCTGCAGAAAGGGGTAGGAATCCAGATAATGTTAATAGCAGTGATGAAAGCAGCAGCGATGATAGTGAAAACCAACAAGATGACAACTCAAGGTCTGAACGGTACGACAGGAGGTCATCCCAACTCAAAATAACAATCAGAGGATTCAACAATGGAAGATTACTGGACCCAGAACAGCTTGCCTTCAGAAGCAGCCTAATGGATTTTGGTATCAACTACGAATCAGCAGAAGAAATTATGAGGGGAGGAATGTTTAATATTTGTGAAATCACAGACCTCAACAAGGAAAGCATCAAATCATTCATGCGTGGATTGAAATCAATCAGTCCAGACTGTCCTAAGCCAAAAAGCATCCATTATGGTAACAGGCTATCATAAAGGCTTCTCACATGGGCAAATCGGGCTCGCTATCAACCATTAATTGGAGTCAAACCATGAGCCATTCACTGGAACGCGAACCCAAACAACCTAGAACTGCAACAATTCAGAATCAAGATGATGGAATCGAGTGTGAAATCACAAGAAAAAGCAACTCCACCTGAGTTAAAGGACCTTACAAAATTCAGAGAATGGGAGGAAGGTGTTTCGTCAAAACTTGAGATACAGATTCAACTCTGAAGGATTCCCAATCTTATATGTCATAAGACCCCAAGAAAAGGAAGATGTTGATGATGAAGCCAGGTCTGGCACAGTTGGACAAAATCCAACAGATGTCTATCCAACTTGGAGTGACTACAATGAACAATGTGGCGTTTTGTCGGGCCATCAGTATGATGAAGACAACAATGTTGTGTGGAGGTTGTTGTGTGATGCAACAAGAAAAGGGCCGGGTTGGGAATATGTGGCACATTTCCAAAATACTGAATTGAACTCGGGGCATGCGAGAAATGCATTCATTTCATTGATGCAACATGCTTATACTGATACCAATATCACTATGGTTTTGAATAAAACCTACCAGGAAATGAAAGAATCACACTACACCGGAGTTGCTAAGAACTATGATTGGAACAAGCACAAAAGAAATTGGACTGCATTCCATGGAACAATTCTGAGATTTGAAAAGAATCACAATGAAAGGAGATTTGTCTGGGACTTCATTAATTCAATCAGCGATGAGCGAATTGATGCTGCTAAAGCTGATGCAATTGATGAGAGCAAAGATTACCGAGACAATTTCAATGAATGTTTGATTTTATTCACCAATTGGCTTGGATTGAAGAAGCTTGCAAATGGAAAGCATGAAAGAGGCTCCAGAAGTGTGTATTCAGTAGGCACATCAAGCAATAAAAAGCAGAGAACAACTGGAATGTTCACAGGGAAACTTGAGAACAAGCCTTATCCAACAAGTGTTTATAAAACAATGTCAAAAGAGCAGCATCAGGAACTATATCAGATGAGACAGGCAAGTAAGAAAAAGAGGGCTCTCAAAGCTGCTGAGACCAAGAAGGCAAAAGAAGCTAAAAAGGATGGTGCTGGCGATAGCTTTGGCTCAAAATCTAAGAAATGACATCATAACCGGACACTAGAAAACAAATGTTTAAGAATGGTGAGCCGGTCATTATATAAGATGAATATTCCACTAGATTTTGATGATGGAGAAAATGAAGATGGATACTGTGAGTTAGACTCGCATGCTGACACCACTGCAGCTGGAAGCAACATGATATTGCTTAATCCTGATCAGATCACAGCACATGTTGATGTTGCCCCTTTTTCTGAAGAGTACAAGCCAATCAAGAAAATTCCAATTGGAAGTTGCGCGACTGCTTGGACAAGTCCAACATCAGGTCAAGTCTACATTATTGTGTTTCACCAAGCGCTGTACTTTGGAAACAAATTGAAGAACAGCTTGATATGCCCAAATCAAGTGAGGGATTGCAATTTCAACTCTGTTGAAGAAACTCCTCGTCAATTTGATCCCAGGTCCAAGCATGGAATTACAATTCCAAACCCCAATGGAAGATGATGATCCCAAGAACGTTTTCATAAAACTGAGTATGAGAAATGTGATTTCATATTTTCCAACAAGGAAGCCAACAAGATTGGAGCTTGATGAATGTCAACATCTGATTGTGACAAATGACACCCCATGGAATCCTCACTCACTGAAGTTTAGGATGGCTGCATTAGCAATTGACAATGGTGATCCAATTTCAGGGGACCAATTCAGCGTTCAAGCCATGTCAACCGACGATGCAAGTTCAGTGGTAACATGACCAACAAGTAATGTCACAGACATGTTCTCCAAGACTAGCATAGAGTCCAGCCATCCAAGTCTCATGCAGCGTTGCAAACTCATGAGGTTGCATCAGATATCAACCAGAAGAATGCTGACTGAATGCCAAATAGCAACAGATGGTAATATTTCTCATCGGATTTCTTCAGTGACAACAAAGTTTCAAGAAGCAAATATTTCAAGCGCGCAAAGGAAAGACTAGTTTTTATTTGATGACACAGAATTTGACTTCACAGAAGCCCCTGAGAATGAATCAAAACAAATTCCCAGCTTGCAAGAAATTGACAATACACTTGAAAGGAGATCCCTTGATAGGAGAAATCAATGGGGACCATCAGTGACGACTATCAAAGGCCCAAACAAAGTAGACTGTGAACGCCTAGCCAAGACTTGGAATATCAGCTACAAAAAGGCAGAACAGACACTGAAGGTCACAACTCAGAAAGCCCTGAGAAATTTGCAATTACCTTTGATGAAGCGTCTGCCAACACAGCGCTTTAGAAACAAGAGAGTTACTCAGGGAACCTGGTACACTGATACTTGGCATGCCAAAACCACAAGCATTATGAGACAAGAAAAATGTGCTCAGGTCTTCACAAATGGGAATGGGTTTGAAGTATTTATACCAATACAAAACAAGGTGCAAGCTCATCAAGGATTGAAAATATTCATTCATGAAGCTGGAATTCCTGAACATCTGATTTCTGATGGTGCCCCAGAACAAGGCTCACCAAGGACATACAAGACCCACTGGAATTCAATTGTAAAACGCAACCACATACATCAAACGTTCATCCAACCACATTGCCCGTTCCAAAATTGAGCAGAGCAAGCGATAGGCCATCTTGGTGGTGCAATCATAACCAAGACAGCAAAGAAGAAATCACCGAGAAGGCTATGGTCATTTGTGGCGAGCTATGTGCTAATATCAGGCAAAGGACTGCATCAAGCAATCCTTCTTCAATGGGAAGAACCCCATTTGAATTGGTGCATGGCTACAGGCCTGATATAACACTACACACATCATCAGAATGGTACAATTTTATATTTTATTTTGATAAAGGTGATTCTTCAACTTGTGGAGTTCAAAGACTGGGACGATGGCTTGGACCTTGTGGAAGCAAGGTGGGTGGTGGTGATTGTTTTTGGATCTTGACCAAATCAGCAATACCAATCTCTACAAATTCAATAAGGCCAATAAAGGAATTTGAATGGAGGGATCGTGATGTTCTGAGAAGAATGGAAGCAATTGATAAATCAATTGAATCCAAGATTGGTGATGAAGTCAAAGACAGCGCGTCATTCTTCCAGGAAAATTATCCAGAACCTCAACAAGAGCTATTTGATGAACAACCAGTGAGATCATCTGATCTGAAACTTGAAATGGCTGAGCCAGAAGCTTCAGTTGAAGATATTGATGAACCAGATGAGTATCTGGGAAATGAAGTGATCATTGAAAGAAATGACGAAAGGCTCAGGTGCATTGTCAAGGATAGGGTACGCAATCTGCAAAACCAACCTATTGGAGTAAGAAATGAGAACCCAATACTCGACACGAGGTTATACAAATTGCAACTACCTGATGGCACCATTGAAGAATACACAGCAAACATTGTTGCAGAAAGTCTCTACAGTTCTGTTGATGATGATGGACGAATGTTCACCCTGCTGGATGAGCTAATTGATCATGAATGCGACAACACTGCTTTAAGCGATGAGGAGGCCACAACTATAGCCAAAAATGGCAGAAAAAGCCATAAGCCGACAACTAGGGGCTGGCGAATTTTGGCCAGTTGGAAAGATGGAACCGAATCTTGGTGCAAGCTTAGTGATGTCAAAGAATCATTCCCAGTGCAGCTTGCAGAGTATGCAACCAACAATAAACTTGAAAAGCTACCAGCCTTCAGATGGTGGGTGCACAAGATATTGATAAGAAAGGAACGCATCCTTAAAGCTGCAAAAACAGCTAAGTATTGGTTGAAAAGTCACAAATATGGTGTTGAATTACCACATTCAATAACACAAGCACTGGCAATTGATAAGAAAACGGGTACAGACCACTGGGAACGCGTGATTCATAAGGAAATGACAAACAAGAACATGGCAGCCTTTGGGTTTTCTGATGATGATGTTATACCAGTTGGCCATAAGGAAATCACAACGCACATGATATTTGATATCAAGCTTGGATCCCTAACAAGGAAGGCTTGGTTGGTGGGGGATGGACACAAAGTTCCTGCTGTAGCAAAGGAAAATGCTTATTCATCTGTTCTCAGCCGTGACTCAGTGAGAATATTCTTCTTGCTGGCGGCGCTGAATGATTTGAAGGTTCTCTCAGCAGACATTCAAAATGCATATTTGACAGCTCCAATAAAGGAGAAATTTTTTCTGCGGGCAAGAGCTGAAGATGGCTTCCCTCCACACCTTGCAGGTCGGCCTTGCAAGATAGTCCGAGCACTATATGGATTACCAGTTGCAGGTGCATCATTCAGATCATATCTCACAAAACACTTGAGAGATCTTGGCTATTCCCCTTGTAAAGCAGATCCAGATGTGCACTTAAGAATTGAAACCAGAAAAGATGGATCGAGATATTGGAAAATGTTGATTGCTTATGTTGATGATATCTTATGTTCTGGTGAAGATCCTAAGTTCCAGCCAGAAAATATTGAACGAAAGTTCAAATTGAAGGATGATACCATTGAAGAACCAACTCTGTATTTGGGAGCTGATATTGGAAAGTTTTACTTTGAAGGTGATGCAAAACCAAGATGGTCATTATCAAGCACCAAATATACGGCAAAAGCTGTTGCGGCTGTTGAACAAGAACTTGGAACTGAAAAGTAATGGTTATAAATATTTTCCAAAGTCAGCATCCAGCCCACTGTCGCACGATTATAGGCCAGAGATCGATATATCAGAGGAACTGAATCCAGAATTGCAGAATTACTATCAAGGTTTGATTGGAGTTCTCAGATGGATTTGTGAGCTAGGAAGGCTTGACATTGTAATGCCAGTATCTCTCATGTCAAGGTATTTGGCTCAAGCAAGAATGGGACATCTGAACCAGTTATTTCATATATTTGCATATTTGAAGAAATATAACAGGTCAAAATTGGTTTTTGATGATTCAGTACCAAGCGTCGATGGGAGTAAATTTCACAAATGTGACTGGTCTGAATTTTATCCCGGCGCCACTGAAGTCTTACCAGCAGATATGCCTGAAGCTTTGGGAAAACATGTAACAATGAGTTGTTTTGTTGACGCCGACCATGCTGGATGCAAGGCAACAAGAAGATCTCATACTGGCGTTATTATCTTCATTAATAATGCGCCAATTATTTGGTTTTCCAAAAGACAAACAACAGTTGAAACATCAACTTTTGGATCTGAAATCATTGCTGTTAAAATTGCAATTGAATTGGTTGAAGGTTTAAGATACAAGTTGAGAATGATGGGTGTTCCAATTGACGGAAGCACCAATGTGTATTGTGATAATGATTCGGTTGTCACAAATGTTACACGACCTGAAAGCCCATGCAAGAAGAAACACAACTGCATTGCATACCACAAGGCCCACGAATCTATTGCAGCAGGAATCATCAGAGTTGCAAAAGAACCAGATTCAACAAATATTGCTGATTTGTTTACCAAGCTTATGAGTGGGGCTGTTTTCCAAGAACATTGTTCCCGATGCATGTGGTAAGTTTGTTTCGTTCTGAGCATCCACACCGAAACAACAGTGTAAATCAATCATTCGATGGAATGTTCGATCAATCGTTCGATCGAAGCAACAAGTTGATTTTTTTACGTTCAATCATGGAATAAAAGAAAATGGATAATTTGATTCATGGATTACAATATATCAATCGGGCAAGAATCAGGGCAAAATGTCTTGATACAAGCCAGAATGAATGGCAAAATGCCTCCCCATTTTTTGATAGGGCCTCTGATAGTAGACTGAATACAGTTTGGTATTCAACACACGACAATGACTCACGATGAATAGGTTAAGTCATAGAATCCAGCCGCTTAACGATTGGATTTACGACTGAAGGGGACTGAAAAGAATTCACCGTGTAACGTGTATTCGTACGTACTAAGCGGGCGTATCGTACAAAAAGTCAGAAGGGCAAATAACCTTATTTGTAAGATTATTTCTCAGTGAATAATCGTCGGTGCTTTTATGTGGATTGTCTTTTACCGGATTTCCCCATCAGCTCACTCTTTGAAGAATTAACAAATCTAAAACACTATCATGCCCTAAATTTATGTACACTCTAGTACTAATTCTACATGATAAGATATAATTTTAGATGTGATATTCCGATAAGAATATCACGGCGAATTATACGGTAAAAGACCGACCAAAGATGACCGGTTTTACGTGTGTTTTGTGTAATATGCCAATAATCGATACGACGACGACAAGTAATTAACCTCTCGTTCGATTCGGTCGTTCGATCGTTCGATCAATTGTGTACAATGGTTACTCTTACGATTCTTTTTGTTTTATTACTGTTACGACGTAGTTTTCTTACTTCATCCAGTCTTCAATATTGAAGCCCGGCTGGTGTGGCATTGCTTTTCAGATTTTCTTGAATCATTGGTAATTCAATCGTGAGGGTTTGAATACCACACTCTTCTTCTTCCCATAAAAGTTTCGATTGGTGGCACAGAATTTTGTTTGTCCCGTGCAACCAGTATTCCATAGATAGGAAATTTTTATTTGGTGTGATATGGTTTTACGTTCCGAATGTTCATCCGTTGAACGACATGATTAGTGCTTTGCAGGGGCCCTGTGGAGTTGTTGCGTACGTAGTTATTGTATGTATTGTAAGTATGTGTCAGTAAAGTTATGGTAAGAAGTTCTACGACCAAAATATAACTCAGTCATGAACCCAAAAACCCACTAGGTTTGAGCACTGTGCAAATCCTGTCAATCCCCGACCAAAATATAACTCAGTCATCAACCCAAAAACCCACCAGATTTTCGCACAGTGCAAATCCTGCCAATTCCCGACCACAATATAACTCAGTCATCAACCCAAAAACCCACCAGATTTGAGCACAGTGCAAATCCTGCCAATCCCTAACCAAAATATAACTCAGTCATCAACCCAAAAATTCACCAGATTTGAACACAGTGCAAATCTTTCCAGTCCCTAACCAAAATCTAATTCAGTCATCAACCCAAAAACCCACCAGATTTGAACACAGTGCAAATCCTGCCAATCCCCGACTAAAATATAACTCAGTACTCAACCCAAAAACCAACCAGATTTTAGCACAGTGCAAATTCTGTCTATCCCCGACCAAAATATAACTCATTCATCAACCTAAAAACCCACCAGATTTTCGCACAGATGCAAATCCTGCCAATTCCCGACCACAATATAACTCAGTCATCAACCCAAAAACCCACCAGATTTGAGCACAGTGCAAATCCTGCCAATCCCTAACCAAAATATAACTCAGTCATCAACCCAAAAATTCACCAGATTTGAACACAGTGCAAATCTTTCCAGTCCCTAACCAAAATCTAATTCAGTCATCAACCCAAAAACCCACCAGATTTGAACACAGTGCAAATCCTGCCAATCCCCGACTAAAATATAACTCAGTACTCAACCCAAAAACCAACCAGATTTTAGCACAGTGCAAATTCTGTCTATCCCCTGACCAAAATATAACTCATTCATCAACCTAAAAATCCACCAGATTTGAGCACAGTGCAAATCCTGCCAGTCCCCGACCAAAATATAACTCAGTCATCAACCCAAAAACCCACCATATTTGAGCACAGTGCAAATCCTGCCAATCCCTAACCAAAATATAACTCAGTCATCAACCCAAAAACCCACCATATTTGAACACTGTGCAAATCCTGCCAGTCCCCGACCAAAATATAACTCAGTCATCAACCCAAAAACCCACCTGATTTAAAGACAGTGCACATCCTGCCGATCCCCCAACAAACTATAACTCAGTCATCAACCAAAAAATCCACCAGATTTGAGCACAGTGCAAATCCTGCCGATCCCCGACCAAAATATAACTAAGTCATCAACCCAAAAACCCACCAGATTTTAGCACAGTGCAAATCCTGCCAATCCCCGACTAAAATATAACTCAGTCATCAACCCAAAAACCCACCTGATTTGAGCAAAGTGCAAATCCTGCCGATCCCCGACCAAAATATAACTCAGTCATCAACCCAAAAACCCACCTGATTTGAAGACAATGCAAATCGTGCCGATCCCCGACCAAAATAAAACTCATTCATCAACCCAAAAACCCACCAGATTTGAACACAGTGCAAATCTTTCCAGTCCCTAACCAAAATATAATTAAATCGTCAACCCTAAAACCCACCATATTTGAACACAGTGCAAATCTTTCCAGTCCCTAACCAAAATATAATTCAGTCATAAACCCAAAAACCCACTAGATTTTAGCACAGTGCAAATCCTGCCAATCCCCGATTAAAATATAACTCAGTCATCAACCCAAAAACCCACCAGATTTTATCACTGTGCAAATCCTGCCAGTCCCCTACCAAAATATTACGCAGTCATCAACCCAAAAACCCACCAGATTTTAGCACAGTGCAAATCCTGCCAATTCCCTGACCAAAATATAACTCAGTCATCAACCCAAAAATCCACCAGATTTGAGCACAGTGCAAATCCTGCCGATCCCCGACCAAAATATAACTAAGTCATAAACCCTAAAACCCACCAGATTTGAACACAGTGCAAATCTTTCCATTCCCTGACCAAAATATAATTCAGTCATCAACCCAAAAACCCACTAGATTTTAGCACAGTGCAAATCTTGCCAATCCCCGACTAAGATATAAGTCAGTCACCAACCCAAAAACCCACCAGATTTTATCACTGTGCAAATCCTGTCAGTCCCCGACCAAAATATAATGAAGTCGTCAACCCAAAAACAAACCGGATTTTAGCACAATGCAAATCCTACCAATCCTCAACTAAAATATAACTCAGTCATCAACCCAAAAACCAACCAGATTTGAACACAGTGCAAATTTTTTCAGTCCCTAACCAAAATATAATTAAATCGTCAACCCTAAAACCCACCAGATTTGAACACAGTGCAAATCTTTCCAGTCCCTAACCAAAATATAACTCAGTCATCAACCCAAAAACCCACCAGATTTTAGCACAGTGCAAATCCTGCCAATTCCCGACTAAAATATAACTCAGTCATCAACCCAAAAACCCACCATTTTTGAACACTGTGCAAATCCTGCCAGTCCCCTACCAAAATATAACGCAGTCATCAATCCAAAAACCCACCAGGTTTGAACACAATGCAAATCCTGCCAGTCTCTTACCAAAATATAATTCAATTGTGAACCAAAAAACCAACCATATTTGAACACAGTGCAAATCCTGCCGATCCCCGACCAAAATATAACTCAGTAATCAACCAAAAAACCCACCTGATTTGAAGACAGTGCAAATTCTTCCGACCCCCGACCAAAATATAATTCAATCGTCAAAGCAAAAACCCACCAGATTTTGGCACAGTGCAAATCTTTCCAGTCCCTAATCAAAATATAACTCGTTCGTCAACCCAAAAACCCACCAGATTTAAAGACCGAACTTACAAATCCTGCCCATCCCCAACCTTAAATGAACTTGATTATCTATTCATATTATGTATCCAGTTCAGACAGCGATAGTTCTGACAGCAGTTCCAATTGAGTAGCAAGGGTGAATGTAACGACTAACTTTAAATTATTGTTTAATATTACTATAGAAGGTTAGCTCTAAGTACAGTTTTGCGAGATACATATGCGCTCATAATATAACAGCCTTCGTATTTCGGATTTGAACAGCTATGTAATACTAATGGATTGAACAATAGAGTATCGCCTGACCTCAATGGCACTTTCACTCCAAACGTGGGGAAGACAAAGTAATAAATCACCTCTTCATCACTTACATGTTTTGGAGCAATAACTGTCAGCCTTGTATAGAACATATCCGCATCGGTATGGCATTTTGAGTGATAATCCTTTCCAATAGCAAAGGCCGTCACGTGATCGCCGATTGCATTCAGCGTTGTACGATTAACAACCTCATTCATCACAGTCGTTTCAAGGTTGACAAATTTGGACATTGGAGTTAAACTAAGCTGCATTTCCTTCACAATGTGTAGGGCTTTCTGTTCAAGGTTGTCTTTTGTTGTCAAGTCCACATTGTTTTTGAAAACGTACACACCATTTCCTGGTTTCAATCGATTTGGTCTCATCCCAATAATAGCATATCCACTGTTTACACTGTCACATTTGGTTCCTTGGCCTATTTTGGGTTTAGATTGAACAATTTGCCCAGCAAATGTTCTTGTGATTTCTATATTTTTGGGAGTACCCAAGCGTCGTTTTGCGAATTGTCTGGAAGCTTTTGCAAAGATTCTCAATGATGGTTCTGATTCTGCAAATGCTAGAACAAACTTCTCGTTGGTACTATCCAATGTCTTGAAACTGTCTATAGACACTGCTTGTGCCAAAGAATATTTCTTCTCTCCAACTGTTGTCTGGCCCCAACTTGTATCCATGAATTTACCTTGAAACCCATTTTTGTTAACTGTTTTCAATGTTATTTCCTCGACATGTTTGAAAATTGCATTTGTATCTCGATTCCTGTCCCCTTCTGCTGTCTTGTTAGGTTTGATCTCCGACAAGTGTTTGTAAGTCTGGTGGATTGTTGATGAAGACGGTGCTGCGTCTTCGAGAAATTTTGAAGTCATTCTCTTTCTCTCAGTCTTCCCGCGTTTCCTCTTTGATTTTTGCTTGATTGCTTTTGCTGGCAATTGCTTTGTTGTTGTTTTGAATCCCATTGTTGTTGCTGGGACGAATGGTCGTTGGACGACGATGACAATACGATTCGACCTTGGAGTGGTCGACCAATAGCCGTTGCCAGGACAAATTGCAGTTGGAGGAGGAAGACGACGAATCGATTTGCCAATGGAGTGGGAGTTAGGGGGAGCTCCGGTGGAGGAGGAGGAGTAGCGACGTTGGTGGATCGCCGGTGGAGGAGGAGGAGGAGCGCCGGTGGACGAGCGATTCGATCCCGGATCGCCGGTGGAGGAGGAGCGACGTTGGTGGAACGGCGGTGTAGGAGGAGCGCCGGTGGACGAGCGATTCGATCCCGGATCGCCGGTGGAGGAGGAGCGACGGTGGAGGGGCGATTCGATGCCGGATCGCCGGTGTAGGAGGAGCGACGTTGGTGGATCGCCGGTGTAGGAGGAGGAGGAGCGCCGGTGGACAAGCGATTCGATCCCGGATCGCCGGTGGAGGAGGAGCGACGTTGGTGGATCGCCGGTGTAGGAGGAGGAGGAGCGCCGGTGGACGAGCGATTCGATCCCGGATTGCCGGTGGAGGAGGAGCGACATTGGTGGAGCGACGTTGGAGGAGCGATTCGATGCCGGATCGCCGGTGGGTTGCTTTGATCACTTTGCGGTTTCCGGTTGGATCGATTGGTGTTGGATCGATTTGTTTTGCAGATCGATTGGATCGATTCGTGTTGGATCGATTTGTTTTGCAGATCAATTTGTGTTGGATTTGTGTTGGATCGATTTGTTTTGCAGATCGATTTGTGTTCGATTTGTGTTGGATTGATTTGTTTTGCAGATCGATTGGTGTTGGATCGATTGGTGTTGGATTGATCCGTTTTGCAGAGTGATTGGTGTTGGATCGGTTGGATCGATTCGTGTTTGATCGATTCCTTTTGCAGATCGATTGGTGTTGGATTGATGGGTTTGGATCGATTCGTTTTGCAGATCGATTGGTGTTGGATCGATTCGTGTTGCTAGGAGGAGGAGTGATTCGATGCCAACGATGCCAACAATTCGTTGCCGCCTGGGTGGAGCGCTTGCCGCTGCTGCGACGTTCAAGGTTGCTTAGATTGTTGATGGATCGCCGGTGGAGGAGGAGAAGGAGCAATTTGATGCCGGGCGATTAGGGCTGCGGATCTATCTCTCGTTGCTGCCGTTGTTATTGCCAACGTGCCTATTCAAATAGATGATATGATAATTGAACAAAATGGGTGAGTATCTACTGATGTACTACATAGAGTAAATAATAACAACAGAATAATATGATAATGTACATGCCAATCGATTCGTAAATACCTACAGGGGAAGATTCGTTTCTTCCGATTCAATGGTTGCTTTGATGGTTTCGATTAGTAGTTGCTTCCGATTCGCACGGGGAAGATTCGATCTGCCAATGCCGGTTGCTTTGATGGTTGCTTCGATCGTTCGTTGCCCGTTTTGCCGCACCTCGATTTGTTATTCCGATCCTTTATTTCCGATTCGTTGTTTCTGGTCGTTTTCTATGAAAATAAGAAAAACAGAAAGGAAATACATTATCAGTAATGCCGGTGGGGTGGAACACCAATCAATTGCAGTTAAAGTTGCCGTTGCAGAAGCCGATGCCTATCTCTCTCATTCTTACCTTTGCTTGTTAACGTTGTTGCCGAGAGGTTGTTGCCGATTCTTTGCCAATTCCTTCTCCTTTGTCGTTGTTCTTGCTGCTGCCGGATGGTTGCTTCCGATTCAATGGTTGCACAGCCTTCTTACTCCTCTGTCACGAAAAACAGTACCTCGTGCCTGTTAATATAGAAGCAATGGATAGAGATTTATTGCTTTCAAGACATATATGTTTGGGGGCCAATTCAAACAATATCTATCAGCAAACCACCTCTTGTCCAATGCGAGCTAATTCTTTTTCCAGTACAAGGCTGTTATTTCAGACTAAAATATAAGAGCACGGATAACCTGCCTAATACTGATAAAGAAGTATTAGGTGGAATCCCACGTTCACCGACGGAGTGCCAAATAGCAACTCTACTCAAATAAGTTGGATGTCAGAAGGCTGATTATGAAGTGAATATTTTTTTGTTGCGAGATAGAAAAAGTGATTTTTTTGTCTGGGGGTAACAAAAGTGATTTCTTTTGTTCCGAGGTATCGATCGAAGTAGAAGATACTTCAATCTTCTGTAGAATTCTACAGGATTTTGTACTAGTGAAGAATTCTACACGTTTAAATCTCGTACGTACGAAAAAAAAAGTCAATGTTTTCAACTGCGCATTTTCAAGAAAAATCTCGCGCGAATGACGTCACTTGATTGGTAGTATAGATTGATTGGTAAGATCAGTATGAAGGTAGCTAAATACAGTATGAGTATGTACTGGATTGGGGGGTGGGGGGGGGGACTAATATTAAAAAAAGTTTCCTTAACATTCACCCCCTCAAAAGTGAAGTATGACTCAAGCATGGTATGTAGTATGAGTATGTACTGGATCTAAGAACAAATCTTTTGAAACTGAGTTATATTTTGGTCGGGGATTGGCAGGATTTGCACTGTCTTCAAGTTTGGTGGGTTTATGGGTTGATGATTGAGTTCATTTTAGGTTGGGGATGGGCAGAATTTGCACTGTCTTCAAATATGGTGGGTTTTTGGGTTGATGACTGAGTTATATTTTGGTTGGTGATTGGCAGGATTTGCACTGTGCTCAAATCTGGTGGGGTTTTGGGTTGATGCATGAATTATATTTTGGTTAGGGACTGGAAAGATTTGCACTGTGTTTCAATCTGGTTGGTTTATGGGTTGATGAATGAGTTATATTTTGGTCGGGGATCGGCAGGTTCTGCACTGTCTTGAAATCAGGTGGGGTTTTGGGTTGATGACTGAGTTATATTTTGGTCGGGGAATGGCAGGATTTGCACTGTGCTAAAATCTGGTGGGTTTTTGGGTTGATGACTGAATTATATTTTGGTTAGGGACTGGAAAGATTTGCACTGTGTTCAAATCTGGTGGGTTTTAGGATTGACGATTCAATTATATTTTGGTTAGGGACTGGAAAGATTTGCACTGTCTTCAAATCTGGTGTGTTTTTGGGTTGATGACTGAGTTATATTTTGGTTGGTGATTGGCAGGATTTGCACTGTGCTCAAATCTGGTGGGGTTTTGGGTTGACGATTGAATTATATTCTGGTTAGGGACTGGAAAGTTTTGCACTGTGTTCAAATCTAGTGGGTTTTTGGATTGATGACTGAGTTATATTTTGGTCGGGGATTGACAGGATTTGAACTGTCTTCCAATCTGGTGGGTTTTTGGTTTGACGATTGAATTATATTTTGGTTAGGGACTGGAAAGATTTGCACTGTGTTCAAATCTGGTGTGTTTTTGGGTTGATGGCTGAGTTATAGTTTGGACGGGGATTTGTAGGATTTGAACTGTCTTCAAATCTGGTGGGTTTTAGGGCTGATGATTGAATTATATTTTGGTTAGGAACTGGATAGATTTGCACTGTGTTCAAATCTGGTGGGTTTTTGGGTGGATGACTGAGTTTTAGTTTGGACGGGGATTGGTAGGATTTGAACTGTCTTCAAATCTGGTCGGTTTTTGGGTTGACGATTGAATTATATTTTGGTTAGGGACTGGAAAGATTTGCACTGTGTTCAAATTTGGTGGGTTTTTGGATTGATGACTGAGTTATATTTTAGTCGGGGATTGACAGGATTTGCACTGTGTTCAAATCTGTTATGTTTTAGGGTTGATGATTGAATTATATTTTGGTTAGGGACTGGAAAGATGTGCACTGTGTTCAAATCTGGTGCGTTTTTGGTTGATGACTGAGTTATATTTTAGTCGGGGATTGACAGGATTTACACTGTGTTCAAATCTGTTATATTTTAGGGTTGAGGATTGAGTTATATTTTGGTCGGGGATTGGCAAGATTTGCACTGGCTTCAAATCTGTTCAATTCTTGAACTGATGACTGAGTTACTTTTTAGTCAGGGATTGAAATAATTTGCACTGTGCTCAAATCTCGTGAGTTTTTGGGTTGTTGGGAGACACAAAACATAAGAATACTGATCTACAAAGAAGAAAAGACGAAAACAAGCACATAACTTCACAGTACCCGACAGGAACAAACCATCATGAAAAGCAATATACCTCCCATGGATTTGGATGGTCAGGAAATCAATGACAATGCCAATACAACTGTGGGTACAGAGAAGACACTAGAAGGAAAAACAGAGTCAAAAACAATTTCTGTCATGCTAGAAGCAGCAATCGATACAGCACCCGACAGGAACAATCCTATCATGAACAGCAAATTATCGCCCGCCAACGCAGCAAGCGATACAGCACCCGACAGGAAAAATCCCATCATGAACAGCAATTTATCGCCCACCAACAATCCTGCTTTGACGACACTAACTCCCATGGATTTAGAGGGTAAAGAAAGTAATGACAATGCCAATATAACTGTGGGTACGGAGAAGACACTTGAAGGAAAAATGGAGTCAAAAACAATTTCTGTCATGCTAGAAGCAGCAATCAATGACAATGGTAATGACAATGTGAATGTTGGCATTGTTAAGGAAACACATTTAGAAAATATTGGACAGGACACGGTGAATTTCAAAACGGTTGCAGGGACAGAGATGACAACAATTTCTGGTAATGACGCAACAGCAACAACAATGGAAATAGATGTGACGACAAATGAGACAACCCCACCGGACGACCACCAGATTATTGAAAGGATGCCAGATAATCAAGAGACAAAGAATAAAGGGAAGCCAATTGGTTCAAAGAAAAAAAATGATCCTCTATCAAAATACAACAAACCCAATCTAGTGGAAATTAGAAAACTATCTAAAGAAAAAGCAATCGACATGATGTCTGGATCATGCAGTTTTATCTTTCATGAAAATGAGAAGGAAATACCATATGCGATGCCAACTTCTGTGATGGGTTTCATATGTAAATGTGGGCAAGTTATGGGCCATGCAAAAAAAGCAAGTAAACACTTACAAAACTGCCAATCCATGGAAGACACTGTCCCAAAATGCATACCAGATGAAATGAATTATAGAGCTGAATCTCGATATGCATGGTATCAGAACAAGCTTCAGTTGAAATTGAGTCTTAAACAAAAAACATTTGCCTGTATCTGTGGTGAGATGCATGGAATAACAGCTTTTTCCACTCATGCTAATGCCTGTCAATTTGCTGCAGAGTGCGTCAAGGAATTTGAATTAAGGAATGCTACTCCTCAACCATTGAAATCTATGACAAATGGATCTTTTTCTTATGATGTTATGCTTGAAATTTCTCAACCCAATCATTCAACATCTTACAAACGCATGAAATGTGAAGAAATGATAGATCACCCATTTGTTACTATGACGTTTGAAAGAGCTGCGTTTTATGTGCCAAAACTTGAAGATCCATTGTTTGCTACACAGTTGCAAATTGTTGATAGCATCCAAGCCAAAATTATGAAACATTGGGATTTTTTCAAGTCAGTTGTTTCTAAGGCAAGGAAAGCAGATCATTCCGCACAACCAATACAAGCATTCAGATATGAAATGCATCTGTCTTTCAGTCCAAAGCACCTTGCACAGAAACCGGCATGGAAAAAGTTTTGTGATAAAACTGGTTTTGAAATGCGTCATATGGTTTCTTTGTTAAAATTTATTGAAGAAACCACTATGAATATGTGTTTACCACGAACAATTCCAAAAGAAGAAATTCAATATTGGGAGGTTGCTACACCAAGCCTAATAATCACTGAAGTACGTGGTGATCAGGCCATGCACTTAGATTTGATGGGACATCGTTTTGAAAAACAATTTGGAATGCTGCTTACAGGAGGGCAGAGTACAACAAAAGTGGTTGAACTAAGTCAAAAAGAAAAGGTTGGTTATAGAACAGCGATTGATCTCATTCAGAAAGGTTTATCATCTGTTCGGGCTTTGAATTGGATTAATATTCCAGATTCATTTTTTCAGAAAATAAAAAATATGGGAGAAACGGAAGAAGCCTTGGATGAATATTTTCAAACAGCATTTGGTGATTTATTCAGGATTATTCATGGTGAACATCATGTTAAATGCGACAAAAATGAATCGATTACACCCAATCTGCTCGAAAATTTTGAATTCAAAGCAGCCAGACTCGTACGGTGTCCTTTGCTGTCTTTTTCTGAAATTCCAGGAGGAGTAATCCACGCTGGTAGTGGTTCATCCATAAACACGATCCGTATTTTGCTATTTTGGACTGCATATAACAAGACAAAAACAAAACAGTATGATGCTGGTTTACAGGTAACACTTCTGCAGAATATGGTTATGATTGCAGAGTCTGTTTGGAAACATATTGATGATTTGGACAAAGAATATATGATTCATCTACTCTACTATGCATATTACGTTTCAGCAGAAGCTTACAAGCCTACAGCCTCTGGAATGTTTTCAAGTAAAGGCAATTTTTCTGAGGTGCACACACTTGTTTCAAAATTTCACATTATATGTGAATGTGAATCAGATGCAGAGAAGAATCAAAAAATGACTGAATTGCTTTCCACCTATACTAAACGTTTGTTCAGGGTTCAATATCACCGTGAAGCAAAAAAACATAAAAGAAACTATAAGGAAAATTAAGTTATTTTCCCCCACGACCCCCTTTTTGGGGGGTCTAATACGTGCAATGGACAGATTACATTAAAAAAAATTAAAATTTGTTTGTTAGATGTTAATTTCTCATTCCCTCTATGCTTTGAATTCATTTTGTGCGCGAGACATGCTCACACATACATCACATGCACATACATGACACGTGCCCCACGCATGGTATAATTGGAAGACACATGTTGAATAGTTTTTAGAGTACTTTTCACATCATAGTATCTTCAATTCGATCATCTTAATCAATTCCATTACTATGAAGTCCCAGGTTTGTGAAAAAATCTTTATTTTATTATCTATGATTAATCCAATTGACCTATTGCAAATTCCAAGGCAATCTTGTTTCATTGTTTTTAATCTATCACAACAGTGTTAAGTCCCAGGTTCTCAAAATCGTTTGACAGGATAACGTAGAATTAGCAGGCAAAGAATCAATTTGGAATTACTTCACACACTACTGTGTGGATTTTGAAGGTATTTTGGTCCGTGCATAACCACTGCAATTTTTACACACTTTTTTTCAAGTTGAAAAACTCATCCTAATCACGATAAAATAAACACTTCAAATACAGCAGCATCTAATCAATCATTCCTTTCAATATGGCGCCAACGAGAAAGGCTGTAAACTCCATTGATGACTCTAAGAAAAAGACTACCACTGTCACCACAAAACCTCCATCTCCAGTTAAAAAAGAGAAAATCATTAAACCTAGAAAGTTGAGCAGCCCGCGCAAGTATCAGCAGAATGTGGTAGAAGTGTTCAAATTTTGCACGGATGATAGAATGATGGGTGCACAGCTTCTTAATGTTATGGGTGAAGCTGGTTTTGCGTTTCCTGTGTTGAAAGCAATCAGAGAAGATAATTTGAACAAGTATCCTGAGCTAGGTCCTGATCATTTTGATGTGAGATGCACGGAAACTCTTATTCTGAGGGAATCACATGACACTAACAAAGCTCTAAAAGACACACCCACCAGCAAATATGGACATGTTGCTTTTGTTGCCTTCCCTAATCCTGACAGATACCCTACCATTGAAACACAGACTATGGAAGAATTCAGAGATTTGATCATCAAGATTTTTTGTAGTGAAGAACAGAAAAATGCCGGAAAAACATTTCTTCCATTTTCTCCAACTCATATCAAAATCCCAAACAATGCCCCTCCTAATAGTTCCATTGACAAAATATTCAAGGATGATAGTACACATGCAATCTTTGAAACCTATCATTGTCCAGAAGAGGTGAAGACTCCAGAAGAGAAATATTCATACATCTGTGAGAATGATTTGTGGGACATCTTCACACGCAAAAACAATGGTGAATACAGCTACTATGCAACACGCTTTGTTGGCTTCCCTGTAGGACAGAACTATCAGGATTAAAGTATCGTCTCCAGATTAACAGAAATCATGTCAATTACAAAGGGTCAATGCCACCTTAACAGAAGATTATCAGATTAAACCAAAAAGAATTATCGCATCAAAAACAATTGACATAATCGCATACCATCCCAAAAGCAATTACATAACAAATGCAAAAAAAAACATATTATTCATCATCTTTTCGCAACTGTCATAAATTGAAAAATCTAAATCAGCAAAGCATAACATTTGTGTACAAAAACAAAACAAAATAAGTCCATTCCTGTACCAAAAATATAGAGATTTGAAGACAGTGCAAATCCTGTCAATCCCGGACCAAAATATAACTCAGTCATCAGTCCAAAAACTCAACAGATTTGAAGACAGTGCAAATCCTGCCAGTCCCCGACCAAAATATAACTCAGTCATCAACCAAAAAATTCACCAGATTTGAACACAGTGCAAATCTTTCCAGTCCCCAACCAAAATATAACTCAATCGTTAACCAAAAAATCAACCAGATTTGAACTCAGTGCAAATCCTGCCAGTTCCCGACCGAAACATAACTCAATCGTCAACCCAAAAACCCACCTGATTTGAAGACAGTGCAAATCCTGCCGATACCCGACCAAAATAGAATTCAATCGTCAACCCAAAAACCCACCAGATTTGAAGACAGTTCAAATCCTACCAATCCCCGACCAAAATATAACTCAGTCGTCAATCCAAAAACTCACCAGATTTGAACACAGTGCAAATCTTTCCATCCCCGACCAAAATATAACTCAATCATCAACCCAAAAACTAATCATATTTGAACACAGTGCAAATCCTGCCCATCACCGACCAAAATATAACTCAGTCATCAACCCAAAAACTCAACAGATTTGAAGACAGTGCAAATCTTTCCAGTCCCTAACCAAAATATAATTCAATCATCAACTGAAAAACCCACCAGATTTGAACACTGTGCAAATCTTGTCAATCCCCGACCAAAATATAACTCAATCATCAACCCAAAAACTCACCATATTTGAAGACAGTGCAAATCTTTCCAGTCCCTAACCAAAATATAATTCAATCATCAACCGAAAAACCCACCAGATTTGAACACAGTGCAAATCTTGTCAATCCCCGACCAAAATATAACTCAATCATCAATCCAAAAACTCACCAGATTTGAAGACAGTGCAAATCTTGCCAATCTCCGACTAAAATATAACTCAGTCATCAACCCAAAAACCCACCAGATTTGAACATGGTGCAAATCCTGCCAATCATCAACCCAAGTGCAAATTTTGCCAATCCTCGACCTAACATTAACTCAGTCGACTATCAAAGTATTGACCAGATTTGGCCCAAATTTATATCACAGGTACGTTAGGCAAGCAAATTGGAAATGTTTTCAACTATTTCAAATCTACATGGCTCTGAATATCCAGTTCTTACCTAATATCATTGATCATTTTCACTACAATATTCTGAAACAGGTTGATAATGCTTGTGACAACTCATTCCATTCAAAAAGCCTATGAAGAGGCATTTAAAGCAAAAAATAAATTGATTACTTTTTCTCAGGGAAAGTTCAAAGCAAAAATTTGCTGTATCTATGACAGATTCATAAGAACAGGTGATGAAAAAAAACTTGACTTTAGTTCTCTAGCACATCCATATGTTAGAGATTATTTTCACAAGAAGAAAATCAAGTGGGACAAGATGCCATTTAAATTTGCTTCTGTGTCAGTTAGGAACCAAGTTCTGAAGTAATACACACAAAAATGTATCAATGGGAGAAGAATAATCCACAATCAACAAATTAAATTCAATGATTTCATTTTGTCACCAAAGACATACGCTATCAAGCCTTCTAATGATAGAGATGCTATTTCACAATTTGGGTGCTGCAGCCAATGCTGTAATGGTATTGAGAGCATGAAAAAGAACAATAATAGACAAGCCAAGCTTCCAAAATATGCTATAGCAAATGGACTCTTGCATGGATATCCTCCTAACGAACTATTAGATTTGACAGCAACAGAGCTTGCCATTATCTCAGATGTGAGAATCAGCCAACACATATTTCATTTCCATGCTGGACAGCATCAAATGATTAAAGGGTATCACTTTTTGAGAAGAAACAATTTGGAATATACAAGTGGCGTTATCAACTATCTGGAATCAATTGGGAAGAATCAAATCCAAGTGATCCTAACAGGATCATTCACTAACCAACAAAAACTGGCAGTAAAAAAGAAAATGGAGTTCAGAATACAAAAAGTGAAAAAAGCGTTGCATTGGATGAAACAAAATATGGGTTACCTTGAAGATGAAAACATAAATGATACTCATATCATTTTACCTCTTTTTGTTGACAAGACCAATCAAATACCATATTCGAACTCAAACATTGAACAACAATTTGAAATGCATGTCATCTTTCCTGATGAGAATCTACCAAGCACAACCAATGGAGGATTTGACATAGATAAACATTTCAAGGACCACTGTATAGAAGATCTCATTGACAAGAATGCCACCATGATCTGTAGAACATCCAACAACATACTGAAAGATTATGAAGGGAACAATTTCTTGCGTTCTTTCCCACTTCAATTTCCATATGGCATTGGATCTATTGATGTGGATGGAGAAGAGAGAATGAGTCCTGATTATCTGAAATATTTATCAGAGTTATCATCACCATGCTTTCATCAGGGTGAATTTGTAGCAGTTATGTACAATTTCGTACAAAGAGTCAAAATGGTGAAACATTCCTATTTAAAAACAACAAAAAACCTGAGGTGCAACTTTTCACAGCTTGACCCAGTTCAACTCAAACAAGCATCAATCAATTTTCTAGATGGAAATGTGGTGCCAGAAACAAATGAAGATTTTTTTCTATCTAAAATAAGGGGAGTAACAAGTTCAATGGGAAATACAAATGCAGCTTCTGATATTGCTAGAAAGAAAATGTTTCAACTGATGGCACATTATGGATTGCCTTGCATTCTATTCACCATCACTCCAAATGATTCAATCAATTTTAGGATTAGAGTGATGTCAAAATCCAAGGATGAAGAAGTTAATTCTGAGGATTTCCCAGATCTTTTTAAGCGAGAACAACCACCCATTGATGATTGTGATCTTTTTCAGTTTGTGACAGAGTGCTCATCGATAAGAACAACATATCCAGGTATTTGTGCTATTGAATTTGAAAATATTTTGGAAATAACCATCAAGTTCATATTGGGATGGGATAACAAGGAAGGTAACATCAAAGATATGGGTTTATTTGGGGATTTAGAAGCATATAGTGTTGCAGTTGAAGAACAAGGACGTGGCACTCTGCATGCACATTTTGTTTTGTGGATAAATAAATGGAATGATCTGCTACAAGATTTGCATACAGAGGACAAGCAAGATGGGGCTATAGAGACCATGAAACACTATGCACAAAACATACTGACAACAAAATTGTTTCAGAACTTTGATTCTATTCAGTGCAGGAATCCTGAGTGTTTGAGTTTGGTTTCAGAATCTTTTGAGAAATGCACAGAACAGGATTTAAGGAGATTGAGACTTAAACATGGTCACACATCACTGGGTGACAAAGCAATTTTCAAATGCAGAGTCTGCTCTAAACTTTACACAAGTGAAGATTTGGCGCGTGAAAGTTTAGATTTCCTCAGCAGTATACCAACATCAAATGAAACTGGAGAACAATATTTCATGTATCACAAGTTTTGGAATGGTGTGACTAAGCAATCAAAATGTCAGGTGACAATGGAAATGGCATTGCATAAAGAAACTGCTGCCCAAATTAAAAGTGGTCTTTTCCCGCGCCTTGGATCAATGAAATACCAAAAAAAACTTCACATTGTTAATTTGCTACGCAATTTGCATGCCTCAACACATGCAAGCTCATGTCACAAAAAGGACAAAAATGGTGAATGTAGGTTCAGGCTCTCGCTCCCTGCTTGTGATGAAACAAAGATACATTTTGAAGATGAAGAATTAACATCATTTGATTGGACAGGCAAATGCAACAAGAAACAATTGTTTGTCTGGGAACATGAGAGAACACATCAGGATTGTTTTGCCAATTCAAACAATAGTATTGTAAGTTCTATTTTTCAATGCAACAACAATGTTATTTGGGGGGTGGATGGTGCAGGGATTTATTACCTTACATGTTATGCCTCAAAAAGTACACAAAAGGATGATAAAGAAAAGATCAGTGCAGTTGCAGAAAAAGTAATCAAACAACTTGGTGAACAACAGAGACAAGAAAATGACAATGTCACAATGAATGATGAAGAACATGATGAACGAAACACAGTAAACCACAGAAATGACTCTACAGCACAACTAAATGAAACAAATGAAGAAGATGATCTGATGAGGGAAAAGGTTGGAATAAGAGCTATTCTAAATGCATTGTTCAAAGTGACACAAGATAACATCACTTCAGCACCAATGGCTGCCTACCTGACAAGAAACCATACAAGATTTAGGTTCTCAGAAGAGTTTTCAACATTGGTGTTGAGCAATTATATTGAGAATGATCATGTTGTTGATGGTGTTCTAAAACTGAAAGAAGCCAATGAAAGTGACAATGAGGAAGACTTGCCAGTTTATTTATCAAAAGTTGCAAATTATATTTGCAGACCAACAGAACTAGAGGGTGTGTGTCTTTACGATTTTGCATCAAAGTATTATACAAAAATGAAAAGAAGTAAGACATCACTGGACTTTACGGATAACCATCCCTAAAAAAAACATTCATTTTGTGATGAATACAAAAAACCTAAACTTCCAGGTATCTGTCACTATGATTTGAAATCGACGTCAAACTTTAGGAACAAACAAATTAGGGATTTTGTCCCACAGCATGAAAATGAAGAACACCAGGAAATTGCTTTAGCAATGGAAGATTATGCTAAAAGAGCAAGTGTGTTATTTTCACCATTCAGAAAGCTTTCTGACCTCCAATTGAATTCCAAATATCTTCCCTATTTTCAATCTTTTTTAGCAAATGGTTTGCTAAAACAAGAGCATCAGAATATTTTGAACAATATTCAAAGGACACATAACAGCTTAATGGGTGGACGTGCAAAAGATGCACTAGAGAGAGTGACCTTACCACCAGATACTAGGTGGACACATGATGAATCAAATGCAGAAGACAACAACAGAAATAATATCAACATCTTGGATGAATTGGATCTTTTTGGGAACACAGTTTTAGGATTGGATGATGACAACTGTTTTAGAACAAGTCATAATCTATTTTCCTTCAACACATCAATCATTACTAAGGCAGGAAGCAATCATTGTGGACACAATTTGATTAAGGCACCAAATATTGACCAAACAAAAACAATATTTTGTTCAGCTTCTAGAGTATCATTAATGGAAGATGGTGAAGATACAGATATGGGCAGGGATTGGCATGAGCTTGACATCACAAACATGATTAAAGTGATGGTAACACACCATACTGTTGTTACAAATGAAGAGATCACAAACTTATCTGCCACGGGTACTTGTGAAAACATGATTGCATATGGTAAAGAGATATTCAATGGTGACAAACATCAAATGATAGCATTTGTATACATTGTCTCTGGATTTGTACTGAGAGTTTATGAAAAACAAAAGAAAAATGGAATGCAAAAAACAAGAAACACAAGGAGAAGATTATCTGGTGAATTGGGAAGACTTGCACCATTCAATGAATTTGGTGAGGAGGAAGAGAACGCTGATTTTGACTCATC
This sequence comes from Pseudo-nitzschia multiseries, assembly GCA_037355745.1. Classification (NCBI taxonomy): domain Eukaryota; phylum Bacillariophyta; class Bacillariophyceae; order Bacillariales; family Bacillariaceae; genus Pseudo-nitzschia; species Pseudo-nitzschia multiseries. Next base: position 3,056,554 of record CM074782.1, on the reverse strand, counting down.
TATTTCAAGGCGTGACAAGATCAACTTCAGTACAACAGTTCAGATGTTGAAAGAAATGCATGAACATAGACAACAATCCATAGCATTTCTATCAGGTGCAGGTGGTACAGGGAAAAGTTGCGTGATCAGAGCAATTCTGTCTTATTGCAAGGAATTCTGTGAAAATTTAAACATCAAGTTTACAAGGCAACCAATTGTTGTTACAGCTTTAACTGGATGTGCAGCAGTGTCAATTCATGGTAGCACTCTTCATAGTGCTTGCCACATTCCAGTGAAAGAGAACGATTCATCCCTTGAAAAATTAAGTGAATTCAAAGAAGATTGGGTTGACACAGAAATGATCATTATTGATGAAATATCCTTTGCAAATTATTCATTGTTAAACAGGCTGCATAAAACATTAAATGAATTGAAAGATGCTCCAAGAACAAATACATTGTACGGTGGTATCAATGTACTCTTTGCTGGAGATTTCAATCAGCTACCTCCCATAAATGGAACCAAAATATATGATGAGCAATATACAACAATGTTCAGGGATGCTGTCAATGTGATGCTGGAATTAAAAACAAACCAAAGGTTTCAGGAAGATGCATCGTATGGAAAATGGTTAGAAAGAATTTTTAAAATTGGGCTTAGTGAAGAAGATGCTAAGCTTATCAACTCAAGGAAAGTGATTGAGAGTGATTCTTTACCAATGGCAATATCTTTTGCTGTAGCAACAAACAAAGACAGGTGTGCAATCAATGATGCAATTTTTGCCCTTCATTTACAACAAACCCATTCCAAGAACATTCAAGACCCTATTCCCTTGCACACCATATGCATTTGAGCATCCAATGTTGAATACAAATATGCCAAAAGCAGAAAAGATTACAAGGCCTTTCCAGATAAAGGAGATATATTTTACAGTTGTTGCTCTGATGCAGATGTTACAGAAAGAAGAGGAAGTACACATGTTGATCCATTTCTAAAGCTATATATTGGTTGTCCCATCATGATAACAAGCAATATATCTGTTGAAGAATCTATAGCTAATGGTTCAATGTGTGAATTTAAAGGTTTGATTTTGAAACAAGAGATGAACAGGTTTGAAGCCCTTGAGAGTGTTGTGATCAATGGCTATTATGTCAATTGCATTGATGCTGATAAAATTGAATCTATATAAGTTATTCTTACAGATACCAATACTCCAGAAGAACAACCCATATACAACCTCAAATTGCCCAAAAAAGATATTTATGCCTTGTGCAAGTATCCTCCTCTGTTTAGTGAGCACATCAGTCACAAATCATCAAGACAGAATTTGAGCGTCAAACTCAAACAATTCCCTCTCAACATTTCCCATGCTAGAACTGTGCATATATTACAAGGGCGTTCCATAGACAATATTTTGGTTTCAAGTTGGAACTATAGGATGCAACATTGGATATATGTTGTTTTATCAAGGTGTAAAACATTGAATGGATTGTATTTGAGGGATGAGATAGATCATACCAAAGTCAAGGGAATGTGTAAAGAAATTAAAAATTTCTATGATGAATTCCAGAAGGAAAAACAACCACCATCAGTGTTGATTGAAAAAGTTACCAATAGTTTCTAACAATAGTAAATCCTGCCCGTTCACAGTCACAATATCACTCAGTCATCAACCCATAAACACACCAGATTTAAAGAATATAACTCAATCCTCAACCCAAAAACTAGCCAGAAATGAACACAGTGCAATTCTTGCCAATCCAGGACCAAACTATAACTCAGTCATCAATCCAAAAACTCACCGGATTTGAAGACAGTGCAAATCTTGCCAGTCCCCGACCAAAATATAGCTCAATCATCAACCCAAAAACTCACCAGATTTGCAGACAGTGCAAATCCTGCCCATCCCCGACCAAAATATAACTCAGTCATCAATCCAAAAATTCACCAGATTTGAAGACAGTGCAAATTCAGCTCATCCCTGACCAAAATATAACTCAGTCATCAATCCAAAAACTCACCAGATTTGAAGACAGTGCAAATCCTGCCCATCCCCGACCAAAATATAACTCAGTCATCAATCCAAAAATTCACCAGATTTGAACACAGTGCAAATCCTGCCCATCCCCGGCTGACAGCGCAAATCCTGCCCGTCCCCGGCCAAAATATAACTCAGTCATCAATCCAAAAATTCACCAGATTTGAACACAGTGCCAATCCTGCCCATCCCGGACCAAAATATAACTCAGTCATCAATCCAAAAACTCACCAGATTTGAGGACAGTGCAAATCCTGCCTATCCCCGACCAAAATATAACTCAGTCATCAATCCAAAAATTCACCAGATTTGCAGACAGTGCAAATCCTGCCCATCCCGGACCAAAATATAACTCAGTCATCAATCCAAAAACTCACCAGATTTGAAGACAGTGCAAATCCTGCCTATCCCCGACCAAAATATAACTCAGTCATCAATCCAAAAATTCACCAGATTTGAACACAGTGCAAATCCTGCCAATCCGGGACCAAAATATAAGTCAGTCATCAATCCAAAAACTCACCAGATTTGAAGATAGTGCAAATCCTGCCCATCCCAGACCAAAATATAACTCAATCATCAACCAAAAACTCACCAGATTTGAAGACAGTGCAAATCCTGCCCATCCCCGACCAAAATATAACTCAGTCATCAATCCAAAAATTCACCAGATTTGAACACAGTGCAAATCCTGCCCATCCCCGACCAAAATATTACTCAGTCATCAATCCAAAAACTCACCAGATTTGCAGACAGTGCAAATCCCGCCCATCCCCGACCAGAATATAACTCAGTCATCAACCAAAAAACCCACCATATTTGAAGACAGTGCAAATCCTGCTAGTCCCCGACCAAAATATAACTCAGTCATCAACCAAAAAATTCACCAGATTTGAACACAGTGCAAATCTTTCCAGTCCCATTTTTCAGAGGGTGAAAAAAACTATTTTTTTTAATTTTTAGTTTTTCAAATTTGGACAACACCCCCCCCCCCCCCGCGCGCGCGCGCCCCCCCCCCCTCATCCAGTACATACTCATGCTGTATTTAGCTACCTTCATACTGATCCTACCAATTGATCTATACTACCAATCAAGTGACGTCATTCTTTGCGCGAGCTCTATTTTAAATTCGAACTCTCATCTGATTTGATTTTAAGTGATGATTGGGGTTTTCGCACCTCGGTCGCCTTGTTTTTCTTTTTCGATAGAATTTGCCTGCCGACATCTTTCGATCGTACCGTACCGGTACGAGTATGTGTGTTAATGACGAAGAGACAAAGTAGGGCTACGTAGAATTTGTACTAGAGCTATTTGTTAAACATAACACTCATGATCAAAATTGGTCTCATGACTGATTCTGCACCTCTATCCGTTCGAAATTTCGACTCCGAATCGAAATTTTGCTTCGAATCGAAATTTCCGAGACGATCTTTTGCACCTCTATTGCAGAAAACAATCCTTCTCACTTTTTTCCTTCCTAATCTCATCTAATTGCAACTGAATAACAAACAAATAACAGATACTAAATTAACTAATTCAATTATTCCACCCTGTGTGTGTGTGTGTGTGTGTGTGTGTGTGACGCGATTCAACCATCACGTCGTCGTTGTTGTAGAACAAGAAAGGGCGAAACGCGGTGTCGACGACGACAATTTGTCGACGAATTTGCTGCTGACTGCTGCCGACAACGACCGTATATGGTGCACCTCTACCGAGCTCTCTCATCTGGTAAAGTTAACTTGATCTAAGACAGATTTTAGCCGTATGATTTTTTATCTATATTCAGGTTAAATTTTATGGTTACTTGCAACCAAAAAAATGAGAGTTTGCTACCATAAAAATGAACGCGCGTCACTAGATATTACTATTGCTTTTAGATGAAGCATCTCATTTCCGTAAATAATTATTTGGGTCCTGTTTTTAATGATTTTTAGTCGTAGCGTTTGTACCAAGTCTACTTGTTAGAAACAGATTTTTTTTATATTTCTACGTATTTCCCCCCCCCAAACCCCCCCCACATAAACTCCGTCTAGAAGGTTACGTTGTCAACTCTTAGGGTTAGTGTAAAACGTTCAACTAACAACTCCACCAATTTCCTAAGAGGAAAGAATCTGTGCCGTTGGTATGGATTTGCTGGATAGTATAGGGGCCTTTGCTTCTTGCTTCAAAAGCTCCAGGAATTTGCTTGTCATTTTTTGTCATAATTTGGTGTCTTACACGATAATCATGAAGCTTTCTGTGGCTATTCTCTTTCATAGCATTCTTGTCGATTTGGGCTTGTCTTTTGTTTCTGACCATGGCCAAGTCGCTGATTACTGGTATTGGTAGAAACATGTATCAATAGAAGACAAGGGCGCCTGGAGTTATTCCAAAGGTCTTGTGGATAGTGGATCTAGTAACCACAAACTGAGCCGATGCAAAGACACTATCGATGTTGTCTGCGGCTTCCTGAAGAGTTTCGTCACACAAACGAGATTCGGGGTTCTTTCAGAATCACGCGCATATTTGGGTCGAACTCCACTGGTCCCCCTTTGTAATTTCACCCTATTTATTGAAATTAATGTCAAACTCATAATATTTTGATGCACATTGCATTTTCCTACCTCACTGGCATCTGTTTCCGAATTAGTGGCATGTTACTGAATTCTATGCCTGAAACAAACAGTGCATGGTCGCAATTTTTTGATCTCCATCGTTTCCCCATTTTTATTGTTATTACTGGCTATCTTACTAACGATGGTGACGACACCTAAATATCAGGTTTATTGTGTACGTTGCTACCAGGACTCTCCTCTGATCACTATAGGTAGGGGAAAGAAGAAGGTTACCAAGAAGCAGAAACCCTCCTTGTTTACAGCGTGACTAAGAAAGAAAACGGGAGTAGTTGTTTCTCCTGGTCTTCGGGACCATATTTCACGTAATCCGGGTACATGTTATTCTTATTACTACCGGTGTTTGGGGGTAGATGATTTTGCATCTTCATTATTCATTAGAAAATCGAAGAAGAAGCTCGAGGATGCTACTCAACAATTAGGTTTAACAAACACCCGTAAAGATCCACAGAGTAGTGACGGCGCATTACCAGAGGTGCTTGACAATCAAGTTATGTATGACCCTTCTGTCAAACCGATTGGGCGTGCCTTGATTGGTCAGGAATTAACAAACATAGAGGATGACGATGATTTTGTCTCCGATGACAATTTGTTCTTTCCTAACGATGACGATGAGGAAGAAGGAAGTGAGAGCATAGAGGCCCCCCACTCTTCGATTGTCAATGATGAAGAAGGCAACAACATTGATGTTGATGATTCCCATTGTGATTCAAACACGCTAGTAATTACGACACCCAATGTAGGAAGGAACATATCTGACGAATTGAAGGTCAACATCAAGTAAATGAAAATCATGCGGAATCATAGCATACCATTAGTTGCAGAGAAGGAATTGTATGAATGGGCTATCGAATCGGAAAGGCTTAATTTATTTTCATGGACTAAAGGCAATCTCATAAAGAACAGGGCAAGTGTCATGAAGGAGATTTCTGCAACTGTGCCTGAAATAAAAGGCAATGGGTTTGAACCTCATCTTATTGACTGGTGTTCTAAGAAATCACAGAGTGCTGACGTTTCCGTTTGCAAACAAATCTACATCCAGTCGTTCCAAAAAGCACTTCATTCCCTTTTAACAAATGTGACTTTGGTGAAGGAAGACAATCTGTCATTCCCCCATGCTGAAGACCCAACCTTACCAGTTTGTTATCCAGAACTTCAAGGCAATATTGATATTGACGAACTCCATCAAGGTGAATGGTGGATCAACACTTGGGAGAAGAGATGCAAATCCGAATCGAATGAAATTCTGGTTCCTATTATTCTCTACATGGATAGAATCACAATTGACAATAGTGGTCAAACCACTCTTACCCCACTGAACATGACTCTTGGCATATTCAACACCCTGACTCGAAACTCCCGGCCGGATGCGTGGGAGGCTATATATTATCACCCATCATATCCAGGTGATAAAGGTGACAAACCGATCAACAAGGTGAACAATCTTCACTCTGGCCTTCGTTTTTGAAATTTCAAAATAAAGTAGTACGTAAGGTTGTTGGGTGGTGAAACGTTTTCTTGTACGTTTCATGTCAACAGGAGTCATGGAACGGCGTTTCAGAAATCTTTAACCGGAACAGCGTTTCAGACTTTGTTTTTGAATCAAATATCGAAATTACTGGTTTTTAAACTATTTGTTTGAAAATATCAACATAGAGTACCATATCTCAAAATTGATGATCGGTGTTTCGTATCATTTTGTTTTGTTTTGGTAACGTTTTAAGTATTCGTGTGGAACGGCGTTGCAGGTTTTACTATTTGTTTACAGTTGAAGTGGAAATATTTGTACATTGTTGCATGATGTTTGTTTGTCGTTAGAGGCGCTGTGGTTTGAAGTTGAGTCGAATCTGTTTTTCGTTTCATCATTTGATAATCTCTGGATATGCGGCGAGTTATAGAATTGTAGCAACTTAGATTGCTTTCACACAATTTTATTTTGTTGTTCTCAAAATTATCAATCAAAACAATGGCTTGGACGAGACAACAGTCCAAAAGAATGTTTAATTCACCACCAGATGAAGTCACAGCTGCAGCCGCAACCCCAACCAATGTAGCAGACGAAACTCCCGCGCCAGAAGACAACAGTACTCCATTTTCTACTCCACCACAAGATGAAGGGGCAGCCGCAGACAAAGCCACAGCCTCAGCAAAAAAAGCAACAACGTTGTTTGGAAATGATCCAAAAGCTCATCTGGTCAGTAAAGGGCGGGCAGTCAATAAACCGAGGAAGAGGAAACACAAAAAACCGAAAAGTAAATCTAAAAAAAAAGAAGTAATGAGGGACAAACACCAGCAGTCGTTCCCGCAACACCACATCAAGGAGTCACAGGTGCTGCACTACCTTTGTCGTCTTTGGAAAATGAAGGTGGTCGAAGTTTGTCATTGGAATTATTTGATGATAACTCCCAATACAAGGTTCACACAGATGCAATGAAAAGACGTGTCAAAGCCTGTCTGAAGCAACAGGGTCCTAACAGATTCTCAGAGAATATTTTGACTGACAAACTCATCACTGCCATCAGTTGGGACATCAAATCTGTCTTCAGCCAGCTCATGAACAAGGTTTTCATCGTTACTAAACTTTCTTCTTCCGAACCCCATCCTGACTTCAGCGAGCAAGAAACAGCTGACAAACCATCATCGGGTCCTATACCAAGGGTTGTTGACGTGATGGTAAATCTTTTCCTACGTGACTCCGGTTCACAGTTGAAAAAGAAGGTCTGTATCTTGGATCCAAAGGAGCTGACAACTCGTTTCAAGGAGTACAAAATGAAAGATAAATGGAACGCCTTCCAGTCAGCGCTCAACTCCGTTATCAAAATCGATGATAATACCACGGCAGGTGCAACAGAATTCACCAGGGTTGAAGGACAAGATGACATAGCGGAAGGCACATCGCATTCTGTCTGGGCAAAGAATGTTGTTAACTACGACACCATACTGAAGTACATGAACGTGTATTTAAGCTTATTGCGGTGGTACGTACGTTGTGTCCAATTCCCCCCCGCACCTTCACCGGAAACGGAAGGACCGTTTTTCAATCAACGATTTAAAGACAATGTAAAGAAAGGGAAGCTATACCTCCTGGCAGATGGTCTCGTTCTTTGAAGGTCTTTCCTTTCACCACGCATTCAGGCATTTTCTTTTGGCGAGTCACTCCTTTGAACAGTTGGACAATACAATGAATAAAATTAGGGGTCAGGAAGTTGTGTGTGCACCAACAAGAGAAGGTGTTGCGGCAGCCGAATTAGTGCCCTTAACTGATTCCCCAAAATACCTCAAGTTGGAATGGCCATCCGATGTGTCCAAGATACCCCTTGCGTTTCAAAAGGTCCTCATGTATTTGTGGGTATGCTTCCAACGACAGAAGGCACAAATTTTTCAAGAACTCAGCCTTTACCACTTCGCCGACGAGTCATTACTACATGACAATTTGTACAAGGAACTATTGCCAAATCTCTACGAGTCTTTGTTTTTGGTTGGACGGTACAAAATACCAGGAGTTGACAATTTGGTGGGGATTATTCGATTCAAACTGTTATCTTCTCTTCACTTTTGCAAGATTATGGAGCACTGGAAAACTCTTAACAAGTGTTACAGAGTAGGCGTTGACTTTGCCAAACAATTGGTCACTCTTTCTACTGAAAAGAAATCGGAGGAACGGGACATATTTGTCGATGATTTCGATCCTGAAGACAAAGTTCACGTGAAGGCATTGTTGCAACATTACCTCCTGAGTTTGTCCTGTGTTGACAATGTTGTTTCCACGCCGGACCAACTTGAACAGGTGAATCTTGTTTGCGACGAATTGCTCAACTATGTTCTAACATCTCGTTTGTCCCGTGGTCCTAACGGTACACGTGTTCCGGTTACTAGGATTATGGTTTCAAAGGCAATAATGAAAGCAGTACTGGGCAAGGAAGAAAAAACTTCTTTTAACGTTGACAACGCACACAAGAACTTTGACGAATATTTGAAAGCAGAGCGAAAGTCATTGTCGTCAAACTCTAATCCAGGTGAACCTCACCGCAAAGACCGGTTATTCATTTTCACCAACAACGGTCCTCGATCCGTTCAATTTGAAGAACAAAGTCCGCCTGAGCTTGTGAGAGGTAAGGAGTGTCGACATACTTACCCTATTGCAAAAGAGGACTACAGCGTATCCGTGACAAGGTTCCTTAATTTTGATGAGAACTGCACGTACACGGTGGACGATCGATTGTTCTGGGAACATACGAGATTCGTATTCCGTGATATTTTCATCACACGACCAGAAATACTACTCAAAGGTTATAAGTGTTTTGGAGAGGTCTCTGCGATTTCTGACAACTTACAATTATCTACCCGTTGGGGGACAATTGTTTGTCCCCTTGACGAAGGAACTTCTGTGTTCGGTTTTCCAGAACAAAAAATATGTGTTGGAAGCAAACTTGGAAGTAAGTTTTGTTTCAGGTGAGGATGAAAAGACTTTACAATCCGATGGCGACTCGTTGATCCAACTATTTGAAAAGATCAAGGTACCCACGAGTCAGAGTTACAGAGCTACCGACATTGCAAATTGGGACTTCATGAAGGTGCACTTGAAAAACTTTGAGACATTCATCAAAGAGAATGACACGTATTCATCTGATGACTACTGTTCACTAACAAAGGTCTCAATGAAGTGGATTCGTTTTTTCGATTTCCTTGGGAAGACAAATCGACCGACAACTCTAGTGAATCTTCAATTGATGGAGATAACCCAAACAAGGATGATGAAGAAGACGACGACGTAGAAGTAGTAAACGGCAACAAACCTCCCACCCACCCAAACGCAGTTAAATAGAACGCATCCACGAAGGCAAAGAAGAAGCCGTTCCTTACAAAACGTAATAAACAAAACAAGACTGCATTAGACAAATCCAATGGAGAGCCGAAGTACAAGGAGAGGAAGGTTTCTCCAAACCTTGGCCATGTTCAAGATCTTGGATACCTTCTGCAAGCTCCTCATCCAAGACCAGACAACGTACTAGCACCAAAGCGGTCCAGAAACGTTAAGGTGTTGTTCGCAGATCCTGATCCCGTGATCTTGTATCCTAAATTCGCAATTGGTAGTGAGGTGACAATCACGGGTATTCCAGCACCTGGAACTGGTGTTGTGAAGAGTTATGCATCAAACAGGAAGGACCATTATCCTCAATACCCTGGATACATGGTGCACAAGAAACTACCGGATGGTACAACAGTGAAACGCGCAACCTGGTTCCCTTACGACCGTGTTGGGTCGAATAAACCACAGTTCACCAAGTTGTCGGAGGTCTTCAAATAATGAAACAATGCTGGCTGTATTGGGTAGACGTTCATAGCCTTGGCCACGCACCACCATAGAACACAACAACGAAGAGTGGCAAAGCAGGAAAGAAGTTATCATAGTAGTACAACGTCACTAGTACTTCTTCTTCTCCACATTGGATTCAGATTAACCAAAAAATGGTTGTGTAGGTAAGAAATAATCACAAGTAAGATTTACTAGTAGAGTACTACAACAAACAGTAGATCATTTTAAGCTTTTTATATTACTCTATTATTACATGTTCTTGTAATACTGTAGTCCTCCATGCGTGTTCATAGTGGTTAGTAGTTGAATGTTCTCAGAATGTTCTACCTACTACTAGTACTAGTATTAGTAGAACCAATACAGAAGTCCAATCTGATAGTATCATGATTTACGACAAAAGGATGCATTTTCAGTGAACAATGAATTCAACCCCGTCCATAATATGAGGAGTATTGATGATGAAATTGCTGGCAATGACACATAGTTGCATTTGAGAACTTATTATGAATCACAGTTTTTGTAATTGGATTATGTCCTGGGACAATGAGTAGTATTTCAAAATTCATACTGTCTAAAAGAGCAATCACCTTGAAAATAATACTGTTGATTTCATAGTGTACCACATCCCAAGAAGTGTTAGCAATATTCATGATGAAATTGATGTCAATGACACACAGTTGCACTTGAAAAATTATTATGACTCACAGTTTTGGTAATTTTATTATGTCCAGGGACAATAAGTATTTCAAAATGCGTACTGTCTAAAGCACTATCAGGTTGAAAATTAAACAGTTATTTTCATATTCTACCACATCCATAGTGTTAGCAACATTGATGATGAAATGTTACTGTTATTGATAAGATGAATCATGAAAGAAACAGAAGTGAGTTTTAGGTGATAGTTTGTGTGTAACCACCTAATTAGTGCATTTGGGTAGTACTGGATTTGGAGGAGAAATAAACACTAATTTGCATTTAAAAATTCCAAAATCAGATAATTTGTGTGATTAAACCATGAATATGGTTCCTTTTATGGATATGATGAATCATGAAAGAAACAGAAGGTAGTTATCTGTTGTGGATTGTATGTCACCAACTAATTAGTGCATTTGGGTACAGGATTTGGAGGAAAAATACACACTAATTTGCATTTAAAAAATCCAAAAACAGATATTATGTGTGATTGAACAATGAATATTGTTCCCGTTATGGGTAAGATGAATCATGAAAGAAACAGAAGTGAGTTATCTGTCGTGGATTGTATGTCACCACGTAATTAATGCATTTGGGTACCGGATTTGGAGGAAAAATACACACTAATTTGCAAGTAAAAAAACCAAAAACAGATATTTTGTGTGATTGAACAATGAATATTGTTCCTGTTATGGGTAAGATGAATCATGAAAGAAACAGAAGGGAGTTATCTGTTGTGGTTTGGGTAGTATCACCACCTAATTAGTGCATTTGGGTACTGGATTTGGAGGAAAAATACACACTAATTTGCAATTAAAAATTCCAAAATCAGATATTTGGTGTGATTGAAAAATGAATAATGTTCCTGTAATGGATAAGATGAATAATGAAAGAAACAGAAGTGAGTTATCTGTCGCGGTTTGGGTGTCACCACCTAATTAGTGCATTTGGGTACTGGTTTTGGAGGAAAATGACAAGTGACCAAAACTATTAAAACATTCATACAGACTAAAGTATCAGCCTCAGAATTGTCAATATGCTTTCATACTCTACCCATTCCATAAAATGAGCAGTATTCATCCTTAAACTGCAGAAAATAACAAACTTTTGCACTAAAAAACTTACTAGCAATCACTATTTAGGTTACTTCATACAAAAATAAAGAAATACAACTAGTAGGAACAAAAACTAACTAGGAAAGTATTATGTATGGACCCTTCTACGGAGGATTCGAACCACAAGACACAGTGACTTCAATATAATCCAACCCTTGCGAGATCACGAAATTTACATCACTTAAAGAAGTGCGGTAAGAATTATTCCTTAACAGCTTACAACAAGTAATTGTACGAAAATACCTCAGTATTTGCCCAACGTAAATCATTATTACAAGTAAGAGCTAAATGGAGAACACAACACCACAATCAGCGTACAAGAGGAAGGTTTTGAAGCCTAGGTATCTTTTGGATTCTGCGGAGTACTGTGCAAGAAGGAATGAGCTAAAAGATGGTGACAAAAACGACGAGCGGAATCCATTCTTATATCATTTTGAAACTGGGTTCGATGCGCTATGTGCCAAAAACGGCAACTTGGTACTCACAATACTTAATGGATGCAACAAGATAGAGGACGTTACAGATAGACTCAACAGCTCAAAAGGGCATTTTGATGAAGAAGAAGCTTTAGAAATTTGGGAACAGTGCTTGAAGTACGTAACTGAGAACATATTTCCTTTCTATGAGGAAGGCGACACTGATGCCATTGACCACGTGTGGGCTTTGGGTATCATTATGGCACACACCACTTAAAGCACGGTAAGGATTATTCCTTAACAGTTTACAACAAGTAATTGTACAAAAATACCGGAGTATTTGCCCAACATCAAACATTGTTAGAAGTGAGAGGTAAATGGAGAACACAACACCCCAATCAGCGTACAAGAGGAAGGTTTTGAAGCCTAGGTTTCTTTTGGATTCTACGGAGTACTGTGCAAGAAGTAATGAGCTAAATAACGGTGACGAAAACAACAAGAGAAATCCATTCTTATATCATTTTGACACTGGGTTTGATGCGCTATGTGCCAAAAATGGCAACTTGGTAATCACAATACTTAATGGATGCAACAAGATCGATGATGTGAGAGAAAGACTCAACAGCCAAAAAGGGCATTTCAATGAAGAAGAAGCTTTAGAAATTTGGGAACAATGCTTAAAGTATGTAACTGAGGACATATTTCCTTTCTATGAGGAAGGCGACACTGCTGCCGTTGACCACGTGTGGGCTTTGGGTATCATTATGGCATATGTTTTATGCGGTTAACCAGCATTGAAAGGAACAGAGGACATACAGTGCTACAACAACGTGGGTATTGGACGACCAGTACAATCAGGAGAACAAGAGAGGCTCGAACTCAATGGTCTTACATTTCCACCAAAGAAATGGTGTAACCTGACGCCGGAAGCCAGAAAACACATAAAGCAATGCATAGGTTTTCACCTGGGTAACCGTCCCTGTGTGACAACCCTTTGGTTCAATGAGTGGCGCACAACCACTGAAGAGGCAATCATTGAAAAGTACAGTATAATGTACATAGAAGAAACCGATGACGGAAAGGAACAAAACGAAGAAATGGAGAAAAACAAGAATAAAGACAATTGGAATTCATTCATGAACAAAGCAAAAAAGCAGTCTAAGAGGAAAAAAAGAAAACTAAAACAATTTGCAAACAAAGAGAAAAGGGAGGAAGAGGATAGAAAGGAGAGAAACATTGTGCACTGGCTACAACTCTACGAAAAACGTTGGAATTCACCGGAAGATTTAGAGGAGTACAACAACTATCCTGTTCCTTGTGGTGCGTGGGGACGTGTGAAATAGTGCTAGTAACAAGCTTTACTATGGCAAAACTTACCCCTACTTACGAATACGTGCACAATCCTGTCCTCGTTAAATATGTAAATGTAAAAATTAACTACTGTGAAAAACGTTAGTTACAAATGAAAAAGTCAGAATTGCCGTTTGAGAAAACTCAATCTGAAACGCCGTTCCAGAAATTTATCCCAGAAACGTCAATACAGACGTTCTGTGGATTTTCCCTAACAGTGAATTGTTATCTCCAACACCATTCCAGACACTTAACACTGAAACGCCGTTGCAGATATCGTGCTTATTTTCCATTACAGGCTCATCATTGCAACTAGTTCCTTACAAATGAAGAAGTCAGAATTGCCATTCCAGACAACTCAATCTGAAACGCCGTTACAGAAACTTAACCCTGAAACGAAAATACATACGTTGTGCAGATTTTCCCTAACAGAGAATTGTTATCTCCAATATCCAACACTGTTCCATACAATGTGCCTGTTTTTGGTTCTACAGATTTCAATATGCAGTGGTGTGATACGGTAGGATGGGGAACATCAAAATAAATTGGTATCGTACAATCTAGTACAGGTAGTACTACTTGTTTGGAAATAAGAAGCGAATGTAGGGAAAAAAAAATAACGTGGCTAGGCAGACAGTTCTTTTTGGTTGGCCCGCGCTCACAAGCCCGCTTAGACAAAGACAAATGTATTGCAAATTGCTGAATTCGTACAATCCATGCCAAAACAAGGCAGCATAAAAATTCACAAAATTGCCAAAAACACCGACGATTGATAAAATATAAATACAAGATGCCGAAACAAAAATGGTCCAACCTACCCAAGGCAAAAATAACACGTCTCCAAGAAAAGAAAATAGCAGATATGGCAAACGCAGCCAGGGACAGAGACACTACTGATAATACCAAAAATACAAGCATTACCACCATGTCCACCGAGAAGAACACAACAATTGCAGCAACACAAGAAGGCACCACTACGGCGGAAAGAGAGACACCACTAAAAAGAAAAGCTGAAAACATTAGCATGATGGACAGCAGCAACAGTGAAAGTGAAAGTGACACTGACAGTGACAATGATTTGAGTTCGGTTAGTGAAGACAATGATGGGAGCTCCAACAAGAATAAGGATACTAGAGAAAATATCAAAGAGACAAGAAAACAAAAAACTACGGAGGGCAGACAACAGAAAAAGAAAAACGTGAACCGAACGGTGAAAAAATTAACAGAAATAGCGAATGAGAATCCAGATCTAATAGAGAATATCCTGAAAATGGCGAGACATGGTAAGAAGGGAGACAATCCTAAAGAGGATGCTGCAAAAACTACCGACACGGTTCCATTGAAAACAGTGCGGGGCGACGATAGCGTTGATAAAGTGAGTAAGTTGAGTTATGGAACTATACATAGTTATTAAATTCCTTTCATGTCCGGCGTAGTAATACGTAACAGAGGTACAATGGTATCTCATTCTTTCAGACGCGCACGCCCTCTTTACTTGCACGCGTCCAGTTTGGTTGCACGCGAATCATAATGTTTAACATTATGGACCAAATGGCTCAACCTTGTGAGCTAAGTATCTCATTATTGACCAAATGGCTCGATCTTGTGAGCCAAATGATCGTCACTCAAACTATGAAACTATTGAAAACACATAAAGATACAATTGAAGGACAGGTGAGGGCCTATGTGAAGAAGGAATCGTATGGTGGCCTGAAATTTCTGACAACAAACATACTCTCCAATGAAATAATGGTGCAAGGAATCAATGTGTGTGTAATCTCCGTTCCAAAAAATATACCCATTAAGAAATTCTGTGCCTACTTTGATAATGTAGCACCAAAAGCCCTGGCAAAATTGAGGCACAATAATCAAACATTGGCAAGAAAAAATTCGTTTGGTAAGTGACGGCGTAATGGTTGAATCGTCTGGAAATTCTGGTGCTGTTGACGTTCTTCCATATGTGCCTACGACCAACGTACAACTAACCACGCATACTATGATATCATACTGCCATTTGTTGTCATCACCGCAGCTGATAGTGAAATGGCAAAAGTGCCAGCATCATTCCCTGGTACTGTAGCTCTAAATACGGACTCGATGGAAATCCTGGCGAACGAGTACCGGCGATACAGAAATGCGGATAATGAAGAATTTTATTATTTTGTGACAAGAATCCTGTTTGCCGTTAATCTGGGAAAGACAAACTTTAGGCTGAGGAAGACAAAGGATCTTATTAGTACCATCTTTACTGTTACGGATGAGGCTTTTGCCCTTATGATAATTGACAACGAGCAAAGCAATTGGGAAAAACAGAAGCAAATGAAACTTGATGGAACATACACGACACAAAAGAAAACAAAATACATGAAAAAAAATATTTCGATTCAAAAAGTGGAAGTGCAAATGGATGGGACAAAGAAGGACGGAAAGTGTTCACTAAATTGTGCAAGAAGGTACAAACGTTAAGAGAAAATCCCAAAACGGGTAAAAATTTGGAGAAAATGATGCTGGAAAGATTTAACTCAGAAAGCAATCCTACCAGTACTGTGTCGAATAATGGTGGCACTGTTGCCAGTAGTCTTGCTGAAGAGGAAAGTGAGGATGACAACTATATTGATCCTGCATGGATGCAATTGCTTGACAAAATGGAGGAAGTTTAGGCATTGTTTTCAAAATCGTTACTGTTCATTGTGGCAGTCCGTTCACTAATTTGACGACAACGCGGGTGGGTTCACACCTAGTAAGACACGGGTAAATCTTCGGGGAGAGTGATTAGGGTAAATGGTACATATTTTACATACATTGCATACCATTGCAATACATCGTACATTGTGTGACACAACCGATTAAAATGTATGGAAAGGAGTACTCATACATATCATACATATTTTGCATATGATAGTACTAGGCAAATTCTTGACCCGAATAATTCAACTGTAGTGGTAGGTAGTCGCAAGCGATGATATTAAATTTTAAGGGTTGTGTGTCGCGAGCACAAATATTAAATTATAAGGGTAGTGTGTCAAGAGCACTAATGTTAAATTGTACCGGTTGTGTGTCGCAAGCATAGGAGATACATTTGAAAGCATAGAGTGTCATGAGCCTAATTATTGAGTTATAGGGGTAATGTGTCACGAGCAACGGAGATAAATTTAAAAAATTATGTGCCGCGAGCACTAATGTTAAATTATACTGGTTGTGAGACGTGACCTTCCGTATTTCATTTTTGTAGGTGTGATTCGCAAACGTGCGGGTAGGTGATATTAAAAATTAATAATAATTATTCATGACCCAAGGGAAAAAATTATTGCGAACCAGGTATTGATAGTTATGAGGGCGGGCTTGATACTGACCTAGTGAATCACAGGGGGGCTTGGTTGTGAGTCATGACCATGCATATTTAATTTTCAGTAGGTGCGATTCACGAACGTACGGGTAGGTGAGATTAAAAATGAATAGTAATTATTCATGACCCAAGGAAAAAAATAATCGCGAACCAGGGATTGAGAGTTACGAGGGCGGGCTTGATACTGACCTAGTGAATCACAAGTGGGGCTCGTGTTCAAATTACACACAAGCAGGGGTTGCGAAAGTACCTTGCGACAAAAAAAAAGGGTCGCGTGACAGTTATCGGACGTACGTGCAATACCGTGTTGTACAAAAAGAAGAAATCGACGAAATCAAGAAGAAGAAATAACAAAATGAACACCCAATTTCAACCATGCATCCACTACAAGAGAACCTTTGACGTTACCGAAGACCATGACAGCCACAAGCTTGTGGTGGACTATGCCAGAGCTACAAATCGATCGGCAGGCAAGAAGAACATCAGAAGAGTGCAGAACTTGGAGATCGAAGAAATACTATACACAGATGACATCTTCGTGGATGCATGCAATGACTTAGGAATGCCGATCGACAGATGGCATGTTCAATGGGGACAATGCTTGTCCCGAGTTCCGAGGAAGAGATGGAACGAGGTAATGGACAACAGAGAGATAGACCATTCCAGAGAGGGGTTCAAAGCGTCGGGCGGAAATAATGATGCATCATGCGATTGGCTGCCATGGTCCCTTTCGTTGCTTAGATTTGTTTCGCCCTGGCAAATCAACGCCGGCACTTCGCTTTCGGTGATGATGGCCTCCTCTATGAGTGTTTGTTGCCGTTGTCTCCACAAGCGAGCGCAGACCTGACGGTAATGGACGACCCTCCCGCTTGTAGCCCCGGATCAAAACTTGGCCAAATCCGGCGTCGGACGGCAGCAATAGCGTGTAAGCGACACCCCTTGCCATTGTTTTGGCGTGCTGGTGCTGGTGCTGGTGTGTGGTATTGGTATTGGTATTGGGTGCCCCCCGCCCCGCTCGACCGATTCGATGGACGTAGGTATCCCAGTTCTTGGCTGGATCGAACTGTACCACTCGTTCCACGTCGGAAATGTCGAGTCCCCTTCCGGCCACGTCGGTGGCTACCAAGACGCGAGGAAAACTATCTTTGCTGCCGCCGCCGCCGCTGGTGGTGGGATTGGAGAAGGTCCGGAGGGATGCTGTGCGATCTGCCTGGTGCTTATCCCCGTGGATGGTTTCGATCGACTCGTTCGGAAGGACCGTTCGGAGGTGGGCCGCCAGTTCTTCTGCGGAAGCCCGGGTGGCGACAAAGACGATTGTTCGGAGGGGAAATTCGTGATGCGGTTGTGTTGTGTGATGCGGTGTGGGTGCTCCAGATGCAGATGCAGATGCAGACTCAGATGCAGATGCAGACTCAGATGCAGATGCAGACTCAGATGCAGACTCAGATGCAGACACAGACGCGACTGCCGTTCCCCAATACCTCCACAAGTCCTTGAGGAATTCAAGCTTGGCCTTGGCATTCGGTAGGCACACCACGTGCTGTTCCACGTTGACGGCGGAAGCCCCGGTGCGGCCCACGGAAATCCGCACCACGGGGCTATTTTGGCTGTTGATGTTGCTATTGCTGTTGCTGCTGCAGCGGGATTGGAGGAGCTTCCGCTCGAGCGCTACGGGAAAGGTCGCCGACACCCAGAGGGACTGTCGGTCCGGCCGCAGGCTCTGCAGGATGCGTGCCACCTGTGGCGCAAACCCCGCACAACCTAGGAGCTTGTCGGCCTCGTCCAGCACCAGCATCGTGACACTGGTGATGAACCAGTGGGGATGCTTTCGGGAGTGTTTGCAGCGGAGGACATCGAGGAGCCGTCCCGGCGTTGCCACCCAGCAATGGGGCCGGGTGGTCTCGAGGGTTTGCGTCAGCTGGTAGCGCCCGGGACCGTGCCCCCCCGTGACGGCGCAAACCTTCCAGGGGAGCCCCGACAGTAGCGATCGAGCAACACGTTTGACCTGAACTGCTAATTCCCGCGTCGGGACCAAAACTAGGGCACGGCTATCCGTTTTGTGGTTGTCGTTGTCGTTGTCGTTGTTTTGGTCGTTGTTGGCCAAAAGATGAGCCACGACCGGATACAGAAACGCCAGGGTCTTGCCGGACCCTGTCGGTGCGGTCACCACCGCGTCCAATCCGCTCAGGGCGACTCCCAGTGTCTGCGATTGGACCGGAGTCAGCTGGGTGTGGTGGGTCTTCGCGCTCCACTCCAGGACCCGTCGGGGAAGGACTTCCCTCAGCTCGTTGAGGTCATAGATCGGATCGACGGCCAGCGACAGTGGTTCGCAATAAACATTGTGACGGTGACGCCATTCTTGTCCCTCGGACGTGGAGCGGTTTTTGTTGCTGTCATTGTTGTTGTTGTTGTTGTTGCTGTTGCTGTTGTGGGAGGCAGTGTGGGAGCTGTGTTGGTTCTGTTCTTCCTCTCCCGGCAATAGGCACTTCCGAAAAGGAGCGTAGACGGCCCGATCATGATCTACGGATTCTAGGGCAACGTCCACGTTCGTGTTCGTGTTCGCTTGGTGGTTTCGATCCACTAAAGCCCACCCTGTCCTCGGTAGTTCGGCCTGGTGTTTGTTGTTTCCCTCGCTGGCAGATATTGTTGCAGATTCTGTTGTTGCCGCGACAGGGACAGCTTTTATTAACCAGTGACTCGTAGCTTCGTCTTCGTTGTCGACGTCCAATCTTCCGCCGTGATCATGACCGTTCGCAGTCCGGCTGTTGTTGTCGTTGTTGTTGTCTTTGTTGTTGTTGTGGCTTGGTTTGGTGGTACAGGTGGTACCTGTTGTGAACGTGTTGTTACAGCTGCTGCTGCTGCTGCTTTCGTTGGTGATCTGGACCGGACCGTGGCTCGATGCTACAGCCGCCTTTTGGTTCAATGTTTTCATGTAGGCATCCAATGGGTCGTCGTCTTCGTCTTCATTGTTGTTCCTGGAACTGGTGCTGGTGCTGGTGCTGGTGCTGTCTTGGTTTCGCTTTGGCTCGCTGCTGTGGCTTTTGCGACCAATACCGGGCTCGTGGTGGTCTTGATCGTTGCTTTTGCCAAAGGTCAAGAGTCGAAGTCTCTGTCCATCACAGCCGCTTTTCTTCTCTTTGTCGTCCTCACCTTCGTCGCTGTCATCGAACCATCCCATTATTGCGATGGATCCATTCGCATTCACAGCATTCGCATTCGCATTCGCATTCGCATTCGTTTTCGTTGTATTCGATTTGTGCAGTCTTGTTTGGTGGAATGAATAGACAGATCACACGAACCAGTTCGGGGCCGTCCGGTGGATTGATGTAGCGAACCGAATGGAAGGAATGGTAGTGCCACGTGGAACGTACGACGTACGAACCAAAGAACACCCTTGAGTATGCAAGATCTCACTGTATCACCAACGTAGGTACGAACTCTACTACGATCACTCCTCACCGAATACAGCAATTGCACGGTAATCAGCAAATTACAGGAAAAGCACCAACAAGCCTGTAAAGGATTCCTCCAGCAAGAACCAAGCCTACAGCTCACTCTTTTTGCTCCTAAAACGATTAGTAGTAGAATAAGTAAAAGGCTTATCCGTCCAGGTCCAATAGTCTTCCCTATTGTACCCGTACAAGCCTTGGTCCGATAGTCATCTATCGCGACGCGTCGGTTTCTCCCTACGTGAGGATCCTCCACCAGAGAGGCCCAACGCGTCTCTCTAATCTCATCGACTTAGTAGGTAAACGCCTACATCGCCGACCATCCTCCGCAACGCAAGGACCCCTCCGGTTCGACCATAGCAACACGACAATGAACTACAGGGAGTATTTCCAAGGTGCAGGCCCCTTTGGGGAAGCGCCTGCGAGGCACGACGTCTACCAGGCCATCTACACTCTCTTCACAGAGGCTGAGGGGGATAGGCTTCTCCCCCTCCTCCTGGATATTGTTGTAACTCTAAAAATCGACCAGATAGGTATAACGAATAGTTTAAATTTAAAGAGATGTGAGCATATCGCGAGATTGCTCTGTTACTGTGTATTTTACTGTATTCGACGGTATCCCTGTGTTAGTGTTGTATGTATGTAGGGATGTCTAAACCGGTTGTCGATCATGTGTAATTCGTCATAAGACAGAGAACATATGATATGACCTAAATGTCTGGATACTTGAAGTCATTTTTATCTCTGGAGGAGTATAAGTAACTTTTCAAGTGTAGAATGGATATAACTGCTGTAGAATGTACGTAAGTAGGGTACGTGTATTTTTGACCGACAGCACACCCCTTGATTCAACACTTAGTAGTGAAGAAGTGTTGAATTACAAGTCGGTTCTCCATCTTGTAGAACTCTAAAAACTTAAGTATGCTTGGATATCGAATCGGAAGATTGTAATCGTAGAATCGAACCAATCGTAAATCAATGAGGAAGGAGAGGTGCTTGAGTATGATGTAGTGGTCGTGAAACTTATGAGGAATCGTAAGATCGGAATGCGATCGAGAGATTGTAGGAATCAATATGATCGTAGTGGCGAATCGCAATCGTAGTTCATTGGAGAATTGATTGACTGTAGAATCATGAGGAGACGGGTTGTAGAAATTAGATTAGACGTCGATGGAGAGAATGGATTGGACAATGCTTGGTACCTATCACGGAGGGGATGACCAAGGGTTGTCGGTGAGGAGGAACCGAATTGAATCAAATGGTTGGAGAGAAAATGGAACATTGATTCGTAGTAGGATAGACGGATCGAGACAGAGGAAGACGCAAATCTTTTGATCGTAGATCAAATCGTAGGATAGGTCGCTCCAGTCTGTAGGATAGAATCGTACGTAGAGAATGGAAGAGCACAGCGACGTGACGATGTTGGTAGTAGAACCAGGTTGGAAACAATCGATTGGATGGCTAACGAATCATCAAGTCGTAGGAGACAGTAGGAATCGATATGATTGGAGAATCCACTCGTAGAAGGCGAGTGAGCAGCATAAAAGACAATTGAGTGACAATTGTAATTCGATTGTAGCTTGAGTATTGATTGAGTGTCGAATATGATGATTGGCAGCCGGAATATTGATGCGTATTCTGGGAAGGAGATTTGGAAATCTGAATCGACTTCATTGACAAGGGAATCGAGATTCGAAGACGATTGATTGATAGTAGAAGAGTTATCAGTCGGAATTGAAAAGGAGATTAGATTGGGGAATCTTGTCGTAGAATCTCAAAGAGACTTGTCGTAGAAACGAATGGAAACGGAGGGGATTCGTTTTTGACTTGGTAGGAAGAAGATCTATCGATGCCAGAATGAATTATCAAATGCTGACGAAGGGATTGATGTGTTTTGGATCGTAGAACGAATTGTAGTATCGCTTGTTGTGGTATTGGAAGGAGTGGTCACGACATCTGAATCAATCGATTTGATGGGAGGCAAGGCTTCGAAGGTGATGATGTCCAAGAAGTTGATTGTCTTCAGTACCGGCAAAGTCGAAGGGATCGACCATAGTGGAAAGCAAATCTAGGTTTAGGTTCAATTCAATCGTTGAATAGAATCAAACGAGTTGATTAGCGATGAGACGGATTGATGGAACTGGAGAGGAAGGATTGATTGATGATCTAACGGAGGGGAGATCAATGATGACAAGAGAAGTATGGAAACGTCGAGGATTGATTGCTGCTTCAAGCCGTAGGATGGAATCGTAGTACGTTGTGAATGGAAGAGCACATTCAAAGCGTAGATGATAAAGAGAAGGATTCTGGTGGATAGAGGGTGAAGAGAATCGATTTCATATTCAAAGTGATGGCGATTCATATCTTGGAAGATGAGATTGGGGCAATCAGAATTGACGCATAGAGACTTGAGCGGACTTGAGTGTGTCATTCTTTGATGCCGTAGATATACAAAGAGACGTGTCCTTGGAGAAGAGGAAGGCGGACCAACGGCAAAGAGACGTGTCCTTGGAGAAGAGGAATCGAACGGTTGTGAGAAGGTCAAAGAATGGAATCAAACGTGGGGAAGATGTGATCGACAGTTGACAGAGGGATCAACCACCATAGGATAAATCAAATGAAACTTGTCAAATCAAATTGGAGACAAGATGGAATATTGATGCGTATCCTGGAAAGGAGATTGGGGAATCCAAATCACCTCAGAGAAACTGGTTTGTTGGATTATAACTTTGTCAAAGAATCAGTGAAGAGATCATGGGGAAGGACAATGATGACTCTGTCAAACAAGAGATCAGTGGAGAGAGGACCAATGGACTGTAGAGTCACGGAGGGATGTATCGTACAATCAAATATCGGTGCTGTTCTTAGGAAGAAATGGAACATTGATAATCAATTGATCGGAGAATCACGTAGAGCGGGATCACAGACAAAACAAATGTTGGAATTGATTGTCTTGAGTACTATTGATTGTCTTGAGTACCGAGCGAGTCAGACGAATAAATCATAGTGGAAATTGAATGTTGGCTTAGGTTCAATTGTTGAATAGAATCAAGCGAGTTGATTAGCGATGAGACGAATTGATTGATGGTATCGCGGGTGGTACCGTGGAGTCAAATATCCTAGCAATGGGATTGAGTGTTTGAGATCTGATCAATCAATGAGCCATGCAGTAGTAACCAAATCGATTAAGCTGGAGTTGTTGATCATCAACGGAGTCAAAGGAATCGATCGTAGTGGAATCCAAAATCGAAGACGATTGATTGATGGTAGAAGAGTGATCAATCGGAATTGAAAAGAAGATTAGATCAGGGAATCAAAATCGTCGAAGGATGATAGCACGGAGTCGCGCCGTAGAGACAAAAGGAATGTCTTTGAACAGGAGGACTCATGGCCGTAGATGCAGGATCAGATGTAGCATTCGGTCGGTGGGGCGAATGGTAGATCGGAGAATCAGAATCGTCAAAGGGAATCAATTGGCTTGTCGTGGCATTATGTGATGCCGTAGAATAGGATTGGTCTGAAGGAATGCAAGGAGAATATCAAGGCAAGGATGGAAGATTGGGGTCCAAAGCCGATTCGTAGACTTCTTCTGTTTGAGGTCTCATCTAGCTCGTATGTTAATTAAGCTTTGAATCATATCTTCGTCTTGATACCGTCAGAACCGGCAACACACCCCTTGATTCGACACTTGGTGGGGGAGTGGCGAATTATCAGTCGGTTCTTATTGCAGGTTGTTTTGTTTTTGAGTGGAATCGGTGTCGCGTGCGGGCGATGAGAAGTAAAGTGGTGGAGGCTTATGAGGGAAACTCTGTAAGGTAGATGTGTCCAAAGTAAGCGGCATGTGGTGATCCAATGCACACCCCTTGATTCAGATGTACACCCCTCAATTCAACACTTATGTGATTGAGTGACGTAGAAAGTCGACAAAGAAGTGATCGTCGTGAAGGGAATAGATCTACAAGGCGGGACACATCGAGAGGGCAGAAGACGATGTTACATAATAAATAGAATCGATTGTGGCTTGAAGAACAATCGGACGCACATCAATTGATCGGGAAACAATCGATTGGATATCACGGATGGGAAAAAAGGTTCGTCCATTGGCTTGTCGTTCACAATTGTACCAGTAGAAACAAAAAATTGCTGCTGATCTTAGGAAGAAATGGAACATTGAAAATTGATGCGAATGTGGAGTAGAAGAAGGGATCGGCAGTCAACAGAGGGATCGACCATAGTACAAATCGAATCAAATTGGAGACAAGACGGAATGGTGATGCGTATCCTGGAAAGTAGATTGATGTGCCGTAGGGACAAATAATATCTCGGGAGAAATGAGCAACGATGTCGAAGACATCTATCCATTGGGTATGCGTTGGTTCTGTAGAGACGTTGGTTAGCATGCCGTCGGAGAAACAATGAATCGTTGAGTAAATCGTGGGAGTGATGGAATGGGAGATCAAGATCAGAGCGATATTCGGAACCAGAGTGGTATCAAGATAGAGATTAATTTTTTTGAATTAAAGCAATGACGATTGATCATCCGATACAATTGATAGATCGTAGGAAACGATATGAGCGTGGGTGAATCGTAATCGTTGGATTGTTCGGATAGTTCAGAAGCAATTGCAACTGCTTGAATTGGATCAAACATTATTCCGGGGTTGGGACGGAATTATTTGATGCCATAGTATTGAAGTCGAGTGATATGATCGTATGAAGTAGAGTCGATCGTAGCTGGGATATTGGTGGGACAGATATCGTAGAATCGATGCAATGGAAGATCGATGTCAAACCGTTACATCCGGAACCAGAGCCGTATCAAGACGTGGATATGCTTGGAATCGACTTCATGGAGGTTGGAGGAACAAGTGAAGATCGACTAATGGAGGATGAATATACGTCAAGTACATTAAATTGCTGGAATCCGCTTGTGGTGGGGTTACATGTACCAGTGGCACACCCCTTGATTCAACACGGAGTGAGGGAGTGTTGAATTATTTGTCGGTTCATGGATAGTGGTGTCAGTGGGATCACCCCTTGAGTCAGATGCACATCCTTCGATTCAACACTTATGGGATTGAAATCCAGGGTTCAATCGAATTCCATGGTGGTGGATGATACAAAACCGGAGGGCGAATGTCATGGCTCTATCGAATTCCACAGTTTTAGAAACAAAAAGAGTCGTAGATGCATTAAAGGGATGCAAGGAGACCAAGGGAAGGAATCGATAATAGTTATTCCATGATCGAACGTAAAAGCAACTTGTTGCTTCGATCGAACGATCAATCGAGCATACCATCGAATGGAGATGGCAAATTATCGATATTGAAGAGAGAGAGAGTAGATAGACGAGCCATGTTGTGGAAGCGCAGGGAACGTCCCATCATGTGGAGAAGAGTGATGGTTTAAGGCAACTAAAGATGGATGGAGAAGTTGCGGTCGTTTGCAAGTCCCAGTCAAACGTATCATATAATCAATTCATTGACATTTGTGGCTTCCATTATGGTAGTATCAGAAGGAAGGGCCTTGTAAGGGGAAGGAACGATTGTGTTGACAATGGAGCTAGTAGAAGTGTACGTAGCGGTGAGTAAGACGATTGACTGAAGGTCGAATCGTGGGGATGGATTGATCAAGTCGTAGAAATTGATTGATTATAGGAACTGAGATCATATGTAAGCATAGAAGTGAACCAATCGTAATCGAATCTTGAATCGGAGAACCGGATCGGACATATTGATTTGTAGGAGTTAGATGCATACGATGCTGATGATGGATCTGATCGTAGGATCAATGATCAAAGACGAGACTGTGACCATAGATCGAATCGTAGATCGAAATTGTAGAGCCAATCGTAGATCAAATTGGTATTCTGCTTACTCGGGAGGAAGGAAGGAACCATATCAAAGCCAAGACGGTGGATTGATTGATCGTGGATCGAATGTATTGGTAGTCGTAGAATTGATTCAAGACAGTGTGACCGTAGGAAGCGATCACAATCGGATGGAGACGCCATCGATTGATTGGAGATGGATGGATCGTGTATGTCAACAATAACGAATCGAGAAATTGATCATAGAAATCAACTTGAGTGTATATTGATTCGTAGGAGCCAGATCCATATATGTTGATGATCGATCTAATTGTATTGTCAAATTGTGATCACCGTTACTGATAATCAAATCGGATGATCGATATTGTGGAATCAAATTGTAGCCCCTATATTGGAAAGGAA
This sequence comes from Pseudo-nitzschia multiseries, assembly GCA_037355745.1. Taxonomy (NCBI): domain Eukaryota; phylum Bacillariophyta; class Bacillariophyceae; order Bacillariales; family Bacillariaceae; genus Pseudo-nitzschia; species Pseudo-nitzschia multiseries. Next base: position 3,030,007 of record CM074782.1, on the reverse strand, counting down.
GACTTGCGAATGGTCGTGATGGCTGTCTTGTACAGAAGAAGCGCCCCTGCAAGAGAGCCGGAAGGGCAACAGGGCAATTGATGACATCTGGAAACTAAGACTGGTTCAATCGTACCGAACTTGGTGTAGATATTGATCGTAGAGTGATTGAAGTGTAGAACAAATAATCGAATCATTCGATCGTAGATCGGATCTTAGAAGCAAATCATATCAAGCGATTGAGGTGGATTGGATGCTTGAGTATTCATCACCTTGAAAATGTATGATGCAAGTGAATCATGGACAGAGGCGATTGGTCGAATACAAGCACAATCAAAGAAATCATAGAATGTGATCTGTCAGGTGACGTCGTCATAGAACCAATTGGCAATCAAGAGAGTAGCATGTAATTGATACAGCTTGATCGTGATAGCATCACGGTGCCGACGAGGGAGGTAATTTGGTGGGGTAAAGCAACTGCCTTTGGATGGGAAAGTTGCAGTCTGTTGCAATGTTCAGTCAAAAAAGTCGTAAAACCAATTCATCGACAAGATGTTGGCATATAGATGATACAGCTTGACTATGAGGGCATCCCGATGTCGTTTGGAGAGTCGAAGGACAGGCTGATATTTTGGTTTGGGGCAAAGCAGATTACAGCATGGGGTTTGCAGGGATTGTATGTATGCAGGAGTGGCGTTTGGAAGGTCAGTGACTTCACCAAGTGTCCCAGATGGTGGTGAGGGTGAGGGAGCTGATTTTGGCAAGCGCCGGAATGTTGCAATGTCATGCTGAGGAGTGAATGTCCATCGGAAGGGAGCTTGCGTCGCTGAGAGAGCTTCGACAGGGGTCGCGGCAGCATTGGAAGCAACCATTTTGGTAGTCTCAGAGGGAATAGTCGCGTTGACATTCTTGGCTTGTTCAGCGGGCGTGATAGGGGCCAAGATGGGAGCGTCCGGGGGAGCAGCCTTTGGTGTGGTATATTTTCGCTGTAGTAAATTGGCAAATTGGGCCCTGGATGCGGTGGCAGATGATGGGTCTCCGGTGTAGGCTTGCATGAAGAGGTCAGGGCGCCATTTGGTTTTGAATCTCCAATGGGTGATAGTGAGTTCAAATAAGACGATAGGTTCTCCATCAGTGTTGGTTCGGATCGCATGCTTGGCTGCCGCATCAAATTCTGTTTTGTATCGCATTCGCTTGCGAGACCCATCGTTTCTAACATGTTTGATAACACATTTGTTGAGAAGGTTGGCAATGTGGTCTTGTGTGACTGCATTGGGGTCTATTAGATTGATACCAATTGCTTTGGCGATGCAATTTAGAATGTGGAGTTGTGGGTCCGGCGCTATTTCGAGTGGTCCTTCTTCTTTGCGGGTCACAAAGAATTCTGAGAGTTCATTGGTGCCAATGATTTCAGAGTAGACTTTGTTGAGGGACGCGGCTGCAGATGGGTTGCTAGCACTTGTGAATTGGAATTCGATTCCAAAGATTGGAGTCCAGTCAAATGGAGTTGGCATCGTACGTTCGATTGGCTGTGGCTGTTTGCGTTTGGTGTTGTTGATCGTCGGAGAAGCGTCGTCGTCATTGATTGCCAGAGAAACAATTGTTCCCGTTAATTAACCTTGCTTGTCAGTCACAGATGGTGTCCGGAACGTTCGTCGGATAGACAATCGGAGCTGAACAGAAAGTTCCGGTAGAAGGATTGGTAGTTGAGGAGATAATGAAAGGTTGGATCGCAATTGCAGGGCGATTGGCGTAGGAGTTGTTTATAAGGAATAGTCCTCGCCGGTGTGTTCGGAGAGGAGTTTGGTAGACCGTGGAGGTGAGAGGGATAGAGATTGCTGTTTGGATTGCTGGGCGTTGCGCCGAGTAATGGATGGAGGTATTGAAATTGAAATATCGAGAGATCGTCGAAAAAAGGGGGGTAGAAAAGAATTAACCGTGGAACGTGCGTCGGAGAAACAATCGATCGTTGGTGGCAATTAATCGTCGATCTGCGAAACCGAAATGACCGAGGGGACGACCGAAGGAATGTTCCGAAGGAGGAACAAACGGCGGTGTGGAATGTAGTGAATAAAGCAACTATCGTAGGATGAGTTTGCAGTCTGTTGTATTGTTGTATAAAGAAGTGCGTAGCACAATCAAATGGGCGTCGATGGTCCTTTATGGGGATGATGGACGCGGAAGAAGATATGGATGGGATGATTGCAATCGGCGTGTCCGTTGCAATGGGCTTTTATTGAAGACGGTGGTGGTCTTTATCTTGTAACTGTGATCCAGAGAGCTGGTTGTGGGTTACAAGGCTTGTGACGTTGTGATTTTTGATCGTTCTTGGATGAAGGAGATGTAATCGTAATCGTTCGATCGATCGTTGTCCTTAGATGTGTATTACAGAAGGAGATTCTTTATAGAATTTTCTGTAGATACACCCCATGAGACGTGCGCTTGGTTGTGTATTACAGAAGAAGATTCTTGGTAGAAGGATCTGGATACACCCCTTGATACGCAAGTAAGGAGGAGGAGAAAGAAAGAAATGTGGGACGGGAGGCCGAGAATGTGCCGCACGGGGAGCTAAGCACAGAATTTCCTCTGGATTTAACCGACAGTGGAGGTGCTGAACGGCCGGAGATAGGTAGCTTAAGGTAAACACTGGTGCTCTTGCGGGACACAAGTGTAAGTTAGAAGGGCTCTATAACCTGTTGTAACTCTAAAAATCGACCAGATAGGTATAACGAATAGTTTAAATTTAAAGAGATGTGAGCATATCGCGAGATTGCTCTGTTACTGTGTATTTTACTGTATTCGACGGTATCCCTGTGTTAGTGTTGTATGTATGTAGGGATGTCTAAACCGGTTGTCGATCATGTGTAATTCGTCATAAGACAGAGAACATATGATATGACCTAAATGTCTGGATACTTGAAGTCATTTTTATCTCTGGAGGAGTATAAGTAACTTTTCAAGTGTAGAATGGATATAACTGCTGTAGAATGTACGTAAGTAGGGTACGTGTATTTTTGACCGACAGCAGATATCTTCAATGCACAAGTTATTGGCGGCTTGGGCATCTTCCAAGAAGATGCAGCGGGAGTGGACCGGCTCGGGGTCATCCATGGCCTCCGACGATATCCAGGCACCATCACCCAGCCGTCTGCCAACCGGGGCCGCGCCTTTGGCTACATTGACGATGTAGAAGGACAAGAGGGTGAGCTGGTGCAAGTGGATGCAGCTCTGCTTTCGCGGGCTGCAGCTAGCCGGGTGTACCTTATGGCCCACCATGAAACCACCATATCACAACACCCGGATAGAGATTACATCCCCGCCATCCCTGAAGGGACCACCCACACTGAAATGCTCCAGGCCCATAAGGTATGTTTCCTACCCTTTGAATTTGTCCCACTGGTGTTGTGCAGGGGCCTCACCCCGAAGCAGGCCTTCCAAGTCCTCCAACCTCACATCCACCAGCAAGGATTAGGAGAATATCTGCAAACCCTTATTGGACACACTTCGAGCAGTGGGGACGCAACCCACCACTCTGCTGGGCGCCATCCGGCTCATAGAGCCCGGACCCTCCTTCAGAGCTGAAGCTAACCTCCGCGCCTACATGAAGGGCAACGTCCTCCTTCGCGACCTCCCGGGCCTCAGAGTAGGCCCTGCAGCACCAGCAGACCCTACCCTCACTGCAGCCTTCTCAGCGCTTACAGACCAGCAACTAAGACTGAGTGAGTCTCTGGACCAAAGACGACAAGAATCCTCCAAGCTGCACTCTGTCAGGGCAGTGTGGGGGGGCCTTTACATGGAAAGACTCCTACTACTCTGTGGAAAACAACGGAAGCAGATCTTCCCCCCATCTACACAGCCTGGGCCAAGAAGAGCAAACACGAGAAGACCCACATGATCCTCCAAAGCCAAGTAGCAACGGACGCCTACAACCTTGGGATCCAGGCGCCACTCATCACCACAGCAGTGCTCAAAAGGTTCCAAGATTGCAACTTCTATGGGACCGACCCCTTTGATGTAGCAGACGGCATACTTCCCCTAGCCTTCACTCCTCCAGGAGGATCAGCAGCTACTCTAAAGCGGGAGCATGAAGCAGCCGCTAATGTGGCCGCCTATGACACCATGATCTCCACCCAAGGCAATTCCCTATCCCTCAAGGACTCCCTGGAATTGCAGAAGACCAAGGCCTACATTCCCCTTGATTGGACCAAAGCCACCACCCAGCTGAAAAGCTATCTGGCTGTCCTAGCCACCCTCCTCGGCGCCACACATGCTGTGGTGAAGGGGTACCAACGCGGCCTCTCCCGGTTAGAGTGGCAACAGATGTCCCTCAGAAGGGCCATTGCAGACGAGGTGGGAGAAAGAATCACCCCGGCCATTGTGGTGTACTACTTCCAGGTCAGAGTGAGGGGTTGGCTAGAAGAGCAATGGGAGTCTGACACCACACTCCCTTCCCCCGACTTTGGGGAAGACATCCACCGTTTCAGAATGACTCAGAATCTCAACTGGCTCCCAAACGTGTCCAATGTAGATGCCTTGAGAGCCCTCCAGCTACCAAACCTGCCACAGAAGGGGTCCTCCGGCAGTCCTCCACCCCCCAACAGCGGGGGGAGGGGCGACAAGCGCCCCTCCAACAATGAGGACCAGAGACTCAATCCCAACAGAGATCCCAGGCTCTCTGACCAATCCAATCCCCTCACTGCTAAAATCAAAAACAAAGCAATGAGACTAGTCATCTCTTCCATGAAAGCCAAGGGCAAACCACCTCTCAAACGCCCCGATGGCAAAGAACGCTGCCATTCCTGGCACATCAGAGGTCGTTGCTTCACCGGCTGCCGACATATTCATGACCATGTCGACATCGCGCCAGCAGAGCAGGACCTGCTCTGGGATTGGTGCCAACAGGCTTATTCGGCCTGAAGACCTGGCAAGCGCCAATCACTCGGCGCTGCGCCCCCTCTCAATCTAATTGCCTCGGGGGCCATCCAAGCGCCCCCGCCCAATCACTTAATCCACGTTCCATTCCGCCCGGCAACCACTCCCCGCTCCATCCGGGAAACTCCATCTCCTCACCACGTTCGATTCCGCCAGGCAACCACTCCCCGCTCCATCCGGAAAACCCCTTCTCCTCCCCGCTCCCTCCGGGAACCCCCACACATCCCATTGCATCCCCCCCGCCTACACCGGCCCCCATCCTCGCCACTCACCGGCCTACCCCTCCCTCGGGACCTAGGTAAGAAGCAATCGCGCGTTGTCGGTAAGAAGCACTCTCGCGTTGTCCCGCAGCTCCTGTATGCCATCCCCCCCCCCGGCAACCAAGCCCCCGCCCAGCGACGCCCTGGGCCCTCCTCCACCCAGCACCGTGTTGGGACCCACACCACCCAGCACTGTCCTGGGAGCTCACCCACCCAGCTCCGCGCCGGGCTCCACACCACCCGGCAACACGCTGGGACCCCTCCCAATCTCCAGCAACGCGTTGGCCTCTCCACCCAGCACCGATCTGGGATCTTCCAGCAACACGCTGGCCTCTCCTCCCAGCGCCGACCTGGTCCCAACCGGCGCTGTACGAAGACCTCCTCCAGCCTGCCCACCTCCCGGTTACCCCATTGACCGGCTAGACGTGCACATCACCCGGGCAATCCAGGCCTACAACAACAGCACTAGCTGGGGGGAATTCATCCGGACCATCCGGGGACGAGGTGACATCCACCCGAATGTGGATGCTATCCCCAATCCTGCCGGTCCCCTCCTAGCCCACTTTGGGCATGGAGGGAACCCCGGCCTCCATGCACGACCCCCCTTGGAACACTGCCCGGATTGCTGGGGCCCTAGCCAGGGGCCTCCACCAATCCTCCCGGCAGGGCATCGACTTCCTTCGCGAAGAATATGCCGACGTGATGGACAAGCAGCAATGGACTGCCCTCCCAGCCAGCCTCATCCTAGACCTTCCCAACCTCCGGCTGAGTCCACTGGGGCTAGTCCCCCAGCGAGGCCGGCGCCCCCGAATGATCTCAGATTACACCTACTCTGAAGTTAACCAAGACACAATCCCCCTCGCCCCGGCTGAAGCCATGCAATTTGGCCACACCCTTCCCCGGCTCCTCTCCAAGCTGCACCGCGTCAACCCCAGGTTTGGTCCAGTGTACATGTCCAAGATAGACCTAGCTGATGGATTCTACCGGGTCCAGTTGAACCCCGAAGACACCATGAAGTTAGGAGTGCTGTTCCCTTCCAGGAAGGGCGAGCCACCCCTCATTGGAATCCCCCTCACCAACCCAATGGGGTGGAAATCCAGCCCCCCCAACTTCTGTGCCTTTACAGAAACCATTGCAGACTTGGCCAATGCCACCCTATCCACAGGGCTGGCAGAGGCCAGGCTCACCCCCCATCGACTGGATCTCCCCTCTGAAGCCCCAGCTCCACCCCTCCATATTGCAATCCCGCCGGATCCCCCTCCCAAGGCCGCCCAACGCACCCCCCATAGCACCACCCCCAGCAAGCAGCCTGTCCGATACTGGGATGTCTATGTGGATGACTTCTGTGGCCTAGCTCAGGGCAATAAATGGACCCGCCGAGCCATCAAGAGAGTGCTCTTCCAATCCCTGGACAAAGTCTTCAGGCCCCTTGAGGCCACCGACACCCCCTTCCGACAGGAGCCAGCCTCCCTCAAGAAAATGCTCCAAGGGGATGCCACCTGGACCACCACAAAAGTTATCCTTGGCTGGCTCATTGATTCCATCAACAAAACCATCAGCCTCCCTCCCCATCGCGTAGCCCGGCTACGGGAGATCTTACACTCCATCACAAACAACCAACGCCATGTCCCCACCCAACAGTGGCACCAAGTCCTTGGGGAAGTACGATCCATGGCTATTGCCATTCCTGGCTCCATGGGACTCTTCTCCATCCTCCAAGAAGCCTTGCGACACCAAGATCCAGGCCGGCAGCGCATCCGCCTCACCAAGCGAGTCCATAGCTTCCTTCGGGATTTCCAATGGCTCGCCACTGATCTATCCAACCAACCCACTTCTATTGCTGAACTGGTGCCGGACCCCTTCCCTGCCACCATGGGCGCCTGTGATGCCTCTGGCGATGGTATGGGGGGCATTCATTTTGTTCCACTCCCTGATGGTAACATCCAACCCATCCTGTGGAGACATGCTTTCCCCAAGTGGGTCTCCTCCCAGTTAGTCACCTTTGACAACCCCCACGGCATCATCACCAACAGTGACCTGGAGCTCGCTGGTTCCATTGCCCACAATGACATCCTTGCCCACGCTGCCTGTGTCCAATACAGAACCACCCACAACTGCTATGACAACACGGCGGCTGTCTACTGGCAAAGGAAAGGCGCCACCACCACCACTGGGCCTGCCGCTTACCTCCTTCGGATTCAGTCCCTTCACCAGCGCCTCCACCAATATGTCCCTCTCAGGGATTACATCCCTGGCCCTGTGAATCACCTGGCTGATCTGCTCTCTCGATCACCCCTCTCTGACGCTGCCTTGCTCCTTCATTTCAACACCACCTACCCACAGGACTTGCCCTGGATCTTATGTCCCCTGAAGCCTGCCATGCATTCTGCTCTGACCTTGGCTCTATCCAGGAGACCATGCGCGCTTCAGTCACTGAACTCTATGCCGAACGAAAGGATGCCCATTGGAATCAATGGGTTCAATTCTGTTTGTCTCAAGGCTTTGAACCGACCCTCCAATCTGTTACAGATCCAATCCCCATCCTCCAAGTCTTTGCCCAGCGCCTCCATGATGGCAGGCTGTCCTGTAGCCGCAAGCCCATCAGATCTCGCACAGTATCGGACACCATCAGGTCAGTGGGCCAGACGCTGGCCCGCGTGGGGGCCAAAGACCCCAGAACCAACTCAACTGGCAGTCTTGACTTCAGGCTAACTGCCCAGTTCAAGGCCTATGCCAAACTTGCAGGGTCAAACCAGTCCCAATCACCCTTGTCATGCACGCACTTCGCTTTGCATACCATGACTACCCTTCCCCCGCCAGGCAGGCCATTGCCAACATGATCTGCATAGCCTTCTTCTTCTGCCTCAGGCCTGGTGAGTACACCGGTACTACCAGGGATGACCAAGCCTTCCACCTCAAGGAGGTCTCCTTCTACCTCGGCTCCAAAATTGTACACCATGATGGCCCTGAACATGAGCTCCTGGCTGCTACCTCTGTCACCCTGACATTCACCACACAGAAAAATGGGGACAAAGGTGAGGTAGTTGCTCATGCCAGGAGTGGTGACTGCCTCTGCTACCCTGTCGCAGCATGCGCGCGCCAGGTGCTCCACCTCAGGGGCTGCTGCACTAGCACACACCCCTTCAGCCCAAACCTAAAGCTGGCCAGTTACTTTGACAAGGGGGTCCTCACCCTCGTTCGCGCAGCAACTGTCACCTCCTCCATGCGAGTCTATGCCACGACCCTATACCATACCACAGGCATCTCCCCTGCAGCAATCTCTGCCCGCTCCCTTCGCGCGGGAGGGGCTATGGCACTGCTCCAGGGCAAATGTGATGCTAATGTCATCAAGCTCCTTGCAAGATAGCACAGTGATTGCATGATGCAATACCTCCATCAACAGTCCCTCCCCATCTTCAAGAACCTTGCCTCTGTAATGTTCAACAATGGAACATACTCCTTCCTGCCTGACAAGTGGGTGCCGGCCTCGGCCCCCACTCCCCCTGGCAGCTCTCTCTGACCCCCCTCTGGGGAATCTTCCTCTCTGAATCCTCCATGATGATTCTCCCACCCTCGCTGTCCTCCAAGCCCCCTACAGGTTCGTCTCCAGCCACCTCCCACCCTGGGGCCATCTGGCCCGTTGGCAGAAAAGGCTTAACAGCCAAAGCTGTGCGCCGGTGTGTGGGCAAAGCAACTCAGGACCGGACCAGCCTGCAAAAACTAGCCACAGGCTGGCGCTTCCCGGATCCCCCTCTAGCATTGCTTAACCCACCAACACACCTATGAACTATAAACACTGCACATCCAGTACTACAAGTAGGTAGGCTACTGAGGCTATCACAAACGTAGTGAGTGATAGTTGATGTAGCGAACCGAATGGAAGGAATGGTAGTGCCACGTGGAACGTACGACGTACGAACCAAAGAACACCCTTGAGTATGCAAGATCTCACTGTATCACCAACGTAGGTACGAACTCTACTACGATCACTCCTCACCAAATACAGCAATTGCACGGTAATCAGCAAATTACAGGAAAAGCACCAACAAGCCTGTAAAGGATTCCTCCAGCAAGAACCAAGCCTACAGCTCACTCTTTTTGCTCCTAAAACGATTAGTAGTAGAATAAGTAAAAGGCCCACCACGCCCGCCCGCAGAAAAGGCTTAACAGCCAAAGCTGTGCGCCGGTGTGTGGGCAAAGCAAGGGACCGGACCAGCCTGCAAAAACTAGCCACAGGCTGGCGCTTCCCGGATCCCCCTCTAGCATTGCTTAACCCACCAACACACCTATGAACTATAAACACTGCACATCCAGTACTACAAGTAGGTAGGCTACTGAGGCTATCACAAACGTAGTGAGTGATAGCAGGTCTAGAAATCATGCGGTTAAGGACATACAGGCAGACTATGATACGTCCATCCGACAGGCTAGATTTTTTTTACTCGTGATAGTCGCCAAAGTAAATAACTGTTTATACAATTCATCTCAACGCACATACGACCCGTAAAGAGGGACCGATAGAGGTGCAGTAGAGTCCAGATATCGATTAATCTTAATGCTCACAATTTTAGAACCTAATCAATATTACAGCAAACCTACCTACTGCAATCTAATGACACGAAGTAGAAAACAGAGTTTATCAGACCCAATGATTCTAACCAAAAGGGTGCTTAGTCAACAATCGGCTACCATTCAAATGAGTGTCCCAGCGGTTCACACGGCAATAGAAGGAGCGAGCCCGATTACCGACTGATCACCGGTTAATCAAAGACCCCGGAAGGCTATGTCTAATTTTGAGCACTTAGAAGGGTAATGACACTAGTGCAGTCTGGCTTGAGCTAATACCTCTTGCTTCTCTCAAACGACATAACGGCCTAGGGGGAAGAGCAAATGCCAACGATACAAGATATTGAATCCGGGGCTGAAGCAGCCGCAGTCTTTACATTCAAAAGTAAACGTGTCCCAATTCAAACATGGAAGAGGTCCACATGGCGCCTCAAACAACACGATGAGTACTGGCAACACACCTAGATGTGCATAGAAACGGCAACAAGCCACTGGCCCCAATGGTACAGAGTGTACTATCGTACTGTACTAGCTGAAAAGACAGCCAAAGGGCTGGACAAGAGGGGAATTACTCACATACGGCGGGGCAGCGCACAGATGTGTGGACTAAGCTGGACCTAGCCACTACACGGAGAGGGCAGTTGAACTATTCTAGAGCAGTTTCAACTCCCGCTCATTAGAGGAACCCGTTAAACTCGTAACCGTAAAATAACGGGAAAACAAACAAACAGCACAGATCCCTGTACAAATAACTCAACGGCCGCACATTCCTGTGGGAGTCAGTAGCGGGCCGGATCAAACGGTCGCTAGATTCCCGCACGAGTAACCTCAACGGCCCCGATTAAAATCAGAACCCGAACAGTTCGCTTAAGTATGGGGCAACTGAGGAATTTACTTTCGGAATAGAAACGTTTGTAGGATTTTGCAAGGAGAAACCACTAGAAAATACCCACTACTAGTGATATCGCGAAGAGAGTGATTATTTGAGAAATCCAAAATCCCTTCAGAAAACCATTCATATATCACTTACAGAACAAGTAAGCAACTATTCCAGACGCAAAATACCAACCATGGTGAGAGGAAGACCAGCTCGACAGAACCAACGCAACGACAATGCGGCTGCTAATCCAGCGGCTGCCGCCGCTAACCCAGCAGCTGGTGGACCCGCCAACAATGGGCCAGCCATTCCTGCCAATCTCGGCTTTACAGCGGCGCAAATGGAATTTATTAGGACCATGATGGATACTAACCGGGCTCCGGCACTCACACAAGAGGTTCAAGACGCAATCGAACGCGCTAATGAACTGGAGGGAATCCCTGGATACGCAGGGGAGAGGTCCCTAACCCCAACCGAAATAGTAGTGTTCAGGGAAATCTTGGAATCTTTCGGATTGAACCGGATTACAGCAGACGAACTTTTCCGGACTGGCTACAGCAGTACTGACTCCCTCCGAGACATGGATGAATCCGCAATCAAATCCCTGGTGAATGGTGTCAACAAGACCAAACACAACTACTGCCCGGACCCAAAACAAGTGTATGTGGGGAGGGTCTTCGGGGATCGGCTCATGTTGTTTGTGGCTTGGATCGAATTTCAGCCTCTCATTGGGGCTACAGCTACTCCGGTTGACTGGATGGCTAACCCGGACGCAGAGTCCAAGACTCGAACTCGCCTCAAGTCCCTCAAGGAAGATGATAGCAACACGGCGGCCGGGGATCTTACTCTCCCAGAACCACTCACTGCAATGTCGAAATTCAAGGAATTTGATGAACGATTCAGGGAATATCTTCGACACAAAAGGGGTGTCACCAAAACATCTCTACTCTACACGATCCGGAAGGACTCTATAGTCGGCGATGCTGAGAGGGGGGGACCATTGGATCTGCCCCGACAGACAAGTATGCCGACTGGAATGAATACTCTATACGATGCACGGTTCATTCAGGATCCCACTGGACCAAAGACAACAATATGCTATGGGGAATCCTTTTCAAATTGGTAGGGGCGGGCCCCAGTTGGTCCTACATCCAAGGTCTTGGCTCCGAAGGGGATGGGAGAAAGGCATACTTCACCCTCTACTCTCAAGCATATGAATCAACAAATATAAGACTTCTCATAGAAGAAAAGAGGGCCTTCCTACAGAGTTCTACCTATTCCGGGGATACCAAGAACTACAGTTTCGACAAGCACAAAAGGTGATGGTATGATGCGAAGGAGTTCCTGTTGCGGCACAAGGCTTCCCCACCGGAAGATCAGTTTGTTACCGACTTCTGCCACTCTATATCGGATCCAAGACTCGAAATAGCGGTCCAATTGGTCCTAAACGAAGGAGGTGGCATGTATAACAACTTCGACAAGGCTGCCGCCCACTTCACTCAAGCGCTTGGTATCAAGAAGATGCAAGCCAGTTGTAAAGGCAGTCGGAGAAACATCTCTTCATTCAAGGGAAAAAGGGGCAACAAACGCAACAACGAAGGCAACTCCTCCTCCAACAAGAAGTCCGGCAACAACAAGAAACAGAAGACTTCCGGTACATACGATGGGCCTCTCGAGGGTAAAATCTATCCAAAAGAAATCTGGATCACTATGTCTTCGGCCCAAAAGAACCAAGTAAGGGCCCTACGCCCCTCCCTCAACTCCCCTGGACAGTCTGCGCAAGTTTCTATGGTCGAAGCCAAGGGAGAGAATACTACAGCTAAGGGGTCGGCCGGTGACCAATTTGGTAGCCATACTCACAAGAAGAGGAATCAAGATTGATTTGCCGGCCGGGGCCTGTCGATTGTATCCCGGGTAGGCCGGCCGATAGTCCATATCAACAGTTTTGGCTCACTATCTCACCATAACGGTCGATGCGAGTTGGACAGCCACGCTGATACAACAGCCGCGGGATCAAATATGGTATTACTCGATTCATTGGATTCTATCTTGACATATGTGGATGTTGCACCATTTTCAGATACCTACTCACCACTTAAGAATGTCCCTATTGCCCGTTGCGCCACAGCTTGGACTGACCCAACTGATGGGATTACCTACATCTTGGTGTTTGGGCAGGCTTTGTTCTTTGGCACCAAGTTGCAACACAGCTTGGTATGTCCCAATCAAGTCCGGGACTGCAACTTCAACAAGGTTGAGGACACCCCAAGGCGATACGACTCCACTTCTACACACGGGATTACATTCCAATCCAACGACACAGAGCTCTTTATCCCTCTCAAAGTCGAAGGAGTCATATCCTATTTTGATTCCCGCAAACCTACAAAGAAGGAACTGGCGAACTGTGAACACATACTGGCTACAGATACCCACACCTGGGACCCCTACTCCTCTCACTTTGCAGAGGAAGAAGAAGCCACCAATGCCTCTTTCCCGCAAGTTGTTGCTACTCTTTCAGGGTGCCTGCTGGCTTGTGGGACCTCCGTCAAATATTCATCCGCGATTCATCCTGAGCCGCTAGGCACAGGGTACGACACGACCCGGCTACTCCATTTGGCTTCTGTCTGTACTAGTAGAGTTCCTTCCCACTGCACCGGATATACTCCAACGGAAGTTTCCACCAGATTGATTTCAGCCCTTGCTGGAACCACCGGGGAGGACCAAGAAAATCTTTGCAATTCAGTAAATTCTATGATTTCTGATGTTTCCACCAAGCCTTCATCGTCCTCATTATCTAAAGCTGAGCTTGCCATTCAACAGGAAGCCAAGGCTCGCACCAAGGAGAGGAAGCTGTTAAGGCGCCAACAAGATGTCCTAGACCAAGAAATGTCCCTTGACAAGAAGTCTTTCATACGACGGGGACAATGGGGACCTCCAATAAGGATACCTGACAAGGTTGACAGGTATGATGCCAAGGCCATTGCTAAAATGTGGAACATCAGTGAGAAGCGGGCCAAGGCTACTATTGAAGTCACTACCCAAGATGGCATTCGACAACTGTCCCAGCCTATTACAAAGAGACTGAAGACACAGAAGTGGAGGAATAGGAGGATGCTCAAGGGCCGATGGTATGCTGATACTATGAAGTTCAAAGTTCCCAGTATCATCCGAAACGATATAGCAGCTCAGGTCTTTGCAAATGGCAAGGGCTATGTGGCCTTCTATCCTGTCAGGGGAGAAGTTTGGTGCCATGATGGCTTATCTTGCTTTATCAATGAAGTAGGAATTCCAGAACACCTTGTTACTGATGGGGCAAAGGCTCAAGGCAACCATGAAACACACAACACCGGATGGCACAAACTCAGGTCGGAGTACCGCATTCGACAAACATATATACAGCCTCACTGCTCTTGGCAGAATACAGCAGAACACAGTGCCGGAGACCTGAGGAGGGCAATCTGCTGGATGACGTCTAAAAAAGGTAGTCCCAGGAGGTGTTGGGCCTTCTGTGGAATGTTAGCGGCCGGCCGGATGAACCTTGTGGCATCAAGTGACCCTTCCTCCATGGGGAGGACTAGCTTTGAGTTGGTACACGGATACACCCCAGATATCACCCTCTATATGATTCATGACTGGTATGACTTCATTTGGTGGTATGACTTAAATGGAAAGACAAACAGACTTGGTCGCTGGCTGGGCCCGTGCGGGGATACTTTTGGTGGTGGAGATTGTCATTACGTGTTGTTCAAGACTGGAAAAGTTCACATAACAAACAGTACGCGGGCTATATCAGAAGAAGAATGGCGGCACCCGGATATTCTATCACAGTTGGAAGCACACAACAAAGCAATCAACGAAAAAATAGGTGATGAAGTTAAACCTTCCGATACTTATCTTGAAAATGAACTTGGCGAACCACCTCTGGGTCTATTCGATGGCAAATATGAGGGTGAGGACGAAGTCCTCATGGCAGAAGCTGAAGCTTCTTCCCCGGATGTTGACAACTTATCTGATAAGGATCTTGACAAGTATCTTGGGAACGAGGTATTACTCCAGATAGGGGACCAACACATCCGGGGGATACTCAAGAGCCGTTGCAGGAATAAGGACGGTGTGCTGATTGGTGAAAAGAACAACAATCCCCTCTTAGACACGAGGTCTTACAAGGTCGCTATGCCAGATGGATCTATTGAAATTTATACAGCCAATACACTTTCAGAGAGTATCTATTCTTCCGTCGATGATGAAGGGCGCATGTATTGTCTGATGGATGAGATTATCGATTTCAAAAGGGATTCGGAGGCCTTAACTATCGAACAGGCTACTTACACAACAAAATCCGGACAAACTAGAACAAAGCCAACAACCAAAGGATGGAGGTTCCTTGTTAGGTGGAAAGATGGCACTACATCCTGGGCAAAGTTAAGCGATATGAAGGAAAGCTTCCCGATTGAAACAGCAATATACGCCCATGAAGAAGGCATCATAAATGAGCCAGCGTTTAAGTGGTGGGCCTATAAGGTACTTCGGAGAAAAGACCGGATCCTATCTGGCGCTAAAACCAAGTACTGGACCAAGTCCCATAAGTACGGGGTTCGGCTCCCTAAGTCTATTGCAGAGGCAAAGGCGATTGATAGAGAAACGGGGACCGATCATTGGGCTCAGGCTATTGCAAAAGAAATGAGGAACAGCTCTATCGCCTTTGAATTTAATGAGGAGGACAAGATACCAGTGGGGCATACCAAAATAACCATGCACATGGTCTTTGATGTCAAGATTGACTTAACTCGGAAGGCACGCTTAGTTGGCGATGGCCACAAAGTCCCAGAAATCTCCAAGGAATACACCTATTCCAGCGTACCCAGTAGGGATTCGGTTCGATTGTTCTTCCTAGTGGCAGCACTTAACAACCTCGAAGTACTCAGTGCGGACATACAGAACGCTTACTTAACAGCACCCATCAAAGAGAAGTACTTCACAATAGCTACAGAGGCCCAAGGATTCGCGCCAGAGCTATGTGGGAGACCCTGCAAGATTGTAAGGGCCTTATATGGACTTCCGGTTGCGGGGGCATCTTTTTGATCACACTTGGCTAGTCACTTAAGGGAGCTCGGTTACGTATCTTGCAAAGCAGATCCTGACGTGCATCTCCGATCTGCATTCAAACCAGATGGTACGGCCTATTACGAGTACTGTGTGGCCTACGTTGATGATATCCTTGTATGCGGGATGGATCCAAAGATCCAGATGGATGCAATAGAAAGGCAATTCAAGTTGAAGAATGGAACAGTTGAAGAACCTTCCTTCTACTTAGGGGCCGATATTGGGAAGACCTACATTGATGGTAACCCGTACTGGTCCATGGCTTCATCTAAGTATACTGCAAAAGCAATCAAGTCGGTTGAAGAAGAACTGTCAACCGGACAATACGCATTTAAGGTACTACCCAAAACAGCAAGGTCCCCATTGAGCGCTGAGTATAGACCGGAGATAGATGCGTCACCAGAACTTGACCCAGAGAAACAAAACTATTATCAAGGTTTGGTAGGGATACTCCGGTGGATCTGCAAGCTCGGCCGATTGGACATCATTATGCCTGTGTCGCTTATGTCTCGATATCTTGCCCAAGCAAGAGAGGGTCATCTCAATCAGTTGATCCATCTGTTTGCATACTTAAAGAATTGCAGTAAGTCCAAGTTGGTATTTGATGCATCTACGCCCGAGGTAGATGAGTCAAGTTTTCAGTCGTGCGACTGGAGCGAATTCTATCCAGGGGCCAAAGAACTATTGCCTCCAGATATGCCCGAACCAAAAGGAGAGGCTGTTGTCACTACGTGTTTCGTAGACGCGGATCACGCAGGTTGCAAGGCTACTAGAAGATCTCATACAGGAGTCATCATCTTTGTCAACAGGGCACCTATTTTGTGGTTCTCCAAAAGGCAAACAACTGTTGAGACATCTACATTTGGCTTGGAAATAGTCACGCTTAGGATAGCAATCGAGATGGTAGAAGGGCTAAGATACAAGCTACGGATGATGGGAATTCCTTTGGAAGGCCCTACCAATATCTATTGTGACAATGAATCAGTTGTGAAGAACACTACAAGGCCCGAGAGCCCTTGTAAGAAGAAGCATAACAGTGTTGCTTACCACAAAGCAAGGGAGTGCATAGCAGCGGGAATTATCCGGATTGCAAAGGAGCCAGGCGAGTCAAATATTGCGGACCTACTCACTAAATTGATGAGCGGGACCAGGTTAATTGAACTAGCAATGAGGTGTATGTGGCGAGATGGAGTCGATGAAGAAATGAGAGCCGCAGGATAAGTATCTCCTACTAGTACTATACTACCACGGAGACACGGGGACTCCGTGATAGTCGCCAAAGTAAATAACTGTTTATACAATTCATCTCAACGCACATACGACCCGTAAAGAGGGACCGATAGAGGTGCAGTAGAGTCCAGATATCGATTAATCTTAATGCTCACAATTTTAGAACCTAATCAATATTACAGCAAACCTACCTACTGCAATCTAATGACACGAAGTAGAAAACAGACAGGGGTCAACTTTACACTGTATGATTCTAAAACAGAATTTAATCCTATGATTCTATGATTGAATTCTACGATTCAGACACTGCATTTTTTGAACGGGTGAAAGAAACTATTTTTTTCATTTTTTCCTTCAAATTTGGAACCCCCCCCCCCCCCCCCCCCCCCCCAGCCCCCCCAAGGGGGGGGGAAACGATTCATATTATTATTATTATATTAATACGATGTCGCACCAATGCAACCCGGGTTGCATTTAACCTGGGCTAGTACAACCATCTACACGATTCTATGTAGGCACTAGTATTATGTTTGGTACCCCACCATCTGGCGAGGTAGAAAAAGTGTCGTCGTAACAAGCAAACGCAATCGGTCTTACGGCCGATTGATTTAGTGAGTAGAAATAAGAGTAATCATCTTCTTAAGATCGGTATCGTCGATCATCTCTGATGGTCGACAGGTTAATTACTCGTCGTCATCGTGTAATTTTAGCATACAAAACACATGTAATCTTAAGACACAAAACACACGCAAAACCACCTTCGATCGGTCTTTTGTTGTATCGTATTACCGTATAATTCACCGTGATATTCTCATTGGAATATCACAGTATTGTACCTTATTGTGTAGAATTAGTACTAGGTTGTACATAGATTTTAGGGCATGATAGTGTTTTAGAGTTGTTAATTCTTTGAAGAGTGAGCTGATGGGGAAAACCGGTAAAGAGACAATCCACATGGAAACGCCGACGATTATTCACTCAAGTTAAATAACCTTACGAATAAGGTTATTTGCCCTTATGACTTTTCGTACAGTACACGTTATACGGTGAATTTTCTTCAGTCCCCTTCAGTCATAAATCCTTCAACCGTTAAGCGGCTGGATTCTATGACTTGACCTATTCATCGTGAGTCATTTCATCGTGAGTCATTGTCGTGTGTTGAATACTAATCTGTATCCAGTCTACTATCAGAGGCCCTATCAATTGGGGCGGCGTTTTGCCTTTCATTCTGGCTAGTATCATGGCGTTTTGCCGTGATCCTTGCTCGATTGATATATTGTTTCATGGATCAAATTATCCATCCTCGAAATGCTCATTGCAAATCGATTTATTCCATGATCAAACAAAATCAACTTGTTACTTCGGTCGAACGATCGATCAAACATTCCATCGAATGATTGATTCTTTCCCTACCACATGCAACGAGAACAATGTTCCCCGAAAACAGCGCCACTCATTAGCTTTCTAAAAAAATCAGCAATATTTGATGAACCTGGTTCCTTTGCAACTCTGATAATTCCTGCTGCAATAGATTTGCGTGCTTTGTGGTATGCAATGCTGTTGTGCTTCTTCTTACATGGGCTTTCAGGTCGTGTAACATTTGTGACAACAGAATCATTATCACAATACACATTGGTGCTTCCATCAATTGGAACACCCATCATTCTCAACTTGTACCTTAGACCTTCAACCAATTCGATTGCAATTTTCAAAGCAATGATTTCAGATCCAAAAGTTGATGTCTCAACTGTTGTTTGTCTTTTGGAAAACCAAATGATCGGTGCATTATTAATGAAGATAATGGGTGATTCCCGAAATACTTTTATGTACTACATAAACCGGAAATTTTCTACTTAACCAGTCGTAAAGTTACAAATCATAGTCGACGTGAGCTCACGTCGACTATGATTTGTAACGTTACAAATTTTTATAACGGAACTCCTGACTAAATTTTTGTCAGTCCCCCAACGGACTAATCACACATCGGAACCCACACATCCAACGGATCAGATCGCCAATTTTGGCTGATTACAGTACGAGTAGTATTAGTACGAGTACTAGTACAAAATATTGTCCAACGCACCACAACAACCAAACTGTATCACTAATAATGGTTTATCTGCTGTTGTTGCTGTATCTGCTGTTGTTGCTGCTATGTGACAACGGCGGAGGAAGAGATACATATTCTTCAGCTCCGGACATAATTTTTATATCGTAATAAAGCAGCGATGGTGAAGACAGCAGCAGGAAAAAGGACCGGGAAAAGAAACTACAGCAGAAGAGAAGTCATGGAACTTCTATACACCCTCAAAGAAATCCTTCCTGTTGGTCCTGAGGATTGGGCGCAAGTCGGCCTAATCCATAATGACAACTTCCCTGATACCAATCGAAGTGTTGAGAACCTCCGTAGGAAATACAACGGTCTATATCGGAAACAAATTCCTACCAGGGATCCAAATTGCCCCAAGGACGTGAAGTTGGCAAAGAGGGTTAAGTATTTGATTAAGTGCAAGGAAGGAGTTGGTGATGGACAAGAGCCATATGGAATGGAAGAAGGATACCAGACCAACACGGAAGACGAAGAATACATAAGTAGTGGTGAGGAGGAGGATGACGGCTCTGACGATGATAACATTCCTCCAATACCACCACTTGGTCAACCTTCGCAAACAATGACTCAGCCAACCCAACAGTCAACCCAACAGTCAACAGAGCCAACCCAGCCAACACAACCGCCCCTTCGTCAACCTTCCCAACCAACCCAAGAAGAACCAGAACTCAATACACGACCAACTGCCATAAACAATACACCAACGACTCCCATAAACGTACCACCAAGAATTGTTGTTCTGTGCTCTCGGTCTTGGTCAGCTTCCTCTTCTTCTTCATCTCAACGGTTTCCTGCCACGCGTGCTTCCCCTTCTCCCACCAGTACTCTGCGATCAAAGAGACAGTACCGCAGGAACGCCACCAACATCAGCACGACCACCACCGACAGCACCAGCACCAGCGGACGGCAGGAAATTCTTGATTTCTTGAGAGAGAATTCCGAGCGCGAGAGGGAACAAAGAATAGAGTATCAACGGCTTGAAAGGGAACAAAGAGAGGCTGCCTTGGAATCGCTGAAGGCCGCCATAGTAGATGTTGCCACCATACTCCTAAACGGGCTTCGTTCCAGCAACTCAAATTCCAACTCCAACTCAAATCCCCCCCAGCCCGGCAATCCCAACAACTCCAACTCAAATCCCCCCCCGGCCGACTCCACTTAAGAGTCTTGTTCCTGTTTAATAGCAGGAACATTCGGCGTAGGTTGAGCAGGAGGTTGAGCAGGAGGATCCAGAAAAATAGCAGGAACTATCCGGCGTAGGTTCAGAAAAATCAGAATCAGAGTCGGAATCGGAATCCGATGAATGAAAGACTCGTTGATTGGTTCGGCCTTCGAGAGTCCGGTGAAAAAGATCCTGTTGAATCTGTTGCCGGTTTTTATCAATCTGTAGCTCGTGTTTAACAATCAGTTGTTTGTATATAGCAATCTGTCGTTCGTCTTGAACAATCTGTCGTAAGAGTCGTTGTTCGTGTTGTCGTTCAACTTTGGCTCTAAGAGCCTTAAGAATTCTTTGTTGTTGTTCTTGTTTGGAAGCTACCACCATGATGTTGCTTTTGACTTTGGAAGAAATCAAATTATGAGCTTTGCAACTTGCCAAGAAAATGAAATAATGAATTACTAGTAAAAAGAATGAATTACTAGCAACTACTAGCAACTACTAGTAATATCTCATACAATCGTAAAGTTGGCAGTACATGAAAGTCTCAAATCAGTTGGAATGAAATCGATAGGAGTCAACGATTCCCACGTCGATTCCCATTTCGATTCCCATTTCCATGTATGGAAGAACTGATGGGATTAACCTGTCCGGCGCTGTGTTGAACCCCTCTTAAGGAGTTGAACCTCTCTTGAGGAGCCGTGCGGTTTTTACGAACCCGAACACCAAAAGCGAAACTACTCCGGATGGATTGATCTGGATCAAAACTACTCGTATCTACTCTAACTTTCCAGCAAGCTCTAAGCTCATAATTCCAAAAGTTATCAACAGCGAAAGCTATGTCCAAATCTACAGCAAAACCTAGTACTAATTTGTAAATTATTAATCATTATCTACTACACTTAGGATCGACCATGGAGAATCGGATCGACCATGGAGAATCGATACTTGACCATGGTGGAGAACCGGCAATCCACTTTGGACCGATCGACCGATCAACCATATCGACCATGGTCTCACTCAACAACAATCTACTCGGAATCGACAATCGACAATTTACTCAACCACGCAAAGCGAAATTCGAATGCGAACTGCGAATGCGAACTGCTCAACGGCTCAACGGTCGAAGAGGCCGGTGGCATCTTCCGGTAGGTTGTCGTCGTAAGAGAAGTATCCGTCCTTCTTATGCATGAAAACATTCAGGATCTAGTTGTGACCAATGGTACTTGTTTGGTAATTGTACAGAAGCATCATTAAGTTCAAAATGACCTTCCTATCGCCAAACGTCTCCAATAGGAGCCTGTCTTTCAATCGTGGAAACTGCCCCTGGATCATTCGCATCCCCCACTCTGATAACTGTCGAAGGGATGTTGCTTCTCTGTTCAACAGAATAGCCTCTAGGGTATCCGGATCGTGCTGCGAACTTTGGACAAGGCATTGGTGTCTACCTGTGGCAACCCTAAATGCGGAGTCAACACAAACCATCGCTTGGAACTTGACAAACAGTTCTTCTATTTTATCATAAACACCATGATCGGCGATCGTGCTGTCATGCCAGGTACCCGGGCAGTTGTAACAGCAAATACGAATTCTCCCATTGGCAGCAAAGACAAAGACACTGTTGACATAAGTGTCGCACACCCAGCTGTTGTAATACCGGCTCTGAATCAACCAATTGGAAGACTGCTGAATTTTGACTTTGAGTCCATCGGCGGCACCCCAGACACGGCGTTCTTTTAGTCTTGGGTATTTGGCACCAATCGCGCTGATGTATTCCTCCAATTCTTCTTCAGTTGGAGGTCTAATCATTGCCTTTGGGTGATACTGCAATACGAACAAAAGAACCTTCCTGGAGAACTTCAACCATTTGTACATAACAGTAGAGGTGAGTCCAAATGCCATCGACACAGATCTTGCAACGGATCCTCGTGTTCTAAACCAATGAAGTACTAGACCAAGACAGCAAGTCGCGTTTGCTTCGCGCTTTCTTCCACACCATACTCCATTAGCGTTAACCTTCCTCTTCCGAACAGCATCGGTGTATCTATCAACTGTGTAACTATCGAATGTTGGTTCAAATAGACCGAGAAGCTCTCTAAAGACTGTGTGGTCGACACCACAGCAGTTGAGAAGAGCCTGATCGTTGCCAGAGTTGAATAGATAAAGAAAGGGAGACTCGGAATGACGGCGTAGGGCTATCCTTGGTGTTCTCCTATCTCTTCGACGCCTTTCTTCTGCGTCATCAGCATCATCATCGTCATCGTCATCCTCCTCATCTTCTAGAAGATACAAGCAAACAAGCAACTCGAGTGACATATTCAACGGATGGGCAACTATTTGTTATGTTGGCGGTTGAGTAGTACCTATTGTCGGTTGAGTCAAAACGTTGAGTCGCTGAAATGGTGAGTACGAGTACAGTACGATAGGTGAAAATGAAAAATGTGGTTGTGAAGTCACTGAAAAATCTGAACGTCACTGAAAAATCTGAACGGATTAAACCCACATGTTTAATCGTATGAAGAAGACAAATTTGGCTAATATTATTGTCCATGTCATGAGATTCCAGATTCCAAAATGAGATTTATGCACTTTCCCGCCGAAAAAATTTATGTACGAAATTTTCATTCCCGAAATACTAAAAACAGAAGTTTATGTACGTTACAAAAAAGTATTTCGGGAATCACCCAATAACACCAGTATGAGATCTTCTCGTTGCCTTGCATCCGGCATGGTCAGCATCAACAAAACAACTCATTGTTACATGCTTTCCCAAAGCTTCAGGCATATCTGCTGGTATGACTTCAGCAGCGCCGGGATAGAATTCAGACCAGTCACATTTTTGAAATTTACTCTCATCAATGCTTGGTACTGTATCATCGAAAACCAATTTCGACCTGTTGTACTTTTTCAGATATGCAAATATATGAAACAACTGATTCAGATGTCCCTTCCTTGCTTGTGCCAAATACCTTGACATCAGCGAGACTGGCATTACAATGTCTAGCCTTCCTAATTCACAAATCCACCTGAGGACTCCAATCAAACCTTGATAGTAATTTTGCAATTCAGGATTCAATTCTTCTGATATATCAATTTCCGGTCGATAATCATGTGACAGTGGACTGGATGCTGATTTTGGTAGATACTTGTAGCCATATTTTTCAGTTCCTAACTCTTGTTCGACCGCTGCAACAGCTTTCGCCGTATACTTGGTGCTTGATAATGACCATCTTGGTTTTGAATCACCTTCAAAGTAGAACTTTCCAATATCAGCTCCCAAATACAGAGTTGGCTCTTCAATCGTATCATCCTTCAATTTGAACTTACGTTCAATGTTTTCAAGCTGGAACTTTGGATCTTCACCAGAACATAATATATCATCAACATAAGCAATCAACATTGCCCAGTATCTGGATCCATCTTTCCTGGTTTCGATTCGTAAGTGCACATCCAGATCTGCTTTGCATGGTGAATATCCAAGATCCCTCAAATGCTGTGTGAGGTATGATCTGAAAGATGCACCTGCCACCGGCAGTCCATACAATGCGCGGACTATCTTGCAAGGCCTTCCTGCAAGATGTGGTGGAAAACCATCTTCAGCTCTCGCTTTTAGAAAGTATTTCTCTTTAATCGGGGCTGTCAAATATGCATTTTGAATATCTGCTGAGAGAACCTTCAAATCATTCAGCGCTGCCAGCAGGAAGAATATTCTTACTGAGTCTCGACTGGGAACCGATGAATAAGTATTTTCTTTTGCCACTGCAGGAACTTTATGACCATCCCCTACCAATCTAGCCTTCCTTGTTAATGATCCAAGCTTGATGTCAAAAATCATGTGGGTTGTTATTTCTTTGTGACCGACTGGGATAACATCATCATCAGAAAATTCAAACGCTGCCATATTGTTGGTCATTTCTTTGTGAATTGCTCTTTCCCAGTGATCAGTGCCTGTTTTCTTATCAATAGCCAGCGCTTGTTTGATTGAATGTGGCAACTTCAACACCATATTTGTGAGTCTTCAACCAATACTTCGCTGTTTTGGCTGCTTTAAGGATTCGATCCTTTCTTCTCAAAATTTTGTGCACCCACCATCTGAATGCTGGTGACTTTTCAAGATTATTGTTGACAGCACATTCAGCTAATTGCACTGGAAATGATTCTTTCACATCGCTTAGCTTACACCAAGATTCTGACCCGTCTTTCCAACTGGCGAGAATCCTCCAACCCCTAGTTGTCGGCTTATGGGTTTTCCTGCCATTTTTGGCTATAGTCGTGGCTTCCTCATTAGTTAGAGCAGTATTGTCGCATTCATGATCAATTAGTTCATCTAGTAGAGTGAACATCCTTCCATCATCATCAACAGAACTGTACAAACTCTCTGCAACAATATTTGCCGTGTATTCCTCAATGGTGCCATCAGGTAGTTGCAATTTGTACAGCCTCGTGTCTAGTATGGGATTCTCATTTCTTACCCCAATTGGTCTGTTTTGCAAATCTCGCACTCTATCCTTGACAATGCACCTGAGCCTTTCATCATTTCTTTCAATGATTACTTCATTCCCCAGATATTCGTCTGGTTCATCTTTATCTTCCACTGACGCTTCTGGTTCAGCCATTTCAAGTTTCAGATCAGGTGATTCCACTGGTTGATCCTCAAATAGCTCCATCTGAGGCTCCGGGTAGTTTTCCTGGAAGAAGGACGCGCTATCTTTCACTTCATCACCAATCTTGGATTCAATTGATTTGTCGATTGCTTCCATTCTTCTGAGAATATCTCTATCCCTCCATTCAAATTCTTTGACAGGCCTTATTGAATTTGTAGATATTGGTATTGCTGATTCAGTCAGGAGCCAAAAACAATCACCCCCACCTATCTTACTGCCACAGGGGCCCAACCATCGACCTAATCTTTCAACGCCGCGAGTGGAATAATCACCTTTATCAAAGTAAAACACAAAATCATACCATTTTGATGAAGTGTAGAGTGTGATATTCGGGCCTATAGCCATGAACCAATTCAAATGGAGTTCTCCCCATTGAAGATGGGTTACTTGATGCTGTTCTCTGCCTGATATTAGCACATAGTTCACCACAAAATGACCATAATCTCCTCGGTGATTTCTTCTTTGCTGACTTGGTTGTGATTGCACTCCCAAGATGTCCAATCGCTTGTTCTGCTCGGTTTTGAAATGGGCAATGGGGTTGTATGAATGTCTGATGAATATGATTGCGCTTCACAATTGAATTCCAGTGGGTCTTGTAGGTTCTTGGAGATCCTTGTTCTGGAGCACCATCAGAAATCAGATGCTCTGGGATTCCAATTTCATGAATGAATATTTTCAATCCTTGATGCGCTTGTGATTTGTCCTGTATTGGTATAAATACTTCAAACCCATTCCCATTTGTAAAGATCTGTGCACATTTCTCCTGTCTCATAATACTGGTTGTTCTAGCATGCCACGTATCAGTGTACCAGGTTCCTTGTGCAATTCTCTTGTTTCTGAAGCGCTGTGTAGGCAGCCTCTTCATCAATGGTAATTGCAAATTCCTGAGTGCCTTCTGGGTTGTGACCTTCAATGTCTGCTCAGCTTTCTTGAAACTAATATTCCAAGTTTTGGCTAGGCGTTCACAGTCAACTTTGTTTGGACCCTCAATAGTTATCACTGACAGCCCCCATTGATTTCTTCTATCGAGAGATCTCCTTTCAAGTGGGTTGTCAATTTCTTGCATGCTAGGGGCTTGTTTTGATTCTTCTTCAGGAACTTCCATGAAGTCAAATTCTGTATCATCAAACAAAAATTGGTCTACCCTTTGCACGCTTGAAATATTGGTTACTGAAGAAATCCGATGAGCAATATTTCCATCTGTTGCAATTTGGCATTCAGTTAGCATTCTCCTTGTTGATACCTGATGCACCCTCATCAGTTTGCATTGCTACATCATGCTTGGATGCCTGTTCTCTAAGCTGGTCTTGGAGAGCATATCCGTAACGTTACTTGTAGGTTCTGTTACAATCGAACTTGTATCCATGGCTTGATCCTCTTCGGTCGACATGGCTTGAAGGCTAAACTGGTCCCCTGAAATTGGATCTCCATTGTCAATTGCTAACTCGGCCATCCTGAACTTCAGTGAATGTGGATCCCACGGGGTATCGTTTGTTGCAACCAGATGTTGACATTCATCAAGCTCCATTCTTGTTGGCTTCCTTGTGGGAAAATATGAAATCACATTTCTCATACTTAGTTTTATAAAAACTTTCCTTGGGTCATCATCTTCCATTGGCGTTTGAATTGTAATTCCATGCTTGGATCTTGGGTCAAACTGACGAGGTGTCTCTTCAACAGAGTTGAAATTGCAGTCCCTCACTTGATTTGGGCATATCAAGCTGTTCTTCAATTTGTTCCCAAAGTACAGCGCTTGATGGAACACTATGATATATACTTGGCCTGACGTTGGATTTGTCCATGCAGTAGCACAGCTTCCAATCGGGATCTTCTTGATGGGCTTGTACTCTTCAGAAAAAGGTGCAACATCAACATGTGTTGTGATCTGATCAGGATTTAGCAATATCATGTTACTTCCTGCGGCAGTGGTATCAGCATGTGAATCTAGCTCGCAGTATCCTTCTTCATTCTCACCATCATCAAAATCTAGAGGAATATTCATCTTGTATAATGACCGGCTCACCATTTTTAACAATTTGTGTTCTAGTGCTAGTGTCCGGTTATTATGTCATTTCTTAGATTTGGATCCAAAACTGTCACCTGCGCCTTCATTCTCAGCTTCTTTCTTTTTGGTCTCAGCAGCCTTGAGATTTCTTTTCTTCTTTGCCTGTCTCATCTGGTAAAGCTCCTGACGCTGTTCTTTTGACATTGTTTTATAAACACTTGTTGGATAGGGCTTGCATTCTACTTTTCCTGTGAACGTTCCAGTTGTTTTCTGCTTTTTGTTGCTGGTCGTGCCCACAGAATACACGCTTCTGGAACCTCTTTTATGCTTCCCATTTGCAAGCTTCTTCAGTCCAAGTTGATTGGTGAATAGAATCAAACATTCGTTAAAGTTGTCACGATAGTCTTTGCTCTCATCAATTGCATCGGCTTTGGCAGCGTCAAGTCTCTCATCACTGATTGAATTGATAAAGTCCCAAACAAATCTTCTTTCATTGTGATTCTTTTCAAATCTCAGGATTGTTCCATGAAAAGCAGTCCAGTTTCGCTTGTGCTTGTTCCAATCATAATTCTTAGCATCGCCAGTGTAATGTGAATCTTTCATTTCCTGATAGGTTTTGTTCAGAACCATAGTGATATTGGTATCAGTGTAAGCATGTTGCATCAATGAAATGAAAGCATTTCTAGCATTTCCTGAGTTCAGAGCAGTGTTTTGGAAATGTGCCACATATTCCCAACCAGGACCTTTTCTTGTTGCATCACACAACAGTCTCCAGACGACGCTGTTATCCTCATCATACTGGTGACCTGACAAAACACCGCATCTTTCATTGTAGTCACTCCAAGTTGGATACGTATCTGTTGGATTTTGCCCGACTGTCCCAGACCTGGCTTCGTCAGTAACATCTTCCTTCTCTTGGGGTCTTATGACATACAAGATTGGGAAACCTTCAGAGTTGAATCTGTATCTCAAGTTTTGACGGAAGCCTTCCTCCCATTCCCTGAATTTTGTAAGATCCTTCAACTCAGGTGGGGTTGCTTTTTCCTGTGATTTCACACTCGCCTCCATCATCTTGATTCTGAATTGCTGCAATTCCATATTGTTTGGGTTTGCTGTTCCAGTCAATAGCTCTTGGTTTGACTCCAATCAATGGTTGATACCGGGCCCAACTTGCCCACGTGAGAAGCCTCGATAATAGCCTGTTACCATAGTGGATACTTTTTGGATTAGGGCAGTCCGGACTGATAGATTTCAATCCATGCATGAATGATTTGATGCTTTCCTTGTTGAGGTCTGTAATTTCACGAATATTAGACATCCCTCCCCTCATAATCTCTTCAGCTGATTCATAGTTGATACCAAAATCCATCAAGCTGCTTCTGAAGGCAAGCTGTTCTGGATTCAGAAATCTTCCATTGTTGAATCCCCTGATTTTTATTTTTGGTTGGGATGACCTCCTTCCGTACCGTTCAGCCCTTAGGTCGACGTCTAGTTGATTCTCATCTTCATCGCTGCTATCACTATCACTCTGATTAACGTCATCTGGATTTCTGTGTTGCTTCACCGCATCCTGTATGGCTCTGATCCTTTTCTTTACTTCCTTGTTGATGACTCTTTTCCAAGTTGAGTTCATTTCTGGATCAGTCATAGCCTTTTCCATTACACGCATGATTGTTTTCTCATTCAATCTGTCTTCATCCATACTTTCGTCATCACTCTTACCATCCATCGTGATTCCTGGTAGATCTTGATCCACTTCCATTTTTGTTTCCTCCTCGCTACTGCTGGAGTCATATTCGTCATCGTCCTTTGGCTTTGCTTTTGATCTCGTTTGTCTTCTTGCTGTAGACATGTTGGAGACAAGATCTCAAATGATCGTTTCGAAATAATTCGGAGGATAGTAGTTTCGATGACGCAATCGATTATTTAATCGAAGGTGGTATGTGGTGGGAGAGTGTAATCGAATCGAGGGATTAGATGTGAGATATGGATGTCAATCGTTGGTGACTGTTGAGTGTGATTTGCTTATCTGTTTTGTATTTATCCGGATCGAATTTTTGTTCCGGTTTGTATACTTTCTGACTATTCGGATCGAGTTTTTGTTCCGGTTAGTTTTGTGTGAGCTTTTGCTGTTTGTTGCAAATCAAGATTGTGAGCTTTCCTATCCTTTCTTGGGATTTGCTCATTCTGTATTTCTGTGGTGAAAGATTGTTTCCTGAGAATTTAGTGTTCTCTTTTTGTTCCGGGTCTTTTCGATCTTTCGTTCTTCGAGATTTGGTGTTCTCGATTCTTTGGATTTTCGTTTTTCGTGCCAGACGCTCTTTGCAATCTGTTCCTTCTTGCGGGCAGATGCTCTTTGCGATCTGTTCCTTCCAATCTGTTTCGCCACAGAGTACTCCAGGCTCAATCTTCTGGCTCACGTTGTTCTTGTTTTCAGTGAAAGATCAGTGTTCTCGAATATTGATTCCTTTCAACTGATGCCAACCTGGGCGATTCGTTCAGCTGAATCGTCCAGTCTCTTTTCCCTTGCTTGTTTTGCTGGATCTCGTATCCCGGTGGAGCCACCACCTTGGTTCGAGTCTTCGGCCTCTTCTTTCAAGGGAGGCCGCCCTGTTGTTGGTCTATTCCAGGGCTCCACAAGCAACCACCCCTTTTACATCCTTGAGGGTTGATGCCGGTAGCTGATCAGGCTAGTCCGGATTAGTCTTCGAGCTCAAACTGCGTTTCTTTAACGCCGTTGGGTCCTCCACAGCTCGTAGAGTGCTGTGGGTCTGATAAACTAGAAAAAGTGTGTCGTAACAAGCAAACGCAATCGGTCTTACGGCCGATTGATTTAGTGAGTAGAAATAAGAGTAATCATCTTCTTAAGATCGGTATTGTCGATCATCTCTGATGGTCGACAGGTTAATTACTCGTCGTCATCGTGTAATTTTAGCATACAAAACACATGTAATCTTAAGACACAAAACACACGCAAAACCACCTTTGATCGGTCTTTTGTTGTATCGTATTACCGTATAATTCACCGTGATATTCTCATTGGAATATCACAGTATTGTACCTTATTGTGTAGAATTAGTACTAGGTTGTACATAGATTTTAGGGCATGATAGTGTTTTAGAGTTGTTAATTCTTCGAAGAGTGAGCTGATGGGGAAAACCGGTAAAGAGACAATCCACATGGAAACGCCGACGATTATTCACTCAAGTTAAATAACCTTACGAATAAGGTTATTTGCCCTTATGACTTTTCGTACAGTACACGTTATACGGTGAATTTTCTTCAGAGGTACGCAAAAAAATGTACTACTGAGAGTAGAGTACCGGTTGCATTTTCAATTTTAGCATACCTAGTAGTTGCACTACTGGTTGATTTGTAGCCCTGTACTTTCCCACGGAGGTGCGCAACTTATGCAACTCCCGAATAGTGAGTGACTCGCTTATATGCAACTCCCGAATAGTGAGTGACTCGCTTATTACCGAGGAAATAATTTTATGTGCTTTTGCTCTCTTAATTCTCATCCACATGCAAATTGACCAATCGATCACACTCCGATTAAATTAGTAGATTAGCTTGGCCGCTCACTCGGATTAGCCAACCACTCACTTTTTTCGATTGATCTAATGGCAAATTGATTGATTTAATTGATTCAAGCAAGCAACAAGCAACAAGCAACAAGTCAACAAGTCAACATGCCCCGTCAGCTGAGCATGGATCCGAAGAACATTCGGGCCCATGAAAGGGCCCGCAAACGCCGTGTTAGAGCTCAAGCAGCAGCAGCTTTAGCTGACATGGATCCTGTAACAAGAACACCAAGGGAGGAGGCAAGGGTTGTGCAGCAAGCAAAGGACCTTGCAGCAATCCGGCGTGTATGAGCTGTCATGCAAAGAGCTGAAGCAGCTGCAGCTGCATCAGCAAAAGCTGCTGGTGACTCTGACAACGACGAACCGGAGCCTCTGGAGGAGGAAGACGACAAGGACGAGGAGGAGGAGGAGGATGAAGAAGATAGTGGCCTAGGTGAGCTAGCTGCCTTAGCCTTAGCTGCTGCTGATGAGGATGAGGATGAAGTCCTAGATGACGCCGACGAGGACAACAATGAAGTCCTAGTAGAGGATGATGCGCCGGCCCCAGCAACAACAACAACAACAACAAGACCAACAATCCCCCGTTGAACAAGAGTACCGGCACGAAGGGGACCGGATCCAATTCTACCCAATGATGTAAATGCCCCCACTCAGCTCTTAAGAGACCACCGGATTTTGTTGGAGTTGATGTCCCATATTGCTGGAGGGCATGAATATGCCACCAACCGGGTGTTCAACCAGGAAGAGCTCAACACTGTTAAGCCAGATCACATCTACAAATGGATGTGTTTGAAGGTGTATGGGATGGAGGTATTATTTTCCTTCTGAATCCGATTCGTTGAGAGTCTGATTCAAGGACTTCTGACGAACAGCAACGCTGTGTTAGTGTGTTAGTAGACGAACGATTGTACTCTACGCGTGACAATTGTGTTTGGATACTTTCGGCAACGGATAATCGGACTACAGGCGAGACTAGGGAAACGCCAGATCTCCTCTTGCTGTGACTTATTCAGATTGCAGCGAGACAGACCTTAGTATGTAGATTACAGGTAGTTGGTAGCAACTAGTGTGAATTTTGGGATATAAATCAGTTGAATGTTAAAAGTATGAGATAAAGTGAAATCTTGCCGAAATGCAAGATATCTCTTTTATTGAGATGAATACGTTGCAACTGCTGTTGCGTAGTGCTGAGATTACTCGCTGATTATTTCCGTACATGTATTAGTTGTTGACCATATATATTTGTATGCATGTATATGTATTGTGTGAGAATCACATGCCAACGGTTTTCTTCTCTTGTTCCGTTAGGAAGACTCCATGAAATGTTTATCATTAAGGTCAGGAATTGCTCCCGTAGCTCGTGTGATATTTTATGAAATCAGAGTTTGCTCACCGAAGAACAATGGCAATATCGTAAGACAGGGATTGCTCACCGTTTATGCGCGATGGGAATCGATGCGCCGTGGGAATCGATATGCCGTGGGAATCGATTACTTAGATGGATACGGGACTCATTGATTCATGCGCATAGGAAATCTACCCTTTGGTAGCTTTGGTACTTCTGGTCATGAAAGGAATTTAATACTCCCCATGTCTCCTTGTGAAGGGTCATCACGCTCTACATGATGCTTCCATCATCCTGGAGAAGGTCGCCAGTATTACCACAGAAGTGGAAGATGGGCCTGAGCAGTGGATACACAACTGAGTGACTCCAATGCTTGGTGAGAATGTCTGCACAGTTATCCTTACCTGGGATGTGCATCATTAAAATGAAACCTCTCGCTATCATGCTCCGTACGTAGTGAAACGATAGAATGTTATGACGCTTATGCAACCTTGCGTAAGGGAAGGTCGACGTTTGGATCATCTTTTCGTTGTCACCCCAAGAGTATGAGATATCATGGACTCGTGTTCCGAGGTATCGGAATGAGTGGCGTAGATCGACAATCTGTTCGATGCAAGTTCTTCCTGCAACAAATTCAGCTCCAAAGGTGGCTGTTTCCGTAGTAGACTGCTTCTTCGAGAACCACATCATGGGAGTCTTGTTCGCGAAATGAAGAATGCCGGTAACTGCCTTGCCACTGAGAATATCATGCATGAGGTTGGCATCATAGAAGTGTGTTAACACTACTGTCTTTCCAAGCGGTGCAGGAGCGTCGTTGGGTAGCTCTTCAGAATGCTCCCCATAGACGGTGTTGGACCAGTCGATGGTGTCGGGTTTAGTCAATATAAAATCGGGCGGTTCCACGCGGAATCTGATTTTAAAATGTCTAAACTTGGAGATATATCCATAGATACGTTTAGCACGTTCGAGATGCCCATCTCGTGGCTGAGCTCTGAAACTTGAGAGCGTCATCACGGCTGTTTGTACATCGAAACGGCCAATAGCGATGATCCATTGCAGTGAACCGATCATACTTTGGTATTTCTGTATACCGGTTTCTTCAAGAAAGGCTGAGGAGTCCAATTCAGGATGATCGTTCTCCGCGATGGGTGATCGGAACCTAGTGTTAGGTTTGCATCCGAACATTTGTTCGTAAGATGCTTCCATCTTTTCGATGAGCTTTATGGGATTCATGCACAGAACACCATGTTCGTCGCGCTCAAATCCACATCCTAAATGAAAGTTCATAGGTCCGGATCCCTTCAATTTGAAGTTATATGGTGACGATTGCAATATCTTCAAGAAGGAATTGGGATCTGCCATGCAGAGACATAGGTCATCGACATATGTGCATATAAGCTCATATACCCGTTCACCATGCTTGTTCGTTCCGGGTTTGAGGAATATTTCCGGCTCTGCGCGGGATCTTTCGAAGCCGAGTTCGATGAGACAAGCCGCGAGTAAGTCTCCAAAGCACTTGCCTGAAGACCTGAGACCATATAGGGCTTTGTAAATGACCAACAGGTGACCCTCCAGCGATCCGAATTCGGGACCTGCCTTGATGCATACTTTCTCGCAGGTGACTGCTTCTAAGTAGGCGTTACCTATGTCGGTGCCCCATGCTTCTAGATCGTTGAGTTCAGCTAGGAATAGGCACATACGTAGACCGCGAAGAGATACGACGCCTGCGTAAACACTGTGGATAGGGGCCTCAGTGAGATTACCGTTAGCAACGAGGCGAGCTTGTGTCTTCCGTCGTGTTTGACAGCGTATATCATGTGTACCTTGATCTGTTGGAATCCCGTGGGAATGGAGCTTGTCTTGTATACGCCTTTATCAATGAATGTATTGTATTCATTGAGTTGTGCCATTTCCAGAGTGGTGGCATCTTCCCATTTGGTGTTTCCGTTGGCTTGATCAAATCGGAGGGCTTCTTCGTGGTTACGAGGTACTTTGAATCCAGTATTGATACTGTGGAGCTGTACGGAAAGAACGAAGTTTGGCTTGGTGCACGAGTCGGTCAAGTTTCTTGGTTCGTCGTGCTAGGTTGGTGATTCGCTTAAGGCGTTTCCAACCCGGGAGGTCAAGCAAGTTGTTGTCTTTCCCATATTTCGCAACGGTGACAGGGTCATCAGCCGCAATGTTGGCCAGAGGTTCATATGTGCGTTCCATATTTTCCCATTCAATCCAAAGGTTATACTTGGAACCTTTGTATTGGGGATGCTTGTTATCCAGCGGACCTTGGTGTCCTAGGATGCGGCGAAACGACCAGAGTTTGCCGTCTTCTTGTGTTGAATCACGATGTATGTAATTCATGACGTCATTGTATGCAATGATATCATCGAGTTCGTCATCGGAGTGTTTACACTTGAACTTGGTGAAGTCTTTATTGCGTTCCAGACTGTCTTCAACATCGACAATGGTAAGACGCTTCCGGGTGCCATCGAGATTGGTTACAAGGAAGGAACGTCCTTGTAGATCGGCAATCGGGATCGTAGGAATGGTAATAGGTTTTCCGTCATCGTCAAACTGTGCGTTACCTTCTTCGTCGGTAACAACTACCTGTGATGGGTCTACGGAAGGAGTAGCTGGGTTTGTGTGTGGGGTTACGACGTCACTAACATCAAAGTATGCTAATTCCGGTGGGTCAAAATCATCTTCAGTAAGGAGGACGCCGTCGGATGTCTTGCTGAAGATGTGTGTCGTAGGAGGACCATCAAGACTCTCCCCATAGTTGTTAGGGAGTGGAGAAGGTGACCAGCTTGGGCTGTCATCGACCTTCGTATAAAGAAAGCTCGGTAACGAGGGGTGGGCGGGTGGTTGAAGAATTGGTTGAGTGCCAGATGCGTGGAGCGTGGTATCTGTTTGTTTGTTGGGTGCAGATGGAACGGTGTCATCGGCTGTGTCAGAATCAGCAGGTGAGCCGTTAGGGGAAACTGAGCTGTTTGGTTTAGTAGACTCATCAATGAGTTTATTCTGATTGGTATGCTCCCCATGTTTGAAAGCTGGAGCTTCTCCAGTGGCGTATAGACGGGGTAAGGAATCCTTTGCATTACGCCATTTGATGAAACCATCATCAGTAAATAAGCCCGCGCGTTTGTTACGTGACTCAGGTGTAAGAGCAGATCGAACACCGGACCGGTCTAGTAACTTGTTGGTAACTGGATCCCAGATTCGAAAGCAGAGTCCATTGCCAACATGTTCGGCAATGCCGACGAAATGACCGAGGCGTTCGGTAGATTTGGTACCGAAAGGAGAGTCATTGGTCTTGAAATACACAGGTTCAAACCAGAAGAAACTGGTGTATGCGCTGATGTCGCCAATTGTACCCGTGGCAATGAAGATCGGTTGTTTATCGGACAGCGTAGGGTCAGAGACAACATTGAGGAGACCCGCGACGTACGTCATGCACAGTAACCACATGTGTGGCGGTGTGCCGGTACGATCCATGACGCGATTGACAATGCGTTTGAACGTTTGATATCGTCGTTCGAATTGATTCTGGTGTTGATGGTACGGTTCACTTTGCCAGAGTCCAATCCATAACATTTTGAGGTAATCCATGACTTTCTTACTTGATTGATAGTTACCGTGGTCGCAAAGGAGGCGGATGGGCCTGCCCCATTTTCGAACAAAGTTCTGAAAGCAGGGTAGGAAATCGCCGGTGGTACGCATTTCTTCAACGTGAATAATATGCGATTTGCGGCCAAAGAAGATCTGAGCAATCTTGGATCCACCATCAATTGCTGGGACATCTGAATAGACTGCATCGGACATAACATCGTCATTGAAGGGGCGAACGTTCATGGCCGGTTGAGGGGAATGAAACCGTTTGAAAATGTTACCATCAGGGCTAACCGCTAACGAACCGTATTGGGTTGAGTTTTCAAAAGTAGCTTTGATGCGATCGGTGGAAACCCAACAAAAGAAAGGTTTGAGGGATAAGTAGTCATGTTCGTTGGGGTATCTTTCGCGGGGCGTAGCTGCAATGCGTGTAGTGTCACTGGCTGTACAATCTGTCGGAAACGCAGTGACTGTTCCAGAGACTGCGGTTGGCGCGCAGCATGCGAGACGTTCTTGATGAGCGTAGTCAGTGGAAGTAAGCCAAAAGGAGCGATCGTTGTTCTTATGATCATCAATTGGAAGAAAGGGAGATTGGGTGGAATGGCTGGAATACGAGCTGAGGGATGTGACCGTGGAGGACCCGGGGGAAACAGATATATCGAATCCTTCAAGGCAGCGTGGGTTCCCATATTCGTCGTAATCGGCATAAGGGAGTTGCTGTGGTTGGGGAGGATATTTCTGGAGAAATTGTTCATCCTTTGCACTGATCGTGGTATCGAGAACAGATGGGTCCCAATGTTTATCAGACGTCATGACAACATGTGGTAGCGTGTCAAATTCGACAGTCGTATACTTTCGCATCGCAAGGTATGGTAAGCCGTGTCGTATGCTAAGAGGTAGTGCATAGCCATCGGAGGTGGTGATGACCTGTCCTCCACCTGCTTTGATGGACGTGTCGTCTACAGTGGAAAAATATGCTTCCATCTGGCCGGATGACAATATAGAAGGATGTCGTCCTGTATAGGCACATTCATTGAAAATAAGAATGACGGGGCCTCTGTTCGACATGGAATATGCTCCGCATGTAGCAATGGGAATGTTTTGTACCTGATGATTGTTAATGCCGGTGACGTTAACATATCGTGGTGGAATATCCTTGGAGATGAGACATGCATCATTACCGATGATGCAGCCATTTGCGCCGCGATCGACCATGGCAAAACCAGGACTAGTAACCATAGTTTTGTGTATACGGTATGTGTATGACGTTACGGGACCATCATTAGGAAAGGTGAGATCATCCTCGGGAGTATACCACTGGTGAAAATTGGCGGAATACGATGGTGTTCCGACAGGTATTTGGGTGTCACCGTCCTTTTTGTACTGAATGTCAGGGTTGTTTGAAAGGAATCGAGCTGGATGCGCGGGTGACACGGAAGACTTGAGAGGTCGCTGGTCCTTAGACGAGGAGGTCGTGGATTTGTATACACCTAGAGATGCATGGAAAACGCCTCTACGATCATTCTCTACAGCAGGATGTAGTTCTGCTGCGGAATTGGCATGCTCATCCTTGGTTGAAGTATCGTCTTCTTGAAAAGATACCGAGTGTTCATGTTGGTATGCCTTTCGGGTAATGGGTTTGACACTGTTGGGGTCAGGTTGGTTAGTGTTAAGTAAGTCGTGTCGCAATGAGGCAACCACGATTTTCTTGCCTTCCGGAGAAAAACTGAGCCAACTCTTCATGTCCTGACGTGACAAGGCCTTCCATATGTTTGTAGGCAACCTTGTGGTAGGGTCAGGGGTACGTCCAGCCTTGAACACAGCATAATCTTGATAGTCTCCTTCAAATTCGATGGGGAGGGCATAGTCCTCATGGTTTTGGATCGAGTCAGAAGAGAAATCATGAACGTGTGCACGTACGGTCGACCGAGGAGCAGACATCGCAGACTGGGAATCAAGTCGAGTTGCTTCGAGTAGAAGCGTGATTTTAAGATCGTGGATAGCAGCGGCTTCGGCAACTGCATCCGTTACGGTGCTATTCGTCCCACCTGGATCCTTGACTTTGGCAAACTGTTCGCTTAGCTGGAAGCTGGAATATCATGCCTGACACAATGCTGATTTTACAGTGTGGTACTCGAGGGGCTTGTTGGGAGGACGGAGCTTGTTGAGGTGATTCAATTCATCAAACCAATGTGTGATGAATTTCACTTTGGATTCCTTCCAATTGTTGAGGTTCAACTTGAGCAACACTTGTAGCTGGGTCGAGTTGTCGTATACCTTTGCTTTTGATTGGCTATGAAGGTTTACGAAGTCGAAGTAGGCCTTGCGTCCATCACAAGTGGTAGAATGACTGTGTACACATGATGCAGAAAGGTCACTCTTGAAGACTTCCAACATTAGTACCCAGAAGAAGGCACATTGTTTGACGTAGAGATCACGGGTGTAACCCACAAGCGTGGCTGGAGGCCAAGTTTCATCGAGGAATGTCTCTGTATCGATGTCGTATGCCTCGAGTTTAGCTTTGAAACCGACGAGCCAGTGTTCGAATCTCGAGTCATTCGTGAGGGGTGTAAAGGACTTTTCATCTCGTGCTTTTCGGCACCATGATTCGTACTTTACCTGCTGAGGGGACTTTTTGTTACTTCCCGCCGGAGGAGGTGGTGGGTTCAGAACAGATTCGTTACGTAAGCGTTGGGCACGCTCTCCGCGGAATGCCTGGAATTCCCTGTATGTATATGACTTTACATCTTTCCAGTCCTTCTCGTCTTCTCCTAGGTTGACACCTTCTTCTTGTAGGTCGATAGCGAAATCCGCAAGTGCTTCTATGCTCCTTTGGATGGATCGAGGGATATGCGTTGCCAATCCTTGCTCCATATAGGTAAGTTCGCGTGCAAAATCCGGTTCGATAAGTGCGTCGAGGAACGACTTCCACTCGCATAATCCGCCTTCTTTGAGAGCTAGGCACAACTTGCTAGTAATCTCACTTGTTACGTTGAGTAATGATATGAGTATCTTTCTCATATCAGCATCGAAGCTGGGAAAGCGTTCGATAGTGGTGACTTCGGCGTCATTCTTCTCTTCGCCTCCAAGTGCATTGACGGGCATTACCGGTATGTTCGGCATCTGTGGTGGTTCGGAGCCTTGGAAAGAAGTGCGTGGTAACTGAGAATGAGAACTGCTTCTTGTGCGATGTGCGACGTGCATATGCCAGCGTAGGGATTATGTTCAATTCCGTTCCTGTTCCTTCTTGTGTGCAAGCCTTCTTAGAGCTTGCGACTGTTAATCTATTATTTTCCTTCTGAATCCGATTCGTTGAGAGTCTGATTCAAGGACTTCTGACAAACAGCAACGCTGTGTTAGTGTGTTAGTAGACGAACGATTGTACTCTACGCGTGACAATTGTGTTTGGATACTTTCGGCAACGGATAATCGGACTACAGGCGAGACTAGGGAAACGCCAGATCTCCTCTTGCTGTGACTTATTCAGATTGCAGCGAGACAGACCTTAGTATGTAGATTACAGGTAGTTGGTAGCAACTAGTGTGAATTTTGGGATATAAATCAGTTGAATGTTAAAAGTATGAGATAAAGTGAAATCTTGCCGAAATGCAAGATATCTCTTTTATTGAGATGAATACGTTGCAACTGCTGTTGCGTAGTGCTGAGATTACTCGCTGATTATTTCCGTACATGTATTAGTTGTTGACCATATATATTTGTATGCATGTATATGTATTGTGTGAGAATCACATGCCAACGGTTTTCTTCTCTTGTTCCGTTAGGAAGACTCCATGAAATGTTTATCATTAAGGTCAGGAATTGCTCCCGTAGCTCGTGTGATATTTTATGAAATCAGAGTTTGCTCACCGAAGAACAATGGCAATATTGTAAGACAGGGATTGCTCACCGTTTATGCGCGATGGGAATCGATGCGCCGTGGGAATCGATATGCCGTGGGAATCGATTACTTAGATGGATACGGGACTCATTGACTCATGCGCATAGGAAATCTACCCTTTGGTAGCTTTGGTACTTCTGGTCACGAAAGGAATTTAATAGGAGGATCCAGGAATAGACGATAATCCAGTTGGCGGCCGATCTAGTAGCACTTTGAGATATTGGAAAAAAGCTATCTTCTACTTCATGACTAACACTGCAGCTTCGGATGAAACAAACGAGACAGGCAATCCTACTAGATCTATCAACATCAATCAACTGATCAAAGCTGTGGCTAAGAAGGAAACCCGGCAGCTTGGCGTCAAAACGTCTGCTGATAGGGCTTTCACACATGAAGAGTTTGCTCAAATGCTTGACCTCACAGCCATTGGAGACAGCCTCCAAAGCCTTCGGTACATGGCGATGCTCCAAGTCCAGCTGCACTTGATTGCAAGAGGGGATGACACGTCACACATGAAGAAGGCCAACTTGCAGGTTAGTAGTACATACGCTGGCTATCTTACGATTCAGATGAAGAACGTCCACGACGAGGGGGATTGTCCATTACAGCTGGTGATGGGTGCTATGGATTACAGATACTGTGTACTAATTGGCCTTGCTATCTACCTGGAGGCATGGCTTGGTAGTGGCGCGGGCCGGTTGAGTCAATGGCTGTTTGCTGAGGGAGATACAGACTCCAGGTCCCCACTGAAAGCCCAGAACAAGGAAGCCGACAAGTGCAAGACAGCATATCAAAAGGCTCTGAAGGCTGTCATAGAAGGCAATCAGTTTAGGCCCCTTGGAAGGCAGCAACGGCTAGGAACTCATTCAGTTAAGAAGTGAGCTACAACTATGGCTAGGAGAGGAGGCGCGACTCGCGATGATGTTAACTACAGAGCTAGATGGAAGACTAAGAGTATGCAAGATTGGTACTTGGATGCGCAGTTGGACTGGCCGGATATCAATGCTGGTAGTAAGCTTTTCTATCGGGGGATTTGCTTGTACAAGGAGAAGGATGACAGTGGCCTAATAGATGACTGGCTTTGTGCTTCAGTAGCTCCTGCAATTCGAGGAGCCTTTGGGGACAATGCTGCTGCTATCCTAGCAAAGCCCTTGCTTTGGGCTTGCTTTGATCCTGCTGCTGCAGATTATATCCCCCTTGGACTGAAGCAACAGATTGTACGGCAATATGAGCTGTTGCAAGGCAGACTTGAGGATGGGGTGAATCCTATTTGTAGAGCTGAAGTGGTTGCTTTGAACATCAATGAAATCGTGTGGCTGGATGAGATCCCTGAGGGTGAAGAAGGAGACGGTCGAGGGGCATTTGGTAGAGGGGGACAACAGTGGAGGAATGCTATCTATGCCAAGCTATCCACTACTCAAACGAATGTAGCAGAGATGAGGAACCATCAGATCTCAGAGCTTGCTGAGCTTAGAAGGCAGATTAAGATTCTTACCCAGATGGTTCAAGGGTTGACACTAGCGCCAGCGCAGAGAGTTTGAGGAGTCAGAGCAAGCAGACCATCTGCAAATCCGCGTCAAGGGGCTCCAGTGGTAGAAAGATCAGCGCTCCTGTTTGATAGACCACAGACCATCCAAGCCTTGTGGGATGAGTACCAAAATGGAATAGGAGGGAGGAAGCTGGCAAGGGAGTTCGCTGCTGTGGAACGCAGGCGGGTGAAGTACAAGTATTGCAATTGTAAGGTTCTTTGGGGATGTATGGAGCGCCTCCTAGACCGGGGGAAATGATGTGAACACAGTCATTGCCAAGATCAAGCGTTGCTATGGAGACTGTACTATGACTCAGCTGATTCGGATGATGCGCCCAGATGAGAGGCAGGGAGGAAATTTCCAGCTTCGTTGAGCAAGGGACGGCCGTGTCGTCTGCCGTTGTCATCGTTGGTGGATTGTCAAGTGGAGTGTGTTGCTGTTGGATAGGGCTCCCCCCCCCCGTTGTTGCTGATAGCAGAGTGTTTCGAAGTTCAAGTTTTCATGTACCGAGTGTAGAATATGATCGATCGATCAATCGATCGATCGATTGTTCTCTAACTGTATTAGCAATTAGATGTTACATGTAATCGATGGACAATTTCTGTCGTGATGTGAACCAAAATTAATTCTGTGTCTGTGTTTTGCCGTGTTGTTTGCAGTGATCTAAATTGGAATTTTCTTTTATGCACATCCCAGCGGGCTATGTGCCTTGATTCAATCAATCAATCAATCGATCGTATGATCGATCGGATGATGCATCGCCAATCGGATCGATCATCGATGAATAATTTCTGTCGTGATATGAATCAAAATTATTTCTGTTTCTGTATGTTAGCGTGTTATTTGCAGTTATCTGACTTGGAATTTTCTTTGACGCACATCCCAGCGGGCTTTGTGCCTCGAGGGAACGATCGGTCGATCAATCGATCGATTGTATTGGTCTCTAACTGGTGGTGGCTGTATTAGCGATTAGATGCTACATGTAATTGATGGGCAATTTCTGTCATGATATGAACCAAAATTATTTCTGTGTTTGTATTTTCAAGTGCTATTTGCAGTGATCAGACTTGGAAGTTTTTTTGATGCACAATTCAGCGGAGTTTGTGCCTCGCTGATGTGTAGCATCTCTCTCGCTGATTTTTGCTCGCGCTTAATCTACTCAAGTAGAGTTCTACATGGTTTTTGTACTGTTGTATTTTGGGTTGTATTTATATTGTGCACCCTCACGGTATGAATTCTATGATTCAATTGAAACTACCATGAATCGTACGTTGCACTGGATTAACCTGGGTGAAAGAAACTATTTTTTCCATTTTTTTCACCACACTGGATGCAACACAAGGAGCAGCACTGGTGGGTGCAGAACCGGGTCATACACTGGGAGAAGCACAGGGGTGCAGAAGATGGTTATATAGTGGAAGCAGCGCCAGAAGCCAAACTTGATGCAGCTCGAGGAGTATCACGAGGTACAAAACCTGGTGAGAAACTGGAATCAGCGCGGGGTGCAGAGCCTGGTGAGAAACTGGGAGCAGCACTTGGTGAAACACTGTAGCAATGTGGTCTGCACTGGGGGAGACACTGGGAAAAGCACTGGGGAAAGCGCTGGGTGAAAAGTTTGGCCCAGCCTTTAGGATCCATTCAGCCAAGCCCTCATCAAGGCAGCCTCCTGGCGATACGGCTGCTGGGACGGGAGGGGGACTGCATAGTGTCTCCTGGCAAGCTGGATGGTCGCAAGCCATTGATGCTTGGCAGTAAGAGTGTAACCACGGAGCATTTGGAGGGGAATCTGGAGGAGGGAGTGAGATTGAGGCAGAGCACCAGCTAAGCCAATGGCCAATTCAGAGGAAATGGAATCATTGAGAGGTTGGTGTTGTTCAGCCTCAAGCAAACCCCCAGTGCCATGGAGCCGTTGGTTTCGGTACGTCCAGAGGTCCCAACAGGTGAGGAAAAATTGATGAATCACTGCAGTGGCCCATCTACGAGGAGAACGCTTACTACCAATCGAAGAATAGTAATCAGCCTGAATCTGATGCCAGAGGGGGGTCCACCTCCCAAGGAACCAGTTGTGCCATCCAATCTGACGCTGAGCCCTTATAGCCGATGCAATAGCTTGAGAGTATGATGAAGGGTGGATACGCCTACCTTGACGGACCCTAGTGGTAACCTCCACGATGGCGAGAGCCAATGCAGGGTCTGTAAGCTCAGAAGTAAGGCGTTGTTGCAAAGGGCCCCGAAAGGAAGACAAGCAGTGCTAGACACTCAAAAGGATCATAGGTCAAGGGGTCCTTGTCTGGTGGATGAGAGATAAAGGAGGATGGACCGACAATCCGGAACACATTCCCACTGGAAAGGAGGGATACAAGAGTGTCTGCACTGGTAGGTTTAGCGCAAAGGATGGTAGTGTTGAAGCTATAACGACCTCGGCCTTGCAAAGAACCGGCCCTCCAACCAGTGGGGCATTTGGAGAAGATCCAGTCAGTAGAACGACACAAAAACCAGGGCCACACAGAGGAGGACTCGGTTGACAGCCAATGCCCCAGGTGAAAGGAGGGGTGGAAAGCTCGGTCCAAAGGCAAAGCCAACGGGGGTAAGAAGGATTTCCGAAGGGCGCGTTGCCAAAGCTGAAGGGCTGGAAGAT
Source organism: Pseudo-nitzschia multiseries (assembly GCA_037355745.1). NCBI lineage: Eukaryota > Bacillariophyta > Bacillariophyceae > Bacillariales > Bacillariaceae > Pseudo-nitzschia > Pseudo-nitzschia multiseries. The sequence continues at coordinate 2,986,531 of CM074782.1, read as the reverse complement.
GCCACGGAGGGGGGCATCGAGGCCAGTCAAGGTGGGCGCGAAGATGGTTGGAGGACTGCAACTGGAAGGCCATAGGAGAAAGCCGTGTGCCATCTGCAGTGCAGATATCAGCAAGGGAGATAGCCTGGAGAGACATCCTGATGAGATTCAGAAGAGACAGGTCGGCGCCCCGAAAGCCAGCAGTGACAAAAGCTTGCATGAGGTAGCAGTCATTCACTCGAAGCAGAGGAAGTGTAGGAAAGTCTTCCACCATACTCACAGGGTGCATAGAAAAGAAATGCCACACATGCTTATACCAGCAAGGAGTGATATAAGAGGCATAAGGCTGGTAGGGGGTAATACCGAGATGAAAAGGGATCCCCAGTTCAAGCCGAAAGGCTTCAGCTGTAAGCCTAAGAATATGGCCTGTCTGGGAAACACGGACAGATTCCTGAAGCAGGGTAGCAATGTGGCTGAATTCCTGGAGAAGGAAACCGGCAGTGCGTTCCTTCTGGCATTTCCAGGCAGCAGCATTGTCAGCAGGGCTAACAGAATAGTCAAAGGGAGCCAAAGACTGAATAGCAGCAGGCACTTGAAGGCAAGTAAGAAATTCAGTAAGGTATGGGTCTGTTCCTGAAGGAGGAACAGAGGTACCAGCAAGGACCGCAGCTGAGGAAGGTCCAGTACCCAAGTAGCCGAAGGCCTGAATGAAAGAGGGAGACATGGAGGGAGTGTCTAGGCATTGTTGCTGACGTCAGGCATTGGAGGCAGCCATGGCTGTCACCATGGCAGATTGAGACTCCAAGACTCATTCCGTGCCATCAGATTCAACAGCAACCGCTTTCAGAACAGCAGGCTTTGAGAGACGACCATGGATAGCGCGAGCAGCGAGCCCTAGATCCCGTTGGAGCCGTTCACGGCGCATGCGTGCCCAAATCTGGGAGGCGCTCTGGTTGTAGGGCTTGCCTTCAGTAAGAAGGGCGTCCACCAAGCCTTGGTTAAAGGAGTCACGCCACGAAGAAGCCAGGACTTTGACGGCACAGTATTGCTTGTATGCTTGCTTCAAATGGAGGACAGCAGTGGCAAGATCACAGTGCTCACCCTTGTATAAGGAAAGCTTACATGCCAAACGCTACACCTTGGTGTGACTGGTGGAGACACCTTGCCGAAGCTGCACAATCCGCCTCCAAAATTCAATGGTGTCACGGTAAACCTGGAGCTTGGGAGACCAAGAAATCATGCCGGTGCGAAGCCGGAAAAGATGTTGTTCAACAGACAGACGGATGGAAGCAGAGGTAGCATGGAGGACATCATAGGTAGTGATGAGAGTATCGCGCACAGTGGTATCACCAGATAAATACAGTGCCACCAGGTGCTCAAGCTTAGTCTGAAGGGGAAACACACCAGCAGTAGCAAAGGCATGTTTTACCCGCTTGAGATAGCGCTGCCAAAGGTGAGGGTGGGAAGATTTCAGGCGAGAAATAGAGGAGCGCACAGGAGGTGGAAGATATTTGCCCAAGATACTGCCATTACACACTTCGATCCAGAGCAAGCGATGGTCAGAAACCATGCCTGTGCTCACCATCAAAAGCACAGTAACCAGCTCCGACGACATCAACATGCTCAGTAGTCCAAATGGCATCAATGGGAGTCCTGGTAGTATTGCGATTGTGGGTGGCAGGAGGAGAAGTTGAAGGGTGGGTAGTCAAGATGGCATCCTTGAAGCCGAGCGCTTGGAGCTCAGAGGAAAGACCAGTCAGACCGGACATCAGAATTATGGTCAATCCCTAAAATGACGGAGTCACCAGCCTCTAAGCAAGCCTGAAGGGCAGCTGTGAGGTCACGTCGAAAAGAGAATGTGAGGGTTGGGACAGCGAAGATCCTCCTCAGCCTGGAAGTAACGACAGTGTTGGTTCCAAACAGAGCCAAGGTCCCTGTCATTTTCTACAGGGCAGTAGGCAGAAAAGATGGTAACCGTAGATTGAGCCCTTCCCTGAAACCTAACGAAGGTCCACCGGCCAAGCCCCGATGGATCAGCACCGTGGGCAAGCTTGTGAGAATGAAAGAGCCAGTCAATGGTAAACCCCGTACCCCCAGGGATGCGCCAAGTGCCGGTGGACGCCTCATGCTTGTTGCTAGCAAGGAAGGTGAAGCTGGAAGGGTAGGCCTGTTTGATGTGAGAGTGGAAGAGATCACAGAGGGGGAGCTGAGGTTCATTCAGACAATACTCTGCATAGAGGGCAACCCCAGCTTTACTTTGAGCAACACGCCAAGAGTTGTGACGGGAGCGAGACATGAAGGCTGACTTCCGCTGGGGACCAATATTTTGGAAGGTAATGAGAGTAGAGTTTGATGACGGAGACTGGGGAAAGGGATGGCCAAAAGCATCAGAATCTTTAGTCACAAGGATGTCCCCATGAAGACTGGATTGTGCTAGGCGGGAAACAGAAGGAGGCGAGGAATGGGAAGAAGGACTGGAGGAATCCAGGTGGGAATTAGAGTTGGAGGGCAACCCACAGTGCCCTGTACGAGATATCCTAACCATGATCAGACGCATACCGTGTCTGTCGCACGGAAGAGGAAGCTTGTGAGGCATAGGTGTGGAGCACGGAAGTCCACAGCAGGTGCTGTGCCAGTTGTGGCAGCACAGGAAGCAACACGAGGAGAAGAATTGGCACTGGATGCAACCGGGAGTGAAGCACTGGAAAGCATGCCAAGGGCACTGCTGGGGGAAGCACTTGAAAGCAAACCAAGTGCATTGCTGGAGGAAGCACTGGGAGTGGCGCCTGGTGCAGTGCTAGGAGAAACACTGGCTGCAGATTAGGGTGAAACACTGGGAGCACCAGTTGATGCATCACTAGGTGGAACACAGGAGGCAACCCGAGGTGAAGCACTGGAAAGCAGAACAAATGCATTGCTGAAGGAAGCACTGGGAGTGTCGCCTGGTGCAGTGCTAGGAGAAACACTGGGTGCAGAGCAGGGTGAAACACTGATAGCACCAGTTGATGCAGCACTGAGTGGAACACTGGAGGCAACCCTGGGTGAGGCACTGGAAAGCAAACCAAATGCATTGCTGAAAGAAGCGCGGGGAGTGGCGCCTGGTGCAGTGCTAGGAGAAACACTGGGTGAAGATCAGGGTGAAACACTGGGAGCACCAGTTGATGCATCACTAGGTGGAACACAGGAGGCAACCCGAGGTGAAGCACTGGAAAGCAGAACAAATGCATTGCTGAAGGAAGCACTGGGAGTGTCGCCTGGTGCAGTGCTAGGAGAAACACTGGGTGCAGAGCAGGGTGAAACACTGATAGCACCAGTTGATGCAGCACTGGGTGGAACACTGGAGGCAACCCTGGGTGAGGCACTGGAAAGCAAACCAAATGCATTGCTGAAAGAAGCGCGGGGAGTGTCGCATGGTGCAGTGCTAGGAGAAACACTGGGTGAAGATCAGGGTGAAACACTGGGAGCACCAGTTGATGCATCACTAGGTGGAACCCAGTAGGCAGCCCTGGGTGAAGCACTGGAAAGCAGACCAAATGCATTGCTGAAGGAAGCACTGGGAGTGTCGCCTGGTGCAGTGCTAGGAGAAACACTAAGTGCAGATCAGGGTAAAACTTTGATAGCACCAGCTGATGCAGCACTGGGTGGATCACTGGAGGCACCCCGAGGTGGAGCACCACCTTGGGCAGTGCGAGGAGAAACACTGGGTGAAGATCAGGGTGAAACACTGGGAGCACCAGGTGATGCAGCACTGGGTGGAACACTAGAGGCAACCCTGGGTGAGGCACTGGAAAGCAAACCAAATGCATTGTGGAAAGAAGCGCGGGGAGTGTCGCCTGGTGCAGTGCTAGGAGAAAAACTGGGTGCAGATCAGGGGGAAAAACGGGGATATCCTTGTGAGTCAACACTAAGCGCAGCACTGAGGGTAGTTCTGGGTGAAGCACTGGGGGGCAAACCAAATGCATTACTGGATTAAGCACGGGAAGTGTCCCCTGGTGAATTGCGAGGAGAAACACTGGGTGCAGATCAGGATGAAACACTGGGAGCACCAGTTCACACAGCACTAGGGGGAATACAGGAGGCAACCCTAGCTGAAGCACCGGAAAGCAGACCAAAGGCATTGCTGGAGGAAGCACTGCAAGTGGCGCCTGGTGCAGTGCTAGGAGAAACGCTGGGTGCAAATCAGGGTGAAACACTGTTAGCACCAGTTGATGCAGCACTAAGTGGAACACTGGAGGCAACCCGAGGTGTAGCACTGAAAAGCAAACCAAATGCATTGCTGGAGGAAGCTCTGGGAGTGTCGCCTGGTGCAGTGCTAGGAGAAAAACTGGGTGAAGATCAGGGTGAAACACTGGGATAACCTGGTGATTCATCACTAAGCGCAGCACTGAGGGTAGTCCTGGGTGAAGCACTGGGGGGCAATCCAAATGCATTGCTGGATTAAGCACGGGGAGTGTCGCCTGGTGCAGTGCTAGGAGAAACACTAAGTGCAGATCAGGGTGAAACACCGATAGCACCAGTTGGTGCAGCACGTGGGGGAACACAGGAGGCAACCCTGGGTGAAGCACTGGAAAGCAAACCAAATGCATTGCTGGAGGAGGCGCTGGGAGTGTCGCCTGGTGCATTGCGAGGAGAAACACTGGGTGCAGAGCAGGGTGAAACACTGGGAGCACCAGTTGATGCAGCACTAGGTGGAACACTGGAGGCAACCCTAGGTGAAGCACTGGAAAGCAAACCAAATGGATTGCTGGAGGAAGCACTGGGAGTGGCGCCTGGTGCAGTGCTAGGAGGAACACTGGGTGCAGAGCAGGGTGGAATGATGGGATCACGAGGTGGAGCCGCGCTGGGTGTAACAGTGGAAGCAACCCTGGGTGAAGCACTGGGAAGCACTCCAAAGGCGTAACGGGGAAGAGCACCTGAAGGAACACCCGGTGCAGGGCTAGGAGAAACACGGTGGGGAAGACAAGTCGGGAAGCAGGAGGAGCGGAAGAAGAAAAAGGTTGACTGAGGGATGCAGAGGTGGAATTTGGAGAAGGAGGCATTCCACCAGGCCAGAAGCAAGGGTTCCTAACCATGGTCAGAGGCATACCGTGTCTGTCGCACGGAGAGGAGAGAAGCCGGAGCAGAGCTGGTTGAGGCATTGGTATGGCTCAGCTCGCTGATACTGGCGTCGGTGCCGGGAGAAAAAGCTATGGAGGTGAAACCAGAGCAGAGAGGAGAGTTGAGGGCGGTGGGGAGTGTGCTAGCGGGGGACAAAATGTCAGCCATGGCAACGCCTTCAAGAGGGGCAGCAGTCGGAGGGGCACCCAGAACAGAAGTGATGTTGGAAGTGCCGGTTGCAAGAGTAGACATGGACTGGCCATCATCAAAGCCACACCCAGCGCTGTCCTCACGAACCTGAAAGGAGAAGTGCATATCCAGGTCAAAAGTAACAGCGTTGGAAGTGGAGTCAATGGACAGGTCATCATCCACGAGTTCCCAATCACAGACTTCACCACAACCAAAGAAGGGCAAAGCATCCTCCGGCTCCTGGTCCGGTGCAGGGGCATTTTCAACAACCCGTCCTTCAGTGGGATCCCAATGAAAGTCCTCCAACTCAGTGAGACACTCAGTAGAGAACCATTGGCAAACACAAGAGCCATACCGGGCCTCCAGGAAGATGGGAAGAAAGGACAGCATGGTTTGAGCTTCAGCCGAGGTAGTAGTGTTGTACAGGGCCAGAATTTCACCACGGTAGGAGCTGGTGTCAACAGAGAGAAACAATGGCCATGACCAGTTGTCCCTAGTACGGATGCCCAGAAGAACACGTCGCAAGGTGGTAGCACCCAGTCCCTGACCCAAATCTACAGGAAGATCCAGGTCAACCACACCTAGTAGAACAGAGGCAGTTTCATGGGTCTGGATGAACTTGGCTTGACGGTGCTTAGCTTGACGAAGGGTCTTCAGCTTGGAAGGAGAAAGGCAGCGGTCAGAAGGCTTGGTAGCAGTCTCAATAAACTTGTAGAATTTGCCATCAGGAAGGGAGGCTATATCAGACGCAGAGCAGCGATTGAACTGAGCCTTCAATAGCTTGACAGTCTGAGAACGCTTAGTAGAATCACACAAGATGTGGGCAGCTGGGACAGGAGAGGGGTCAGGGGTTCGTGAATTGTCGAGCCGAATGTTCTTCCGGATGACAGCGATAGGGAAGGCTTGAAACCGAGGATGGGTCTGAAGCAGTGCATTGTAATGATTAAGATCAAAACTCTGCATATAGGAACCGAGCAGGAAACCACAGGTGACAGTAGTGGAGGCTTGGATATAATTGTACTTGAAGTCCATTTCACGGTCCTGGAGGCGCTGAAGGAGAGTGTCAGACAAGAGAGCATCCACTGGGACACTGTGTCCAATGTAGAACCGAAGGTGGGGTGCAGCGCGAACCCGGAGCCAGAGGGAAGCAACATAGAGCTCAAGAGTGCGCCGGTCAGGCAGGGTAGACCAGAGTTTGGGGACGGGCTTAGCCTTGGGGTTAATGCTGGCATGGGAAGGAAAGACATAGAGGACCAGCTTCCGGTCCACCGACCAGAGCAAGCTGAGTGCATCAGTCAGGGACTCCAGCATTTTGTCGTACAAATCACTAGGGCGGGGTGACATCAGCCGGGGGAGAGACAGAGTGAAGTAGGAGCTGTAGGAGCACTTGGTACCTTCAGTGACATCAACCGGAGCCCTGGAATCACTGGAGCAAACCCCACACCGTTGAAGAAAGTGACCAACAGAAGAAGAAAGGACAGAAGCAGCACCAACAGAAGGGAAAAAAAGAGACAGACCAAGAACCCGGCACCGGGGTTGAAGAGGCAGAGGCAGCTGAAGGAGCAGGGGCAGGGGGCTTAGTCTTGAAGAACCAACAAGAGCCGAGAACCCGGTTGGCAGACAGCCACACCAGCCCTTCAGTGCTAGGCATAAGGTTGCCTTCACAGTACAGGGCATCAAAGCATCCAGGAGACATTTTAGCGAGACCAATGAGACATTTCCGGAGGGCTTGGCCGGGAGGGGATTTGGTCCACGCAGCAGAGCCTTGGAAGCAAGCCAAAGCCAGGGAAACCAGAGACTCCACAGTAGCGGTCCTCCAATCAGAATCAGCGGGATTGACCAAGGCATACACCGGGGCAACTGAGAGACGGCACACATCATGAATGGATTTCTTGTCACGGCCATCCTTCTTGCTGAAGAAGTGGGTAGGACTGGGAGAGGCATTCCAAACCCAGGTCTGCGCTGGAGACTTCCGGAGGCGGTGGATGAAAGATGGGGTAGGGAAACGGCCATCACCATAGAAACGCCACAGGAAGGAAGCAGAGTGGGCCTGATTGGCAGCGGCCAGAGCCTGTTTACGAAGTTCTTGACGATCCAAGCTGGGGGAGGGAGTCAGGGAGGGGGACGGCTGGAGGAGAGACTGCTTAAGAGCTGGGGTAGGGGCGGGACAAGCGGCAGATGGGGCTGGCTGCTGAAGAGCTGAGGGAGTAAGGACAAGCTGCTTGAGAGCGGGAGGCTGAAGGGGGGGAGACTGAAGGGCTGGCTTCTTAGAATCCTGACGAGGAGCAGGCTTTGTAGCAGACTGAGTAGAGGAGGCCACAGAGGAATCAAAGGAAGAAACAGACGTGGAGGTAACAGAGGATTGGCTGGCTGAGGAAGAGGAACAAGCAGACAAGGATGCATCTTTCCAGGGGGCGAAGAGAGGAAGGAGAAGGAGTGGCCTGGGTAGGAGCTGGGGTAGGGGGGGAGGACTTCTTCAGATGGACGCGCTTGGGGTAGCGAGAGCCAGATGCAGAGGAGCGGGCAGATGAAGAAGATAGAGAGGGCGTGGACTGGAGTCTTTTCTTGGGGGAAGAAGCAGAGGAGCGGCCCTCACGAGGCTGAGTAGGGGTAGTGGGAGTAGGCATGCTGGGAATTGGTGGATGGAACCAATCAAGCAAGCGATGAAGCGGCTGTAAGAGTGCTGGTAGAAGGGGCGAGCGATTCAATGAAGCAGTCGGCGTCGGTCGGTACGAGTCGATGAAGCAGGCAAGGCGCCGGACGGTACGGTGATAGTAGTGCTTAGAGCAGGCAAATGAAGTGTCTGTAACAATATGTGTTATCGGAGCAGAGGTGGAACGACGGTGGGTGTAACTGTTGGATGAGGCAATCGATGAGGGTGCAGGAGCGTTGGCTGTCAAGCGTGTCGATGGATGCAAGCAAGAAGGAAGCGGCGGCGGCTGTTGGAATGTGTGCAGCTGCGATCGGACATCGGAGTGCAAGAGCAGATAAGTAGAGCAAAGGAGCAGCTAGGGGAGGGTGCATTCGATTTGATGGAGCTGCGAGTGGATGATGCAGGCAATGGCAGCGGCGAGGTGGCGTCGGTCTTTGCTGTGTAGATAGGGGGGATAAACGGCTGTCGGGGTTGTTTGCAGGATACAGAGACACGTGTTGGCTGCTATGCTACGTAAAAACCGTACTGGAGACCGCGTAGAAAATTATGTGTTGGACCGGAAACCCAAACGTCGGCGAGTGAAAAACAGCCAAAGCAACCAAAGGACGCAACAGTCAAACAACCAAACCAATAGCAACACCAGAAGGCGCAAGTTGCGGATGGTAGGTGTGGGGCCTGGGATCTGTAATGACAAAGGGGAAAAGGGGGAAAAAGAGTAGAAGGAATTCTGTGTAGAAGGCTACGTGTTTTAAGTACTGGAAATTCGGAACGTCGGACAACATTGCGAGACGCGAATATTGTGCTACCAACTACCTGTAATCTACATTACTAAGGTCTGTCTTGCTGTATCTGAACAAGTTCACAGTAAGAAGAGATCCGGCGTTTCCATAGTCTTGCCTGTAGTCCGATTATCCGTTGTCGAAAATATCCAACCACAATTGTCACGCGTAGAGTACAATCGTTCGTCTACTAACACATTAACACAGCGGTGCTGTTCTTCAGAAGCCTGCAAGCCACCTTGGAGCTTGCGACTGTTAATCTATTATTTTCCTTCTGAATCCGGTCCGTTGAGAGTCTGACTTCAATGGAATTGATGTCAAACAGACAGCTGACTACATTGAACTGTCCTGTGCAAACTACATTGACAGAATCATGAGATCTCATGGATGGGAAACTGATTCTAAGATGAAACCTCATTCTAAGCCATCTGCGCCATTATCAACTGAAGTACTGAGCCAACTACAATCACATACTGATGGACCATTAGAAGGCACCAAGGAACATGCTGAATTGCAATCCACATCTGGTTTCTCCTACAGGACGCTCTTAGGTGAAATGATGTTTGCATATGTGAGTTGCCGGCCAGACATAGGCTATGCAGTGACTCTCATGTCAAAATACAGTTCCAATCCCACTGCATTCCACTATTCCAGTCTGAAGAATATAGCCCGCTATCTAAGAACGACCAGATCTTGGGGTATTAGATTCTACAGACCAAATGCTGAGCCATCTTTACCATCAGGAGAACCCTACACCGACGCAGTCCAAAATGCATCACTCCCAAAATTCCCTGAAGATATCAAGCAAGCCAAACTGATGTGCTTTGTTGATGCCGCGTATGGCAATGATCCAAAACATCGCAGGTCCACCACAGGATATATTTTCACTTATGCTGGTGGAGCAATTGTTTTCCGATCCAAAGCTCAGTCACTTACTGCACAGAGTTCTACGGAAGCTGAGTTCATTGCTGCTGTTACAGCAGCCAAAACAGCCAGATATCTCAGGTCTATACTCAAGGAATTAGGATTCGCCCAAGTTGGTCCAACTCCGATCTATGAAGACAATGCATCAGCAATTGAGATCATCAATGCCCAGAAGCCAACTGAAAGAACCAGACATATTGAAATCAGGTTCTTTGCCATTCAAGCATGGAAAGAAAATGGTGAAATCAAGATGATTCATATCCCTGGAGTTATCAACCCAGCTGATGATCTAACCAAACCATTGGGATGGATCTTGCACGCCCGACATGCAAGATACATCATGGGACACTACCCAGGTTAGATCGCCTGCTTGTTACAAAACGATCCGAACGTCCGATCTATCAATCGAAGCAATCGTTGAAGTACGTACTTCGCGTATTACAATCGCACCAGTTTGATCAAGGAATCGATTCAAGAAAATATACTCCGACAGTAATCCAACATCGCGTAAACATGTTGGATCAAGGGGTGTGTTGTCGGCAAAAAATACGGACTTTGTCGGCATCAAATTCGATTGAAAAAGCTGACGAAACGACGACCGAGGTGCGATACGAGATACAAGTATTCCAAAGATCGGAGCTTAGAATCAAACGCACCTCCACTACTTGGAAATCCCTAAGTGGTAAAACGATATCACTTAGGACTACAAACAAAAGACAGTAATCGGTTAGAAACAAGACATATCCAAAGACCTGACCAATAAGTGAACACTTGGAATCCATAAGTACATTCAAAAGAATACACTTGATATCCCAGTGAGGAAATTACTTATTGCAATCAAGAAAATCAATACCGATTCCAGATGGGCCTCATATCTAGCATATATACCACGAACAAGCATACGCCCCATCGAACAGATTACTTAACACCAAATGACCGATACAGTAAGACCGACACGACGCTAATACAGCAACAGCAACAGCAACAACAGTATCGGTACGAGAATGGTAACAAATAACCGGGGAAGATCTCTACCATGTAAAATACAGCAGAGAGCCCCGATACAGTGAAAATACGTAGTAAAAATAAGAGCCTCTCTCTGAGCTCACATCTCTTTAAATTTCAATTATCCTATACCTTTCGGTCGATTTTTAGAGTAACAACAACTACAGCTTCTGTTGCTCTTCTTTGCCTTTGGATTGATTCAGCTCAACAGCCAGTTTCAAAAGGAAATTAACTGTAGAATTAGTACTAGAGTGTACGTAAATTAGGGCATGATAGTGTGTTTTAGAGTTGTTAATTCTTCAAAAAGTGAGCTAATGGGGAAATCTGGTAAACCGTAAACCTGTTAATTTCCTTTTGAAACTGGCTGTTGAGCTGACTCAGTCCAAAGGCAAAGAAGAGCAACAGAAGCTGTATATGCAGGCCGGTTGAGGTGCCGGTCTGTTTTGGTATAATATTTCTCTGATATCCACTACGGTTGGATGCTAATCCAACCAGATCTATTCTGATTATCGACACCGACGCAATCAGATAGATCTTAGGCTTGTAGTTCTACAGTAGGACGCAAAAGGGGCGTCCGGTGCAAGGTTTAAGGTTGAATAATCAAATAATCTAAAAGTATGCGCTTCAGCTTGCTGGAGAGCAAGATAGCGCTCGTGCTGCCGCTAATACAGCACTTTGTTACCAATATACGGTAAAGTACCGTGTTACGGGGAAATATTGTGTTGCCGCTAATACAACACGTATTTCAGCAGATAAACAAGTTCGTGAGCAGCGCTTTCGAACCTCTGCTGTCTTTTCTTGAAAACAGCACACTTAACAAGAGATTGCATGTGCGAACCTCTAGTGTGCATACTTTCTTTGAGTACTAAGTATCAAATCGGAGTGACGATCAATTCTTCTCTTCCAGTTTAAGTATCGAACTCGATCGTAAGAATGAGCCCGGTAAGTTTCGAGGTCTCATTATTTTCGATCTCGTACCTCTACCAACCTAGACACGAAAGGAATTTGATACTCCCCATGTGTCCACATGAAAGCATCCTCTAGTATCTGGTGCAGTCATCCTGCAACAAATCACCGGTGTTTCCACAGTAGTGAAAGATGGGCTTGAGTAAAGGATACACTACTGAGTGTCCCCAATGCTTGGTGAGAATGTCGGCACAGTTATCCTTGCCTGCAAGATGTTGCATGAGGATGAAACCTCTTGCAATCATGCTTCTAACATAGTGATATGAGAGAATGTGATGCCTCTTGTGGAGCCTCGCATATGGGAATGTAGAAGTTTGGATCATCTTTTCATTGTCTCCCCACGTGTAGGATGTGTCGTGTACTCTAGTACCAAGATACCTGAATGACTGTCGAATGTCAACAATTTGCTCAATGCAGGTTCTAGCAGATACAAACTCAGCGCCAAAGGTGGCTGTTTCAGATGTTGCTTGCTTCTTGGGGAACCACATGATGGGGGTCTTGTTTGCAAAGTGCAGGATACCAGTGACAGCTTTACCACTTAGGATGTCATGCATTCAGTTTGCATCATAGAAATGAGACAATACAACTACGTTCCCCAGGGGTTGAGGGGCATCGCTTGGTAGGTCTTCAGAGTGCTCCCCATATACGGTATTGGACCAGTCTGTACTGGTGCCTTCAGTGAGTACAAAATTTGGTATGCCCACTCTGAATCTGATTTTGAAATGACGGAACTTGGAAATATATCCATAGATTCGTTTGGCTCTATTGAGATGGCCTTCCCTAGGTTGCACTCGAAAGCTTGATAACGTCATAACAGCGGTTTGCACGTCAAAACGTCCAATGGCAATGACCCACTGAAGTGAGCCAATCATGCTTTGATACTTTTGGATGTCAGTATCACTTAGGAATGATGATGAGTCTAGCTCTGGGTGGTCATTCTCAGCAAGGGGTGAATGGAACCTGGTGGTGGGTTTACAGCCAAACATTTGTTCATATGAGGCCTCCATTTTCTCGATGAACTTGATGGGATTCATGCAGAGCACACCATGTTCATCTCGTTCGAAGCCACATCCCAAGTGAAAGTTCATTGGGCCAGAACCCTTTAATTTGAAATTATAAGGTTCAGACTGCAGGATTATCAGAAAGGTTTCAGGATTGGCCATACATAAGCAAAGGTCGTCAACATATGTGCATATCAGCTCGTATACTGGCTCCCCATGTTTGTTGTTGCCAGGCTTGATAAAGATTTCAGGCTCTGCCCTGGATCTTTCAAAACCTAGTTCAACGAGGCAGGCAGCAAGTAGATCACCAAAACACTTGCCAGATGATCGAAGTCCATACAGAGCCTTGTAAATCAATAGGAGGTGTCCTTCTAATGATCCAGGCGCCAGCCTTGATGCATACTTTCTCGCAGGTAACAGCTTTGAGGTATGCATTACCAATGTCGGTTCCCCATGCTTCTAAGCTATTCAGTTCAGCAAGGAATAGGCACATGCGCAGACCGCGAAGAGAAACAACGCCTGCATATACACTGTGAATAGGAGCTGCAGTGAGATTGCCATTTGCAACTAGCCGGGCTTTGTGTCGGCCATCATGCTTGACTGCATAAATCATGTGAACCTTGATCTGTTGGAAACCAGTTGGTATATTGCTAGCCTTGTAGATACCTTTGTCAATAAAGGTGTCATATTCCTGAAGCTGTGACATTTCGAGGGCTATGGCATCTTGCCACTTGGTGTTACCATTAGCTGTATCAAACTGGATGGCTTCTTCATGGTTGCGAGGTACCTTGAATCCATACTGGTACTGAGGAGCAGTGTGGAAGGATCGAAGCTTGGCTTGGTGGATTAGCCTGTCTAGCTTCTTGGTTCTGTGAGCAATGGAAACAATGCGTGTGAGATGTTTCCAACCAGGTTTATCAAGCATGTTGTTGTCTTTGGCATATTTGGCTACAGTGACCGGGTCATCTGTAGCTACATTGGATAGGGGTTCGTAGGTCCGTTCCATATTTTCCCATTCAATCCATAGGTTGTATTTGGAACCTTTGTATTGTGGGTGCTTGTTGTCAAGGAGACCTTGATGACCAAGTATGCGTCGAAAAGACCAAAGTTTGCCGTCTTCTTGAGTGACATCCCTGTGTATATAATTCATGACATCATTGTAGGCAATGATATCTTCGAGTTCATCATCTGTATGCTTGCACTTGAACTTGATGAAGTCCTTGTTTTGCTCAAGGCTGTTTTCAACGTCAACAACTGTCATTCTTTTCTGTGTGCCATCAGGGAGGGCCATTAGAAAAGATCGACCTTGCAAGTCATCAACAGGGATAGCAGGGATGGTGATAGGTTTGCCATCAGCATCAAATTGGGCATTGCCTTCTTCATCAGTAACAACTACCTCAGATGGGCCTACAGAAGGGGTAGCAGGATTGGTGGATGGAGGTGCTGCTTCACTAACATCAAAATATGCTAACTCAGGGGGACCAAAATCATCTTCAGTAGCAGGGACGCCGTCAGGGGTTTTGCTGAAGATGTGAGGGGTTGGAGGGCCATTAAGAATCTCCCCATAGTTGTTAGGGAGGGGAGAAGGTACATAGCTTCGGGTATTAGGAACCTTGGAATAAAGAAAGGTAGGCAAGGATGGCTGTGTGATGCGCAGAGGAGGTGATGCTGGGACCAAACTGGGTGGTGTAGGAGGGCAAAAGGAGGGACTATCACCAGAAGACTTAGGAGTGTGAGAAGCATCTTTGGCCCTTGCGCCATGCAAGAAAGCCATCATCAGTGAACAAGCCAGCGCGCTTGTTGCGATGCTCAGGGGTTAAGGCAGTGCGGACACCAGAGCGATCAAAGAGTTTATTGGTGATGGGATCCCAGATGGTAAAACATAAACTATTGCCAACATGTTCGGCAATGCCAACAAAATGGCCAAGGCATTCAGTGGTCTGAGAGCCAAACTGTGTGTCAGGAGTTGTGTAATAGACAGGCTCAAACCAAAAGAAACTGAGGTACTAGGGGCTGATGTCACCGATGATACCAGTGGCAATGTAGAAGGGCTGTTTGTCTGAGAGAGTGGGATCAGACAAATGGTTCATGAGACGACCAATGTAAGTCATACACAAGAGCCAGAGATGAGGTGGGGTGCCTGTGCGGTCCATTGTCCGGTTGACAATGCGTTTAAAAGTCTGGTAGCGACGTTCAAATAGGTTTTGATGCTGGTGATATGGTTCACTTTGCCATAAACGAATCCACATCATCTTGAGATAATCAAGGACAGACTTGCTGGACTGATAGGACCCATGATCGCAGAGCAATCTGAGTGGTCTACCCCATTGACGAACAAAAATTTGTAGGCAAGGGAGAAAATCAGCAGTAGTTCTCATTTCTTCGACATGAATGATATGAGATTTCCGGCCAAAGAAAACTTGAGCAATTTTGGAGCCACCATTGATGGCAGGGGTATCTGAATATACAACATCAGAGAGGACATCATCATTAAAAGGGCGGACATTCATGGCAGGCTGCGGTGATTGGAACCTTTTGAATATGTTGCCATCTGGACTGACGGAGAGCGAGCCATACTGTGTGGAATTGCGGAAGGTAGCCTTGATACGATCAAGGGAGATCCATCCAAGGAAGGGCTTCAGCGACAGGTAGTCTGTATCAGTGGGTGATTGAACATGGGCTGCAGCAGCGATGGAGATGGAAGGAGACTGATTAGAGCACCTACTGAGGATTTCTTGGTGGATATAATCAGTGGGGCTGAGCCAAAAGGAGGTATCAGAAGCATCCAATGCCTGGAGGGCTGGAGTGGAACGGTTGGACAGGAATGAGGTGATGGTAGAAGATGTGCCAATGTTGATATCCCTGAGTGTTCCAAATTCATCATAATCTTGATATGGAAGCGATGCGGCAAGAGGCGGGTATTTCTGAATGAAGGTATCATCCTGGGGGGTATATGCGCTATCTAGTATAGATGGGTTCCAATGCTGATCACTTGTCATGACAACATGAGGAAGATGAGCAAATTCCTCACTGGTATACTTGCGCATGGCAAGATAAGGTAAGCCATGGCATATACTGAGTGGAAAGACATGGCCATCAGTAGTGGTAATGACTTGGGTCCCACCTGTCTTGATAGAGGTATCATCCACAATCGAGTGATATGCTTCCATCTGAGGAGAAGACAAGATAGATGGATGTTGTCCGGTGTAGGCACACTCATGAAAGATTATAATGACCGGTCCCCTGTTGGAAACAGAGTAGGCGCCACATGTTGCAATAGGGATGTTCTGGATTTGGTGATTGTTGATACCAGTTACATTGACATATCTTGGGGAAATATCCTTAGAGATGAGGCATGCATCATTTCCTATGATACATCCATTTGCCCCTCTGTCAACCATAGCATAACCGGGTGTGGATACGGTAGTTTTGCTAGAGTGGTAAGTAGCGATGGGGTTTGCTGGTGAAACAAGAGATTCACAGTCCGGTGATGCCCAATGGTGGAATTTCACAGACCGTGAAGTCTGTTCAACAGGTACATAGACATTGCCTTCTTTCTTGTAAAGTATATCAGGGTTATCTGCAAGGAAACGAGCTGGATGTGCGGGAGAAACAGAAGACTTGATAGGCCTGTTATCGGATTGAGAAGATGCCTTGTATACACCAAGGGATTCATGGAACGCAGATCTGGCTGAGCTTTCCTCAGCAGGTGAGAGGACCTGTTCAGCATCAGGTGAGGGGACCTGCTCGTCAGTATGGTGTTCATAAGCCCGACGTGTGATCGGTTTGCTAGAATTGGGATCCGGTGGTACTGCAGCATCAAGGAGCTCAGACCGGAGGCAGGCAACTAGTCGCTTCTTGTCATCAGCTGTGAAGCCAAGCCAATGCTTCATACCTTGCTTAGAGAGAGTTTTCCAAACTGCAGATGGTAGTCTTGTGGTTGGGTCTGGTGTTCTTCCAGCCTTGTAAACAGCGTAGTCCTGGTAGTCACCATCAAAATCAATGGGAGGTAAATATGAGGCCGAGTCGTCAGTGATAGCAGAATATGTGGACTGCGTCATAGAAGATAAATCATGAGTATTGGCTTTGACAGACATCCGACTTCGAGGTTGGGACAGTGAAGCTTGGGAATCCAGTCTGGTGGCTTCAAGGAGGAGGGTATTTTTCAATTCACTGATAGCAACGGCTTCATGCTGTCGAAACTTGGTCATATCCTGTGCTGCAGGGGGATCATCAACCTTGCAGAACTGTTCACTGAGTTGGAAGCTGCTACTACAGGCCTTGCAAAGGTGTGTTTTTACAGTATCAAAATCAAGTGGCCTCTGCGGATCGTGTAGCGTGTTGAGATGTTCTAGCTGAGCAAACCATTGGGTGATGAACTTGACTTTGGTGTCCTTCCATGTTCTTAAGTCAATGTCCAATAGGTGCTGCATCACAATGGAGGTGTCATATACTTTGGATTTGGACCTGTCATGCAAAGCAACAAAGTCAAAGAAGGCCTGTCTGTCGTCTCTAGAGGTGGTATGGCTGAGCACGCAGGAGTAGGAGAGGTCACTCTGGAGGGCATGTAGAACAAGAGTCCAGAAGAAAGCACACTGCTTGTCATGAAGGGCCTTCTCGTACCCGATGAGTGGTATATCAGGCCAGCTTGGATCGAGAAATGTATGCGTATCTATGTCAGATGTTTCCAATTTTGCCTTGAATTTGACAAGCCAACGCTCAAACGTTGCATCATTCTTCAGGGTTGGGAATGTGGTTTCATCCCATGATTTCTTGGTCCATGACTCATATCTGAGCTGTTCGATGGGTTTGGAGGATCTCTCTTGGTGCGTGGCATTGTTTCAATATCAGTTCCAGATTCTCTTCTGGCTCTGATAATCCCGCGACAGTAACTCTTAAAGGCGTCCTTGGTATAATGGGTTCTATCTTCCCAGTCTAGTCCTTGTGCTGTGAGATGTTGCCCAAAATCGATGACTCTCTGTAGAGTCATCTGTACGTGTCGATAAAGTGGTGTTCTTGTTCCTCTCTCAAGGTAAGCGAGATCACCAATATTCTCGATGTACAGGAAGTCCAACCATGTCTTGTACTGGCCAGCAATGAGCGCCTCACATAAGGTGCTGTGGGACTCCCTTGGGACATCAAAGGAATCGTGCAGGAAGGTGGCTAGTGGTTGGTCGAATGATGGAAAGAGGTCCGTGATAGATGTGTCCTCTTCACCCTCTCGGCTTGGATTATTCTGTTGATCGGGTGCCATGTCTGCTGTGGGCAGGAGGGACGTGGTTGCCGCACTTCCGGGTTGGAGTGTTTGGAATCCTGTGGACCTGCTACGTGTTCGACTGGCGATGGGGATGTCGGACATGTAGTGCTGTTGGGTTTTCGCTTTGTTTCGATGTGATACAACGTGCCTGTTATTTTCGTCTTCGTCTATCTTGAAATTACTAGGTCTTTTACTTGGTAAAAGGGGGTTGAGCGAGCAACAAAAGCCGTGTTTGTTTCGTTTTTTGTTGTGTTTTCGTCTTCTTTTGCGTTGCGTCGTTGTCTTCTTCGTTTGTCTTTCAATTGCTTGGCCTTGTGGACGCAATTGACGTTGTTGTGTAGACAAAAAGGTGTAAGACAGCTATTGTTGGAATAGCTGTAGTCGATGGTTTGTGGTGCTTAGCACAATAAAATGATGGGCGTCGATGTGTCCTTGACAAGATGGTGTCACGAGGAGTGTAGACGCGGAAAATATATATAATCTGAGGAACTCGCAATGTGGTCCTTGGATGGGGGGATTGCTATCGGCGTGCCCGATGCAATGGGCTTCTATTAAAGACTTCGGCTTGTCCGATTTGTGTCTTTGTTATGCTGTAATCGGATCAGAGAACTATCAATCGTCGTCCGTAGTCGAGTCAATTGACGATCTGCTGTCGGATTGTTTTTCGTCGTCGTAGAGTGCTTCTACTGTTGCCTTCTTCTGCAAGCTTCAACAAGCTTGCGACTGTTAATCTGTTAATTTCCTTTTGAAACTGGCTGTTGAGCTGACTCAGTCCAAAGGCAAAGAAGAGCAACAGAAGCTGTATATGCAGGCCGGTTGAGGTGCCGGTCTGTTTTGGTATAATATTTCTCTGATATCCACTACGGTTGGATGCTAATCCAACCAGATCTATTCTGATTATCGACACCGACGCAATCAGATAGATCTTAGGCTTGTAGTTCTACAGTAGGACGCAAAAGGGGCGTCCGGTGCAAGGTTTAAGGTTGAATAATCAAATAATCTAAAAGTATGCGCTTCAGCTTGCTGGAGAGCAAGATAGCGCTCGTGCTGCCGCTAATACAGCACTTTGTTACCAATATACGGTAAAGTACCGTGTTACGGGGAAATATTGTGTTGCCGCTAATACAACACGTATTTCAGCAGATAAACAAGTTCGTGAGCAGCGCTTTGAACCTCTGCTGTCTTTTCTTGAAAACAGCACACTTAACAAGAGATTGCATGTGCGAACCTCTAGTGTGCATACTTTCTTTGAGTACTAAGTATCAAATCAGAGTGACGATCGATTCTTCTCTTCCAGTTTAAGTATTGAACTCGATCGTAAGAATGAGCCCGGTAAGTTTCGAGGTCTCATTATTTTCGATCTCGTACCTCTACCAACCTAGACACAAAAGGAATTTAATAAAACCGGTAGAGAGACAATCCACATGATCGGAGCGCCGACGATTATTCACCCAGGTTAAATAACCTTACGAATAAGGTTATTTGCCTTCATGACTCTGCGTAGGTGCGCCCGTGCTTAGTACGTACGAACGTAATTCACACGGTGAATTCTTTTCACGTACGCTTTCAACCTGTTTAATCACGGCGTTGAGTGGGATTATTTTTACCACATGGATTAGTGCTTTGCAGGGGCCCTGTGGAGTTGTTGAGTACGTAGTTATTGTATGTATTGTAAGTATGTGTCAGTAAAGTTATGGTAAGAAGTACTCATACAATAACGCGTACAATTAGTGCTTTGCAGGGGCCCTGTGGAGTTGTTGCGTACGTAGTTATTGTATGTATTGTAAGTATGTGTCAGTAAAGTTATGGTAAGAAGTTCTACGACCAAAATATAACTCAGTCATGAACCCAAAAACCCGCTAGGTTTGAGCACTGTGCAAATCCTGCAAGTCCCCGACCAAAATAAAACTCAGTCATCAACCCAAAAACCCACCAGATTTGAGCACAGTGCAAATCCTGACAATTCCTGACCAAAATATAACTCAGTCATCAACCCAAAAACCCACCAGATTTGAGCACAGTGCAAATCTTCCCAGTCTATAAACAAAATAAAATTCAATTGTCAACCCAAAAACCCACCAGATTTGAACACAATGCAAATCTTTCCAGTCCCTAACCAAAATATAATTCAGTCATCAACCCAAAAATCCACCAGATTTGAACACAGTGCAAATCCTGCCAATCCCCGGCTAAAATATAACTCAGTACTCAACCCAAAAACCAACCGGATTTTAGCACAGTGCAAATTCTGTCTATCCCCGACCAAAATATAACTCATTCATCAACCCAAAAACCCACCAGATTTGAGCACAGTGCAAATCCTGCCAGTCCGCGACCAAAATATCACTCAGTCATCAACTCAAAAACCCACCGGATTTGAACACAGAGCAAATCTTTCCAGTCCCTAACCAAAATATAATTCAGTCATCAACTCAAAAACCCACCAGATTTGAACACAGTGCAAATCTTTCCAGTCCCTAACCAAAATAGAATTCTGTCATCAACCCAAAAACCCACTAGATTTTAGCACAGTGCAAATCCTGCCAATCCCCGACTAAAATATAACTCAGTCATCGACCCAAAAACCCACCAGATTTTATCACTGTGCAAATCCTGCCAGTCCCCGACCAAAATATAACCCAGTCATCAACCCAAAAACACACCAGATTTTAGCACAGTGCAAATCCTGCCAATTCGCGACTAAAATATAACTCAGTCAGTCAACCCAAGAACCCACCTGATTTGAAGACACTGCAAATCCTCCCGATCCCCGACCAAAATAAAACTCATTCATCAACCCAAAAACCCACCAGATTTGAGCACAGTGCAAATCCGGCCAGTCCGCGACCAAAATATCACTCAGTCATCAACCCAAAAACTAACCAGATTTGAACACAGTGCAAATCTTTCGAGTCCCTAAGCAAAATATAATTCAATCGTCAACCTAAAAACCCACCAGATTTGAACACAATGCAAATCTTTCCAGTCCCTAAGCAAAATATAACTCAGTCATCAACCCAAAAACACACCAGATTTTAGCACAGTGCAAATCCTGCCAATTCCCGACTAAAATATAACTCAGTCATCAACCCAAAAACCCACCAGATTTGAACACAGTGCAAATCCTGCCAGTCCCCGACCAAAATATAACTAAGTCATAAACCTAAAAACCCACCAGATTTTAGCACAGTGCAAATCCTGCCAATTCCCAACTAAAATATGACTCAGTCATCAACCCAAAAACCCACCTGATTTGAAGACACTGCAAATCCTCCCGATCCCCGACCAAAATAAAACTCAGTACTCAACCCAAAAATCCACCAGATTTGAGCACAGTGCAAATCCTGCCAATCCCCGAGAATAATAAAACTCAGTCATCAACCCAAAAACCAACCAGATTTGAACACAGTGCAAATCTTTTCAGTCCCTAACCAAAATATAATTAAATCGTCAACCCTAAAACCCACCAGATTTGAACACAATGCAAATCTTTCCAGTCCCTAAGCAAAATATAACTCAGTCATCAACCCAAAAACACACCAGATTTGAACACAGTGCAAATCCTGCCAATTCCCCGACTAAAATATAACTCAGTCATCAACCCAAAACCCACCAGATTTTAGCACTGTGCAAATCCTGCCAGTCCCCGACCAAAATATAACTAAGTCATAAACCCAAAAACCCACCAGGTTTTATCACTGTGCAAATCCTGCCAATTCCCGACTAAAATAAAACTCAGTCATCAACCCAAAAACCCACCTGATTTGAAGACACTGCAAATCCTGCCGATCCCCGACCAAAATAAAACTCAGTACTCAACCCAAAAATCCACCAGATTTGAGTACAGTGCGAATCCTGCCAATCCCCGACCAAAATATAACTAAGTCATAAACCCAAAAACCCACCAGATTTGAACACAGTGCAAATCTTTCCATTCCCTAACCAAAATATAATTCAGTCATCAACCCAAAAACACACCAGATTTTAGCACAGTGCAAATCCTGCCAATCCTCGAGAATAATAAAACTCAGTCATCAACCCAAAAACCAACAGATTTGAACACAGTGCAAATCTTTTCAGTCCCTAACCAAAATATAATTAAATCGTCAACCAAAAAACCCACCAGATTTGAACACAATGCAAATCTTTCCAGTCCCTAAGCAAAATATAACTCAGTCATCAACCCAAAAACACACCAGATTTTAGCACAGTGCAAATCCTGCCAATCCCCGACTAAAATATATCTCAGTCATCAACCTAAAAACCAACCAGATTTGAACACAGTGCAAATCTTTTCAGTCCCTAGCCAAAATATAATTAAATTGTCAACCTTAAAACCCACCAGATTTGAACACAATGCAAATCTTTCCAGTCCCTAAGCAAAATATAACTCAGTCATCAAATCAAAAACCCACCAGATTTTAGCACAGTGCAAATCCTGCCAATCCCCGACTAAAATATAACTCAGTCATCAACCCAAAAACACACCTGATTTGAAGACACTGCAAATCCTCCTGATCCCCGACCAAAATAAAACTCAGTACTCAACCCAAAAATCCACCAGATTTGAGCACAGTGCAAATCCTCCCAATCCCCGAGAATAATAAAACTCAGTCATCAACCCAAAAACCAACCAGATTTGAACACAGTGCAAATCTTTTCAGTCCCTAACCAAAATATAATTAAATCGTCAACCCTAAAACCCACCAGATTTGAACACAATGCAAAGCTTTCCAGCCACTAAGCAAAATATAACTAAGTCATAAACCCAAAAACACACCGGATTTTAGCACAGTGCAAATCCTGCCAATCCCCGACCAAAATAAAACTCAGTCATCAACCCAAAAACCAACCATATTTGAACACAGTGCAAATCTTTTCAGTCCCTAACCAAAATATAATTAAATTGTCAACCTTAAAACCCACCAGATTTGAACACAATGCAAATCTTTCCAGTCCCTAAGCAAAATATAACTCAGTCATCAAATCAAAAACCCCCAAGATTTTAGCACAGTGCAAATCCTGCCAATTCCCGACTAAAATATAACTCAGTCATCAACCCAAAAACCCACAAGATTTTAGCACTGTGCAAATCCTGCCAGTCCCCGACCAAAATATAACTAAGTCATAAACCCAAAAACCCACCAGGTTTTATCACTATGCAAATCCTGCCAATTCCCGACTAAAATATAACTCAGTCATCAACCCAAAAACCCACCTGATTTGAAGACACTGCAAATCTTGCCGATCCCCGACCAAAATAAAACTCAGTACTCAACCCAAAAATCCACCAGATTTGAGTACAGTGCGAATCCTGCCAATCCCCGACCAAAATATAACTAAGTCATAAACCCAAAAACCCACCAGATTTGAACACAGTGCAAATCTTTCCATTCCCTAACCAAAATATAATTCAGTCACCAACCCAAAAACACACCAGATTTTGGCACAGTGCAAATCCTGCCAATACGCGACTAAAATAAAACTCAGTCATCAACCCAAAAACCCACCTGATTTGAAGACACTGCAAATCCTGCCGTTCCCCGACCAAAATAAAACTCATTCATCAACCCAAAAACCCACCAGATTTGAACACAGAGCAAATATTTCCAGTCCTTAACCAAAATATAACCCAGTCATCAACTCAAGAACCCACCATATTTGAACACAGTGCAAATCTTTAAAGTCCCTAACCAAAATATGATTCATTCATCAACCCGAAAACCCACTAGATTTTAGCACAGTGCAAATCCTGCCAGTCCCCGACCAAAATATAATGCAGTCATCAACCCAAAAACCCACCAGATTTGAACACAGTGCAACTCCTGCCAATCCCTGAGAAAAAAAAATCAGTCATCAACCCAAAAACCAACCAGATTTGAACACAGTGCAAATCTTTTCAGTCCCTAACCAAAATATAATTAAATCGTCAACCCTAAAACCCACCAGATTTGAACACAATGCAAATCTTTCCAGTCCCTAAGCAAAATATAACTCAGTCATGAACCCAAAAACCCACCAGATTTTAGCACAGTGCAAATCCTGCCAATTCCCTAATTAAATCGTCAACCCTAAAACCCACCAGATTTGAACACGAAGCAAATCTTTCCAGTCCCTAACCAAAATATAATTCAGTCATCAACCCAACAACCCACCATATTTGAACACAGTGCAAATCTTTCCAGTCCCTAACCAAAATATAATTCAGTCATCAACACAAAAACCGAGTAGATTTTAGCACAGTGCAAATCCTGCCAATCCCCGACTAAAATATAACTCAGTCATGAACCCAAAAACCCACCAGATTTTATCACTGTGCAAATCCTGGCAGTACCCGACCAAAATATAACTCAGTCATCAACCCAAAAACCCACCAGATTTTAGCACACTGCAAATCCTGCAAATTCCCAACCAAAATATAACTCAGTCATCAACCCAAAAATCCACCAGATTTGAGCACAGTGCAAATCCTGCCAATTCCTGACTAAAATATAACTCAGTCATCAACCCAAAAACCCACCAGATTTTATCACTGTGCAAATCCTGCCAGTCCCCGACCAAAATATAACTTAGTCATCAACCCAAAAACCCACCAGATTTTAGCACAGTGCAAATCCTGCCAGTCCCCGACTAAAATAAAACTTAGTCATCAACCCAAAAACTAACCAGATTTGAACACAGTGCAAATCTTTTCAGTCCCTAACCAAAATATAATTAAATCGTCAACCCTAAATCCCACCAGATTTGAACACAATGCAAATTTTTCCAGTCCCTAAGCAAAATATAACTCAGTCATCAACCCAAAAACCCACCAGATTTTAGCACATTGCAAATCCTGCCAATTCCCGACTAAAATATAACTCAGTCATCAACCCCAAAACCCACCAGATTTGAACACAGTACAAATCCTGCCGATCCCCGACCAAAATAAAACTCAGTACTCAACCCAAAAACCCACCAGATTTTATCACCGTACAAATCCTGCCAGTACCTGACCAAAATATAACTAAGTCATAAACCTAAAAACCCACCAGATTTGAGCACAGTGCAAATCCTGCCAATTATTCCCGACTAAAATATAACTCAGTCATCAACCCAAAAACCCACCTGATTTGAAGACACTGCAAATCCTGCCGATCCCCGACCAAATTAAACTCAGTACTCAACCCACAAATCCACCAGATTTGAACACAGAGCAAATACTGCCAGTCCCCGACCAAAATATAACTTAGTCATCAACCCAAAAACCCACCAGATTTGAACACAGTGCAAATCCTTCCAATCCCTAACCAAAATATAATTCAATCGTCAACCAAAAAACCCACCAGATTTGAACACAGTGCAAATCTTTCCAGTCCCTAACCAAAATATAATTCAATCGTCAACCCAAAAACCCACCAGATTTGAACACAGTGCAAATCCTGCCAATCCCCGACCAAAATATAACTCAATCATCAAAACAAAAACCCACCAGATTTGAGCACAGTACAAATCATGCCAGTCCCTGACCAAAATATAACTCAGTCATCAACCCAAAAACCCTCCAGATTTGAACACAGTGCAATTCCTTCCAATCCCTAACCAAAATATAACTCAGTCATCAACCAAAAAACCCACCATATTTGAACACTTTGCAAATCCTGCCAGTCCCCGACCAAAATATAACTCAGTCATTAACTAAAAAAACCCACCAGATTTGAACACAGTGCAAATCTTTCCAGTCCCTAACCAAAATATAATTAAGTCATCAACCCAAAAACCCACCAGATTTGAGCACAGTGCAAATACTGCCAGTCCCCGACCAAAATACAAGTCAGTCATCAACCCAAAAACCCACCAGATTTGAACACAGTGCAAATCTTTCCAGTCCCTAATCAAAATATAATTCAATGGTCAACCAAAAAACCCACCAGATTTGATCACATTGCAAATCTTTCCAGTCCCTAACCAAAATATAATTCAATCGTCAACCCAAAAATCAAACAGATTTGAGCACAGGGCAAATACTGCCAGTCCCAGATCAAAATATAACTCAGTCATCAACCCAAAAACCCACCAGATTTGAACACAGTGCAAATCTTTCCAGTCCGTAACCAATATATATCTCACTTATGAAGCAATTGGAGGGCCTAGCAGAGGACTCCAAATCCGAATTTTCACTTCCACAGAAAACACCCCCTCCAAACCCAAGGGACAGCAGATATCTCCATACTGAAGGCGCCGCGGGCAATGATATTGCAGGGATCGCTTCATTATATCGAGAAGGACAAGGCCTGCAAGTTTCGAATCGATTGATTGAGTGGATTGGAAGTATTTAACCAGCAAAGCATTGGACACACAAGGTCCATCTTGAAGGTAAACAAGGGAAAAAACGGTGAATATTAATACCTCCATACTGAAGTCACCGCGGGCAACGATATTGCAGGGATCGCTTCATTATATCGAGGAGGACAAGGCCTGCAAGTTTCGAATCGATTGATTGAGTGGATTGGAAGAATCAAAGCGGTGAAGCATTGGACACACAAGGTCCATTTTGAAGGTAAACAAAGGAAAAAAACGGTGAATATTAATACCTCCATACTGAAGTCACCGCGGGCAACGATATTGCAGGGATCGCTTCATTATATCGAGAAGGCCAAGGCCTGCAAGTTTCGAATCGATTGATTGAGTGGATTGGAAGAATCAAAGCGGTGAAGCAGATTGGGAAAATTTGGTTGTATTTCAAGGAAGCAACCCAAATAACGGTGACAGCAGATATATCCATACCGAGGTCGCCGCTTCCAACGATATTGCTCAGACCTCTTTTTTACATCTAGAAGGAGACGTCCTCCAAGTTTCGGATCGATTGATTGAGAGGATTGGAAGAATCGAACCGGTGAAGCAGATTGGGAAAATTTGGTTGTATTTCAAAGAAACACCCCAAATAACAGTCACAGCAGATATCTCCATATCAACGACACCAACAGCAACGATATTGCAGGGTCCTCTTCATTACATATCTAAAAACACGCCGACCAAGTTTCGAATTGATTGATCCAGCAGATCAGAAGAATCGAACCGGTGAAGCAGAGGGGCAAAATTTGGCTACATTTCAAGGAAGCAACCCAAACAACAGTCACAGCAGATATCTCTGCACCAACGGCACCAACAGCAACGATATTGCAGGGTCCTCTTCATTACATATCTAAAAACACGCCGACCAAGTTTCGAATTGATTAATCCAGCGGATCAGAAGAATCGAACCGGTGAAGCAGAGGGGCAAAATTTGGCTACATTTCAAGGAAGCAACCCAAACAACAGTCACAGCAGATATCTCTGCACCAACGGCACCAACAGCAACGATATTGCAGGGTCCGCTTCATTATATATCTAAGAACACGCCGACCAAGTTTCGAATTGATTAATCCAGCGGATCAGAAGAATCGAACCGGTGAAGCAGAGGGGCAAAATTTGGCTACATTTCAAGGAAGCAACCCAAACAACAGTCACAGCAGATATCTCTGCACCAACGGCACCAACAGCAACGATATTGCAGGGTCCGCTTCATTATATATCTAAGAACACGCCGACCAAGTTCCGAATTGATTGATCCAGCGGATCAGAAGAATCAAACCGGTGAAGCAGAGGGGCAAAATTTAGCTACATTTCAAGGAAGCAACCCAAACAACAGTCACAGCAGATATCTCTGCACCAACGGCACCAACAGCAACGATATTGCAGGGTCCGCTTCATTACACATCTAAGAACACGCCGACCAAGTTCCGAATTGATTGATCCAGCGGATCAGAAGAATCGAACCGGTGAAGCGGAGCGCTCTTGGAGGAGGAGGAGGAGCGACGTTGTTGCTGTTGCCAACGATTGGTGTTGCTGTTGCGTATCGATTGGTGTTGCGTATCGATTGTTGTTGCAAATTGATTGGTTTTGCCGATGGAGTATTGATTTGTTGGCGTTAGCGTTGGTGGAGGAGGAGCGACGTTGGTGGATTCCCGGTGGCTTTGCTGACGATCCTATTCAAATAGATAATTGAACAAAATGGGTGAGTATCTATTGATGTACTACATAGAGTAAATAATAACAACAGAATAATATAATGTACATGCCGATCGATTCATAACTATCACCAACAGGGAAAATTCCGCGCACCTACAGGGAAGAATCGACGTTGGAGTGGAAGACCAATTGCCGTTGCTGTTGCAAACGATGGAGTGAAAGACCGATTGCCGTTGCCGGGACGACGTTGGTGTTTTGGATCAATTGGTGTTGCAGATTGATTGGTGTTTTGGATCGATTCCAGGGGAAACGCCGCACCTCAAGGAAAGGAAAGATTTGTCACACTCCGATTCGTGGATCCGATCCGTACCTATGAAAATAAGAAGAAAAATAGAATTGAGGAATACATCATCAGCAATGTAGGATGTAGGCATCATTGTGCATCTATGATCTATCTCACGTTGTTGCCTTCCACTTGGTGTTGCCAATACGTTGTTCCGACAATCGTCCCAATGAAATTGTTGTTGTTGTTGCTGCTGCCGTTGATTTGCAGCCTTCTTACTCCTCTGTCACGAAAAACAGTACCTCGTGCCTGTTGATATAGAAGCAATGGATAGAGATTTATTGCTTTCAAGACATATATGTTTGGGGGCCAATTCAAACAATATCTATCAGCAAACCACCTCTTGTCCAATGCGAGCTAATTCTTTTTCCAGTACAAGGCTGTTATTTCAGACTAAAATATAAGAGCACGGATAACCTGCCTAATGCTGATAAAGAAGCATTAGGTGGAATCCCACGTTCACCGACGGAGTGCTGAATAGCAACTCTACTCAAATAAGTTGGATGTCAGAAGGCTGATTATGAAGTGATTTTTTTTTTGGGTCCAGAGGTAAAAAAAGTGATTTTTTTGTATGGCGCAAGGTAAGAAAAGATTATTACTGTTTGTGTGGGAGAGATTTTTTTTCGTCCCGAGGTAGAAAAAAAATCATCGATCGATCGAAGTATAGGATACTTCAATCTTCTTTAGAATTCTACATGTTTTTTGTAAAATTGTAGAATTCTACACGTTTTTCGTACTATCTAATTCCTTGTAGTGAATCCTTGTAGGTTTCTACACGAGAAGATGTTTACACCTTACTAGATAATTTTTGGTATTGAATCCGTGTAGGTTTCTACACGAGTACAATTCTACACGTTTTTAGTACTAGATAATTTTTGGTATTGAATCCGGTAACATCCTGCCAGTCCCTAACCAAAATATAATTCAATCATCAACACGAAAACCCTCCAGATTTGAACACAGTGCAAATCCTGCCAATCCCCGACCAAAATAACTCAGTCATCAACCCAAAAACCCACCAGATTTGAACACAGTGCAAATCTTTCCAGTCCCTAACCAAAATATAATTCAGTCATCAACCCAAAAACCCACCAGATTGGAACGCAGTGCAAATCCTGCCAGTCCCTGACCAAAATATAACTTAGTCATCAAACCAAAGACCCACCTGATTTGAACACAGTGCAAATCTTTCCAGTCCCTAACCAAAATAT
Organism: Pseudo-nitzschia multiseries; assembly: GCA_037355745.1. Lineage (NCBI taxonomy): Eukaryota > Bacillariophyta > Bacillariophyceae > Bacillariales > Bacillariaceae > Pseudo-nitzschia > Pseudo-nitzschia multiseries. The sequence goes on along the minus strand of CM074782.1, from coordinate 2,957,137 downwards.
AATTCAGTCATCAACCCAAACACCCACCAGATTTGAACACAGGGCAAATCCTGGCGGTACCTGACCAAAATATAATTCAGTCATCAACCCAAAAACCCATCAGATTTGAATGCAGTGCAAATCTTTCCAGTCCCTAACCAAAATATAATTCAGTCATCAACCCAAACACCCACCAGATTTGAACACAGTGCAAATCCTGCCAGTCCCCGACCAAAATATAACTCAGTCATCAACCCAAAAACCCACCAGATTTGAACACAGTGCAAATTTTTCCAGTACCTAATCAAAATATAATTCAATCATCAACCCAAAGACCCACCAGATTTGAGCATAGTGCAAATCCTTCCGATCCTCCACCAAAATATAACTCAGTCATCAACCCAAAAACCCACCAGATTTGAACAATTTTTAGTTTTTCTAAAGATTTGTTTTTAGATCCACTACATACTCATACTACATACCATGCTTGAGTCGTACTTCATTTTTGAGGGGGTGTAATATTTTTTTACATTTTATCCCCCCCCCCCCCGCCCCCATCCAGTATATACTCATACCGTAGTTAGCTACCTTCATACTGATCCTACCAATTGATCTATACTACCAAACAAGTGACTTCATTCTTAAAAGTACAATATTTCGATTGAACTCTCTCATCTGGCAACGACTTAATCGTGTCGCACCTCGGTTTGGTTTGTTCAATCGAATTTGCCGAACGACAACAGTGAAAAATTCGATTCGTATGAGAGTACCGTACCGGTAGATAGCTGTAAGTACATCAAGTCCGACTCTTTCATGTACAAATTGTACCAATTCTAACAAGTCCGATATTATTTGTCACCACTCTCTCATCTGGCAAGGTTGACGACGATGACAATGACGTGACGTGACGACCAACTTGATCTAAGACAGATTTTAATCGTATGATTTTTTTCTTTATTCAGGTTCTTAAATCTTATGGTTACTTGCAATCATAAAAATGAGAGCTCGCTACCATAAAAATGAACGCGCGGCACTACATATTACTATTGCTTTTAGAAGAAGCATCTCATTTCCGTAAATAAATGTTTGGGTCCTGTTTTTTACGATTTTTAGTCGTAGCGTTTGTACCAAGTCTACTTGTTAAAAACAGATTTTTTTAATATTTCTACGTATTTCCCCCCCCCAAACCCCCCCCACATAAACTCCGTCTAGAAGGTTACGTTGTCAACTCCTAGGGTTAGTGTTAAACGTTCAACTAACAACTCCACCAATTTCTACTAGTACTAGTGTGCATCAAGTCAGATCAGAATTACCAAAGGTGTTCTGATCTGAACCAATTCTTACCAGTTCCAATTCTACCATTAGCCAACCAACCAAATTCATGTGTAAGCTATCAGCAAGGTATCTACACTCATAGGGTTGGGGTTAGATTTGAACAAGCCAGCTGTACGAGCTACCGGTAATTACGAGCTATCAGATCTACAAGCAAGCAACCTACCTTCATACCGATCATACCAATCGATTTATATTACTATTGAAGTGTCGTCATTCGCGCAAGCTCTTTTTTAAATACGAACAAGCAAGCTGTACGAGCTACCTGAAATTACGAGGTACCAGATCTACAAGCAAGCTACCTACCTTCATATTGATCATACCAATTGATCTATACTACCAATGAAGTGAGTCATTCGCGCGAGTTTTACTTTAAATTGGAGCAAGCAAACTGTACGAGCTACAGGTAATTACGAGCTACCAGATCTATAAGCAGATTTGAACACAGTGCAAATCTTTCCAGTCCGCAATCAAAATATAATTAAATCATCAACACAAAAACCCACCAGATTTGAGCATAGTGCAAATCCTGCCAGTCCCCGACCAAAATATAATTCAATCGTCAACCCAAAAACCCACCTGATTTGAAGACAGTACAAATCCTGCCGATCCCCGATCAAAATATAACTCAGTCATCAACCAAAAAACCCACCAGATTTGAACAAAATGCAAATCTTTCCAGTCCCTAACCAAAATATAATTCAATCGTCAAACCAAAAAACCCACCAGATTTGAAGACAGTGCAAATCCTGCCAATCCCCCACCAAAATATAACTCAGTCATCAATCCGAAAACCCACCAGATTTGAGCACAGTGCAAATCCTGCCAGTCCCTAACCAAAATATAACTCAATCGTCAACCCACAAGATTTGAACACAGTGCACATCTTTCCAGTCCCTAACCAAAATATAATTCAATCGTCAACCCAAAAACAAACCAGATTTGAAACCCACCAGATTTGAACACAGTGCAAATCCTGTCAGTCCTCGACAAAAATATAACTCAGTCATCAACCCAAAAACCCACCAGATTTGAGCACAATGCAAATCTTTTCAGTCCCTAACCAAAATATAACCAAAAATCCACAAGATTTGAACACAGTGCACATCTTTCCAGTCCCTAACCAAAATATAAGTCAATCGTCAACCCAAAAACCAACCAGATTTGAACACAGTGAAAATCTTTCCAGTCCCTAACCAGAATATAATTCAATCGTCAACCCAAAAACCCACCAGATATGAACTTAGTGCAAATCCTGTCAGTCCTCGACAAAAATAAAACTTAGTCATAAACCCAAAACCCACAAGACTTGAACACAGTGCAAATCCTGCCAATCCCAAACCAAAATATAACTCAGTCATCAACCCAAAAACTCAACATATTTGAACACTGTGCAAATCCTGCCCATCCCCGACCAAAATATAACTCAGTCGTCAACCCAAAACCCAACCGGATTTGAGCACAGTGCAAATCCTGCCAATCCCTAACCAAAATATAACTCAGTCATCAACCCAAAAACCCACCATATTTGAACACTGTGCAAATCCTGCCAGTCCCCGACCAAAATATAACTCAGTCATCAACCAAAAAAAAACACCAGATTTGAACACAGTGCAAATCTTTCCAGTCCCTAACCAAAATATAATTCAGTCATCAACCCAAAAACCCACCAGATTTGAGCACAGTGCAAATCCTGCCAGTCCCCGACAAAAATATAATTCAATCGTCAACCCTAAAACCCACCAGATTTGAACACAGTGCAAATCTTTCCAGTCCCTAATCAAAATATAACTCAGTCATCAACCAAAAAACCAACGAGATTTAAACAAAGTGCAAATCTTTCCAGTCCCTAACCAAAATATAATTCAATCGTCAACCCAAAAATCCACCTGATTTGAGCACAGTGCAAATACTGCCAGTCCCAGACCAAAATATAATTCAGTCATCAACCCCAAAACCCACCAGATTTGAACACAATGCAAATCTTTCCAGTCATTAACCAAAATATAATTCAATCGTTAACCAAAAACCCACCAGATTTGAGCACAGTGCAAATCCTGCCAGTCCCCAACCAAAATATAATTCAGTCATCAACCCAAAAACCCACCAGATTTGAGCACAGTGCAAATCCTGCCCATCCCCGACCAAAATATGACTCACTCATCAATCCAAAAACTCACCAGATTTGAAGACAGTGCAAATCCTGCCCATCCCTGACCAAAATATAACTCAGTCATCAATCCAAAAACTCAACAGATTTGAAGATAGTGCAAATCGTGCCAATCCCAAACCAAAATATAACTCAGTCGTCAATCCAAAAACTCACCAGATTTGAACACAGTGCAAATCCTGCGCATCCCCGACCAAAATAAGACTCAGTCATCAATCCAAAAACTCACCAGATTTGAAGACAGTGCAAATCCTGCCCATCCCCGACCAAAATATAACTCAGTCATCAATCCAAAAACTCACCAGATTTGAAGACAGTGCAAATCCTGCCCATCCCCGACCAAAATATTGAAGTTCGTATCTACTGTACTTACGAGTATGAGTACATACCGTACTCCATGTTAATAGATGTATTCGGGCTGATGATGACGACGATGAGAATTGTTTGATTTTTATCTGTATTCAGGTTAAATCTTATGGTTACTTGCAACCAAAAAAATGAGAGTTTGCTACCATAAAAATGAACGCGCGCCACTAGATATTACTATTGCTTAATAAGACCAAAGCTGTAAGACGGCGTTGGGTCAGTTTAGTTACTTTTAGTATTTACTTTATTTTGCTCTTTTTTACGGTGTTGGAAAGAGTTATCGTTAAGATTATGATTGGATTGTTTCTGGACCATATTGTTCTCACATACACTAATTTGTCTCTTGTGGGGATACGTGTATCCAGAGTTCGTTACTCATAGTTACTCGTATCGCGAGCGAGTTCGATACTCAGTGCTTTAAGTATCTCTGGATATTCACGAGCGCTTATGTATAATTTACTTACTGCGCTTCCCTTGTGATAAAAGATCTAGAACCCTTTGTAACCGTACGTCGTGTTTTGTATCACGTATTATGTATACGTAAATTGTAATACGTAATACGTAATACGTAACTTGTACGGTACGTAACGCTTACGATTCACGCTTGATTTAGTATTCCAATACACCCTTGGATGGTCCTTGGACTATCCGGTTCATGTAGATATATTGGTCTTACCTTTTTATGGTGGTTTCCTGGATGGTGTTTGGTGGGGTAATCCGCCAGATTATGTTTTCCCGGTTCCCAGAAAATATTGAATTGCCCTTGTTGAGCCCTATCTTTCAACCAATAGAATCGCATATCGATGGCTTTAGACCTCTTTTGTTTGATCGTGCCGTTGAGTATGCCCTCTGCGGTGTTATTGTCGGTTTTCAGTGGAGTGGTCGGTTGCGGGTGTCCCAATTCAATTAGACATTGACAGATGGGTAAGGCTTCTCGTGCATTCAGGAATAAAGCTGCAACTTTCGGCCTCGGCCACGGATGCCATAACATTTTTGATTATTTTTGCCAATACTAGTATAGCGCCGTTGAATGTGTGATCGGATGTATCCCCGAGGTAATGGTATCCCCCGGCTCGGCTCTTGGCCTCAGGACACACTAAGTACGCTGCGTCGCTATCCACCTGTAGTATCATATCGCTTGCCCTGTAGATGATGGTCGCGTCGGGATTACATGATGCATAGTTGAGGAAATATTTTGTGGCTGCTAATGTTGTTTTGTTATTCTTGGCCGAGGCGATATCGTTGAGCGCATGTAACATTGTGTTATCGGCTGCTCGGGCATAAAATAGGAATTTTCCTGTGACTTGTTGGATGAATTTTATTTCTTCGTCCGATAGTGTAGACGTGTCCTCGAGCTTTGCGTATTGTATTTTTTCGCCGTAGGCTGGGACGTCCGCGCGTGATGGGCCTGCGTACGTGCGTGTCGGTCGCACGTGTTCAAATTCTTTCAATGCTTGTTCTACGTAACCGTCCATAGACAATCGTACTTCACGTTTGTCGTAGTCCCATCGCAGGTGGACCCCAACATACTGTTTTCCCGACCAGTCCACCTTGAAGGTATATTTGGCGCCGACGGCTGCGACTAGGGGATCTACATCCTCTTGTCGGGTGTATTTGATTCCAAAGTCATCCACCACGAGGGTAAAGTTAATGTCTCGTTCATCGTGTAGGAACAGCCCCTCTGTGTGGGGTGCCTTTTTGTATCCATATTTCTGGAGGTGGTCGACTAGGTCATCGTGGGCGATCTTTCCACTCTGTTTTAACCCATACCATGCCTTTTTAATCCAGGCATATACATACTCCCCTTGTTTGAGCCCTTCCAACTGGTAGGCTATTCTGATGCGGGGGGGGGGGATCATGTCCCACCTGAACTTTACGAATTCGGGTTCATCCAGTGTGGAGCATAAGTACATGTTAGAGATGTCGCCGGTACAGTATTTAGCCCCTGGAGAGGACACGACGCTGTTCCAGTGGGTTTTGATGGTTTCCATGCTTGCTGTTCGGGTGGACACGTTACCATGGTACTCCAGTTGGTCTCCCCCCGCTGTGATTCTTGTCCGGTAGGGGTCGGCCTTCTCGGGGCGTATGGCGACTGTATATTGGGGATATGTGACCCTTTTGTGTATGGGCACATCAGTCCTCCTGATCCAGTCCAAGACGTCCATCCCCTCAATGTTATTTGGTTGAAAGCCTTGGAATAATCGGCCAAACTTGTCTTTGCCTGACTTGAGCCATAATTCTTGGATCTGTGCTTTGGGGTGCTTGATTAGATCGCGGTATGCCGCCCACTTGTTCAAGTCATCATCCCATATGGACCCCCCGCATGCAAGCTGGGGCCTATACATTGATTTTTCTTGTAGGGCCTGTTTCGGGACAGGAAAACGAACCGGTTCGCGTGGGTAACTTCCCATTAGAGCCTTGGGTTTAACTTTGGGTTTGGAGTAGTATTGGTCGGATTTATAGTATCGGGACATCCTCACCATGTGTGTAGTCAGCCGTGTCCCCATCAGTGTATCTCACCCTGTAGTATTGGTTGGTGTGATCATAGTTTACTACTTCACCTTCATACCACCCGGAGTTGAACTTCTTCCTAATGATGGTGCCCACTGCCCAGGGGTGTCCCCGGCGGGCGCTGCTTTGTTGTGTATGCGGCATCCTTGGAGGTTCGCGCGCATTCATCGGCACCCTTGGAGGTTCGCGCGTATTTGCTGGCTCATTGATTGATTTTGTATTGGGCCTGTTGGACACCGGCACCCTTGGAGGTTTGCGCGTATTCGCTGGCTCATCGATTGATTTTGTATTGGGCCTGTTGGACACCCTTGGAGGTTCGCGCGTACCCATATGCAACAGATCCCGTATACTCCGTAGGGCCTCATTTACTTGGGTCCCCTGTTCCATATACGGGATAGGTGGATGGGGCTTACTGGTAACTTCCTTTAGGTCTTAAAGAATCATGAGCAGTCGGTCTGTTGATGAAGTGAGGGGCATATCGGTCTTGGGAAAAAACGCCACTGTGTTGCTTATTTGGTTAGCGCGGCTGGCCTCACCGACGCACGTGTAGTTCCTGTAGTGTTTCAAGGCCGGGCCAATGTAGTAACCCCTTGTTCCATGATCCTGCCACGCTCCGCGTTCTTGGGCTCTGTCAGTGAATGCTCACCCGACAGCCCATAGGGGCGAGGGGGTGCTTGTTGTAGTCATAGATCCCGCGTCTGAGTTCATACGCTGATAGCTTTGGTTGGGTGCGGGAGGCTCGTAGCAAGTTGAGGGTAATGAGGGCCTGAGGGATCAGTAGGTCCCAGTCGTCCACCGGGAACTGGTCATCCACCCCATTCAGTCCCGCTATGAAATGGTTCTTGAAGGTCTGTATTGCCCTTTTGGCATGGTTGAGCCGGTGGTCTCCGGGTGACGCTAGTTGGTAGTCGAGGTTGTTCTTAGTGATGTATGCTATTAGTTTCTTGGAGGTTTCGTTGTCCATTTGTACTATTTTAGCGCTCACGTTGTCCTCTTTCATCCGCGCGTAGCATGCTGTGAATCCCTGTAGTAGGTCTTCGCTCTTGCGTGACTGGATGGGCTCCACGTCGATGTAGTTGGAATCGTAGTCGTACATGAGGAATACGTACTGGTGCCCACGGCGTGACGTGACAGGGTATCTCCCCGGGAGGTCCCACGCGATGAGTTCCTTCGGTTCTTCGTGGGCGCGTGGCCCTGATTGGTTAGTTGGTTGCATCTCATTCGTGGATACGATGTTTACGCAGACGTTATGTATCTTCGTTCGGTCGACGCGTGGTGGCTCTGTATCAGTTGTCGGCTTGTTCTTCGGTTTCTTCTTTGGCTTCTTATGTGTGCTTTGGATGCCTTGCCGTACCATCTGTAGGTGACCCATAGTGGTTTCTTCGGTGAGTGTGAGGTATCGGTTGACGCGTTGTGCAGTGAGGCCCGGCCATGTGGCAAACGAGCCGCGCTCGATTGCGCGGACCCACATTTCCTTGGTGGGGTACCCTGCCGCTGCGTGGTAGAATCGGATCAGTTTGGGGATGGCTTGAATCTGATATGCCCCTGCCCCCGTGTGTATTGGAAATTCGTTTTCTTTATTGGTATTGTTTTGGTTGGCGCTGGTTGCGGCGGTTTCGGTTTCGGTATCGTGGTGAGCGGCGCTGGTTGCGGTTGTGTTTTTACTGTTTTGTGGGGGGGGGGGGGTCTGTCACCCTCGGAGATTCGGCCGTCCCTCTGGGTAGGTCGGGCTGATGGAGGGGAACCATGTATAGATTCCTTAGGGGGTCGCGTTGACCGGTCAGTATGACTTGTCGGGTAGGGACGATAACGGTCACGTCATCCTTAGAGAACTCTACTTGGCATCCGGTACTGCATAGTTTGGGCACCGAGACCAAAGGGAGTTCCACTTCGTCAAACTTGTGGCACCCTCGGGCCTCGATGGGGAGACGGGGTAGGTCTAATAGGTCCGTTGCCGTTGATAGCATCTTGCTTCCATTTGCACACCCGACGGTCAGTGCCCCCGGTGTGTCTTGGTGTGCTCCCCCTTGGTATGTTGTTGGGACGAAATGGTCTGTCGCCGCTGAATCTAGAGCTCCATATCCCGGGGGGGTCCTGGTATGGAACGCGACGTCAGGTGTGAACGTAACTGTCCTCAGTGGTCGAGGAAGGGCTTCACTCGAGGGATCACGTAGGATACTGAGTAACTGTGAATCATGATTACTAGGTTGTTTATGTATGCTACTTTTGTGTTCCCTCCCACACCGTCAAGAGCGTAAGGGCGAATCGACGATCGTAGTCCGGCCGTTCCTGTTGGGGTCAGGCCCATTCCACTGCAGCCAGCGTTCATTGTTCCTGGTGGCTCCGCCCATCTGATTGTCGTATGTGGCTCCTTCCTGGTGTCCGGCACCGTTGCTTCGGCGGTAGCAATTCCGGCCGTCGTGGGTGAGATTCACCCCACATGAGTGGCAATAATATTTGTATTGTTTCCACTCCTGACGCGTTAGTTGGTGTGTTTCTGGCCTGGTGTTGCGGCGGCTTGGGTCGGCCGACTTGAGTCGGTTCACGTCGGCTTGGAGGGCTGCCATAGCTGTCTCCCATTGATTGGACATGGTCATCGTTGATGCTGCGGTGGCCGTTTCAGTGACTTGGGAGTAAATTTCGCGACATACATTGGCCAGATCTTGTTGTTTGTTTTCAAGTTCGGTGAAGCGTTGATCAGTCTGAATATCGGCTAGATTCGCCGTAGACGACTTGTTGTGGTAGCTGCTGTATAGTTCCTTCAGGCGTTGTCCCCAGAACTTCTTGTATTGGGTGAAACCACACTTAACCATCGTGCCCCTGTGTTTCTTCCAGTCCTCGTCTACCCGGTGTAGGGTGATGGGGTCGTGTTTGCTGCGTGCAAAGGCCTCACGTGAGTAATCAATCATTTGTGCATCCGTGACGTTCGCTGTCTCTGGGAGTAAGTTGATTTGATGTTGATACTTAGTGAGCTGTCGGAAGTACTCCTTGGGCCCGATCGGGCTCGGTGTGTACGCCAATGCATTCATTTTCTTGGTGAGTTCCCGAGTGAGCTGATGTTGGGCGTCGGTAGTACATAGGTCCTCCTCCATGGCTTGGAAGGCTCCGTGCACCGTAGTCCCCCCGGGAAAGGCGTCCGAGCCCGGGTCCTTCAGATCCCCAAGCATGTTGGGGAATTTCTTGTCTGTGAGTAGTAGGGCTTCCCTGTCGTACTTGTTCCATTCTACGTAAAGGGCCCGGCTTCGTTTCCATAGTTTGTATGCGTCGGAGGTGAGCTCGATAGTACTATCGAGTTCTTGTGGTTCCTGTGGAGCCTCGGGGAATGTTGCATGGGGGTCCCTCGAGTGGTACTGCGCTTCTGTTTCCAGTAGAAACGCATAACCCCCTCCCTGAATGTATTTGATGGAGGGTACCTCTGCTAACGCATTAGCTAGTGCTTTCTTGAACTCGTATACCTCTATGCTCGTCGGTACCGCTATCGGCTTCGCCTGTGTCACATCCAAGTGGTCCTTGACCGACACATGGTCCTTCTTCTTGGACATCTCGTCGTCGGTATCGCTATCCTCACTGTCCTCAGTATAGTCGTAGAGCAATCTGTTCTGTGTTTGCAATTGAGTGTTTTGTTCTTCGGTATACTCTAGTATATCCCGGTTGTAATGTTCGAGCTCTACCAGTTGGTCTCTCAGTTCCCGGATCGAGGTGGGGCCAATGTCTCTGGAAGTGTCGATGCTGGTGTCCGGGGTAGCTCCTCTTGTTGTGGGGTTGGGGATTCCTTCGGTTTGTGTTCCTTCTGGCATTGGGGTGTGTTAATCTTAACGATAACTAATAAGACCAAAGCTGTAAGACGGCGTTGGGTCAGTTTAGTTACTTTTAGTATTTACTTTATTTTGCTCTTTTTTACGGTGTTGGAAAGAGTTATCGTTAAGATTATGATCGGATTGTTTCTGGACCATATTGTTCTCACATACACTAATTTGTCTTGTGTGGGGATACGTGTATCCAGAGTTCGTTACTCATAGATACTTGTATCGCGAGCGAGTTCGATACTCAGTGCTTTAAGTATCTCTGGATATTCACGAGCGCTTATGTATAATTTACTTACTGCGCTTCCCTTGTGATAAAAGATCTAGAACCCTTTGTAATCGTACGTCGTGTTTTGTATCACGTATTATGTATACATAAATTGTAATACGTAATACGTAATACGTAACTTGTACGGTACGTAACGCTTACGATTCACGCTTGATTTAGTATTCCAATAACTATTGCTTTTAGAAGAAGCATCTCATTTCCGTAAATAAATGTTTGGCTAAGCTTTTTAGCGATTTTTAGTCGTAGCGTTTGTACCAAGGCTACTTGTTAAAAACAGATTTTTTTAAATTTCTACATATTTTCCCCCCCCAAACCCCCCCATAAACTCCGTCTACAAGGTTACGTTGTCAACTCTTAGGATTAGGGTTAGTGTTTAACGTTCAACTAACAACTCCACCAATTTCAAAGGGTACCGGGTCAATCTCACACTTTTTTTGGTACATTCATACACTTTTGCCATACACTTTTCAACTACAATGATACCCACGAAAGGTATGCTCATAGTCTTCTGTTCTCCAGATTCTTCGCTACCAAAAAAATGAACCATTGTTCTTATTTAAAATTCAGTACTACCTTTACGTAATGAGTACCCGCACACAAAATGACAATGCACACAATTGTTACAGCCAAATGCACCCAGCCAAATGCACACACACCCACTAGGAGTACGTACCCGGTACACCCCATTTGCATTTGGATTTTCACGTGATACTCCTTTAATATGTATTTTCTGTACCAATAGCTGTAGAATTAAGTACTGACATTTTTACTCCCAAATCCCTACTGCTATTGGTACAGGAAATACCAAAATCGAAATACCCAAATCAACACCACACCTACCAAATATCTCTTCCATCGACCATGGTAATCCAGTCATCGTCAGACAACGAGCATAGCAAGACCACTCTGGAATGCCAGTGAGGAGTTGGCATCACAAGCTACATATTAAACACATTGACCAGGACGACGGCGGCGGCGATGATAACAAGAAGCGATTGAGACAATAGAAGAAAACAAACGCCTACGGAAACAGTGTAGGAAGCAGGATCGGTATCGACGGAAATTAGAATCGATAGGGGCCGATTATCAAGAAAAAACAAACGCCTACCGAAACAGAAAACAAACGCCTACCAAAAGAACCGTGCAGGAAGCAGGATCGGTATCGACGGAAATTAGAATCGATAGGGGCCGATTATCAAGAAAAAACAAACGCCTACCGAAACAGTGTAGGAAGCAGGATCGGTATCGACGGAAATTAGAATCGATAGGGGCCGATTATCAAGAAAAAACAAACGCCTACCGAAACAGAAAACAAACGCCTACCAAAAGAACCGTGTAGGAAGCAGGATCGGTATCGACGGAAATTAGAATCGATAGGGGCCGATTATCAAGAAAAAACAAACGCCTACCGAAACAGTGTAGGAAGCAGGATCGGTATCGACGGTAATTAGAATCGATAGGGGCCGATTATCAAGAAAAACAAACGCCTACCGAAACAGTGTAGGAAGCAGGATCGGTATCGACAGAATTGATAGGGGCCGATATCAAGAAAACAAACAACAGCAGGATTGGTATCGACGGAAATAAGAATCGATAGGGGCCAATTATCAAGAAACAAATACAGCAGGATCGGTATCTACGGAGCGCTCTGGAACACCAGTGAGGAGTTGGCATCAAGCACAAGCTACATATCGAACATCACCGACGACGACGATGAAGCGATTGAGACAATATCAGAAGAAAGAACAAACTCCAAGAACAAGAACGCCTACCGAAACAGTGTAGGAAGCAGGATCGGTATTGATAGAATCGATAGGGTCAATTATCAAAGAAGAAAGATCCCCAAGAAGAGAAATCCGTGCAGAGACTTGCAGCGCGAGTCCATTGACCGACTGTCACAAGTTTTTCAGTTCCGACGTCGCTGTGTACAAATTCTACCATTAACGAGAAGTTGGATTGGAAATACTATCGAACTTCGGTCAAGCGAGCAATCGGAACGAGCAATCGAAAACGAGCAATCGAAAACGAGCAATCGAATTAGGGATCGCCGACTGTCGCAAGTTTTTCTTTTCCGACGTCGCTGTTTACAAATCCTACCATTAGCAAGAAGTTGGATTGGAAATACTATCGAACTTCGGTCGAGCGCGAAACAAAGAGCAACGATACTCTGACTGTCACAAGTTTTTCAGTTCCGACGGCGCTGTGTACATTCTGTACTACATAGCACATTCCCGATTGGAAATACTATCGAAAGTCCAGTCGAGCTACTCCTTCCAAGACAGAATCTCTTGCAGCGCGACGAGTCCATTGACCGACTGTCGCAAGTTTTTCTTTTCCGACGTCGCTGTTTACAAATCCTACCATTAGCAAGAAGTTGGATTGGAAATACTATCGAACTTCGGTCAAGCGCAAAACAAAGAGCAACGATACTCCGACAGTCACAAGTTTTTCAGTTCTGACTGCGCTGTGTACATTCTGTACTACTCAGCACATTCCCGATTGGAAATACTATCGAACGTCCGGTCGAGCTACTCCTTCCAAGACAGGATCTCTTGCAGCGCGACGCGTCCATTGACCGACTGTCGCAAGTTTTTCTTTTCCGACGTCGCTGTGTACAAATCCTACCATTAGCAAGAAGTTGGATTGGAAACACTATAGCTTCTATTTCGACCGCAGCTTCCAATTCAATAGCAACTTCTAATTTAAGATCAGCTTCCACTTCAACAGCAGCTTTCAATTCATTATCAGCTTCTAGTTTGACAGCAGCTTCCAATTTAGTAGCAGCTTCCATTTCCAAACCAGCTTTCACTTTAACAGCATCTTCCACTTCCCCATTTGTTTTTACTTCTATAGCAGCTTCTAGTTTGACAGCAGCTTCCAATTCAATAGCAGCTTCTAGTTCGACAGCACCTTCGAATTCAATAGCAGCATCCACTTCCAATTCAGCATCCACTTCAATAGCAGCTTTTACTTCGACAGCACCTTCCACTTCCCCATCAGCTTCTAGTTCGACAGCAGCATCCACTTCAATACCAGCTTCCACTTCAACAGCAGCTTCCACTTTCACATCAGCTTCTAGTTCGACAGCAGCTTCCAATTCAATAGCAACTTCCATTTCAATAGCAACTTCCATTTCAATACCAGCTTCAACTTCAACGGCAGCTTCCACTTCATTAGCAGCCTCCACTTCCAAGCCAGCTTCCAATTCATTAGCAGCTTCCACTTCCCCATCAGCTTCTAGTTCGACAGCAGCTTCCAATTCAGTAGCAGCTTCCATTTCCATACCAGCTTCCACTTCAACAGCAGCTTCCACTTTCGCATCAGCTTCTAGTTTGACAGCAGCTTCCAATTCAATAGCAACTTCCATTTCAATACCAGCTTCAACTTCAACAGCAGCTTCCACTTCATTGGCAGCTTTCACTTCCAAACCAGCTTCCAATTCATTAGCAGCTTCCACTTCTCCATCAGCTTCTAGTTCAACAGCAGCTTCCAATTCCATAGCAGCTTCCATTTCCAAACCAGCATCCACTTCAACAGCAGCTTCCACTTCCCCATCAGCTTCTAGTTGGACAGCAGCTTCCAATTCCGTAGCAACTTCCATTTCCAAACCAGCATCCACTTCAACAGCAGCTTCCACTTCCCCATCAGGTTCTAGTTCGACAGCAGCTTCCAATTCAATAGCAACTTCCATTTCCATACCAGCTTTCACTTCAACAGCAGCTTCCACTTCAACGGCAGATTCAACTTCATTAGCAGCTTTCACTTCCAAACCAGCTTCCAATTCATTAGCAGCTTCCACTTCCCGATCAGCTTCTAGTTCGACATCAGCTTCCACTTCATTAGCAGCTTCCATTTCCAAACCAGCTTAAACTTCAATACCAGCTTCCACTTCAACAGCAGCTTCCACTTTCGCATCAGCTTCTAGTTCGACAGCAGCTTCCAATTCAATACCAACTTCCATTTCAATACCAGCTTCCACTTCAACAGCAGCTTCCACTTTCGCATCAGATTCTAGTTCAACAGCATCTTCCAATTCAATAGCAACTTCCATTTCCATAACAGCTTCCACTTCAACAGCAGCTTCCACTTTCGCATCAGTTTCTAGTTTGACAGCAGCTTCCAATTCAATAGCAACTTCCATTTCAATACCAGCTTCAACTTCAACAGCAGCTTCCACTTCATTAGCAGCTTTCACTTCCAAACCAGCTTCCAATTCATTAGCAGCTTCCACTTCCCCATCAGCTTCTAGTTTGACATCAGCTTCCAATTCAATAGCAGCTTCCATTTCCAAACCAGCTTCCACTTCAATACCAGCTTCCACTTCAACACCAGCTTCCACTTTCGCATCAGCTTCTAGTTCAACAGCAGCTTCCAATTCAATAGCCACTTCCATTTCCAAACCAGCTTCCACTTCAACACCAGCTTCCACTTCAACACCAGCTTCCACTTTCGCATCAGCTTCTAGTTCAACAGCAGCTTCCAATTCAATAGCCACTTCCATTTCCATACAAGCTTTCACTTCAATAGGAGCTTCCACTTTCGCATCAGCTTCTAGTTCGACAGCAGCTTCCAATACAATAGCAACTTCCATTTCCATACCAGCTTCCACTTCAACAGCAGCTTCCACTTTCGCATCAGCTTCTAGTTTGACAGCAGCTTCCAATTCAATAGCGACTTCCATTTCCATACCAGCTTCCACTTCAACAGCAGCTTCCATTTCCCCATCAGCTTCTAGTTCGACAGCAGCTTCCAATTCAATAGCAACTTCCATTTCAATACCAGCTTCAACTTCAACGGCAGCTTCCACTTCATTAGCAGCTTTCACTTCCAAACCAGCTTCAACTTCAACAGCAGCTTCCACTCCAACATCGGCTTCTAGTTCGACAGCAGCTTCCAATTCAGTAGCAGCTTCCATTTCGAAACCAGCATCCACTTCAACAGCAGCTTCCACTTCCTCATAAGGTTCTAGTTCGACAGCAGCTTCCAATTCAATACCAACTTCCATTTCCATACCAGCTTTCACTTCAACAGCAGCTTCCACTTTCCACATCAGCTTCGAGTTCGACAGCAGCTTCCAATTCAATAGCAACTTCCATTTCCATACCATCTTCAACTTCAACGACAGCTTCCACTTTCGCATAAGCTGTTCTAGTTTGACAGCAGCTTCCAATTCAATAGCAACTTCCATTTCCATACCAGCTTCAACTTCAACGGCAGCTTCTACTTCATTAGCAACTTTCACTTTCAAACCAGCTTCCAATTCATTAGCAGCTTCCACTTCCCCATCGGCTTCTAGTTCGACATCAGCTTCCAATTCAATAGCAGCTTCCATTTCCAAAACAGCTTCGACTTCAATACCAGCTTCCACTTCAATAGCAACTTCCATTTCCATACCAGCTTCAACTTCGACGGCAGCTTCCAATTCAATAGCAACTTCCATTTCCATACCATCTTCAACTTCAACAGCAGCTTCCACTTACGCATCAGCTTCTAGTTCGACAGCAGCTTCCAATTCAATGGCAACTTCCATTTCTAAACCAGCTTCCACTTCAACAGCAGCTTCCACTTTCGCATCAGCTTCTAGTTCGACAGCAGCTTCCAATTCAATAGCAACTTCCATTTCCATACCAGCTTCAACTTCAACGGCAGCTTCCACTTTCGAATCAGCTTCTAGTTTGACAGCACCTTCCAATTCAATAGCAACTTCCACTTCAATACCAGCTTCAACTTCAACGGCAGCTTCCACTTCATTAGCAGCTTTCACTTCCAAACCAGCTTCAACTTCAACAGCAGCTTCCACTTCAACATCAGCTTCCACTTTCGCATCAGCTTCTAGTTCGACAGCAGCTTCCAATTCAATAGCAGCTTCCATTTCCAAACCAGCCTCCACTTCAATACCAGCTTTCACTTCATTAGCAGCTTCCACTTTCGAATCACCTTCTAGTTCAACAGCAGCTTCCAATTCAATAGCAACTTCCATTTCCATACCAGCTTCCACTTCAACAGCAGCTTCCACTTTCGAATCAGCTTCTAGTTTGACAGCAGCTTCCAATTCAATAGCCACTTCCATTTCCATACCAGCTTCCACTTCAACAGCAGCTTCCACTTCCCCATCAGCTTCTAGTTCGACAGCAGCTTCCAATTCAATAGCAACTTCCACTTCAATACCAGCTTCAACTTCAACGGCAGCTTCCACTTCATTAGCGGCTTTCACTTCCAAACCAGATTCAACTTCAACAGCAGCTTCCACTTCAACATCAGCTTCCACTTTCGCATCAGCTTCTAGTTCGACAGCAGCTTCCAATTCAATAGCAGCTTCCATTTCCAAACCAGCCTCCACTTCAATACCAGCTTCCACTTCAACAGCAGCTTCCACTTTCGAATCACCTTCTAGTTCAACAGCAGCTTCCAATTCAATAGCAACTTCCATTTCCATACCAGCTTCCACTTCAACAGCAGCTTCCACTTTCGCATCAGCTTCTAGTTTGACAGCAGCTTCCAATTCAATAGCCACTTCCATTTCCATACCAGCTTCCACTTCAACAGCAGCTTCCACTTTCCCATCAGCTTCTAGTTCGACAGCAGCTTCCAATTCAATAGCAACTTCCATTTCAATACCAGCTTCAACTTCAACGGCAGCTTCCACTTCATTAGCAGCTTTTACTTCCAAACCAGCTTCAACTTCAACAGCAGCTTCCACTTCAACATCAGCTTCCACTTTCGCATCAGCTTCTAGTTCGACAGCAGCTTCCAATTCAATAGCAGCTTCCATTTCCAAACCAGCCTCCACTTCAACGGCAGCTTACACTTCATTAGCAGCATTCACTTCCAAACCAGCTTCAACTTCAACAGCAGCTTCCACTTCAACATCAGCTTCCACTTTCGCATCAGCTTCTAGTTCAACAGCAGCTTCCACTTCAATAACAGCTTCCATTTCCAAACCAGCCTCCACTTCAATACCAGCTTTCACTTCATTAGCAGCTTCCACTTTCGAATCACCTTCTAGTTCAACAGCAGCTTCCAATTCAATAGCAACTTCCATTTCCATACCAGCTTTTACTTCAACGGCAGCTTCCACTTTCGCATCAGGTTCTAGTTCGACAGCAGCTTCCAATTCAATAGCAACTTCCATTTCCATACCAGCTTCAACTTCAACGGCAGCTTCAACTTTCGAATCAGCTTCTAGTTCGACAGCAGCTTCCAATTCAATAGCAACTTCCATTTCAATACCAGCTTCAACTTCAACAGCAGCTTACACTTCATTAGCAGCTTTCACTTCCAAACCAGCTTCCAATTCATTAGCAGCTTCCACTTCCCCATCAGCTTCTAGTTCAACAGCAGCTTCCAATTCCGTAGCAGCTTCCATTTCCAAACCAGCCTCCACTTCAATACCAGCTTTCACTTCATTAGCAGCTTCCACTTTCGAATCACCTTCTAGTTCAACAGCAGCTTCCAATTCAATAGCAACTTCCATTTCCATACCAGCTTTCACTTCAACGGCAGCTTCCACTTTTGCATCAGCTTCTAGTTTGACAGCAGCTTCCAATTCAATAGCAACTTCCATTTCAATACCAGCTTCAACTTCAACAGCAGCTTACACTTCATTAGCAGCTTTCACTTCCAACCCAGCTTCCAATTCATTAGCAGCTTCCACTTCCCCATCAGTTTCTAGTTCGACAGCAGCTTCCAATTCCGTAGCAGCTTCCATTTCCAAACCAGCCTCCACTTCAACAGCAGCTTCCACTTCCCCATCAGCTTCTAGTTTGACAGCAGCTTCCAATTCAATAGCAACTTCCATTTCCATACCAGCTTTCACTTCAACGGCAGCTTCCACTTTCGCATCAGCTTCTAGTTCGACAGCAGCTTCCAATTCAATAGCAACTTCCATTTCCATACCAGCTTCAACTTCAACGGCAGCTTCCACTTTCGAATCAGCTTCTAGTTTGACAGCACCTTCCAATTCAATAGCAACTTCCACTTCAATACCAGCTTCAACTTCAACGGCAGCTTCCACTTCATTAGCAGCTTTCACTTCCAAACCAGCTTCCAATTCATTAGCAGCTTCCACTTCAACATCAGCTTCCACTTTAGCATCAGCTTCTAGTTCGACAGCAGCTTCCAATTCAATAGCAGCTTCCATTTTCAAACCAGCCTCCACTTCAATACCAGCTTTCACTTCATTAGCAGCTTCCACTTTCGAATCACCTTCTAGTTCAACAGCAGCTTCCAATTCAATAGCAACTTCCATTTCCATACCAGCTTCCACTTCAACAGCAGCTTCCACTTTGGCATCAGCTTCTAGTTCGACAGCAGCTTCCAATTCAATAGCCACTTCCATTTCCATACCAGCTTCCACTTCAACAGCAGCTTCCACTTCCCCATCAGCTTCTAGTTCGACAGCAGCTTCCAATTCAATAGCAACTTCCATTTCAATACCAGCTTCAACTTCAACGGCAGCTTCCACTTCATTAGCAGCTTTCACTTCCAAACCAGCTTCAACTTCAACAGCAGCTTCCACTTCAACATCAGCTTCCACTTTCGCATCAGCTTCTAGTTCGACAGCAGCTTCCAATTCAATAGCAGCTTCCATTTCCAAACCAGCCTCCACTTCAATACCAGCTTTCACTTCATTAGCAGCTTCCACTTTCGAATCACCTTCTAGTTCAACAGCAGCTTCCAATTCAATAGCAACTTCCATTTACATACCAGCTTTCACTTCAACGGCAGCTTCCACTTTCGCATCAGCTTCTAGTTTGACAGCAACTTCCAATTCAATAGCAACTTCCATTTCCATACCATCTTCCACTTCAACGGCAGCTTCCACTTTCGAATCAGCTTCTAGTTCGACAGCAGCTTCCAATTCAATAGCAACTTCCACTTCAATAGCAGCATCAACTTCAACGGCAGCTTCCACTTCATTAGCAGCTTTCACTTCCAAACTAGCTTCAACTTCAACAGCAGCTTCCACTTCAACATCAGCTTCCACTTTCGCATCAGCTTCCAGTTCGACAGCAGCTTCAACTTCAAAGGCAGCTTCCACTTCATTAGCAGCTTCTAGTTCGACAGCAGCTTCCATTTCCAAACCATCTTCCACTTCAATACCAGTTTCCACTTCAACGGCAGCTTCCACTTTCGAATCAGCTTCTAGTTCGACAGCAGCTTCCAATTCAATAGCATCTTCCACTTCAATACCAGCTTTCACTTCAACAGCAGCTTCCACTTTCGCATCAGCTTCTAGTTCGACAGCAGCTTCCAATTCAATAGCAACTTCCATTGCACACCAGCTTCCACTTCAACAGCAGCTTCCACTTTCGCATCAGCTTCTAGTTTGACAGCAGCTTCCAATTTAATAGCAACTTCCACTTATTTTCTGTAAGTTACGAACAAAGATTGATATTGTTAAATTGTTTCTTACTCTAACATACATTAAAAAGTTTCTTCAACATTCCTAGGATCAAACATGTCTTCAACAAGCAAAAGCATAGTCTGTGGTCGCCCTAAGATTGTCAATCCTGCAATCTTTCTTGACAAAGTACGGTCTGCCACAACAGAATTCTTCCCCCACGCTCTTTGCATTCTGTTTCCACAAGATGATTCCTGTCGCCCAACTGAAGTTCGCTACTGCGACTTCTTAGTCACAGTCAAGAAATATTTCCCACATCTGAAACCGAATACACCTTTCTATGCTGCTCTTGCAAATGTTGTTTGTCCACCAGACAATCTCACTAAGAAAGAAAGAAAGAAAGGATGCTGCAATGAAATCTCAACAAGTCATGATCAGCATCCTTCCCTCCCTGGGTGTCTTTGGCATATTGCACAGGTGGTCAAGACAAGCCAAACGAAAGATTCATTTCTTCCAAGATGCCTACAATTGTGCTATTGTTTTGCAGAAGAATTCCAATTCCACTTCTATGGTTGATTTCTTTCAAAACATTCGAACTTGGGAAGTTCAGGGGAACTATGGTACTCGTTCATTTAGTGTTCAATATGTGGTTCCTTCTGCACAATCGTCTCAAGCTCCGGAGAACTTGGTTGCAAAACTGGAAGCTTCACTGTGCCTTCTCTACAGACTGCTGGAGGATGCTGAAGCTGGCACTATGCACCGCATTCGTAGGAACTCGGTTTCAACCAATCAGGAGTTTCCCATTGATGATGGTGACTTGACAATTGAAGGGGTAGCAATGCAAGGATTTCATTTGCCTAAATCTTTTCGCAAATGTATTTGGTTTTGTTTACAACATATTCATCTTGGATTTGTGTTGTATGAAGTGATTTACAAAGTTATCTTAATTGATAAAAACGTCTATGCAACAGGGCATAGGAAAAGAAAGCAAAAGGAAGTCCCCATGCAGTTTTTAATTGATACTTGTGTTGAGTGTCCTGAAAGGCCTTCATATGTCACCCTCCTTGCTCATACTTGTTTGGTTTTCAAGTGTGTTGATGATGTAAAGTCTTTGACCAAAGACTTTATCATTCCGCAGTGCATACAACAATCTCATGTGGAATTGTCAAAGACAATGCAAGTTTGTGTGTCATCTTTTGATAATGACACTATAGCACGCACAATTTACGAATCCTTTTCTTCTCTTGCAAACAATGCTTTTTGAACAAGGCAGGTAAAATATAACACCAAGAAGGCATCAGTTGAATTCAAATTTCAAACTGCACGTTACAAAGTGTTCAAACTTTGGCTGGAGTTGAAAGCACAGGAGGAAATGAATTTGAAAGTGGATAAACTTTTATCAGCTGATTTCCAAATGAGGAAGCGAAAGTCTACCGGTAACTGTTCAAGTCGGTCATCACAAATGCCCCTTCAGGACAATTCTTCAATTGTTTTACAACGAACAGTTGGATTGCCACATCTACATCATAATGAATCTGTTATTGAAGCCAACCATCCAAATCTATTTGTTCAATCAACAACAGTATTACTTGACACAATTCCTCCATCAGACACTGCTGATCATTTACTTCAGGATTTATCCTTCCATCAGCTTACTACCACCCACAAAGTTGAACACTGGGATTCTCTCATAATAGCTCCCAGTAACTACCTCAAACAATGTCGTGTACAATCTTGTTTATGCATCTGTGCTCTGGACCACATTCATGAAATGTCATTCTCCAATCCAGATTTCTACTCAGCGTGTGGGTTGGTTAATTATGATCATTGGAGGTCCATTGGTTGTGAAGGTTCTGAATTGACAGACCAATTCTCAGCTTCCAACTTGATCAAAATTCCTTCATCTGTGCTTCAACGACTTGATCCACTCAACATCCTTGATGTGGTAAGACCAGGGTCTGCAATATATCAACGGTGTCAACCATATTTTGAGGGTGAACTTATCAAGCTGTTTTGATTTGTCTTGTTCCATGGGAAATCACCATGCATTCCTGATGCTCGGTGTACAAGAGATAATAGAATTGTGGAGATTGGAAATCACTTTGGAACAGGTATCATTCAAAACACAGACAAGTTTGATGTGTTAGGAGATGATGCAGTGGTTGTGAAAGCAACAGTTGCTAGAATGATGGACTTTCTTTGGCACTTAGCACAGGATATTCAAATGACTGCCAAAAGATGCCCTCTTGGTGGACATCTCTCACGTGACAAGCAATTTGGCATTCCTTTTCGAAATGCAATGGGAGCCAAAAGCTCACTATTTCACTGTGTCACTCTGGTTGTATCACAGGTTTTCCCCTACCCTTGCCAGGGTAAGCGTCATCGAGACACACTGAATGACTCTACTTATGCCTATTCCCAAACTGTGGCAGGCAATTGGTACCTTAAAGATGGTGAGGGTAGAATTTACTTGTTCCAAATGTTGTGTAATTTTGGGGGAAGTTGTTCCAGTAAATTTCCACACAAGCATCAGTTAGAACGTGTTGTCCAGCACATACAAAGGTACAAATCCTTCCTCACTGCACAGTATCGCCATGTATGGAATCAATATGAAGGAAAACCTTTACCTACGAGCTTTCTTCTGAACCCATTTGATTATAAAGATTTGTTTCTTCATTCATCTTTGCCATGGAGGAATTTTGAACTTGTAACAGGCACAGGAATTGTGAGAGAAATTTTGCTGCTTCCAGTTGGTGCCTCAAGAACTATATCGATGTCCACCATGCTACATTCAATGTACAACCACAAGGATCACTTATCATTCGATCAAATGATCGAGTTGAGTTTCATTGCATCATTCTACAACAGCCCAGTCATGGTATATACAATCTTGTCTGCCTTTCAGTACTCTATGAGTGAAATTCACCCATGGTACCAATTTGCCGACAGTTCTACAAGGTTGCTAGGGGAAGGTGTTTATCAGGGAGGAATTGAGCCTAGGTTTCAATGCAGTTCCAATCGAAAATGGAATGCATTTTGTACCTCATACTGTGACTCCAATGGGTTGGTTGTGACTACCAACAAAGATGTTGTTGATTTGAGGCTTTCAAAGATATTGTACATTGGTTATGATTTGATATGCTGGATGAATGCATTGAAACAATGCGGTGTTGAACATGCAGAAGATCTACCAATTGATGTAATACATACAAAAATGGAAAGTGCTGTGAAACGGATTCAATCATCATCTGGTATCAGTGGATTTGATTTTGGCAGATTTTACCTATCCCAATGGTTAACGATTATGATTGGTTTGGCACTGCCAGACAGTGGTATTCATTTGCTTCAACTCAACATTCCTTCAAAGGGAACAGCTTCATTCAATCATTTCTTGAATCCAACTATGAGAGACACAGCAAGTTCTAATGTCAATATTAAATTCCTTTCGTGACCAGAAGTACCAAAGCTACCAAAGGGTAGATTTCCTATGCGCATGAATCAATGAGTCCCGTATCCATCTAAGTAATCGATTCCCACGGCATATCGATTCCCACGGCGCATCAATTCCCATCGCGCATAAACGGTGAGCAATCCCTGTCTTACGATATTGCCATTGTTCTTCGGTGAGCAAACTCTGATTTCATAAAATATCACACGAGCTACGGGAGCAATTCCTGACCTTAATGATAAACATTTCATGGAGTCTTCCTAACGGAACAAGAGAAGAAAACCGTTGGCATGTGATTCTCACACAATACATATACATGCATACAAATATATATGGTCAACGACTAATACATGTACGGAAATAATCAGCGAGTAATCTCAGCACTACGCAACAGCAGTTGCAACGTATTCATCTCAATAAAAGAGATATCTTGCATTTTGGCAAGATTTCACTTTATCTCATACTTTTAACATTCAACTGATTTATATCCCAAAATTCACACTAGTTGCTACCAACTACTTGTAATCTACATACTAAGGTCTGTCTCGCTGCAATCTGAATAAGTCACAGCAAGAGGAGATCTGGCGTTTCCCTAGTCTCGCCTGTAGTCCGATTATCCGTTGCCGAAAGTATCCAAACACAATTGTCACGCGTAGAGTACAGTTGTTCGTCTACTAACACACTAACACAGCGTTGCTGTTCGTCAGAAGTCCTTGAATCAGACTCTCAACGAATCGGATTCAGAAGGAAAATAATAGATTAACAGTCGCAAGCTCTAAGAAGGCTTGCACACAAGAAAGAACAGGAACGGAATTGAACATAATCCCTACGCTGGCATATGCACGTCGCACATCGCACAAGAAGCAGTTCCCATTCTCAGTTACCACGCACTTCTTTCCAAGGCTCCGAACCACCACAGATGCCGAACATACCGGTAATGCCCGTCAATGCACTCGGAGGCGAAGAGAAGAATGACGCCGAAGTCACCACTATCGAACGCTTTCCCAGCTTCGATGCTGATATGAGAAAGATACTCATATCATTACTCAACGTAACAAGTGAGATGACTAGCAAGTTGTGCCTAGCTCTCAAAGAAGGCGGATTATGCGAGTGGAAGTCGTTCCTCGACGCACTTATCGAACCGGATTTTGCACGCGAACTTACCTATATGGAGCAAGGATTGGCAACGCATATCCCCCGATCCATCCAAAGGAGCATAGAAGCACTTGCGGATTTCGCTATCGACCTACAAGAAGAAGGTGTCGACCTAGGAGAAGACGAGAAGGACTGGAAAGATGTAAAGTCATATACATACAGGGAATTCCAGGCATTCCGCGGAGAGCGTGCCCAACGCTTACGTAACGAATCTGCTCTGAACCCACCACCTCCTCCGGCGGGAAGTAACAAAAAGTCCCCTCAGCAGGTAAAGTACGAATCATGGTGCCGAAAAGCACGAGATGAAAAGTCCTTTACACCCCTCACGAATGACTCGAGATTCGAACACTGGCTCGTCGGTTTCAAAGCTAAACTCGAGGCATACGACATCGATACAGAGACATTCCTCGATGAAACTTGGCCTCCAGCCACGCTTGTGGGTTACACCCGTGATCTCTACGTCAAACAATGTGCCTTCTTCTGGGTACTAATGTTGGAAGTCTTCAAGAGTGACCTTTCTGCATCATGTGTACACAGTCATTCTACCACTTGTGATGGACGCAAGGCCTACTTCGATTTCGTAAACCTTCATAGCCAATCAAAAGCAAAGGTATACGACAACTCGACCCAGCTACAAGTGTTGCTCAAGTTGAACCTCAACAATTGGAAGGAATCCAAAGTGAAATTCATCACACATTGGTTTGATGAATTGAATCACCTCAACAAGCTCCGTCCTCCCAACAAGCCCCTCGAGTACCACACTGTAAAATCAGCATTGTGTCAGGCATGATATTCCAGCTTCCAGCTAAGCGAACAGTTTGCCAAAGTCAAGGATCCAGGTGGGACGAATAGCACCGTAACGGATGCAGTTGCCGAAGCCGCTGCTATCCACGATCTTAAAATCACGCTTCTACTCGAAGCAACTCGACTTGATTCCCAGTCTGCGATGTCTGCTCCTCGGTCAACCGTACGTGCACACGTTCATGATTTCTCTTCTGACTCGATCCAAAACCATGAGGACTATGCTCTCCCCATCGAATTTGAAGGAGACTATCAAGATTATGCTGTGTTCAAGGCTGGACGTACCCCGGACCCTACCACAAGGTTGCCTACAAACATATGGAAGGCCTTGTCACGTCAGGACATGAAGAGTTGGCTCAGTTTTTCTCCGGAAGGCAAGAAAATCGTGGTTGCCTCATTGCGACACGACTTACTTAACACTAACCAACCTGACCCCAACAGTGTCAAACCCATTACCCGAAAGGCATATCAACATGAACACTCGGTATCTTTTCAAGAAGACGATACTTCAACCAAGGATGAGCATGCCAATTCCACAGCAGACCTACATCCTGCTGTAGAGAATGATCGTAGAGGCGTTTTCCATGCATCTCTAGGTGTATACAAATCCACGACCTCCTCGTCTAAGGACCAGCGACCTCTCAAGTCTTCCGTGTCACCCGCGCATCCAGCTCGATTCCTTTCAAACAACCCTGACATTCAGTACAAAAAGGACGGTGACACCCAAATACCTGTCGGAACACCATCATATTCCGCCAATTTTCACCAGTGGTATACTCCCGAGGATGATCTCACCTTTCCTAATGATGGTCCCGTAACGTCATACACATACCGTATACACAAAACTACGGTTACTAGCCCTGGTTTTGCCATGGTCGATCGCGGCGCAAATGGCTGCATCATCGGTAATGATGCATGTCTCATCTCCAAGGATATTCCACCACGATATGTTAACATCACCGGCATTAACAATCATCAGGTACAAAACATTCCCATTGCTACATGCGGAGCATATTCCATGTCGAACAGAGGCCCCGTCATTCTTATTTTCAATGAATGTGCCTATACAGGACGACATCCTTCTATATTGTCATCCGGCCAAATGGAAGCATATTTTTCCACTGTAGACGACACGTCCATCAAAGCAGGCGGAGGACAGGTCATCACCACCTCCGATGGCTATGCACTGCCTCTTAGCATACGACACGGCTTACCATACCTTGCGATGCGAAAGTATACGACTGTCGAATTTGACACGCTACCACATGTTGTCATGACGTCCGATAAACATTGGGACCCATCTGTTCTCGATACCACGATCAGTGCAAAGGATGAACAATTTCTCCAGAAATATCCTCCCCAACCACAGCAACTCCCTTATGCCGATTACGACGAATATGGGAACCCACGCTGCCTTGAAGGATTCGATATATCTGTTTCTCCTGGGTCCTCCACGGTCACATCCCTCAGCTCGTATTCCAGCCATTCCACCCGATCTCCCTTTCTTCCAATTGATGATCATAAGAACAACGATCGCTCATTTTGGCTTACTTCCACTGACTACGCTCATCAAGAACGTCTCGCATGCTGCGCGCCAACCGCAGTCTCTGGAACAGTCACTGCGTTTCCGACAGATTGTACAGCCAGTGACACTACACGCATTGCAGCTACGCCCCGCGAAAGATACCCCAACGAACATGACTACTTATCCCTCAAACCTTTCTTTTGTTGGGTTTCCACCGATCGCATCAAAGCTACTTTTGAAAACTCAACCCAATACGGTTCGCTAGCGGTTAGCCCTGATGGTAACATTTTCAAACGGTTTCATTCCCCTCAACCGGCCATGAACATTCGCCCCTTCAATGACGATGTTATGTCCGATGCAGTCTATTCAGATGTCCCAGCAATTGATGGTGGATCCAAGATTGCTCAAATCTTCTTTGGCCGCAAATCGCATATTATTCACGTTGAAGAAATGCGTACCACCGGCGATTTCCTACCCTGCTTTCAGAACTTTGTTCGAAAATGGGGCAGGCCCATCCGCCTCCTTTGCGACCACGGTAACTATCAATCAAGTAAGAAAGTCATGGATTACCTCAAGATGTTATGGATTGGACTCTGGCAAAGTGAACCGTACCATCAACATCAGAATCAATTCGAACGACGATACCAAACGTTCAAACGCATTGTCAATCGCGTCATGGATCGTACCGGCACACCGCCACACATGTGGTTACTGTGCATGACATACGTTGCGGGTCTCCTCAATGTTGTCTCTGACCCTACGCTGTCCGATAAACAACCGATCTTCATTGCCACGGGTACAATTGGCGACATCAGCGCATACACCAGTTTCTTCTGGTTTGAACCTGTGTATTTCAAGACCAATGACTCTCCTTTCGGTACCAAATCTACCGAACGCCTCGGTCATTTCGTCGGCATTGCTGAACATGTTGGCAATGGACTCTGCTTTCGAATCTGGGATCCAGTTACCAACAAGTTACTAGACCGGTCCGGTGTTCGATCTGCTCTTACACCTGAGTCACGTAACAAACGCGCGGGCTTATTTACTGATGATGGTTTCATCAAATGGCGTAATGCAAAGGATTCCTTACCCCGTCTATACGCCACTGGAGAAGCTCCAGCTTTCAAACATGGGGAGCATACCAATCAGAATAAACTCATTGACGAGTCTACTAAACCAAACAGCTCAGTTTCCCCTAACGGTTCACCTGCTGATTCTGACACCGTCGATGACACCGTTCCATCTGCACCCAACAAACAAACAGATACCACGCTCCACGCATCTGGCACTCAACCAATTCTTCAACCACCCGCCCACCCCTCGTTACCGAGCTTTCTTTATACAAAGGTCGATGACAGCCCAAGCTGGTCACCTTCTCCACTCCCTAACAACTATGGGGAGAGTCTTGATGGTCCTCCTACGACACACATCTTCAGCAAGACATCCGACGGCGTCCTCCTTACTGAAGATGATTTTGACCCACCGGAATTAGCATATTTTGATATTAGTGACGTCGTAACCCCACACACAAACCCAGCTACTCCCTCCGTAGACCCATCACAGGTAGTTGTTACCGACGAAGAAGGTAACGCACAATTTGACGATGACGGTAAACCTATTACCATTCCTACGATCCCGATTGCCGATCTCCAAGGACGTTCCTTCCTTGTAACCAATCTCGATGGCACCCGGAAGCGTCTTACCATTGTCGATGTTGAAGACAGTCTGGAACGCAATAAAGACTTCATCAAGTTCAAGTGTAAACACTCCGATGACGAACTCGATGATATCATTGCATACAATGACGTCATGAATTACATACATCGTGATTCAACACAAGAAGACAGCAAACTCTGGTCGTTTCGCCGCATCCTAGGACACCAAGGTCCACTGGATAACAAGCATCCTCAATACAAAGGTTCCAAGTATAACCTCTGGATTGAATGGGAGAATATGGAACGCACATATGAACCTCTGGCCAACATTGCAGCCGACGACCCGGTCACCGTTGCAAAATATGGGAAAGACAACAACTTGCTTGATCTCCCGGGTTGGAAACGTCTCAGAAGAATCACCAACCTAGCCCGACGAACCAAGAAACTTGATCGACTCGTGCACCAAGCCAAACTACGTTCCTTCCGTACCACTCCGCAGTATCAATATGGATTCAAAGTTCCTCGTAGCCACGAAGAAGCCCTCCGACTTGATCAAGCCAACGGAAACACCAAATGGGAAGATGCCACCACTCTGGAAATGGCACAACTCAATGAATACAATACATTCATTGATAAAGGCGTATACAAGACAAGCTCCATTCCCACGGGATTCCAACAGATCAAGGTACACATGATATACGCTGTCAAACACGACGGAAGACACAAGGCTCGCCTCGTTGCTAACGGTAATCTCACTGAGGCCCCTATCCACAGTGTTTACGCAGGCGTCGTATCTCTTCGCGGTCTACGTATGTGCCTATTCCTAGCTGAACTCAACGATCTAGAAGCATGGGGCACCGACATAGGTAACGCCTACTTAGAAGCAGTCACCTGCGAGAAAGTATGCATCAAGGCAGGTCCCGAATTCGGATCGTTGGAGGGTCACCTGTTGGTCATTTATAAAGCACTATATGGTCTCAGGTCTTCAGGCAAGTGCTTTGGAGACTTACTCGCGGCTTGCCTCATCGAACTCGGCTTCGAAAGATCCCGCGCAGAACCGGAAATATTCCTCAAACCCGGAACGAACAAGCATGGTGAACGGGTATATGAGCTTATATGCACATATGTCGATGACCTATGTCTCTGCATGGCAGATCCCAATTCCTTCTTGAAGATATTGCAATCGTCACCATATAACTTCAAATTGAAGGGATCCGGACCTATGAACTTTCATTTAGGATGTGGATTTGAGCGCTGACGAACATGGTGTTCTGTGCATGAATCCCATAAAGTTCATCGAAAAGATGGAAGCATCTTACGAACAAATGTTCGGATGCAAACCTAACACTAGGTTCCGATCACCCATCGCGGAGAACGATCATCCTGAATTGGACTCCTCAGCCTTTCTTGAAGAAACCGGTATACAGAAATACCAAAGTATGATCGGTTCACTGCAATGGATCATCGCTATTGGCCGTTTCGATGTACAAACAGCCGTGATGACACTCTCAAGTTTCAGAGCTCAGCCACGAGATGGGCATCTCGAACGTGCTAAACGTATCTATGGATATATCTCCAAGTTTAGACATTTTAAAATCAGATTCCGCGTGGAACCGCCCGATTTTATATTGACTAAACCCGACACCATCGACTGGTCCAACACCGTCTATGGGGAGCATTCTGAAGAGCTACCCGATGACGCTCCTGCACCGCTTGGAAAGACAGTAGTGTTAACACACTTCTATGATGCCAACCTCATGCATGATATTCTCAGTGGCAAGGCAGTTACCGGCATTCTTCATTTTGCGAACAAGACTCCCATGATGTGGTTCTCGAAGAAGCAGTCTACTACGGAAACAGCCACCTTTGGAGCTGAATTTGTTGCAGGAAGAACTTGCATCGAACAGATTGTCGATCTACGCCACTCATTCCGATACCTCGGAACACTGAGTCCATGATATCTCATACTCTTGGGGTGACAACGAAAAGATGATCCAAACGTCGACCTTTCCTTACGCAAGGCTGCATAAGCGTCATAACATTCTATCGTTTCACTACGTACGGAGCATGATAGCGAGAGGTTTCATTTTAATGATGCACATCCCAGGTAAGGATAACTGTGCAGACATTCTCACCAAGCATTGGAGTCACTCAGTTGTGTATCCACTGCTCAGGCCCATCTTCCACTTCTGTGGTAATACTGGCGACCTTCTCCAGGATGATGGAAGCATCATGTAGAGCGTGATGACCCTTCACAAGGAGACATGGGGAGTATTAAATTCCTTTCGTGACCAGAAGTACCAAAGCTACCAAAGGGTAGATTTCCTATGCGCATGAATCAATGAGTCCCGTATCCATCTAAGTAATCGATTCCCACGGCATATCGATTCCCACGGCGCATCGATTCCCATCGCGCATAAACGGTGAGCAATCCCTGTCTTACGATATTGCCATTGTTCTTCGGTGAGCAAACTCTGATTTCATAAAATATCACACGAGCTACGGGAGCAATTCCTGACCTTAATGATAAACATTTCATGGAGTCTTCCTAACGGAACAAGAGAAGAAAACCGTTGGCATGTGATTCTCACACAATACATATACATGCATACAAATATATATGGTCAATGACTAATACATGTACGGAAATAATCAGCGAGTAATCTCAGCACTACGCAACAGCAGTTGCAACGTATTCATCTCAATAAAAGAGATATCTTGCATTTCGGCAAGATTTCACTTTATCTCATACTTTTAACATTCAACTGATTTATATCCCAAAATTCACACTAGTTGCTACCAACTACTTGTAATCTACATACTAAGGTCTGTCTCGCTGCAATCTGAATAAGTCACAGCAAGAGGAGATCTGGCGTTTCCCTAGTCTCGCCTGTAGTCCGATTATCCGTTGCCGAAAGTATCCAAACACAATTGTCACGCGTAGAGTACAGTCGTTCGTCTACTAACACACTAACACAGCGTTGCTGTTCGTCAGAAGTCCTTGAATCAGACTCTCAACGAATCGGATTCAGAAGGAAAATAATAGTCAAGCCAGTTCCAGTATGCGATCTAGATACGATGATGAAGTTTGCGTCACAGGCTCTCCATTTACCTATATATCTTCGAACATGCATGGAAACACTTGGATGTGAATCTACTGGTCACCGTGAATTGAATATAAAGGATGTTTTTGTCAAGGACACATTATTGTTTGAAATTGAACAACAGAATGGAATTTCTCTTCACAAGTCAATGGATAGAACTTATTGGGAGGTGACACAGAAACCTAGCTGCATGTTTCGAATATTGAATGATGAATCATGCAAACATATTGAAGGGTAAGGGGAAGAACTTCTTATATTGTGTGAACTCTCTGTCGTTATTGGAATCTAACATTAACCTTCTTTCCAGACTATACAAAAACTATTCGGTTGCAATGAATCCGGTAATGGACTTAAGCTTCGTAGGCATCGAATAATGTATCTACGTATTTCAAATAATAGTAACATTAACTAATAACTATGTAAGTTTTATCCACATCACATACAAACATGACAAAATTGACTTGTCATATCATCTATCTAACGAATAGCTCTGTCTAACGATTCCACACTTATAGAGTACTGCCTTGACAAATGCATCGCCTGAGTCATGAAATTACGATCATCCAACATACTAGGATTCGACACCATCTGATTAGCAACATCAGCAATATCACATGAATGTTTTAGCGCTTCTTTGACCAATGACATGTGCTTGTCAACAAATGATCGGTTACGTTGACGAATGTTGAACTTGACAACAAGTGTTGATATTGCTGGGTTATTAGCAATACTGCGCATGAAGTTGTTCTTTACGCTGTTGTTGATGAGACATTTAGTGGCATTGTGCATATTGGTACCGGTCTGGTTAAGAAGTTGAATGAACTCTCCTTTGTACCCTACTCCACGTCCAATTTTGGTTCGACGAGGTCTACTATTTGGAATGGCAGTCAGCATTTGTTTCATCTCTGTTGACTTTCCATACTGGAGGTAAGCGGCGTGAACACAACAACGGCTCTCTAGATACGCAACACATGATCCCTCATAAAATCGCTGCATTGTTCCATCAGAAGAAATACCCATTCTGGAACACTTCACTTTGCATAAACTGTGAACCGAGTCAATGTAAAGATGTCGTTCGGAATGCACAAACAGATGACTATTGGTGCCAGCAACAGATTTCTCGTAAGTTTCAACTCGGGTAGCAGTAACCATTTTTCCAAGGGAATCTTTGCTGTTGAGATACCATATGGGAGTACCTTCAGTGACAGTTCTTATGTCGATTTGCTTGTCAACCAAAGAACAGTACTGAGCAAACTTTATATGAAAGTTGGATTTCTTGTTGAAGATTCGGTTACTGTTTAGTATTGGGAATGTGCGACAAAGACTTGTTCGTTGGAGAGACATCATGTATACAGCCTTCGGAAGTTCTTCTGTGAGCATAGATCCTATGTTTTTCCCAATAGCACATAGACCATCAAATTTGGAGGTCCCTTTCAACTCTAATGTTGCCCTTTCATTTGCTTGATTTTGCGGAATGCATCCAGCAATACCAGATGATCCAACATACCACACGTTGAAGTATTCTTTGTTAATATATGATTTGAAAAAAACCTCAACTAGCCTTTTTTCACCACGAGCCAACCAAGACTCTTTGGTTAATTTGGCAAGTGTGTCAAACATTGGTTTGGAAATGCATTGGTAAAGGCTTTGTACATCACTCGCTGCCGAACCCTGAAACCACTTCTTGTCCATACTGTGTGTGCTATAATCACCGTTTGCTTTGCCAATGAGGAATTTGCGGTGAATGTGAGGGAAGCATTGTAAGTTCACTGAGAATGGGAATGCAACTGTACACGGAGTTACAAATACTTCGGTGTGATCCGTTACTATTCCTCCTTCAAAATTAAAGTCACGGACACCAAAGAGCCCATCGATGAAACGGACAAGAACCAAGAGTCCTGCAGTGAAGTAAATTTCTTTTTCACTTGGGCAAAGAATGAAGAGAAATGGGCGGTATGACCATGATCCATCTTCCTTGGGCGCAAAGACTCCAAATGTCAACACATGCCAGTCGTTGGAGCAGGTTCCATGAAATCCATCTGCAGATGCTGTTACTTGGTAGCTTAAGATTTGACATCGGACAACATTGTACAATAGAGACAAAGAAGAGAAACAAACAATCTTGTCCCAAACCTGGTCATCGCTTTTCTTACTTTGCCCTTGGAGTTTTTGAAGATGTGCATAAAGATTTTTCTCAGAATTGCTAGCATTGTTTGGGGGCATGGAATTGGTTGAATGCAATATTGTCATCAAATTATATGCTTGTGAACGGATGTTAGAGATCCCATCACAGGGTGCAACGCGTAAGTATCCTTTGTCAAATAGAGATGACCCCCATTGTTTTAAATTGTCTTCCGACTTGATTGATGGATTGGGATGCTGTGGTAAAGTCAATCCCATCATTTGCTTGGTTTCAAAAAGATCTTTAAGGTTAGTGACATTTGAGGATCTGGTACCCAACATCCGTTCTCTTATAAACTGACGTTTTATCTTGTTCTTTACTTTGTTTGCAAGCATGGACCTCAACTCAGGAGATGACACCGAGGGACTCTCTTCTTGAACAAGAGCTTTAAGAACCTCTCCTGCCATCGCTTTGGGTTTGAGCTTGGGATTATCTTTCATAACAGAGTTAAGAAACACCAGCGCATCTTGGGGAGAGACACCCCTACCATTTAGTGTTCCATCACCACCGCATGCACAATCACCAACAATGTTCACCTTTAGTGCAAAGCATTGACCAATTCTTTCCTCTAAGTGTGCACGACAAAAACCTCGTTGAGTTTTGGCGACAAAACACTGATATTCGTGGGTAGTCCCGTTGGGTAGGTAGCGCGCATTGGGTTTCGATGACCTTTTGCGAAGCAACAGATAATTGGTTGTTATGAAGGATCAAGCTTTTTCAAGATTCTCAAAAGTACGCGATGGGGCAGTCTTCCAATTGAAGTTTGGCCTACGAGGTTTCAAACTATTCTTAGTTTTGCTTTTGGGTGGATCGATTGATTTACCAACACAAACTGAGGGCGAGGGTTTTGGCGGACTGCTTTGTTCCTTAGCCTTCGGGGCTGTTGAATTAGTGGGTGGCGAAAATGATAACTGTTTCCTAGCCAACAATAAACCAGAAGATGGTTGAAGTTCATGGTCGCAATGCAGTTGTTGTTTTTTGTTCTTTACATAAGCTGAAGACACGGCATTCTTGACTATCTGCTTTCGCGGTGATGCAATTGATAGGTTTTCGATGGTACGATGGCGCTGAATGAGTAATGCTCGATCAGGCGACACAGAGTCATTGGTGGATGTGGTATTGTCACCCTCAGCGGCAAGGGAGAGAAACATGCCTGCAGTAACAGGAGAGAGGTCTCCTGTATTGACAAATAATGAGGTAGCTTTGTTCCAAGCAAGACCGGTAGTGGTAGGTGTTGATGGTAGAGGACGATTGTCATCATTGACCTCATTCTCCATGGTTGATGGTGAGTCAACATCCATACTTCCTTGGCGGCGTCTGCAATTGTCAATCTATGGAACTGATGTTGTGAGGAGAAATATTGTAACATGAGTTCAGTCGAGAAACAAAGGAGCCATAGTAATAGAAGCAAGCCAGAGGGTATGTTAGTAAACATATCGCTAAGTATGAGTTCAACGGAAGAATAAATACTATGATATGGGCGGTTGGCGCCTGTTTTGGGAAATATCATTTCGTTAAGAAGGATGAATCAGCGATCCGTTGCGGACTAACAAGACAGTGTGACTGTTGCATCAATTATACTGTCATGAAAAAAAAAATGGATGACATATGGACAAATAAAGCGAGCCAGAATGCCAATGGATCGTGTAATGTAGTGGGATCATAATTGAAATGATAAGGTAAGAAAGGCGTGGAGAAAGGTACTCGTACATTATTTACCCCATCATTTGGTGACTAATCACTCATCATATTTTGTATTTCGTATTTTAGTAAATGATCAAAAGCAACCACAGTAAACAAAAATAAAATGCTGATTGTAAGTGTAATTATATGGAGAATTGATGGGACCAATGAGCTGTTATAAACTAGGACAATGATACTAACGAACAAAACTACTGCTATACCACAATCACAGAAAAAGGCATTGGGCTCAATTAATGTACAACAAGCTTCAGGAGAAATTGGGAGTCCGACGGGTCATTCCACCGGTTCATGTAGCACTGGGTGATCCTGTTTAGATCGCCAAGAAACACCTGCTAGTGAACTTCCAGAGTGTGTGGAAAAGGAGTGTGGCGCTATGGAACAGCAACAAATCCACTTCGATGGACAAATGGAAGTTCTCCAGGGATTACATGATGGTACGGCAGAGGCTGTGGTATATGACCGAAAATTAGGCACCGAAGATGAGGGGAAGAGTGATAAAGAAACCAGCAATATGAGTTCGGGTAAGGCAGACCATCAAAAAAGATTGAAAACAAACCACAACTCGGATAATGGCAAACATAACGGTATGACCCAATTGTTAACGTCAAACACGAAGAAAATGGAAGAAAACAACCATACAGGAAACGGCAGGGAAGGTAATAACCATACACAAAACAACACAAATGAAGATGAAGAAGACAGTTATGTCAGTAGTGATAGCAGCTTTGATGTGAACAATCCATATCCAACATGTCATAATTTTCCAACAGCAGTGAGAGAAGAGAACAAAAGAAACAAGGCGATCGACAGACTCATAGCAAAAGTAAATTGGACTGCACTGCAGTTAAAGATTGGTTCGCGTTGTATGCACATTCGTCATCACCAGACAAACATTGAAAACCTAGAAACGATGAGAAGGGTAATTGTCGATTCGGTGAAAACATTGGCTGAATCATTGGAGTCTTTGCCATTCGCCGAGTTGCTTGAAGCACAATCAACAGAGGAGGTGCAAAAAACAGGGACATTACATACAAGACACACTCGTACAGGTTGGGGCGGGAATTACAATTGCAGGATGTTACACTGTCTTAATGGCGAGTAATCACCAAGGTTCTGATGAAGAGAAGGCGGCGTCGTACCATCTACGGAAAATTCTGAACCGTAACGAAGGTGAAGTCTGCGACGATTGTGGTCACAAAAATTGTAGTGGTTGTCGAGTTATGAAGGGTAGACGTAAAACTGGAAGTGTGATTCGTTAATTGAATGGAAAACAAAGGTTACACATGGAGGATATTGACGATGTGGTGAAATCTAATGGTAAAGGAGGAAGGACGAAGAAAACTAAGTAAAAGATTAGCTAAGGAAATACAGGTACGGAGAGGTGGTTGTCGTGTTTGGAAGGGATGACAAAAAACATGAAGTGTTATTGGTTTGTTGAATGGATAAAGAAGATACACGTGGAAGGTGATGAAGGATTGGTGATATCTGATTGTGGTGGCGGAATGAGAAAGGAACATAAGTAAAAGGTTCGCTAAAAGGTGTGGCGAAGAATATGCTTTGGTTGCGCAAGGTTGTTCTGCGGAAGGTTTGATATTTTTTGTAGTCATATAGTCTATAGATCATAAAAGTAAGATAGTACCTAAATTGCAAAAGTGTACGGTTGTACCTTTTGAAAGTGTAAAGTTGACCCCTGTCCATTTCAAAGTAGTGGAGGAGTGTGCGTTCGTAACACACTCGTTGTTTCGTGTTCCGTATCTTTTGTACGGTATTCAAGCGATACAGTACGGTACGGTGCAACGATGATTGCTTGGATTTCCGTTTCTTCTTCCTCTTTTTCTTCGTATTGACAGTTTGGACAGAAACAGGAGTTCGTGAAGTGGTTACGCACGTTGACACTGATGTACTCCCTTGAAGTTTACTCAAAAATAGTATCAGAGTGAGTGCTGTTGGACAGGTCTTATCCCAGTGCTTTGACATTGGTTGACGCACGCTATCGAGCTATTTGCACTATTGGCTCATCGAAAACAAAGAACGACTTGGATTGGAAAAACAAACATAAAATCAAAATCCTCGGTCAGAAACCTTCTTCACAACATCGAAATCTTTATTTTGTTTATCACTCCCACACCATTCACAGTCCGATTCCCTTCAGTTGGTGGATTCCTGGGATTCCAATTGGTCGGAATCAGATTCCTACAGCAGAAGCACGACTAGTCATTCGACCGATGTTCCGAGTCCAGACAACATCGAAGTTGTCTTTATTTTTTCATCCTTCTTACGCTAATTTGTATCGTTACCTTTCTTTACAACAACACTTGCCACCACCAGAACGTCGACACATAAAAAACACTTTGTAGTGGCAATAATCCCCACACCCACTGCACCACTATCCGTAACAAAGTGAGTGGTGTTGAGGTGGGACAAAAAAATAATACGAATACGAACCAAACACGACGATAAGCAGGCAAGCAGCAGCGCTCCAGAAGCTACTACTACAGGCTTACAATCGTCCGTCTACGAAGAGACGAATCAACCATCGACAGCCATATCTAATATCAGCGGCAACAACGACCACAGCAGCAGCAGTAGCAGCAGCAAAAACAACAACAGCAACAACAACAGCAACAACAACAGCAACAACAACAGCAGCAACAGCAGTAACAACAACATTCGCTGGTGAGTCGAAGCATCACACTCCAGAAGCTACCATTGAATTAACCAGCAGATCGAACATCACCGCAAAGCGATCATCGCGACGAAACCATCAATTTTTGCTCCTGATTGTCCACCATTCTTTAAGCCCAGCCCCCAAAAGCTAAAGTTTTCATTTTATTTTGTCGAGTTGAGTCGAGTCCAAACAAATGAACAACAAAAAACGGTCAACCTTCTCTTCAATTCGTTCCGCCCTTGCATCCATTGCCCTTTCTTTTCACCAAGGACGATCTGGTCATTTGTCACTCTTGGACTATCACTACTGACAGCAATCACTCAATTGCACTAACAACGGACACGTAACCAAGCTTCTTTTCTACGAACCGACGAAGATCAATAGTTTTTGTATCAATCAACCGGCAAACCTTGTTTGCATCCACACAAGTCCTCTTCCACAACCTCCTATGATGCCTAACGATTCACCTTTGCGCAAAGACAGCTCACCTGATCGTACAGACCAACATCCTGACGACGCAGGTGGCTGCTTTCCAGTGAAAGCAAATATATCTCGGCCCAACATTACTGCTGGTCTTGAACAGTTTGTATCTCCCGATATTGGACAGCATCAGATGGAGATCCTAGACCTTGACACCGATGCCATCAAAGAACCATCGAGCAAGGCACAGAAGATGGATGGATCCTGCAATGAGAATTTGTTGGATCTATCTGAAGATGATATAGAGAATGGTGCACCTGGAAACCATGAAGCGAAGCCAACACCCATTTGTGAAGAGCAAGATAGAGACAATGGACTGTTCTCTAATGAAGAAATTGCAAATCATCAGGTCTATCCACAAGATACTTACTCTTTCTTGTCCCTTCATGGCCCATTTGACCAACCCATTTTTTTTGGTATGGGAATTATGGTTTCCTTCTTTCAACTGTCGCTTGTTTTCATGATGTTACTGAGCGTCCTTCACCCAGACTGGGGTACGAGGAATGATGACAATCCAGCTGATGGTGTGCTTTCAAATATTGTTGCCGGAAATGCAAGTCCAGTTGTACAAGCAACACAGTTCCTAGCTATTTTGTCCTATATCTTGTTCGCAGACGCATCTATTCTGGACATAACTGCTGCAGTTGAGGCATTCCCC
Source organism: Pseudo-nitzschia multiseries (assembly GCA_037355745.1). Lineage (NCBI taxonomy): Eukaryota > Bacillariophyta > Bacillariophyceae > Bacillariales > Bacillariaceae > Pseudo-nitzschia > Pseudo-nitzschia multiseries. The sequence continues at coordinate 2,917,964 of CM074782.1, read as the reverse complement.
AATTTCTCCAAAGTAGCCAATGGTGACAAAGTCAAGTGCATGGTATTTTCTTCTATGGTTCGGTTTCTTCAAGGATTTTTGGCAATGTTTGCAGCTTTCCTACTGATAATTACATCGAATACTGCGGTTGAAATTGTCCTGAACTTTTCAGCTGTTGTGAGTAAGCAATTGAACTTCAAATGAGCACTAGAATTGAATGGGAGTCTAACTGCTATTTTCTCTATTTTGTTGACACACTTCTTTGTTTGCCTTTATTTGTGAAAAGAATTTCATAAGTAGCATGGATAATGTGGCCTTCATGCTGGCCTTGAGTGGGAAATATGGTGAACAAATTGAAGAGGAAGCAAAACGAATCACCAAACTTCAACTCCCGCCTTGCATGTCTCGACGTAAGCACACTCGATTCCATGTCACTTTGGCATCTCTGGCTGTCATTTTTGTTGCACTTATCAGTGGAATCATTATTACACAAGAAAATCCCAAAAAGTGGCGTACCTCTGTCTTGAGGGTGGAATTTCAGGATAAAGAACTCCAAGCATACACTGGATGTTATGAAATGAATCAGACCAAAGTACAAGGATTGAATTTGTACAAGAGAGATGTCTATTCTTTGTCAGACAGTGACAACCAAACAGCAAGGTTTCAGTACTGCATTAATGAACGTCGTTGGATATTGTCCCAAAATACTACTAATGCATGTCATGAGGATGCAAAAAATGATGAGCTTGCAAAATCATCAAAGATGGATTCATTTGATATATCGTCTAGTTTTGATGAAGGATGGATTAGTGCTTCTGGCACACCTCTTGATCTTTATTTGATTGAATTAGAAGGAAACCAAGCGAGCGATTGTAACCTTCTTGGTAATGGAGAATGCGATGGAGATTTTAACACCTTGGCACTGGGATTTGATGGTGGAGATTGCTGCTCTTTTACATGTTCTGATCCGGTCTGTGGGATTGATGCTGTCGAAGGAGCTTTTGGTGTGTCAAATACAACTGGGAATGGCTTTCCAAACTGCATAGATCCAAGCATGGTTCCAATTACCATCCATCTTGGTAATTTCACTGAGTCAGAAAAACACCCTTGGTTATATGAAGAAGGCAATCCGGTTGACAATCCATATCTTATCCTTGACTGTGAAGGCAAAATTGTTCTATCACTTAACATCAATAAAGACATGGCCAATCATATTGAAACTGTCCATGTCAGTGATCGAGCAAATTGTGTTCTGACAGTGAAGAATCAAACTGTGAGAGAGAATATCATATGGCATGTTGACTATTCCATTTTGATTGGAGACACTGTGGCAGATGGTAGAAAAATAATTGAGGGCAACAGCGCGCAAGAATCAAGTGCAAAATTCCTGACAATACCTGAGTGTATGATAGACACCATTTCTGTTCACGCTGATATTTTTGAACTGTACAATAATTTTGATGCAAGGGAAGCCTTGTACTGGATTGTCAAAGATGATTCTGGTAACTCAAATTGTCACGACGAGTACTTTAGTGAAAGATTTGGATTGAGCTTATTGAACTACAGTGCACCTATATTAGGCAATGGAAGATCTTGGATTGATTCCAATCCCACCTGTCTATGGTCTGCAACAACATGTGAAGATCTAGCACCAAGGGAGCTAGATTTGAACCAAATAGGAGTTTCTGGGACGATTCCAAAGTTCACTCAATTGTTAGGATCGTTTTACAAAATGGATTTGGGTAAGTCTAGAAACATGACGCCAATTCAAAACAAACTCACGCTTTAATCACCTGAAATAAATTTGATTGCTTTCTATTCTATTTCTGCAGGAGCAAATTTATTGACTGGAACTATTCCTTCTGAGATTGGGTTGTTGACAAATTTAAAATATTTTAATTTGTGTAAGTGTAGACGTTGTGATGTGTGTTTGACATGTGAAAGCATGGAGGGTTGTTATTATAGTATTCGCGTAATTGATTAATTGGTAATGCTGATGATTGATCTCAATGATTTTGTGTTGTGCTTTCGTGGCATGTGTTTGCAGATGACAATCAATTCACTGGAACTATTCCTTCTTCGATTGGGTTGATGACGGGTTTGACAACGCTTGATTTGGGTAAGTGTAGAAGTAGTAATGGTTGTTTGATGTGTGAAAGCTTGGATGGTTGTCATTCTAGTGTTTTTGTGATCGATTTGTTTGTAATGCTGATGATTGATCTCAATGACTTTGTGTTGTGCTTTGGTGGTATGTGCTTGCAGCTTCCAATCAATTCACTGGAACTATTCCTTCTGCTATTTGGTTTTTGACAAGCTTGACAACGCTTGGTTTGTGTGAGTGTAGAAGTAGTGATGTGTGTTTGATGTGTGAAAGCTTGGATGGTTGTCATTCTAGTGTTTGTGTGGTCAATTTGTTCGTAATGCTGATGATTGATCTCAATGACTTTGTGTTGTGCTTTGGTGGTATGCGCTTGCAGCTTCCAATCAATTGACTGGAACTATTCCTTCTGAGATTGGGTTGATGACGAGTTTGGAATATCTAGCTTTGTGTGAGTGTAGAAGTAGTGATGTGTGTTTGATGTGTGAAAGCTTGGATGGTTGTCATTCTAGTGTTTGTGTGATCGATTTGTTCGTAATGCTGATGATTGATCTCAATGATTTTGTGTTGTGCTTTGGTGGTATGTGCTTGCAGATTACAATCAATTGACTGAAACTATTCCTTCTGCGATTGGGTTGTTGACAAACTTGACAACACTTTATTTGTGTGAGTGTAGAAGTAGTGATGTGTGTTTGATGCGTGAAATCTTGGATAGTTGTCATTCTAGTGTTTGTGTGATCGATTTGTTCGTAATGCTGATGAGTGATCTCAATGATTTTGTGTTGTGCTTTGGTGGTATGTGCTTGCAGATGACAATCAATTGACTGGAACTATTCCTTCTGAGATTGGGTTGTTGACAAGCTTGACAACGCTTGGTTTGTGTGAGTGTAGAAGTAGTGATGTGTGTTTGATGTGTGAAAGCTTGGATGGTTGTCATTCTAGTGTTTGTGTGGTCAATTTGTTCGTAATGCTGATGATTGATCTCAATGACTTTGTGTTGTGCTTTGGTGGTATGCGCTTGCAGCTTCCAATCAATTGACTGGAACTATTCCTTCTGAGATTGGGTTGTTGACAAACTTGACAACACTTTATTTGTGTGAGTGTAGAAGTAGTGATGTGTGTTTGATGTGTGAAAGCTTGGATGGTTGTCATTCTAGTGTTTGTGTGGTCAATTTGTTCGTAATGCTGATGATTGATCTCAATGACTTTGTGTTGTGCTTTGGTGGTATGTGCTTGCAGCTTCCAATCAATTGACTGGAACTATTCCTTCTGAGATTGGGTTGTTGACAAGCTTGACAATGCTTGGTTTGTGTGAGTGTAGAAGTAGTGATGTGTGTTTGATGTGTGAAAGCTTGGATGGTTGTCATTCTAGTGTTTGTGTGGTCAATTTGTTCGTAATGCTGATGATTGATCTCAATGACTTTGTGTTGTGCTTTGGTGGTATGTGCTTGCAGCTTTCAATCAATTGACTGAAACTATTCCTTCTGAGATTGGGTTGATGACGAGTTTGGAATATCTAACTTTGTGTGAGTGTAGAAGTAGTGATGGTTGTTTGATGTGTGAAAGCTTGGATGGTTGTCATTCTAGTGTTTTTGTGATCAATTTGTTTGTAATGCTGATGAGCGATCTCAATGATTTTGTGTTGTGCTTTGGTGGTATGTGCTTGCAGATGACAATCAATTGACTGGAACTATTCCTTCTGAGATTGGGTTGTTGACAAGCTTGACAACGCTTGGTTTGTGTGAGTGTAGAAGTAGTGATGTGTGTTTGATGTGTGAAAGCTTGGATGGTTGTCATTCTAGTGTTTGTGTGGTCAATTTGTTCGTAATGCTGATGATTGATCTCAATGACTTTGTGTTGTGCTTTGGTGGTATGCGCTTGCAGCTTCCAATCAATTCACTGGAACTATTCCTTCTGCTATTTGGTTTTTGACAAGCTTGACAACGCTTGGTTTGTGTGAGTGTAGAAGTAGTGATGTGTGTTTGATGTGTGAAAGCTTGGATGGTTGTCATTCTAGTGTTTGTGTGGTCAATTTGTTCGTAATGCTGATGATTGATCTCAATGACTTTGTGTTGTGCTTTGGTGGTATGTGGTTGCAGCTTCCAATCAATTAACTGAAACTATTCCTTCTGAGATTGGGTTGATGACGAGTTTGGAATATCTAGCTTTGTGTGAGTGTAGAAGTAGTGATGTGTGTTTGATGTGTGAAAGCTTGGACGGTTGTCATTCTAGTGTTTGTGTGATTGATTTGTTCGTAATGCTGATGATTGATCTCAATGACTTTGTGTTGTGCTTTGGTGGTATGTGCTTGCAGCTTTCAATCAATTGACTGAAACTATTCCTTCTGAGATTGGGTTGATGACGAGTTTGGAATATCTAACTTTGTGTGAGTGTAGAAGTAGTGATGGTTGTTTGATGTGTGAAAGCTTGGATGGTTGTCATTCTAGTGTTTTTGTGATCGATTTGTTTGTAATGCTGATGAGCGATCTCAATGATTTTGTGTTGTGCTTTGGTGGTATGTGCTTGCAGATGACAATCAATTGACTGGAACTATTCCTTCTGAGATTGGGTTGTTGACAAGCTTGACAACGCTTGGTTTGTGTGAGTGTAGAAGTAGTGATGTGTGTTTGATGTGTGAAAGCTTGGATGGTTGTCATTCTAGTGTTTGTGTGGTCAATTTGTTCGTAATGCTGATGATTGATCTCAATGACTTTGTGTTGTGCTTTGGTGGTATGCGCTTGCAGCTTCCAATCAATTGACTGGAACTATTCCTTCTGAGATTGGGTTGATGACGAGTTTGGAATATCTAGCTTTGTGTGAGTGTAGAAGTAGTGATGTGTGTTTGATGTGTGAAAGCTTGGACGGTTGTCATTCTAGTGTTTGTGTGATTGATTTGTTCGTAATGCTGATGATTGATCTCAATGACTTTGTGTTGTGCTTTGGTGGTATGCGCTTGCAGCTTTCAATCAATTGACTGAAACTATTCCTTCTGAGATTGGGTTGTTGACAAGCTTGACAATGCTTGATTTGTGTAAGTGTAGAAGTAGTGATGTGTGTTTGATGTGTGAAAGCTTGGATGGTTGTCATTCTAGTGTTTTTGTGATCGATTTGTTTGTAATGCTGATGAGCGATCTCAATGATTTTGTGTTGTGCTTTGGTGGTATGTGCTTGCAGCTTCCAATCAATTGACTGGAACTATTCCTTCTGAGATTGGGTTGTTGACAAGCTTGACAATGCTTGATTTGTGTAAGTGTAGAAGTAGTGATGTGTGTTTGATGCGTGAAATCTTGGATAGTTGTCATTCTAGTGTTTGTGTGATCGATTTGTTTGTAATGCTGATGATTGATCTCAATGATTTTGTGTTGTGATTTGGTGGTATGCGCTTGCAGCTTACAATCAATTGACTGGAACTATTCCTTCTGAGATTGGGTTGTTGACAAGCTTGACAACGCTTGGTTTGTGTGAGTGTAGAAGTAGTGATGTGTGTTTGATGTGTGAAAGCTTGGATGGTTGTCATTCTAGTGTTTGTGTGGTCAATTTGTTCGTAATGCTGATGATTGATCTCAATGACTTTGTGTTGTGCTTTGGTGGTATGCGCTTGCAGCTTCCAATCAATTGACTGGAACTATTCCTTCTGAGATTGGGTTGATGACGAGTTTGGAATATCTAGCTTTGTGTGAGTGTAGAAGTAGTGATGTGTGTTTGATGTGTGAAAGCTTGGATGGTTGTCATTCTAGTGTTTGTGTGATCGATTTGTTCGTAATGCTGATGATTGATCTCAATGATTTTGTGTTGTGCTTTGGTGGTATGTGCTTGCAGATTACAATCAATTGACTGAAACTATTCCTTCTGCGATTGGGTTGTTGACAAACTTGACAACACTTTATTTGTGTGAGTGTAGAAGTAGTGATGTGTGTTTGATGCGTGAAATCTTGGATAGTTGTCATTCTAGTGTTTGTGTGATCGATTTGTTCGTAATGCTGATGAGTGATCTCAATGATTTTGTGTTGTGCTTTGGTGGTATGTGCTTGCAGATGACAATCAATTAACTGAAACTATTCCTTCTGAGATTGGGTTGATGACGAGTTTGGAATATCTAACTTTGTGTGAGTGTAGAAGTAGTGATGTGTGTTTGATGTGTGAAAGCTTGGACGGTTGTCATTCTAGTGTTTGTGTGATTGGTTTGTTCGTAATGCTGATGATTGATATCAATGACTTTGTGTTGTGCTTTGGTGGTATGCGCTTGCAGCTTTCAATCAATTGACTGAAACTATTCCTTCTGAGATTGGGTTGTTGACAAGCTTGACAATGCTTGATTTGTGTAAGTGTAGAAGTAGTGATGTGTGTTTGATGTGTGAAAGCTTGGATGGTTGTCATTCTAGTGTTTTTGTGATCGATTTGTTTGTAATGCTGATGAGCGATCTCAATGACTTTGTGTTGTGCTTTGGTGGTATGTGCTTGCAGCTTTCAATCAATTGACTGAAACTATTCCTTCTGAGATTGGGTTGTTGACAAGCTTGACAATGCTTGATTTGTGTAAGTGTAGAAGTAGTGATGTGTGTTTGATGTGTGAAAGCTTGGATGGTTGTCATTCTAGTGTTTGTGTGATCGATTTGTTTGTAATGCTGATGATTGATCTCAATGATTTTGTGTTGTGCTTTGGTGGTATGTGCTTGCAGATTCCAATCAATTCACTGGAACTATTCCTTCTGCTATTGGGTTTTTGACAAGCTTGACAACTGCTTGATTTGTGTGAGTGTAGAAGTAGTGATGTGTGTTTGATGTGTGAAAGCTTGGATGGTTGTCATTCTAGTGTTTGTGTGGTCGAATTTGTTTCGTAATGCTGATGAGTGATCTCAATGACTTTGTGTTGTGCTTTGGTGGTATGTGCTTGCAGATTACAATCAATTGACTGAAACTATTCCTTCTGAGATTGGGTTGTTGACAAGCTTGACAATGCTTGATTTGTGTAAGTGTAGAAGTAGTGATGTGTGTTTGATGTGTGAAAGCTTGGATGGTTGTCATTCTAGTGTTTTTGTGATCGATTTGTTTGTAATGCTGATGAGCGATCTCAATGATTTTGTGTTGTGCTTTGGTGGTATGTGCTTGCAGATGACAATCAATTGACTGGAACTATTCCTTCTGAGATTGGGTTGTTGACAAGCTTGACAATGCTTGATTTGTGTAAGTGTAGAAGTAGTGATGTGTGTTTGATGCGTGAAATCTTGGATAGTTGTCATTCTAGTGTTTGTGTGATCGATTTGTTTGTAATGCTGATGATTGATCTCAATGATTTTGTGTTGTGATTTGGTGGTATGCGCTTGCAGCTTACAATCAATTGACTGGAACTATTCCTTCTGAGATTGGGTTGTTGACAAGCTTGACAACGCTTGGTTTGTGTGAGTGTAGAAGTAGTGATGTGTGTTTGATGTGTGAAAGCTTGGATGGTTGTCATTCTAGTGTTTGTGTGGTCAATTTGTTCGTAATGCTGATGATTGATCTCAATGACTTTGTGTTGTGCTTTGGTGGTATGCGCTTGCAGCTTCCAATCAATTGACTGGAACAATTCCTTCTGAGATTGGGTTGATGACGAGTTTGGAATATCTAACTTTGTGTGAGTGTAGAAGTAGTGATGGTTGTTTGATGTGTGAAAGCTTGGATGGTTGTCATTCTAGTGTTTGTGTGGTCAATTTGTTTGTAATGCTGATGATTGATCTCAATGATTTTGTGTTGTGCTTTGGTGGTATGTGCTTGCAGCTTCCAATCAATTGACTGGAACTATTCCTTCTGAGATTGGGTTGATGACGAGTTTGGAATATCTAACTTTGTGTGAGTGTAGAAGTAGTGATGTGTGTTTGATGCGTGAAATCTTGGATAGTTGTCATTCTAGTGTTTGTGTGATCGTTTTGTTTGTAATGCTGATGATTGATCTCAATGATTTTGTGTTGTGCTTTGGTGGTATGTGCTTGCAGCTTCCAATCAATTGACTGGAACAATTCCTTCTGAGATTGGGATACATGTGGCAAGCTTGCTTTCAAGTGCCCTGGCCACATCTGATCAAGATGTAAATGGATTATCAGGGTCCCTGGCCACAATTACCCCCACCTCGTCTTTTAGTTCTCATTTTTCTGTATCGGGCACCTTCTGGTCATCGGATCAAGATGTAAATGAATTGTCAGGGTCCCTGGCCACAACTCCCCCCACCTCGTCTCTCAGTTCTGATTTTTCTGTATCGGGCACGTTTAGGTCATCCATTCAAGATGTAAATGAAGTGTCAGGATCCTATTAAATTCCTTTCCTGTCCACCCATCGCATCTAAAGTGCGACCATCATTCTTACGTTCGAATTGATACCTAGCGATCGAAGCGCAGTCATTCTTATGTTTGGATCGATACTTCGTGATCGAAGCGCAGTCATTCTTACGTTCGGATCGATACTTAGTGATCGAGGAAGAACACACACTAGAGGTTCACACATGCAATCTTTTATTAAGTGTGTTGTTTTCAAGAAAAGACAGTAGAGACTTGCAGAGCCTGTCCGAACGCTTGCTCACGAACTTGTTTTTCTGCTGTATAAAATACGTGCTGTATTAGCGGCAGCACCGTATAAGATATTTGTATCGTGCTGAATTAGCGGCAACACGATCTTTAAAGTGGTAGCTTGCTTCCCAACAAGCTAATGCGCTAATACTTTTAGATTATTTGATTATTCAACCTTAAAACTTTTAAAACCTGCATTGGCTTCCTTGTCGGGACAGATTGTAGAACTACAAGCCTAGGATCTAACTGACTGTGCCCTTGGTAGTTAGAATAGATCCGATTGTGCCTAGCTCAATCGTAGTGGAATCAGAAAAGAAAAAAATCCAACAGACCAGCACCTCAACCGGCCTGCAGCTACAGCCTTTGTTGCCTTCCTTGCCTTTTGATCAGATCAGCTCAACAGCCACTTTCAGAAGGAAATTAACAGATCCCTGGCCACAACTCACCCCACCTCGTTTCTCATCTCTGACTTTTCTGTATAAGGTATTGAATTACTAAATCGGGTGTAATAAAGTACACACCGGCATATACAAAATGGATATGCCTCCCACGAACACTAAGAATCAATGGTACGAATATACGATGGTACAATCCAAAGGTGCGCACATTAAGTGACAAACAGGGCGCAATTGTGGGATAGTACCATAAGTATATCATACATATGCTTCGGGGATATCGATCGTTACTTAAAGCACTGTACAGAGGTACGAGCTTTAAGTAAATGTATGACAATTGTTAACACGATCGATAGTACAACAATTGTTAACACCATCGATACCCCCCACAAAAAGAGACTTCCGATTAGCAATTGGGAGATTAATATGGTCCAGAAACAATCCGATTATAATCTTATCGATAACTCTTTCCAACACCGTAAAATAAATCGAAATAACAATCTAACTACATAACCTAAAAACGTTTACGACTTTGGTCTTATTAGTTATCGATAAGATTACAACCTGATGCCAGAGGGAACACCACCATCAATGAAACAAAGTCCAGCGGCTCAAATGAGAAAAATTTCAACTTCTATGCAAAACAAAACGAATTTATGAGAATGATTAAGAATTCAGGATCAGTCACACTGTCCTCTTTTCAACCTGACAAAGCGAAGACCCCCAAATCAAGTCAAACTCCATCTGCTCTACCTTCTGCAACACCCTCGATGGTGCCATCTTATGCACCTTCTGAAGACCCTTCACGCGCACCTTCAGCAGTGCCATCTGGAGCTCCATCAGAAGTTCATTCAGAAGCTCCATCCTTACTACCATCAGGGCATCCCTCAGATAGACCTTCTAGCAAACCTTCTGGAGCCCCTTCAAGTTTGCCATCAGAATCACCTTCTATGTTGCAATCAGGGTCTCCATCAGCAGGGCCATCTGGAGCTCCATCAGAAGTTCCATCAGCAGTACCATCCCTATTTCCATCAGGTTCTCCATCAGCAGTACCGTCTGCAGCTCCATCAGAAGTCCCATCAGAAGCTCCATCAGAAGTACCATCCTTACTTCCATCCGCGCATCCCTCAGATAGACCTTCTACCAAACCTTCTGGAGCCCCTTCAAGGTTGCAATCAGAATCACCTTCTGTATTGCCATCAGGGTCTCCATCAGCAGTTAGGAATGGGGTTAGGGTTGGGGTTAGTGTGTTTGATGTATGAAATCTTGGATAGTTGTCATTCTAGTGTTTGTGTGATTGATTTGTTCATAATGCTGATGAGTGATCTCAATGATTTTGTGTTGTGCTTTGGTGGTATGTGCTTGCAGCTTACAGTCAATTGACTGGAACTATTCCTTCTGAGATTGGGTTGATGACAAGTTTGGAATATCTAAGATTGGGTGAGTGTGAAAGTAGTGATGTGTGTTTGATGTGTGAAAGCTTGGATAGTTGTCATTCTAGTGTTTGTGTGATCGATTTGTTTGTAATGCTGATGATTGATCTCAATGATTTTGTGTTGTGATTTGGTGGTATGCGCTTGCAGCTTACAATCAATTGACTGGAACTATTCCTTCTGAGATTGGGTTGTTGACAAGCTTGACAACGCTTGGTTTGTGTGAGTGTAGAAGTAGTGATGTGTGTTTGATGTGTGAAAGCTTGGATGGTTGTCATTCTAGTGTTTGTGTGATCGAATTGTTTGTAATGCTGATGATTGATCTCAATGATTTTGTGTTGTGCTTTGGTGGTATGTGCTTGCAGCTTACACTCAATTGACTGGAACTATTCCTTCTGCGATTGGGTTGTTGACAAGCTTGACAACGCTTTATTTGTGTGAGTGTAGAAGTAGGTGATGTGTGTTTGATGTGTGAAAGCTTGGATGGTTGTCATTCTAGTGTTTGTGTGATCGATTTGTTTGTAATGCTGATGAGCGATCTCAATGATTTTGTGTTGTGCTTTGGTGGTATGTGCTTGCAGATTACAATCAATTGACTGGAACTATTCCTTCTGAGATTGGGTTGATTGACGAGCTTGGACATATGCTTAGCTTTGTGTAAGTGTAGAAGTAGTGATGTGTGTTTGATGTGTGAAAGCTTGGATGGTTGTCATTCTAGTGTTTGTGTGATCGATTTGTTCGTAATGCTGATGATTGATCTCAATGATTTTGTGTTGTGCTTTGGTGGTATGTGCTTGCAGATTACAATCAATTGACTGAAACTATTCCTTCTGCGATTGGGTTGTTGACAAACTTGACAACACTTTATTTGTGTGAGTGTAGAAGTAGTGATGTGTGTTTGATGCGTGAAATCTTGGATAGTTGTCATTCTAGTGTTTGTGTGATCGATTTGTTCGTAATGCTGATGAGTGATCTCAATGATTTTGTGTTGTGCTTTGGTGGTATGTGCTTGCAGCTTCCAATCGAATTAACTGAAACTATTCCTTCTGCGATTGGGTTTTTGACAAACTTGACAATGCTTGATTTGTGTGAGTGTAGAAGTAGTGATGTGTGTTTGATGTGTGAAATCTTGGATAGTTGTCATTCTAGTGTTTGTGTGATTGATTTGTTCGTAATGCTGATGATTGATCTCAATGACTTTGTGTTGTGCTTTGGTGGTATGTGCTTGCAGCTTCCAATCAATTGACTGAAACTATTCCTTCTGAGGTTGGGATACATGTGGCAAGCTTGCTTTCAAGTGCCCTGGCCACATCTGATCAAGATGTAAATGGATTATCAGGGTCCCTGGCCACAATTACCCCCACCTCGTCTTTCAGTTCTCATTTTTCTGTATTGGGCACCTTCTGGTCATCGGATCAAGATGTAAATGAATTGTCAGGGTCCCTGGCCACAACGCCCCCCACCTCGTCTCTCAGTTCTGATTTTTCTGTTTCAGGCACGTTTAGGTCATCCAATCAAGATGTAAATGAAGTGTCAGGATCCTATTAAATTCCTTTCCTGTCCACCCATCGCATCTAAAGTGCGACCATCATTCTTACGTTCGAATTGATACCTAGCGATCGAAGCGCAGTCATTCTTATGTTTGGATCGATACTTCGTGATCGAAGCGCAGTCATTCTTACGTTCGGATCGATACTTAGTGATCGAGGAAGAACACACACTAGAGGTTCACACATGCAATCTTTTATTAAGTGTGTTGTTTTCAAGAAAAGACAGTAGAGACTTGCAGAGCCTGTCCGAACGCTTGCTCACGAACTTGTTTTTCTGCTGTATAAAAATAAGTGCTGTATTAGCGGCAGCACCGTATAAGATATTTGTATCGTGCTGTATTAGCGGCAACACGATCTTTAAAGCGGTAGCTTGCTTCCCAACAAGCTAATGCGCTTATACTTTTAGATTATTTGATTATTCAACCTTAAAACTGTTAAAACCTGCATTGGCTCCCTTGTCGGGACAGATTGTAGAACTACAAGCCTAGGATCTAACTGACTGTGCCCTTGGTAGTTAGAATAGATACAGTGCCACCAGGTGCTCAAGCTTAGTCTGAAGGGGAAACACACCATCAGTAGCAAAGGCATGTTTTACCCGCTTGAGATAGCGCTGCCAAAGGTGAGGGTGGGAAGATTTCAGGCGAGAAATAGAGGAGCGCACAGGAGGTGGAAGATATTTGCCCAAGATACTGCCATTACACACTTCGATCCAGAGCAAGCGATGGTCAGAAACCATGCCGTGCTCACCATCAAGAGCACAGTAACCAGCTCGGACGACATCAACATGCTCAGTAGTCCAAATGGCATCAATGGGAGTCCTGGTAGTATTGCGATTGTGGGTGGCAGGAGGAGAAGTTGAAGGGTGGGTAGTCAAGATGGCATCCTTGAAGCCGAGCGCTTGGAGCTCAGAGGAAAGACCGTCAGACCGGACATCAGAATTATGGTCAATCCCTAAAATGACGGAGTCACCAGCCTCTAAGCAAGCCTGAAGGGCAGCTGTGAGGTCACGTCAAAAGAGAATGCGAGGGTTGGGACAGCGAAGATCCTCCTCAGCCTGGAAGTAACGACAGTGTTGGTTCCAAACAGAGCCAAGGTCCCTGTCATTTTCTACAGGGCAGTAGGCAAAGTAGGCAAAAAGATGGTAACCGTAGATTGAGCCCTTCCCTGAAACCTAACGAAGGTCCACCGGCCAAGCCCCGATGGATCAGCACCGTGGGCAAGCTTGTGAGAATGAAAGAGCCGGTCAATGGTAAACCCCGTACTCCCAGGGATGCGCCAAGTGCCGGTGGACGCCTCATGCTTGTTGCTAGCAAGGAAGGTGAAGCTGGAAGGGTAGGCCTGTTTGATGCGAGAGTGGAAGAGATCACAGAGGGGGAGCTGAGGTTCATTCAGACAATGCTCTGCATAGAGGGCAACCCCAGCTTTACTTTGAGCAACACGCCGAGAGTTGTGACGGGAGCGAGACATGAAGGCTGACTTCCGCTGGGGACCAATATTTTGGAAGGTAATGAGAGTAGAGTTTGATGACGGAGACTGGGGAAAGGGATGGCCAAAAGCATCAGAATCTTTAGTCACAAGGATGTCCCCATGAAGACTGGATTGTGCTAGGCGGGAAACAGAAGGAGGCGAGGAATGGGAAGAAGGACTGGAGGAATCCAGGTGGGAATTAGAGTTGGAGGGCAACCCACAGTGCCCTGTACGAGATATCCTAACCATGATCAGACGCATACCGTGTCTGTCGCACGGAAGAGGAAGCTTGTGAGGCATAGGTGTGGAGCACGGAAGTCCACAGCAGGTGCTGTGCCAGTAGTGGCAGCACAGGAAGCAACACGAGGAGAAGAATTGGCACTGGATGCAACCAGGAGTGAAGCACTGGAAAGCATGCCAAGGGCACTGCTGGGGGAAGCACTTGAAAGCAAACCAAGTGCATTGCTGGAGGAAGTGCTGGGAGTGGCGCCTGGTGCAGTGCTAGGAGAAACACTGGCTGCAGATTAGGGTGAAACACTGGGAGCACCAGTTGATGCATCACTAGGTGGAACACAGGAGGCAACCCGAGGTGAAGCACTGGAAAGCAAACCAAATGCATTGCTGAAAGAAGCGCGGGGAGTGTCGCCTGGTGCAGTGCTAGGAGAAACACTGGGTGAAGATCAGGGTGAAACACTGGGAGCACCAGTTGATGCATCACTAGGTGGAACACAGGAGGCAACCCGAGGTGAGGCACTGGAAAGCAGAACAAATGCATTGCTGAAGGAAGCACTGGGAGTGTCGCCTGGTGCAGTGCTAGGAGAAACACTGGGTGAAGATCAGGGTGAAACACTGGGAGCACCAGTTGATGCATCACTAGGTGGAACACAGGAGGCAACCCGAGGTGAGGCACTGGAAAGCAGAACAAATGCATTGCTGAAGGAAGCACTGGGAGTGTCGCCTGGTGCAGTGCTAGGAGAAACACTGGGTGCAGAGCAGGGTGAAACACTGATAGCACCAGTTGATGCAGCACTGGGTGGAACACTGGAGGCAACCCTGGGTGAGGCACTGGAAAGCAAACCAAATGCAATTGCTGAAAGAAGCGCGGGGAGTGTCGCCTGGTGCAGTGCTAGGAGAAACACTGGGTGAAGATCAGGGTGAAACACTGGGAGCACCAGTTGATGCATCACTAGGTGGAACACAGGAGGCAACCCGAGGTGAGGCACTGGAAAGCAGAACAAATGCATTGCTGAAGGAAGCACTGGGAGTGTCGCCTGGTGCAGTGCTAGGAGAAACACTGGGTGCAGAGCAGGGTGAAACACTGATAGCACCAGTTGATGCAGCACTGGGTGGAACACTGGAGGCAACCCTGGGTGAGGCACTGGAAAGCAAACCAAATGCATTGCTGAAAGAAGCGCGGGGAGTGTCGCATGGTGCAGTGCTAGGAGAAACACTGGGTGAAGATCAGGGTGAAACACTGGGAGCACCGGTTGATGAATCACTAGGTGGAACCCAGTAGGCAACCCGAGGTGAAGCACTGGAAAGCAGACCAAATGCATTGCTGAAGGAAGCACTGGGAGTGTCGCCTGGTGCAGTGCTAGGAGAAACACTGGGTGCAGATCAGGGTGAAACTTTGATAGCACCAGTTGATGCAGCACTGGGTGGATCACTGGAGGCACCCCGAGGTGGAGCACCACCTTGGGCAGTGCGAGGAGAAACACTGGGTGAAGATCAGGGTGAAACACTGGGAGCACCAGTTGATGCAGCACTGGGTGGAACACTGGAGGCAACCCTGGGTGAGGCACTGGAAAGCAAACCAAATGCATTGCAGAAAGAAGCACGGGGAGTGTCGCCTGGTGCAGTGCTAGAAGAAACACTGGGTGCAGATCAGGGGGAAAAACGGGGATATCATTGTGAGTCAACACTAAGCGCAGCACTGAGGGTAGTTCTGGGTGAAGCACTGGGGGGCAAACCAAATGCATTACTGGATTAAGCACGGGGAGTGTCTCCTGGTGAAGTGCGAGGAGAAACACTGGGTGCAGATCAGGGTGAAACACTGGGAGCACCAGTTCACACAGCACTAGGGTGAACACTGGAGACAACCCTAGGTGAGGCACTTGAAAGCAAACCAAGTGCATTGCTGGAGGAAGCACTGGGAGTGGCACCTGATGCAGTGCTAGGAGAAACACTGGCTGCAGATTAGGGTGAAACACTGGGAGCACCAGTTGATGCATCACTAGGTGGAACACAGGAGGCAACCCGAGGTGAAGCACTGGAAAGCAAACCAAATGCATTGCTGAAAGAAGCGCGGGGAGTGTCGCCTGGTGCAGTGCTAGGAGAAACACTGGGTGAAGATCAGGGTGAAACACTGGGAGCACCAGTTGATGCATCACTAGGTGGAACACAGGAGGCAACCCGAGGTGAGGCACTGGAAAGCAGAACAAATGCATTGCTGAAGGAAGCACTGGGAGTGTCGCCTGGTGCAGTGCTAGGAGAAACACTGGGTGAAGATCAGGGTGAAACACTGGGAGCACCAGTTGATGCATCACTAGGTGGAACACAGGAGGCAACCCGAGGTGAGGCACTGGAAAGCAGAACAAATGCATTGCTGAAGGAAGCACTGGGAGTGTCGCCTGGTGCAGTGCTAGGAGAAACACTGGGTGCAGAGCAGGGTGAAACACTGATAGCACCAGTTGATGCAGCACTGGGTGGAACACTGGAGGCAACCCTGGGTGAGGCACTGGAAAGCAAACCAAATGCAATGCTGAAAGAAGCGCGGGGAGTGTCGCCTGGTGCAGTGCTAGGAGAAACACTGGGTGAAGATCAGGGTGAAACACTGGGAGCACCAGTTGATGCATCACTAGGTGGAACACAGGAGGCAACCCGAGGTGAGGCACTGGAAAGCAGAACAAATGCATTGCTGAAGGAAGCACTGGGAGTGTCGCCTGGTGCAGTGCTAGGAGAAACACTGGGTGCAGAGCAGGGTGAAACACTGATAGCACCAGTTGATGCAGCACTGGGTGGAACACTGGAGGCAACCCTGGGTGAGGCACTGGAAAGCAAACCAAATGCATTGCTGAAAGAAGCGCGGGGAGTGTCGCATGGTGCAGTGCTAGGAGAAACACTGGGTGAAGATCAGGGTGAAACACTGGGAGCACCGGTTGATGAATCACTAGGTGGAACCCAGTAGGCAACCCGAGGTGAAGCACTGGAAAGCAGACCAAATGCATTGCTGAAGGAAGCACTGGGAGTGTCGCCTGGTGCAGTGCTAGGAGAAACACTGGGTGCAGATCAGGGTGAAACTTTGATAGCACCAGTTGATGCAGCACTGGGTGGATCACTGGAGGCACCCCGAGGTGGAGCACCACCTTGGGCAGTGCGAGGAGAAACACTGGGTGAAGATCAGGGTGAAACACTGGGAGCACCAGTTGATGCAGCACTGGGTGGAACACTGGAGGCAACCCTGGGTGAGGCACTGGAAAGCAAACCAAATGCATTGCAGAAAGAAGCACGGGGAGTGTCGCCTGGTGCAGTGCTAGAAGAAACACTGGGTGCAGATCAGGGGGAAAAACGGGGATATCATTGTGAGTCAACACTAAGCGCAGCACTGAGGGTAGTTCTGGGTGAAGCACTGGGGGGCAAACCAAATGCATTACTGGATTAAGCACGGGGAGTGTCTCCTGGTGAAGTGCGAGGAGAAACACTGGGTGCAGATCAGGGTGAAACACTGGGAGCACCAGTTCACACAGCACTAGGGTGAACACTGGAGACAACCCTAGGTGAGGCACTTGAAAGCAAACCAAGTGCATTGCTGGAGGAAGCACTGGGAGTGGCACCTGATGCAGTGCTAGGAGAAACACTGGCTGCAGATTAGGGTGAAACACTGGGAGCACCAGGTGATGCATCACTAGGTGGAACACAGGAGCCAACCCGAGGTGAGGCACTGGAAAGCAAGCAAAATGCATTGCTGGAGGAAGCACTGGGAGTGTCTCCTGGTGCAGCGCTAGGAGAAACACTGGGTGCAGATCAGGGTGAAACTTTGATAGCACCAGTTGATGCAGCACTGGGTGGAACACTGGAGGCAACCCGAGGTGGAGCACTGGAAAGCACACCAAATACATTGCTGGAGGAAGTGCTGGGAGTGTCGCCCTGTGCAGTGCTAGGAGAAACACTGGGTGAAGATCAGGGTGATAACACTGGGAGCACCAGTTGATGCATCACTAGGTGGAACCCAGGAGGCAACCCGAGGTGAAGCCCTGGAAAGCAGAACAAATGCATTGCTGAAGGAAGCACTGGGAGTGTCGCCTGGTGCAGTGCTAGGAGAAACACTGGGTGCAGAGCAGGGTGAAACTTTGATGGCACCAGTTGATGCAGCACTGGGTGGAACACTGGAGGCACCCCGAGGTGGGGCACTGGAAAGCAAACCAAAGGCATTGCTGGAGGAAAGACTAAGGTTGTCGCCTTGTGCAGTGCTAGGAGAAACACTGGGTGAAGATCAGGGTGAAACACTGGGAGCACCAGTTGATGCATCACTAGGTGGAACACAGGAGGCAACCCGAGGTGAAGCACTGGAAAGCAAACCAAATGCAATGCTGAAAGAAGCACTGGGAGTGTCGCCTGGTGCAGTGCTAGGAGAAACACTGGGTGGAGATCAGGGTGAAACACTAGGATAACCTGGTGATTCAACACTAAGCGCAGAACTGAGGGTAGTCCTGGGTGAAGCACTGGGGGGCAAACCAAATGCATTGCTGGAGGAAGCACTGGGAGCGTCGCCTGGTGCAGTGCTAGGAGAAACACTAAGTGCAGATCAGTGTGAAACACTGATAGCACCAATTGATGCAGCACTTGGAGGAGCACTGGAGGCAACCTGCTGAGGTGAAGCACTGGAAAGCAGACCAAATGCATTGCTGAAGGAAGGACTGGGAGTGTCGCCTGGTGCAGTGCAAGGAGAAACACTGGGTGAAGATCAGGGTGAAACACTGGGAGCACCAGTTGATGCATCACTAGGTGGAACCCAGGAGGCAACCCGAGGTGAAGCACTGGAAAGCAAACCAAATGCATTGCTGGAGGAAGCACTGGGAGTGTCGCCTGGTGCAGTCCGGGGAGAAACACTGGGTGCAGATCAGGGGGAAAAATGGGGATATCCTGGTGATTCAACACTAAGCGCAGCACTGAGGGTAGTCCTGGGTGAAGCACTGGGGGGCAAACCAAATGCATTGCTGGAGGAAGCACAAGGAGTGTCCCCTGGTGCAGTGCTAAGAGAAACACTGGGTGCAGATCACGGTGAAACACTGGGAGCACCAGTTCACACCGCACTAGGGGGAATACAGGAGGCAACCCTAGCTGAAGCACCGGAAAGCAGACCAAAGGCATTGCTGGAGGAAGCACTGCAAGTGGCGCCTGGTGCAGTGCTAGGAGAAACGCTGGGTGCAAATCAGGGTGAAACACTGTTAGCACCAGTTGATGCAGCACTAAGTGGAACACTGGAGGCAACCCGAGGTGTAGCACTGAAAAGCAAACCAAATGCATTGCTGGAGGAAGCTCTGGGAGTGTCGCCTTGTGCAGTGCTAGGAGAAAAACTGGGTGAAGATCAGGGTGAAACACTGGGATAACCTGGTGATTCAACACTAAGCGCAGCACTGAGGGTAGTCCTGGGTGAAGCACTGGGGGGCAATCCAAATGCATTGCTGGATTAAGCACGGGGAGTGTCGCCTGGTGCAGTGCTAGGAGAAACACTAAGTGCAGATCAGGGTGAAACACCGATAGCACCAGTTGGTGCAGCACGTGGGGGAACACAGGAGGCAACCCTGGGTGAAGCACTGGAAAGCAAACCAAATGCATTGCTGGAGGAGGCGCTGGGAGTGTCGCCTGGTGCATTGCGAGGAGAAACACTGGGTGCAGAGCAGGGTGAAACACTGGGAGCACCAGTTGATGCAGCACTAGGTGGAACACTGGAGGCAACCCTAGGTGAAGCACTGGAAAGCAAACCAAATGGATTGCTGGAGGAAGCACTGGGAGTGGCGCCTGGTGCAGTGCTAGGAGGAACACTGGGTGCAGAGCAGGGTGGAATGATGGGATCACGAGGTGGAGCCGCGCTGGGTGTAACAGTGGAAGCAACCCTGGGTGAAGCACTGGGAAGCACTCCAAAGGCGTAACGGGGAAGAGCACCTGAAGGAACACCCGGTGCAGGGCTAGGAGAAACACGGTGGGGAAGACAAGTCGGGAAGCAGGAGGAGCGGAAGAAGAAAAAGGTTGACTGAGGGATGCAGAGGTGGAATTTGGAGAAGGAGGCATTCCACCAGGCCAGAAGCAAGGGTTCCTAACCATGGTCAGAGGCATACCGTGTCTGTCGCACGGAGAGGAGAGAAGCCGGAGCAGAGCTGGTTGAGGCATTGGTATGGCTCAGCTCGCTGATACTGGCGTCGGTGCCGGGAGAAAAAGCTATGGAGGTGAAATCAGAGCAGAGAGGAGAGTTGAGGGCGGTGGGGAGTGTGCTAGCGGGGGACAAACATGGCAACGCCTTCAAGAGGGGCAGCAGTCGGAGGGGCACCCAGAACAGAAGTGATGTTGGAAGTGCCGGTTGCAAGAGTAGACATGGACTGGCCATCATCAAAGCCACACCCAGCGCTGTCCTCACGAACCTGAAAGGAGAAGTGCATATCCAGGTCAAAAGTAACAGCGTTGGAAGTGGAGTCAATGGACAGGTCATCATCCACGAGTTCCCAATCACAGACTTCACCACAACCAAAGAAGGGCAAAGCATCCTCCGGCTCCTGGTCCGGTGCAGGGGCATTTTCAACAACCCGTCCTTCAGTGGGATCCCAATGAAAGTCCTCCAACTCAGTGAGACACTCAGTAGAGAACCATTGGCGAACACAAGAGCCATACCGGGCCTCCAGGAAGATGGGAAGAAAGGACAGCATGGTTTGAGCTTCAGCCGAGGTAGTAGTGTTGTACAGGGCCAGAATTTCACCACGGTAGGAGCTGGTGTCAACAGAGAGAAACAATGGCCATGACCAGTTGTCCCTAGTACGGATGCCCAGAAGAACACGTCGCAAGGTGGTAGCACCCAGTCCCTGACCCAAATCTACAGGAAGATCCAGGTCAACCACACCTAGAACAGAGGCAGTTTCATGGGTCTGGATGAACTTGGCTTGACGGTGCTTAGCTTGACGAAGGGTCTTCAGCTTGGAAGGAGAAAGGCAGCGGTCAGAAGGCTTGGTAGCAGTCTCAATAAACTTGTAGAATTTGCCATCAGGAAGGGAGGCTATATCAGACGCAGAGCAGCGATTGAACTGAGCCTTCAATAGCTTGACAGTCTGAGAACGCTTAGTAGAATCACACAAGATGTGGGCAGCTGGGACAGGAGAGGGGTCAGGGGTTCGTGAATTGTCGAGCCGAATGTTCTTCCGGATGACAGCAATAGGGAAGGCTTGAAACCGAGGATGGGTCTGGAGCAGTGCATTGTAATGATTAAGATCAAAACTCTGCATATAGGAACCGAGCAGGAAACCACAGGTGCCAGTAGTGGAGGCTTGGATATGATTGTACTTGAAGTCCATTTCATGGTCCTGGAGGCGCTGAAGGAGAGTGTCAGACAAGAGAGCATCCACTGGGACACTGTGTCCAATGTAGAACCGAAGGTGGGGTGCAGCGCGAACCCGGAGCCAGAGGGAAGCAACATAGAGCTCAAGAGTGCGCCGGTCAGGCAGGGTAGACCAGAGTTTGGGGACGGGCTTAGCCTTGGGGTTAATGCTGGCGTGGGAAGGAAAGACATAGAGGACCAGCTTCCGGTCCACCGACCAGAGCAAGCTGAGTGCATCAGTCAGGGACTCCAGCATTTTGTCATACAAATCACTAGGGCGGGGTGACATCAGCCGGGGGAGAGACAGAGTGAAGTAGGAGCTGTAGGAGCACTTGGTACCTTCAGTGACATCAACCGGAGCCCTGGAATCACTGGAGCAAACCCCACGCCGTTGAAGAAAGTGACCAACAGAAGAAGAAAGGACAGAAGCAGCACCAACAGAAGGAAAAAAAAGAGACAGACCAAGAACCCGGCACCGGGGTTGAAGAGGCAGAGGCAGCTGAAGGAGCAGGGGCAGGGGGCTTAGTCTTGAAGAACCAACGAGAGCCGAGAACCCGGTTGGCAGACAGCCACACCAGCCCTTCAGTGCTAGGCATAAGGTTGCCTTCACAGTACAGGGCATCAAAGCATCCGGGAGACATTTTAGCGAGACCAATGAGACATTTCTGGAGGGCTTGGCCGGGAGGGGATTTGGTCCACGCAGCAGAGCCTTGGAAGCAAGCCAAAGCCAGGGAAACCAGAGACTCCACAGTAGCGGTCCTCCAATCAGAATCAGCGGGATTGACCAAGGCATACACCGGGGCAACTGAGAGACGGCACACATCATGAATGGATTTCTTGTCACGGCCATCCTTCTTGCTGAAGAAGTGGGTAGGACTGGGAGAGGCATTCCAAACCCAGGTCTGCGCTGGAGACTTCCGGAGGCGGTGGATGAAAGATGGGGTAGGGAAACGGCCATCACCATAGAAACGCCACAGGAAGGAAGCAGAGTGGGCCTGATTGGCAGCGGCCAGAGCCTGTTTACGAAGTGCTTGACGATCCAAGCTGGGGGAGGGAGTCAGGGAGGGGGACGGCTGGAGGAGAGACTGCTTAAGAGCTGGGGTAGGGGCGGGACAAGCGGCAGATGGGGCTGGCTGCTGAAGAGCTGAGGGAGTAAGGACAAGCTGCTTGAGAGCGGGAGGCTGAAGGGGGGGAGACTGAAGGGCTGGCTTCTTAGAATCCTGACGAGGAGCAGGCTTTGTAGCAGACTGAGTAGAGGAGGCCACAGAGGAATCAGAGGAAGAGACAGACGTGGAGGTAACAGAGGATTGGCTGGCTGAGGAAGAGGAACAAGCAGACAGAGATGCATCTTTCAGGGGGCGAAGAGAGGAAGGAGAAGGAGTGGCCTGGGTAGGAGCTGGGGTAGGGTGGAGGACTTCTTCAGATGGGCGCGCTTGGGGTAGCGAGAGCCAGATGCAGAGGAGCAGGCAGATGAAGAAGATAGAGAGGGTGTGGACTGGAGTCTTTTCTTGGGGGAAGAAGCAGAGGAGCGGCCCTCACGAGGCTGAGTAGGGGTAGTGGGAGTAGGCATGCTGGGAATTGGTGGATGGAACCAATCAAGCAAGCGATGAAGCGGCTGTAAGAGTGCTGGTAGAAGGGGCGAGCGATTCAATGAAGCAGTTGGCGTCGGTCGGTACGAGTCGATGAAGCAGGCAAGGCGTCAGACGGTACGGTGATAGTAGTGCTTAGAGCAGGCAAATGAAGTGTCTGTAACAAGATGTGTTATCGGAGCAGAGGTGGAACGACGGTGGGTGTAACTGTTGGATGAGGCGATCAATGAGGGTGCTGGAGCGTCGGCTGTCAAGCGTGTCGATGGATGCAAGCAAGAAGGAAGCGGCGGCGGCTGTTGGAATGTGTGCAGCTGCGATCGGACATCGGAGTGCAAGAGCAGATAAGTAGAGCAAAGGAGCAGCTGGGGAGGGTGCATTCGATTTGATGGAGCTGCGAGTGGATGATGCAGGCAATGGCAGCGGCGAGGTGGCGTCGGCCTTTGCTGTGTAGATAGGGGGGATAAACAGCTGTCGGGGTTGTTTGCGGATACAGAGACACGTGTTGGCTGCTACGCTACGTAAAAACCGTACTGGAGACCGCGTAGAAAATTATGTGTTGGACCGGAAACCCAAATGTCGGTGAGTGAAAAACAGCCAAAGCAACCAAAGGACGCAACAGTCAAACAACCAAACCAATAGCAACACCAGAAGGCACAAGTTGCGGATGGTAGGTGTGGGGCCTGGGATCTGTATTGACAAAGGGGAAAAGGGGGAAAAAGAGTAGAAGGAATTCTGTGTCGAAGGCTACGTGTTTTAAGTACTGGAAATTCGGAACGTCGGACAACATTGCGAGACGCGAATATTGTGCTACCAACTACCTGTAATCTACATTACTAAGGTCTGTCTTGCTGTATCTGAACAAGTTCACAGTAAGAAGAGATCCGGCGTTTCCATAGTCTTGCCTGTAGTCCGATTATCCGTTGTCGAAAAATATCCAACCACAATTGTCACGCGTAGAGTACAATCGTTCGTCTACTAACACATTAACACAGCGGTGCTGTTCTTCAGAAGCCTGCAAGCCACCTTGGAGCTTGCGACTGTTAATCTATTATTTTCCTTCTGAATCCGGTCCGTTGAGAGTCTGATTCAAAGGCTTCTGAAGAACAGCAACGCTGTGTTAATGTGTTAGTAGACGAACGATTGTACTCTACGCGTGGCAATTGTGGTTGGATACTTTGGCAACAGATAATCAGACTACAGACGAGACTATGGAAACGCTAGATCTCTTCTTACTGTGAGCTTATTCAGATACAGTGAGACAGACCTTAGTAATGTAGATTACAGGTAGTTGGTAGCAACTAGTGTGAATTTTGGGATATAAATCAGTTGAATGTTAAAAGTATGAGATAAAGTGAAATCTTGCTGAAACGCAAGATATCTCTTTTATTGAGGTGAAATACGTTGCAACTGCTGTTGCGTAATGATGAGGTTACTCGCTGATTATTTCCGTACATGCATTGGTTGTTGACCGTATATATCTGTGTGTATATATATATATATATTGTGTGAGGATCACACGCCAACGGTTTTCTTCTCTTGTTCCGTTAGGAAGACTCCATGATATGTTTATCATTAAAATCAGGAATTGCTCCCGTAGCTCGTGTGATACTTTATAAAATCAGAGTTTGCTCACCAAAGAACAATGGCAATATTATAAAACAGAGATTGCTCACCGTCAATGCGCAATGGGAATCAATGCTCCGTGGGAATCGATATGCCGTGGGAATTGATTACTTTGGTTGATACGGGACTCATTTATTGGATTACTAAATCAAGCGTGATGACGTACGCGCGAATATTCTTAACGTACACGGTACAAAAAGGTACACAGTACAAAAGAGGTACGATTCCAAGGTGAGCGCAATAAGTAAAAGTGAGACGCAACCAATGGCATGAGGACCGTAAGTAAATTATACATAAGCGCTGGTGAGTATCGATCGATACTTAAAGCACTGAGCAGAGGTATGCAATATGGGTATCGAACGGTACATAATATGGGAATCGAACTCACGATGAAACACGGGTGGTACGTGTATCCCCACACAAAGAAACAACAAATTAGTAATTGGGAGATTAAAATGGTCCAGAAACAATCCGATCATAATCTTATCGATAACTCTTTCCAACACCGTAAAATCGAACAAAATAACGTAAATACTCAAAGTAACAAATTAATCAAATAACGCTTTACAGCTTTGGTCTTATTAGTTATTGATAAGATTAACACACCCCAATGCCAGAGGGAACACAAACCGAAGGAAACCACAGCCCCACAACAAGAGGAGTTACCCCCGACACCAGCATCGACACTTCCAGAACCATAGGCTCCACCGCAATCCGTAATCTGAGAGATCAACTGGAAGAGCTCAAACTGTACAACCGGGATATACTTGAGTACACTGAAGAACAAAACACACAATTACAAACACAGAATAGATTGCTATACGACTATACCAAGGACAGTGAAGATAGTGATACTGATGACAAGATGTCCAAGAAGAAGGACTACGCGACACTCAAGGACCACTTGGATGAGACACTAGTGAAACCGGTCGCTGTACCATCGAGCATAGATGTATACAAATTCAAGAAAGCACTAGCAAATGCATTAGCCGAAGTACCATCCATTAAGTACATATAGGGAGGAGGGTACGCCTTCCTACTGGAAACAGAAGCACAATACCACTCAAGGGACCCTCATGCACCGTTCCCCAAGGCACCGAGGGAACCACAAGAACTCGACAGTACAATCGAACTCACTTCAGACGCATACAAGCTGTGGAAGCGGAGCCGGGCCCTATATATAGAATGGAACAAGTACGACAGGGAGGCGCTACTGATTACAGACAGGAAAATCCCCAACATGCTAGGGGATCTGAAGGACCCGGGCTCGGATGCCTTCCCCCGTGGAACCACAGTGCTCGCGGCCTTCCAGGTCATGGAGGAAGACCTATGCACGACCGCCGCACAGCATCAACTCACGCGAGAGCTCACCAAGAAAATGAATGCTTTGACATACACACCGAGCCCGATCGGGCCCAAGGAATACTTCCGACAGCTCACTAGATATCAACACCAAATCAACTTACTCCCAGAGACGGCAAATGTGACTGAGGCCCAGATGATCGATAACTCACGGGAGGCATTTGCGCGCAGCAAACACGACCCCATCACACTACACCGAGTAGACGAGGATTGGAAGAAATATCGGGAATCGATGGATAAGAGCGGATTCACCCATTACAAAAAGTTCTGGGGACAACGCTTGAAGGAGCTGTACAGCAGCTACCACAACAATACAACTACAGCAAACCTAGCAGATATTCAGGCTGATCAACGCTTCACCGAGCTTGAAAACAAACAACATGATTTGGCCAATGTATGCTACGAAATCTACTCCCAGGTCACTGAAACAGCAACCGCGGCATCAACGATGACTATGTCCAACCAATGGGAAACAGCAATGGCTGTCCTCCAGGCTGATGTAAACCGCCTCAAGTCAGCGGACACAAACCGCACCACCGGGCCCGTTACATGCCAGCCAATGCTTCTTGAGTGGAAGCAATACAAATATTACTGCCACTCGTGTGGAGTGAATCTCACCCACGACGGCCGAAGTTGCTACAAGCGTCGTAACAAGGCCAATCACCAGGAAGGTGCCACCTTCGACAATCAGATGGGTGGGGCCACCAGGAACACAGACCGGTGGCTGCAGTGGAATAGTCCCAACCCCAACGGAAATGGCCGGACCATGATTGTTGATACGCCCCAGAGATCTTGACGGTGTGGGAGGGACCACAGTAGTAGCATACATAAATCTAGTAATCACGATTCACAATTACTCAGTATCCTACTACGTGATCCCTCGCGTGATATCCTACCTCGGCCATGGCCATCGCGTACGGTTACCTTTGCACACGACGTCGCGTTCCATATCAGGGCCCCACCAGGATATGGGGCCCTGGATTTGGCGGCAACGGACCATTTCGTTCCATCTACGTATCAAGGGGGGGCACACCAAGACACACCAGGAGCGCTGACAGTAGGTTGTGCAAATGGGAGCAAGATGCTATCCACAGCGACAGACCTGTTAGACCTACCCCGGCTCCCCCTCGAGGCCCGCGGGTGTCACAAGTTCAATGAAGTGGAACTGCCCTTGGTCTCAGTGCCCAAACTATGCAGTAACGGGTGCCACGTAGAGTTCTCTAAGGACAACGTGGCCGTTATTGGCCCCACCCAACAAATCATACTCACCGGTCAACGTGACCCCCTAAGGAACCTCTACATGGTTCCCCTCAATCAGCCCGCCCCTCCAAGGGAGACGGCTAAATCTCCAAGGGTGGCAGACCCCCGCAAAACCCGCAAAACGAAAACAAGAGCAGTGCAACCAGCGCCGACCAAAACACTATCGAAAACGAATGTTCAATACACACGGGGGCAGGGGCATACCAGATTCAAGCCATCCCCAAGCTGATCCGCTTCTACCACGCAGCAGCAGCAGGATACCCCACTAAAGAGACGTGGGTCCGCGCCATCGAGCGCGGCTCATTTGCCACGTGGCCAGGCCTCACTGTACAACGTGTCAACCAATACCTCCCACTCACAGAAGAGACAACTATGGGACACCTACAAATGGTTCGACAAGGAATCCAAAGCACACGCAAGCTAAAGAACAAGCCAATGACCGATAAAGGGCCTCCCTGCGTCGACCGAAAGAAGATACATAACGTCTGCGTAGACATAGTATCCACGAATGAAATGCAACCAACCAACCACGCAGGGCCACGTACCAAAGACGAACTGAAGGAACTCATTGCATGGGACCTACCGGGGAGATACCCAGTCACATCACGCCGTGGGCCCCAGTACGTATTCCTCATGTATGACTACGATTCCAACTACATTGACGTGGAACCCATCCAGTCACACAAGAGCAAAGACCTCCTACAGGGATTCACGGCATGCTACGCGCGGATGAAAGAGGACAACGTGAACGCAAAAATAGTACGTATGGACAACGAGACCTCCAAGAACCCAATACAAAATCAATCAATAAGCCAGGAAATGAACGCGAACCTCCAAGGGTGCCGCCTCCGCAACAACGCAGCGCCCGCCGGGGACACCCCTGGGCCGTGGGCACAATCATTAGAAAGAAGTTCAACTCAGGGTGGTATGAAGGGGAAGTCATAAGATATGACCAGACCAATCAATACTACAAAGTAAGATTCACCGATGGGGACATTGCCGACTACACACACAGTGAAGTGTCCCGGTACTACAAGTCCGACCAATGCTACTCAAAACCCAAGCTTAAACCCAAGGCACTAATGGGCATTTACCCGCGTGATCCAGTCCATTTTCCCGTACCTAAACAGGGCCTACGAGCAAACCAATCAGCATATAGGCCCCAACTCGCATGCGGGGGGTCCATATGGGATGATGACTTGAACAAGTGGGCTGCATACCGAGATCTAATCAAGCACCCCAAAGCAGCGATACAGGAATTATGGCTCAAGTCAGGTGAAGACGAGTTCGGCCGACTATTTCAAGGGTTCCAACCCAACAGTGTGGAGGGGATGGATGTATTGGATTGGATCGATAGACATGCAGTGCCCGTCCATAAGAGGGTCACTTATCCCCGATACACAGTCGCCATACGCCCCGAGAAAACTGACCCCTACAGAACACGCATCACAGGAGGAGGAGACCAACTGGAGTACCACGGCGATGTGTCCACCCAAACAGCAAGCATGGAAACCATAAAAACCCATTGGAACAGTGTGGTATCTACCCCAGGGGCTAGGTACTGTACCGGTGACATTTCTAACATGTACTTATGCTCCTCACTCGACGAGCCCGAATTCGTAAAGTTCAGGTGGGACATGATTCCCCCTCGAATCAGGGCCGCTTACAGCCTAGAGGGGCTCAAGCGTGGTGACTACGTCTACGCCAGAATCAAAAAGGCGTGGTATGGGCTCAAACAAAGCGGCAAAATTGCACATGATGACCTAGTAGCGCACCTACAATCATACGGATATCGAAAGGCACCCCATACAGAGGGACTATTCCTCCATGACGAGAGGGACATAAGTTTCACCCTAGTCGTGGATGACTTTGGGATAAAATACGTCCGTCAGGAAGATGTGGATCATCTAGTCGCAGCAGTCGGGACCAAATACACCTTCAAGGTTGACTGGACAGGAAAACAATGCGTGGGGGTCCACCTACGTTGGGACTACAACAAACGCGAGGTCCAATTGTCCATGGATGGTTACGTGGAACAAGCCTTAAAGGAATTTGAACACGTGCGCCCCTCACGTACGTACCCGGGACCATCACGAGCTGACGTGCCAGCGTACGGCGAGAAAATACAGTACGCAAAACTCAAAGATTCAACCACGTTAACAGACAAAGAGATAAAATTCATACAGCAAGTTACCGGAAAATTTCTATTCTATGCGCGGGCAATCGACAACACGATGTTACACGCACTCAACGATATTGCATCAGCCAAGAACAACCAAACCGCGTTAACTGCCACGAAATATTTCCTCAACTATGCAGCATGCAATCCTGACGTCACCATCATCTACCGGGCCAGCGATATGATACTCAGGGTTGACAGTGACGCGGCATACCTTGTGTGTCCGGGCGCCAAGAGCCGAGCAGGAGGATACCACCAAGCACGATACATTCAATGGACCGATCCTAGTGTTGGCCAAGATCATCAAAAATGTGATGGCGTCAGCGGCGGAGGCCGAAGTAGCATCATTATTCCTGAATGCAAGGGAAGCATTACCCATTCGACAATGTCTGATTGAACTAGGCAACCTACAGCCGGCCACACCACTGAAAACAGACAATAACACAGCGGAAGGCATATTAAATAGTACAATCAAACAAAAAAGGTCCAAAGCCATTGATATGCAATTCTATTGGTTAAAAGACAGGGCTAAACAAGAGCAATTCAATATTTTCTGGGAACCGGGAAAACATAATCTGGCTGATTACCCCACCAAACACCATCCTGGCAGCCACCATAAGAAGGTAAGACCGATATATCTGTACGAACCAGATAGTCCAAGGACCATCCAAGGGTGTATTGGATTACTAAATCAAGCGTGATGACGTACGCGCGAATATTCTTAACGTACACGGTACAAAAAGGTACACAGTACAAAAGAGGTACAATTCCAAGGTGAGCGCAATAAGTAAAAGTGAGACGCAACCAATGGCATGAGGACCGTAAGTAAATTATACATAAGCGCTGGTGAGTATCGATCGATACTTAAAGCACTGAGCAGAGGTATGCAATATGGGTATCGAACGGTACATAATATGGGAATCAAACTCACGAATGAAACACGGGCGGTACGTGTATCCCCACACAAAGAAACAACAAATTAGTAATTGGGAGATTAAAATGGTCCAGAAACAATCCGATCATAATCTTATCGATAACTCTTTCCAACACCGTAAAATCGAACAAAATAACGTAAATACTCAAAGTAACAAATTAATCAAATAACGCTTTACAGCTTTGGTCTTATTATCATTGATTCGTACGAATAGAATATCTACCATCAGGTAGCTTCGGTACTTCTGGGCACGAAAGGAATTTAATAGCGTAGAGTACAATCGTTCGTCTACTAACACACTAACGCAGCGTTGCTGTTCTTCAGAAGCCTTTGAATCAGACTCTCAACGGACCGGATTCAGAAGGAAAATAATAGATTAACAATTATTATTTTCCTTCTGAATCCGGTCCATTGAGAGTCTGATTCAAAGGCTTCTGAAGAACAGCAACGCTGCGTTAGTGTGTTAGTAGACGAACGATTGTACTCTATGCATGACAATTGTGGTTGGATACTTTCGGCAACGGATAATCGGACTACAGGCGAGACTATGGAAACGCCATATCTCTTCTTACTGTGAACTTATTCAGATACAGTGAGACAGACCTTAATAATGTAGATTAAAGGTAGTTGGTAGCAACCCCTTGAGTACCATACCGCAAAATCAGCATTATGTCAAGCCTGCTATTCCAGCTTTCAACTACGTCCGAGAACTGTTTCGCGGGGTTCGAATTTAATTCTTGCGCACAAATTTTGTGCGTGATTTTAACACGGCAATATTTCTGGACACCCTGAAATTCGCGCCAATTGTATAAGGGGTATACGTAAACTCAGCACTATTTCTGTGCGCGTGATGCACATTACTCTACTCTCCAATAAAAATAATTTATTTCCGTCTCTAGCAGAACCCAATTATTATTCCGTACGAACAACACTTACTTCTTTTCACGAATAAAAAAGAAATCTTGACTCAGTATTAATTCCAAAATATTAATCTCCCAAATAACAATTTGATTCTGCTCTCCTAATTGTGAATTCTATTTCTCGACTACAATATTCAGTTTTTAAAATGTAGATTCTATTATGCTTGATTTATTCCTATTGCAACGTATTACGAATCCTCCATAATTTCTTATATTCTCAATATTAAGTTCATAATTAGTAGTTGTTTTGTATTATGTATGTACTGTTATTTTCTACATTAATTGAAGGGATATATGGGCATTCATTGATGCTGTTATTGCCGGATCAACATTCATCACTGATGGGTTGGAGTTGTGTTTATTACTCTAGCTTTTGCCGCTGTTTCTACTACTGTGGCCGCAGTTTTGTGTGTGTGCTCAATTTTTGTGTTACTTCAGTTTTTCATGTGTGTGTGGTTTTGGGTGTGTTGTGTATGCTGTGTACCCTGACTTCTTTCATGTGTCTGGCTTGTGTGTGGCCTTTATTTTCTATATAAGTAAAGCATGTACCAGTGCAAGCCACCCCTCCCGCGCCATAATTTTTTCAAAATGGAAATTTTGATTACACGAAGGTTCTTATGTACTTAAATTCCCTACTCATCTGTAGAATCTGATAGCCAGTCGGTGGCTCGACACTGTCCTGGGTCAGCACAGTACCTACCGGTACCTATGTACCCTTTTTGCAAAGTACCCAATGGTGTACCTTTTTGCATGTAGTATCATCTGCAACTAGTAATGCCTGCACACTTATATTTTTGTCTGAGAATAATCCAAAAACAGCACTTCCATTTTGATTAAACAACTTATGAATTAATTTTATTTGACACTCATTAAACTACATTTTTGGTGATTGGATTATAAGTGTTACTCCAATTATGGATAAGATGAAATGTGCCGGAAAAATAAATTGAATTGACCTGATACTTTGGGAGCCATTACCCACTCAGTCAGTGTGTGCCGGATTTGTACCAAAAATACTCTCTTGTCTGCAATTTGGAGAGACAAACCACAACATTTTCTGTATTGTGAGTTTAAATGTTGTTCCCAATATGCATCAGATGAGTCATGAAAAAATTATTCATGGCCTGGACCTGATACTTTTGGAGTCATTACCCAATCAGTCATTTTATGCCCTGGATTTGCACCAAAAATACCCTCTTCTGTGCCATTTGGAGCGATAAATCACAACATTTCCAACATTCTGTGCGGCAAAGTTGTTCCCAATATGCCTTTGATGAGTCATGAGAAATGTATTCATGGCTTGGACGGGATACTTTGGGAGTCATTACCCAATAAGTCAGTTTGTGCCCAGGGATTGCACCCAAAATACCCTCATGTTTGACATTTGGAGAGACAAACCACAACTTTTCCAACATTCTGTGGGGCAAAGTTGTTCCCAATATGTATTTGATTAGTTGTGAGAAATGTATTCATGGCCTGGACCGGATACTTTTGGAGTCATTACCCAATAAGTCAGTTTGTGCCCTGGAATTGCACCCAAAATACACTCATGTTTTCCATTTGGAGAGACAAACCACAACATTTCCAGCATTCTGTTTGTAAAAGTTGTTCCCAATATGCATCAGATGAGTAATGAAAAAAGTATTCATGGCTTGGACCGGATACTTTGTGAGTCATTACCCAATAAGTCAGTTTGTGTCCTGGAATTTCAACAAAAATACCCTCATTTGTGCCGTTTGGAGAGACAAACCCCAACATTTCCAGCATTCTGTTTGTAAAAGTTGTTCCCAATATGCATTTGATGAGTCATGAAAAATATATTCAAGGCCCAGACCAGATACTTTGGGAGTCATTACCCAATAAGTTAGTTTGTGCTCTGGAATTTCACCAAAAATACTCTCATGTTTGCCATTTGGAGAGTCAAACCACAACATTTCCGGGATTTTGTGTGACAAAGTTGTTCCCAATATGCATTTGATGAGTCATGATGAATGTATTCATGGCCCAGTACGGATCATACTTTGGGAGTCATTACCCAATAAGTCAGTTTGTGCCCTGTAATTGCACCAAAAATACCCTAATGTTTGCCATTTGGAGAGTGAAACCACAACATTTTGGGCATTCTGTGGGGCAAAGTTGTTCCCAATATGCATTTGATGAGTCGTGATAAATGTATTCCTGGCTTGGACCTGATACTTTTGGAGTCATTACCCAGCCAATAAGTCACTTTGTGGCCCTGGAATTGCACCCAAAATACCCTCAATGTTTGCCATTTGGAGAGTCAAACCACCACATTTTGGGCATTCTGTGGGGCAAAGTTGTTCCCAATATGCATTTGATGAGTCATGATAAATGTATTCATGGCTTGGACCGGATACTTTTTGAGTCATTACCCAATAAGTCAGTTTGTGCCCTGTAATTGCACCAAAAATACCCTCATGTTTGCCATTTGGAGAGTCAAACCACCACATTTTGGGCATTCTGTGTGACAAAGTTGTTCCCAATATGCATTTGATGAGTCATGATAAATGTATTCATGGCTTGGACCGGATATTTTTGGAGTCATTACCCAATAAGTTAGTTTGTGCCCTGGAATTGCACCCAAAATACCCTCATGTTTGCCATTTGGATAGACAAACCACCACATTTTGGGCATTCTGTGGGGCAAAGTTTTTCCCGATATGCATTTGATGAGTCATGAAAAATATATTCATGACTTGGACCGTATTATACTTTTGGAGTCATTACCCAATAAGTCAGTTTGTGCCCTGTAATTGCACCAAAAATACCCTCATGTTTGCCATTTGGAGAGTGAAACGACAACATTTCTAGCATTTGGTTTGTAAAAGTTGTTCCCAATATGCAATTGATGAGTCATGATGAATGTATTCATGGCTTGGACCGTATACTTTTGGAGTCATTACCCAATAAGTCACTTTGTGCCTTGGAATTGCACCCAAAATACCCTCATGTTTGCCATTTGGAGATTCAAACCACAACATTTCCAGCATTCTGTGTGACAAAGTTGTTCCCAATATGCATTTGATGAGTCATGATAAATGTATTCCTGGCTTGGACCAGATATTTTTGGAGTCATTACCCAATAAGTCAGTTTGTGCCCTTGAATTGCACCCAAAATACCCTAATGTTTGCCATTTGGATAGACAAACCACCACATTTTGGGCATTCTGTGGGGCAAAGTTTTTCCCAATATGCATTTGATGAGTCATGATAAATGTATTCCTGGCTTGGATCGGATACTTTTGGAGTCATTACCCAATAAGTCAGTTTGTGCCCTAGAATTGCACACAAAATACCCTCTGGTGGGCAAGGTGTAAAGAATCCGTAAGCATTGTGGACTCGTCACAAATACTTTACGGTACACACTACCAGAAATTATCTAGTCCAAAATTCATGCAGAAATCTACTCTAGTAGTAGGCTATGTAAATACAATACTAGTATTTATCTAGTACAAAATGTGTGTAGAAATCTACTTGCGTAGAAACCTACACGGATTCAATACTAGGAATTGATGTAGCGAGCCGAATGAAAGTAATGGTAGTGCCACGTGGCACTCCCTACAACCGGTAGAGAGCCAGACCGGGGGAAGTAGAAATCTGGTAGAAATCTAGTAGATTTCACTATCACTGAAACCAGCTTCTAAGCACACGCTTCGACCCCCCCGATAGCCTCAACAAGCCGGCAAAGGATTCCTCCAGCAAAGCGCAAGCCTACGGCACGCCCTATAAGAAGGAATATGATCGATACCCTGTATCACAAAAACCAGCTTCTATCGATACTATCGATTTCCCTGTATCACTAAAACCAGCTTCTAAGCACACGCTCGAACCTCGTGTAGCCGTAACAAGCCGGCAAAGGATTCACCCAGCAAAGCGCAAGCCTACACTTCCTACCAGAAAGAATACAATCGATTCCCCGTATCACCGGATAGTAGATGTATCACTGTGTCACTGTATCACGGTAGCCCGTACAAATGGATGGCTGCGACCGAAAGACGCAGTCTGCAATCGAAATTACAGGCTAGCACTAACAAGCCGGTAAAGGATCCCTCCAGGAAATCCAAGCATACAGCTCACTCTTTTTGCTCCTAATCGATAGAAGTAGAATAAATTGGCTAACGCGTCCAGGTCCAATAGTCATCCCTATTGTACCCGTACGACAAGCCTATCTGTCCTGGTCCCCTAGCCTCGCCTAGTGTACCCGTACAGCAGTCTACCGGTTGGTCCCCTAGCCTGGTGGCCTAGCGTACTCCTACAGCAGTCAGTCTCTTACTAACACACTCACACCCCACTAGCTGCTTGTCATCACCGGCTCCCTATTGTCATTACAGCAGGCCCGGCCTTGATGGATACAGCACCTCCAAGCGTCTGCGAATCGATTGGTCACCTGTCAACCTACTCGGCGCGCACCTCCAGTCGTTGCCGCCCTAATAGCTCCAATCGTCTTCGCCCTAAGAACGACTCTCCGATAGTCCGCACCTCCAAGAGTCCAGTCGACTCGATTTTGGCACAGATCCAGTTGACTCCGATCGATACCAAGATTACGGTCTACTCCGACCATCCACTCTAATCAGCGTCTCCCTAAGTCGACTTCTCCGAGTCCGCACCTCCAAGCGTACAGTCGACTGAACTCTGATATCATCGATTCTCAGTTCCTAACACAGAGATGTTGACCTACTCAGAGTACTTCCGGACTACTCCAAGCCCCTTTGGGAGCACGGCAGAGCGGAACAAAGCTTATGCCACCATCTTTAGCTACTTCACTCTAGCCTCCCCCCCCCAGGTCCTCTTGGAACATCTACTCAACCTCTTTGAGGCTGAGGCTGTGGGCGCGCTGGGGATCTTTGTAGCTGACTCCCAAGGCCTGCCCTGCCTCCGATTGGTGCATGGCCTTCAAAAGTACCCGGGGCCCTTGGCTCAACACAGCCCCAACAAAAACAAGGCCTTTGGGTACTTGGACGACAATGAAGGGGAAGCTGGGGAACTGGTGCTAGTAGATGCAGCCATGCTGTCCCCCACGATAGCCACCCGGGTGCTAACCCTGGATCATCATCTGGCAGAGTTGGAGGCGCACCCAGCAAGACTGTCCATCCCAGTGATACCAGAGGGGACCGCCCACTCCGAGTTGATACAGGGCCCACAAGTCCTTCTTCATTCCCTTTGAGTTAGTGCATTTCCTCTTGGGAAAGGGGCTCTCTCCAAAACAAGCCATGGAGGTCCTCCATCCTCAGCTTAACAGGGCAGGGCTAATGGAGTCCTGTATCCCCCTGTTTAACACTCTCAGGTTGGCCGGGACTACAGCTACAGAACCCGGTGGCAGCCCCAAGCTCCAGCAGCCAGGTCCATTCTTTAGAAGTGAGACAGGCCTTACCAACTACATGAAGCTCAAGGTGATGTACCGGGACCTGCCAGAATTGGAGCGACCTTGGGATCCACCTGGAGACCCGGCACTCACAGCAGCAGTCACGGCCCTCACAGACCACCAACTAAAGCTAAGTGAGAATATGGACCACAAGCGGTCACAGTCAGTGAGGACCACTTGGGGCCCCTTGTACACCCAGCGCTTGCTTCTTCTCTGTGGTAAACAGGACGAAGCGAACCTCCCCCCCATCTACCAGGCCTGGGCTCAAAAGAGCAAGCACGAGAGGACCCACATGATCTTCCAAAGCCAAGTGGCAGCCAGGGCATCTGAGTTGGGGATGCAAGCCCCCCTGATTACCACTGCTGCTCTCAAGAGGTTCCAGGATGGCAACTTCCATGGTACTGACCCCTTTGATGTGGCAGATGGAATACTCCCCATGGCTTTCACACCCCCGGGTGGGTCTGCCGCCACCCTGAAAAGGGAGCAGGAGGCAGCCGCCACTGTGGCAACATATGACACTATGATCTCCACTGAAGGCAACTCCCTCACCTTGAAGGACTCCCTGGAGCTCCAGAAGACAAAGGCCTACATCCCTGTCGACTGGACTGAAGCCACCACCCAGCTGGAGAGCTACCTGGCTGTCCTAGCCACCATCCTAGGACTCAACCATGATGTCGTCACCAGCTACCAACAAGGCCTCCGCAGGCTCAAGATCCAGCAGATGCCCCTCCGAAGAGCAATTGCAGATGAGGTGGGAGAATTCCTCACCCCTGCCATTGTAGTCTACTACTTCCAAATCCGAGTCAGGGGATGGCTGGAGGAGCAGTGGGAAGCAGACTCCACCATTCCCTCCCCGGACTTTGGGGTGGACTTCCACACCTTCAGGATGACCCAAAATCTCAACTGGCTCCCCAACGTCTCCAATGTTGCAGCCCTGAGACTCCTTCAAAGACCGGATCCCCCTCCATCCCCCACCAAGGCAGGCGCCAAGGGGAGTAGCCACAACAACAACAGCACCACTCCCTCCAGCAGCCCAGGAGTCCGCAACCCAACCGTAGGGACTCAACAAACACGACTAACCAATCCACACCGGGACTCCCGCCTCCAAGACAGCAATCATCCCATTGTCAAGAAGCTGGAGTCAGCAAAAATGAGGGAAGCCATCCAAGCTATGAGAGACAAAGGGAAAGGCCTCCTCTCCAGACCAGATGGCCAAGAGAGATGCCACTTGTGGCACATCAAGGGTGCCTGCTTCAGCAGCTGCAAGCACATATATGACCACGTGGCCATCACTCCCACCGAGCAAGATCAACTCTGGCAATGGTGCCAGGAGGCATATGCCTGACCAGTCGGCAAGCGCCATCCAACTCATGGCGTCGCGCCCTCCACACCAACCGGGGGGGGAACCATCCTAAGTAACAATCCATCATCTAATCACGAATCTAATCCTCACTTACGAATCACACATGAATTAGGTAAGCACAAACAGCACGCGCGCGCATGTACCCCTCTCAACTTGTATGTGCCTTCCCAAATGTCTACAAGTTCTACAGATTCCATCCTCCCTACAAGGAACCCTTCCTCGCCTCCAACAACCCTTCAGCTACTCGCGGCAGCAGGGCATCACACCACCCCATGCTCAACAGCAGCGGGGCTCCCCCAAGCAGTGCCTCGGTCCACTCCCCCAGTCACTGGCTCCACCGTGCCTCGGTCCAATCCCCAAGTCACCCCCCTCCGTCCTAGGTCCAAACCCCTAGTCCCGGCGCCCACCGTGCCTTGGTCCAAGCCCCACGTCACTGCAAAACCAAACCCCAACCCTATGCCCCTAGTTACTACGAGTGACACGCCCCTAGTCCCTCCACCCCCCTACCCCATCGACAGGCTGGACTTGCATATCAGCCGGGCTATCACTGTATACAACAACAGCACTAGCTGGGCGGACTTCATCCGGACCATTCGTGGACACGGTGATATCCACCCACATGTGGGTACTCTTCCCCATCCAGCCAGTGGCATCCTCGACCAATTTGGGAAGGAAGGCACCCCAGCAGCCATGTCGGGACCCCCTTGGGACCCAGCCAGGATTGCAACAGCCATCAGCAGAGGGCCACACCAATCCTCCCACCTGGGCATTGACTTCCTTTGCGAGGAGTATGCCGACATGATGGACAAGCAGCAATGGACTGTCCTCCCAGCCAGCCTCATCCAAGACCTTCCCGGCCTGCGTCTTAGCCCTCTGGGGCTGGTCCCACAGCGAGGCCGACGCCCCCAAATGATCTCAGATTACACCTACTCTGAGGTTAACCAAGACACCATCCCGCTCGCCCCTGCTGACTCCATGCAATTTGGACGCACACTTCACCAGCTCCTTACCAAGATGCACCGGGCAAACCCTCGGTTTGGCCCAGTCTACATGTCCAAGATAGACCTCGCAGATGGCTTCTACCGGGTCCAGTTGAAACCCGAAGACACCATGAAGCTAGGAGTGCTTTTCCCCTCTCGTCCAGGGGAGGCGCCTCTCATTGGCATCCCCCTCACCAACCCCATGGGGTGGAAATCCAGTCCACCAAACTTCTGTGCCTTCACTGAAACCATTGCAGACCTAGCCAACGCCACACTCTCCGCAGGGTTGGCAGCAGCACGACGCACGCCACACCAACTGGATATCCCATCTGAAGCAACGCCAGACGCATCCCCAGCTTCCACAGCCCTCACCACCACAACCCCACCAGAAGCCCCGGCGGCCACCCAAAGTACCACCCCCAGCAAAAAGCCTGTTCGCTACTGGGATGTCTATGTGGATGACTTCTGTGGCCTTGCGCAAGGCAACCAATGGACCCGCCGCGCCATCAAGCGGGTGCTCTTCCAGTCTCTGAACAAAGTCTTCCGGCCCCTGGATGCCTCTGACACCCCCTTCAGACAGGAACCAGCTTCCCTCAAGAAAATGCTCCAAGGGGATGCCACCTGAACCACCCAGAAAGTTATCCTGGGCTGGCTCATTGATTCCATCAACAAAACCATCAGCCTTCCTCCCCATCGAGTGGCCCGGCTACAGGAGATCCTTCATTCAATTTCCCCCACCCAGCGCCATGTCCCCATCCAACAATGGCACCAAGTTCTGGGGGAACTCCGGTCGATGGCTCTTGCCATCCCTGGCGCCATTGGCCTCTTCTCCATCCTCCAAGAAGCCTTCCGACACCAGGAACCGGGCAGGCAGCGCCTCCGACTCACCAAGCGCGTCCATAGCTTCCTTCGGGACTTCCAATGGCTTGCCAATGATCTGTCCAACAGGCCTACTTCCATTGCAGAACTGGTGCCAGATCCTTTCCCTGCCACCATGGGCGCTTGTGATGCCTCGGGTCTGGGCATGGGGGGCATTCATTTTGTCCCCCTTCCCACTGGCGCAGTGCAGCCCATCATGTGGCGGCATGCCTTCCCCAGGTGGGTCTCCTCCCAACTAGTCACCTTTGACAACCCCAGTGGCACCATCACCAACAGTGATCTCGAGCTGGCTGGCTCCATTGCCCACAATGACATCCTTGCCCAAGCTGCTTGTGTCCAATCCAGAACCACTCACAACTGCTACGACAACACAGCAGCTGTCTATTGGCAACGGAAAGGCGCCACCACTACTACTGGGCCTGCAGCCTACCTCCTTCGGATTCAGTCCCTGCACCAGCGGCTCCATAAATATGTCCCCCTCAGGGATTACATCCCTGGCCCTGTGAATCACCTGGCTGATTTGCTCTCTCGCTCTGACCTCTCTGACACTGCCCTTCTCAATCATTTCAACACCACCTACCCCCAGGACTTGCCCTGGATCTTATGTCCCCTGCAGCCTGCCATGCATTCTGCTCTGATCTTGGCTCTATCCAGCAGACCATGCGCGCTTCAGTCACTGAACTCTATGCCAAGCGCAAGGATGCCCATTGGCATCAATGGGTTCAATTCTGTTTGTCTCAAGGCTTTGACCCAACCCTCCAATCTGTTACAGATCCAATCCCCATCCTCCAGGTCTTTGCAAAAAGACTCCATGATGGCCGACTGTCCTGTAGCCACAAGCCCCTTAGATCTCGCACGGTATCGGACACCATCCGGTCAGTGGGCCAGACGATGGCCCGCTTGGGGTCCAAAGACCCCAGAACCGATTCCAACGGTGGTCTTGACTTCAGGCTAACTGCCCAGTTCAAGGGCTATGCAAAACTGGACCCAGCCCCTTGCAGAGTTAAGCCCGTCCCCATCACCCTTTTTATGCATGCCCTTCGCTTTGCATACCATGTCTCCCCTTGCCCTACCAGACAGGCCATTGCAAACATGATCTGCATAGCCTTCTTTTTCTGTCTGCGCCCTGGTGAGTACACCGGTACTACCAGGGACGACCAAGCCTTCCACCTCAAGGAGGTCTCCTTCTACCTTGGCTCCAACATTTGTACACCATGATGGACCTGAACATGAGCTCCTTGCTGCCACCTCCGTCACCCTGACATTCACCACACAAAAGAATGGGGAGAAAGGTGAGGTAGTTGCTCATGCCAGGAGTGGTGACTCCCTCTGCTGCCCTGTCGCAGCATGCGCACGCCAAGTGCTCCATCTCAGATGCTGCTGCACTAGCACCCACCCCTTCAGCCCAGATCTCAAGCTTGCCAGTTACTTTGACAATGGGGTTCTCACCCTCGTTCGAGCAGCAACTGTCACTTCCTCCATGAGAGTCTATGCCCAGACCCTCTATCATACCACTGGCATCTCCCCTGCCGCAATCTCTGCCCGCTCCCTTCGAGCGGGAGGGGCTATGGCACTGCTCCAGGGCAAATGTGATTCTAATGTCATCAAGCTTCTTGCAAGATGGCACAGTGATTGCATGATGAGGTACTTGCACCAGCAGTCCCTACCCATCTTCCAGAATCTTGCCTCTGTAATGTTCAACAATGGAACATACTCCTTCCTGCCAGAAGAGTGGGTGCCGGCTGCCTCCCCCACTCCCCCTGGCAGCTCTCTCTGATTCCTCTTGGGGAATCTCCCACCCTCGCAGTCTGGCCTCCTGTCTCCTCCAGGTCCAGTCTCCTTCCAGCTCCCACCCTGTGGCTTGTGGCCCAATGGCAGAAAAGGCTTAACAGCCAAAGGCTCAACTGCCCAAGCTGTTAAGCCAGGCTGTGCGCCGGTGTGTGTGGGCACAGCAAACTAAGGGACCGGACTACAGCCTGCAAAACAACCAACAGGCTGGAGTTCCCGGCTCCCCCTCTAGCATTTGCTTAACCCACCAACACACCCATGAACTACAAGCATTGCACATACAGTACTACAAGTAGGCTGGCTACTGAGGCTATCACGAATGTAGTGAGTGATAGTTGATGTAGCGAGCCGAATGAAAGTAATGGTAGTGCCACGTGGCACTCCCTACAACCGGTAGAGAGCCAGACCGGGGGAAGTAGAAATCTGGTAGAAATCTAGTAGATTTCACTATCACTGAAACCAGCTTCTAAGCACACGCTTTGACCCCCCCGATAGCCTCAACAAGCCGGCAAAGGATTCCTCCAGCAAAGCGCAAGCCTACGGCACGCCCTATAAGAAGGAATACGATCGATACCCTGTATCACAAAAACCAGCTTCTATCAATACTATCGATTTCCCTGTATCACTAAAACCAGCTTCTAAGCACACGCTCGAACCTCGTGTAGCCGTAACAAGCCGGCAAAGGATTCACCCAGCAAAGCACAAGCCTACACTTCCTACCAGAAAGAATACAATCGATTCCCCGTATCACCGGATAGTAGATGTATCACTGTGTCACTGTATCACGGTAGCCCGTACAAATGGATGGCTGCGACCGAAAGACGCGTCTGCAATCGAAATTACAGGCTAGCACTAACAAGCCAGTAAAGGATCCCTCCAGGAAATCCAAGCATACAGCTCACTCTTTTTGCTCCTAATCGATAGTAGTAGAATAAATTGGCCCACCACGCCCGCCCGCAGAAAAGGCTTAACAGCCAAAGGCTTAACTGCCCAAGCTGTTAAGCCAGGCTGTGCGCCGGTGTGTGTGGGCACAGCAAACTAAGGGACCGGACTACAGCCTGCAAAACAACCAACAGGCTGGAGTTCCCGGCTCCCCCTCTAGCATTTGCTTAACCCACCAACACACCCATGAACTACAAGCATTGCACATACAGTACTACAAGTAGGCTGGCTACTGAGGCTATCACGAATGTAGTGAGTGATAGCTATCTATTACAAAAAGCGTGTATGAATCAACTGGCGTAGAAACCTACAAGGATTCAATACTAGTATGTATCGAGTACAAATAGTGTGTAAGAATCTACTCGCGTAGAAACCTACAAGAATTCAATACTAGGAACTATCTATTACAAAAAGCGTATTAGTATGAATCAACTGGCGTAGAAACCTACAAGGATTCAATACTAGTATGTATCTAGTACAAATAGCGTGTAGAAATCTACTCGCGTAGAAACCTACAAGGATTCAATACTAGTATGTATCTAGTACAAATAGCGTGTAGAAATCTACTCGCGTAGAATCCTACACAGGTTCAATACTAGGAATTTTCTAGTACAAAAAGCGTGTAGAAATCTACTCGCGTAGAAACCTACGCAGGTTCAATACTAGGAATTATCTAGTACAAAAATCGTGTACGAATCTACAGGCGTAGAAACCTAAGCGGATTCAATACTAGTATGTATCTAGTACGAAAATCGTGTACAAATCTACAGGCGTAGAAACCTACAAGGATTCAATACTAGTATGTATCTAGTACAAATAGCGTGTAGAAATCTACTCGCATAGAAACCTACACAGGTTCAATACTAGGAATTTTCTAGTACAAAAAGTGTGTAGAAATCTACTCGCGTAGAAACCTACACAGGTTCAATACTAGGAATTTTCTAGTACAAAAAGTGTGTAGAAATCTACTCGCGTAGAAACCTACGCAGGTTCAATACTAAGAATTATCTAGTACAAAATCGTGTACAAATCTACAGGCGTAGAAACCTACGCGGATTCAATACTAGTATGTATCTAGTACGAAAATCGTGTACGAATCTACAGGCGTAGAAACCTACGCGGATTCAATACTAGTATGTATCTAGTACAAAAAGCGTGTAGAAATCTACTCGCGTAGAAACCTACGCAGGTTAACTACTAGGAATTTTCTAGTAAGCGTGTATGAATCTACAGGCGTAGAAACCTACGCGGATTCAATACTAGGAATTATCTAGTACAAAAAACGTGTAGAATTCTACACTAGTACAAAAAACATGTAGAATTCAACAGAAGTTTAAGTATCCTAGATGGTATCGTACGTATCGATCGATCGATTTTGATCGTCGCGACAAAAAAAATCTCTCACACACACACACACAGTAATTTTCTCTTAATTTTCTTTTCTACCTCGCGACAAAAAAATCACTTTTTCTATTCTACCTCGCGACAAAAAAAATCACTTCATAATCTACCTTCTTACATCCAACTTATTTGACTAGGGTGTTGGTTCTTGCAATCAACACTCCGTCCGAGAACGTTTGATCCGAAACCTCTTTAACAGAGCCGGAGGATCTGTTGTCAGATATTTTAGTCCGAAATAACAGCCTTGTACTGGAAAAGAAGTAGTTAGCATTGGGCGAGAAGGGGAATTGCTGGATAGATATTGTTGTTTGGATTCGCGACCCAAACATATATGTCTTGAAAGAAGCAATGAACCGGCATCGTCCCTTGCCTCTATATCAACAGGAACAAGATACTGTTTTTCGTGACGTAGGAGTAAGAAGTAACCTACGGCAGCAACTACAATTTCATCGGGATGATTGCCGGAACGTCGGAACGTCGGAACAAGCAAAGGTAAGAATGAGAGAGATAGGCATCGGCATAGGCATCGGCATCGGCAATGGCAACGGCAATTGATTGGTCTTCCACTCCACCGGCATTACTGATAATGTATTTCCTCTCTGTTTTTCTTCTTATTTTCATAGGACCGGATCGGAAGCAACGAATTGAAACCATCGAATCAAAAACAACGGATCGGAAGCAACCATTGGATCGGAAGCAACCATCAATTCTTGCCTGTAGGTGCGGGGAATTTTCCCGGTTGGTGATAATTACAAATCGATTGGCATGTACATTATATTATTCTGTTTTTATTATTTACTCTATGTAGTACATCAATAGATACTCACCCATTTTGTTCAATTATCATATCATATATTCAAATAGGATCGTCGACAACAGCAACGACGATCGAAGCGGCCGCAACCGGGAACATCACGAGAGCATAGGATCATCGGCAACGACAACGACTCGTCGATTCGACAGCAAGCAAGAGCGAGAGCAACAGCAACAGGAGCCACTGGGAACGATCAAGTTGCAAAGCAAG
The DNA here is from genome assembly GCA_037355745.1 of Pseudo-nitzschia multiseries. Taxonomy (NCBI): domain Eukaryota; phylum Bacillariophyta; class Bacillariophyceae; order Bacillariales; family Bacillariaceae; genus Pseudo-nitzschia; species Pseudo-nitzschia multiseries. The sequence continues at coordinate 2,873,294 of CM074782.1, read as the reverse complement.
AGCAACAACAGCAACCGGGCCGGGGCTTGGAAGCCCATTTTTTAGCCAAATGTTGCCCCTCATCTTTCCCATCCATGTTGAGTCGTTTTTTTCTGATCTGCTAGATCAATCAATTCGAAACTTGGGCGGCGTGTTCTTATATATGTAATGAAGAGGCCCCTGCAATATCATTGCTGTTGGTGCTGTTGGTGCAGAGATATCTGCTGTGACTGTTGTTTGGGTTGCTTCCTTGAAATGTAGCCAAATTTTGCCCCTCTGCTTCACCGGTTCGATTCTTCTGATCTGCTGGATCAATCAATTCGAAACTTGGGCGGCTATTAAATTCCTTTCGTGTCTAAGTTGGTAGAGGTACGAGATCGAAAATAATGAGACCTCGAAAATGTTCTTATATATGTAATAAAGAGGACCCTGCAATATCGCTGCTGTCGGTGTCGTTGATATGGAGATATCTGCTGTAACTGTTATTTGGGGTGTTTCTTTGAAATACAACCAAATTTTCCCAATCTGCTTCACCCATTTGATTCTTCTATTCCTCTCAATCAATCCATCCGAAACTTGGAGGACGTCTCCTTCTAGATGTAATGAAGAGGTCTGTGCAATATCGTTGGCAGCGGCGACCTCGGTATGGAGATATCTGCTGTCACCGTTATTTGGGTTGCTTCCTTGAAATACAACCAAATTTTTCCCTTCTGCTTCACCGGTTTGATTCTTCTAATGTGCTCGATCAATCGATTTGAAACTTGCAGGTCTTGTCCTTCTTAGTATAATTGGTGGAGTTGTTAGTTGAACGTTTAACACTAACCCTAAGAGTTGACAACGTAACCTTGTAGACGGAGTTTATGTGGGGGGGGTTTGGGGGGGGGGGGAAAATACGTAGAAATATTTAAAAAATCTGTTTTTAACAAGTAGACTTGGTACAAACGCTACGACTAAAAATCATTAAAAACAGTACCCAAATAATTATTTACGGAAATGAGATGCTTCATCTAAAAGCAATAGTAATATGTAGTGGCGCGCGTTCATTTTTATGGTAGCGAACTCTCATTTTTATGGTTGCAAGTAACCATAAGATTTAACCTGAATAAAGAAAAAATCACACGATTAAAATCTGTCTTAGATCAAGTTGGTCGTCACGTTGTCATCAACCTTGCCAGATGAGAGAGTTGGTGAGAAATAATATCGGACTTGTTAGAATTGGTACAATTTGTACATGAATGAGTCGGACTTGATGTAGTTACAGCCATCTACTCTCATACGAATCGAATTTTTCCTGGTGATACGAACGATCGATTCCATCATAAAACCGAGGTGCGAAAAAGATACACATACCGGTACGGTAGTACCGGTACGAATCGAATTTTCTAATCGACGCGCGATTTGGAGCTTAGAGCAGTGTAATGGGGCAGCAGCGGCGGCGGCGTCGTCGTCGTTTTTTGCCCTTTCTTCTTGTTCTTTCGCCCCTTCAACGACGACGACGACGACGATGGCAACGACGGGATGGTTGAATCGCGTCCCCCCCCCAGTGTGGTGCAATTGAATTAGTTAATTTAGTATCTGTTATTTGTTTGTTATTCAGTTGCAATTAGATGGATTAGAAAGGAAAGAAGTGAGAGGAGTTTCGAGTTTTTTCTGCAATAGAGGTGCAAAAAATCGTCTCGGAAATTTCGATTCGAAGCGAAATTCGGAGTTGAAATTTCGAACCGATAGAGGTGCTGAATCAGTCATGAGACAAATTTAAATCATGAGTGTTAATTCAAGGTTTTGCTTACAGTACAAATTCTACGTAGCCCTACTTTGTCTCTTCGTCATTCGCACCTAAACTCGTACTCGTACCGGTAGCTTGCTTGTTCGAATTTAAAATAGAACTCGTGCGAATGACGTCACTTGATTGGTAGTATACTAGAACACTTGGTAGGATCGATATGAACATATGTAGCTTGTTTGCTTGATTGGTAGTGTAGATCGATTGGTAGGATCAGTATGAAGGTAGCTAACTGCCGTATGAGTATGTACTGGATGCGCCTAGTAATAATTAGTGGCTCACGTTCATTTTATGGCAGCGAACTCTCATTTTTATGGTTGCACGTAACCATAAGATTTAACCTGAAAATATATAAAAAATGTTGTCAGACAAAAATACACGTACCGTACTTACGTACATTCTACGGCGGTTATATCCATTCTACACTTGAAAAGTTACTTATACTCCTCCAGAGATAAAAATGACTTCAAGTATCCACCAGACATTTAGGTCATATCATGTGTTCTCTGGTTTTTGGGTTGATGATTGAGTTATATTTTGGTCGGGGATTGGCAAGATTTGCACTGTCTTCAAATCTGGTGGGTTTTGGGGTTGATGATTGAGTTATATTTTGGTCAGGGATTGGCAAGATTTGCACTGTCTTCAAATCTGGTGGGTTTTGGGGTTGATGATTGAGTTATATTTTGGTCGGGGATTGGCAAGACTTGCACTCTCTTCAAATCTGGTGGGTTTTTTTATTGATGATTGAGTTAATTTTAGGTTGGGGATGGGCAGGATTTGCACTGTGTTCAAGTCTGGTGGGTTTTGGGGTTGACGATTGACGATTGAATTATATTTTGGTTAGGGACTGGAAAGATTTGCACTGTGTTCAAATATTGTGGGTTTTTGGGTTGATGACTGAGTTATATTTTGGTCGGGGATTGGCAGGATTTGCACTGTGTTCAAATCTGGTGGTTTTTTGGGTTGATGAATGAGTTATATTTTGGTTGGGGACTGGCAGGATTTGCACTGTCTTCAAATCTGGTGGGTTTTTTTGTGTTGATGACTGAGTTATAGTTTGGTCGGGGATTGGCGGGATTTGCACTGTCTTCAAATCTGGTGGGTTTTTGGATTGATGATTGAGTTAATTTTAGGTTGGGGAGAGGGCAAGATTTGCACTGTCTTCAAATCTGGTGGGTTGATGGGTTGATGACTGAGTTACAGTTTGGTCGGGGATTGGCAAGATTTGCACTGTCTTCAAATCTGGTGAGTTTTTGGATTGATGATTGAGTTCATTTTAGGTCAATTCAAATGAACACATTGAAATTGTCCCCGTAATCTTTGCTCTCATCAATTGCATCGGCTTTAGCAGCATCAAGTCGCTCATTGCTGATTGAATTGATAAAGTCCCAGACAAATCTCCTTTCATTGTGGTTCTTTTCAAATCTTAGAATTGTCCCATGGAAAGAAGTCCAATTCCTCTTGTGCTTGTTCCAATCAGAATTCTTAGCGTCGCCGGTGTAATGTGATTCTTTCATTTCCTGGTAGGTTTTGTTCAGAACCATAGTGATATTGGTATCAGTGTAAGCATGTTGCATCAATGAAATGAAGGCATTTCTTGCATGACCTGAGTTCACTGAGTTATATTTTGGTGGGTGACGGAAGGATTTGTACTGTGTTCAAATCTGGTGTGTTTTTTTGTTGACGATTGAATTATGTTTTGGTAGGGGAGTAGAAAGATTTGCACTGTGTTCAAGTCTGGTGGGTTTTGGGGTTGACGATTGAATTATATTTTGGTTAGCGACTGGAAAGATTTGCACTGTGTTCATATCTGGTGGGTTTTGGGGTTGATGACTGAGTTATATTTTGGGTGGGGATTGGCAGGATTTGCACTGTGTTCAAATCTGGTGGGTTTTTGGGTTGATGACTGAGTTATATTTTGGTTAGGGACTGGAAATATTTGCACTGTGTTCAAATATGGTGGGTTCTTGGGTTGATGACTGATGTGTTATATTTTGGTTGGGGATTGGCAGGATTTGCACTGTGTTCAAATCTGGTGTGTTTTTTGGTTGATGACTGAGTTATATTTTGGTTAGGGACTGGCAGGATTTGCACTGTGTTCAAATCTGGTGGGTTTTTGGGTGGACGATTGAATTATATTTTGGTAAGGGACTGGAAAGATTTGCACTGTGCTCAAATCTGGTGGGTTTTTGGGTTGATGACTGAGTTATATTTTGGTGGGGGATTGGCAAGATTTGCACAGTGTTCAAATCTGGTGGGTTTTTGGGTTGATGACTGAGTTATATTTTGGTTAGGGACAGGCAGGATTTGCACTGTGTTCAAATCTGGAGGGTTTTCGTGTTGATGATTGAATTATATTTTGGTGGGGGATTGGCAAGATTTGCACTGTGTTCAAATCTGGTGGGTTTTTGGGTTGATGACTGAGTTATATTTTGGTGGGGGATTGGCAAGACTTGCACAGTGTTCAAATCAGGTGTGTTTTTGGGTTGATGATTCAATTATGTTTTGGTCGGGGACTGGCAGGATTTGCACTGTACTCAAATCTGGTTGGTTTTAGGGTTGTTGACTGAATTATATATTGGTTAGGGACTGGAAAGATTTGCAGTGTGTTCATATCTGGTGGGTTCTTGGGTTGATGACTGAGTTATAGTTTGGTGGGGACTGTCAGGATTTGCACAGTGTTCAAATCTGGTGGGTTTTGGGGTTGATGACTGAGTTATATTTTGGTTGGGGACTGGAAAGATTTGCACTGTGTTTCAATCATGTGGGTTTTTGGGTTGACGATTGAGATATATTTCGGTTGGGGACTGGAAAGATTTGCACTGTGTTAATATTGTGGGTTTTTGGGTTGATGACTGAGTTTTATATTGGTCGGGGATTGGCAGGATTTGCTCTGTGTTCAAATCTGGTGGGTTTTTGGGTTGATGACTGAGTTATATTTTCGACAGGGACTGGAAAGATTTTCACTGTGTTCAAATCTGGTGGGTTTTTGGGTTGATGACTGAGTTATATTTTGGTGGGGGATTTGCAAGATTTGCACAGTGTTCAAATCTGGTGAGTTTTTGGGTTGATGACTGAGTTATATTTTGGTTGGGGACTGGAAAGATTTTCATTGTGTACAAATCTGGTGGGTTTTTGGGTTGATGACTGAGTTATATTTTGGACAGGGACTGGCAGGATTTGCACTGTTTTCAAATATGGTTGGTTTTTGGGTTGACGATTGAGTTATATTTTGCTTAGGGACTGGAAAGATTTGCACTGTGCTCAAATCTGGTGGGTTTTTGGGTTGATGACTAAGTTATATTTTGGTGGGGGATTGGCAAGATTTGCACAGTGTTCAAATCTGGTGGGTTTTTGGGTTGATGACTGAATTATATTTTGGTTGGGGATTGGCAAGATTTGCACAGTGTTTAAATCCGGTAGGTTTTTGGGTTGATGACTGAGTTATAGTTTGGTGGGGGACTGGCAGGATTTGCACTGTGTTCAAATCTGGTGGGTTGTTGGGTTGACGATTGAGTTATATTTTGCTTAGGGACTGGAAAGATTTGCACTGTGCTCAAATCTGGTGGGTTTTTGGGTTGATGACTGAGTTATATTTTGGTTAGCGACTGGAAAGATTTGCACTGTGTTAATATTGTGGGTTTTTGAGTTGATGACTGAGTTTTATATTGGTCGGGGATTGGCAGGATTTGCTCTGTGTTCAAATCTGGTGGGTTTTTGGGTTGATGACTGAGTTATATTTTGGACAGGGACTGGCAGGATTTGCACTGTGTTCAAATCTGGTGGGTTGTTGGGTTGACGATTGAGTTATATTTTGCTTAGGGACTGGAAAGATTTGCACTGTGCTCAAATCTGGTGGGTTTTTGGGTTGATGACTAAGTTATATTTTGGACAGGGACTGGCAGAATTTGCACTGTGTTTAAATCTGATGGGTTTTTGGGTTGATGACTGAGTTATATTTTGGTCGGGAACTTGCAGGATTTGCACTGTGTTCAAATCTGGTGGGTTTTTGGGTTGAAGATTGAGTTATATTTTGGTTGGGGACTGGCAGGATTTGCACAGTGTTCAAATCTGGTGGGTTGTTGGGTGGAAGATTGAGTTATATTTTGGTTGGGGACTGGAAAGATTTGCACTGTGTTCAAATCTGGTGGGTTGTTGGGTGGACGATTGAATTATATTTTGGTAAGGGACTGGAAAGATTTGCACTGTGCTCAAATCTGGTGGGTTTTTGGGTTGATGACTGAGTTATATTTTGGTGGGGGATTTGCAAGATTTGCACAGTGTTCAAATCTGGTGTGTTTTTGGGTTGATGACTGAGTTATATTTTGGTTGGGGACTGGAAAGATTTTCATTGTGTACAAATCTGGTGGGTTTTTGGGTTGATGACTGAGTTATATTTTGGACAGGGACTGGCAGGATTTGCACTGTTTTCAAATATGGTTGGTTTTTGGGTTGACGATTGAGTTATATTTTGCTTAGGGACTGGAAAGATTTGCACTGTGCTCAAATCTGGTGGGTTTTTGGGTTGATGACTGAGTTATATTTTGGTGGGGGATTTGCAAGATTTGCACAGTGTTCAAATCTGGTGTGTTTTTGGGTTGATGACTGAGTTATATTTTGGTTGGGGACTGGAAAGATTTTCATTGTGTACAAATCTGGTGGGTTTTTGGGTTGATGACTGAGTTATATTTTGGACAGGGACTGGCAGGATTTGCACTGTTTTCAAATATGGTTGGTTTTTGGGTTGACGATTGAGTTATATTTTGCTTAGGGACTGGAAAGATTTGCACTGTGCTCAAATCTGGTGGGTTTTTGGGTTGATGACTAAGTTATATTTTGGTGGGGGATTGGCAAGATTTGCACAGTGTTCAAATCTGGTGGGTTTTTGGGTTGATGACTGAATTATATTTTGGTTGGGGATTGGCAAGATTTGCACAGTGTTTAAATCCGGTAGGCTTTTGGGTTGATGACTGAGTTATAGTTTGGTGGGGGACTGGCAGGATTTGCACTGTGTTCAAATCTGGTGGGTTGTTGGGTTGACGATTGAGTTATATTTTGCTTAGGGACTGGAAAGATTTGCACTGTGCTCAAATCTGGTGGGTTTTTGGGTTGATGACTAAGTTATATTTTGGACAGGGACTGGCAGAATTTGCACTGTGTTTAAATCTGATGGGTTTTTGGGTTGATGACTGAGTTATATTTTGGTCGGGAACTTGCAGGATTTGCACTGTGTTCAAATCTGGTGGGTTTTTGGGTTGAAGATTGAGTTATATTTTGGTTGGGGACTGGCAGGATTTGCACAGTGTTCAAATCTGGTGGGTTGTTGGGTGGAAGATTGAGTTATATTTTGGTTGGGGACTGGAAAGATTTGCACTGTGTTCAAATCTGGTGGGTTTTTGGGTGGACGATTGAATTATATTTTGGTAAGGGACTGGAAAGATTTGCACTGTGCTCAAATCTGGTGGGTTTTTGGGTTGATGACTGAGTTATATTTTGGTGGGGGATTTGCAAGATTTGCACAGTGTTCAAATCTGGTGTGTTTTTGGGTTGATGACTGAGTTATATTTTGGTTGGGGACTGGAAAGATTTTCATTGTGTACAAATCTGGTGGGTTTTTGGGTTGATGACTGAGTTATATTTTGGACAGGGACTGGCAGGATTTGCACTGTTTTCAAATATGGTTGGTTTTTGGGTTGACGATTGAGTTATATTTTGCTTAGGGACTGGAAAGATTTGCACTGTGCTCAAATCTGGTGGGTTTTTGGGTTGATGACTGCGTTATATTTTGGTGGGGGATTTGCAAGATTTGCACAGTGTTCAAATCTGGTGTGTTTTTGGGTTGATGACTGAGTTATATTTTGGTTGGGGACTGGAAAGATTTTCATTGTGTACAAATCTGGTGGGTTTTTGGGTTGATGACTGAGTTATATTTTGGACAGGGACTGGCAGGATTTGCACTGTTTTCAAATATGGTTGGTTTTTGGGTTGACGATTGAGTTATATTTTGGTAAGGGACTGGAAAGATTTGCACTGTGCTCAAATCTGGTGGGTTTTTGGGTTGATGACTGAGTTATATTTTGGTTAGCGACTGGAAAGATTTGCACTGTGTTAATATTGTGGGTTTTTGGGTTGATGACTGAGTTTTATATTGGTCGGGGATTGGCAGGATTTGCTCTGTGTTCAAATCTGGTGGGTTTTTGGGTTGATGACTGAGTTATATTTTGGACAGGGACTGGCAGGATTTGCACTGTGTTCAAATCTGGTGGGTTTTTGGGTGGACGATTGAATTATATTTTGGTAAGGGACTGGAAAGATTTGCACTGTGCTCAAATCTGGTGGGTTTTTGGGTTGATGACTGAGTTATATTTTGGTGGGGGATTTGCAAGATTTGCACAGTGTTCAAATCTGGTGTGTTTTTGGGTTGATGACTGAGTTATATTTTGGTTGGGGACTGGAAAGATTTTCATTGTGTACAAATCTGGTGGGTTTTTGGGTTGATGACTGAGTTATATTTTGGACAGGGACTGGCAGGATTTGCACTGTTTTCAAATATGGTTGGTTTTTGGGTTGACGATTGAGTTATATTTTGCTTAGGGACTGGAAAGATTTGCACTGTGCTCAAATCTGGTGGGTTTTTGGGTTGATGACTAAGTTATATTTTGGTGGGGGATTGGCAAGATTTGCACAGTGTTCAAATCTGGTGGGTTTTTGGGTTGATGACTGAATTATATTTTGGTTGGGGATTGGCAAGATTTGCACAGTGTTTAAATCCGGTAGGTTTTTGGGTTGATGACTGAGTTATAGTTTGGTGGGGGACTGGCAGGATTTGCACTGTGTTCAAATCTGGTGGGTTGTTGGGTTGACGATTGAGTTATATTTTGCTTAGGGACTGGAAAGATTTGCACTGTGCTCAAATCTGGTGGGTTTTTGGGTTGATGACTAAGTTATATTTTGGACAGGGACTGGCAGAATTTGCACTGTGTTTAAATCTGATGGGTTTTTGGGTTGATGACTGAGTTATATTTTGGTCGGGAACTTGCAGGATTTGCACTGTGTTCAAATCTGGTGGGTTTTTGGGTTGAAGATTGAGTTATATTTTGGTTGGGGACTGGCAGGATTTGCACAGTGTTCAAATCTGGTGGGTTGTTGGGTGGAAGATTGAGTTATATTTTGGTTGGGGACTGGAAAGATTTGCACTGTGTTCAAATCTGGTGGGTTTTTGGGTGGACGATTGAATTATATTTTGCTTAGGGACTGGAAAGATTTGCACTGTGCTCAAATCTGGTGGGTTTTTGGGTTGATGACTGAGTTATATTTTGGTGGGGGATTTGCAAGATTTGCACAGTGTTCAAATCTGGTGTGTTTTTGGGTTGATGACTGAGTTATATTTTGGTTGGGGACTGGAAAGATTTTCATTGTGTACAAATCTGGTGGGTTTTTGGGTTGATGACTGAGTTATATTTTGGACAGGGACTGGCAGGATTTGCACTGTTTTCAAATATGGTTGGTTTTTGGGTTGACGATTGAGTTATATTTTGCTTAGGGACTGGTAGGATTTGCTCTGTGTTCAAATCTGGGGGTTTTTTGGGTTGATGACTGAGTTATATTTTTGACAGGGACTGGAAAGATTTTCACTGTGTTCAAATCTGGTGGGTTTTTGGGTTGATGACTGCGTTATATTTTGGTGGGGAATTTGCAAGATTTGCACAGTGTTCAAATCTGGTGTGTTTTTGGGTTGATGACTGAGTTATATTTTGGTTGGGGACTGGAAAGATTTTCATTGTGTACAAATCTGGTGGGTTTTTGGGTTGATGACTGAGTTATATTTTGGACAGGGACTGGCAGGATTTGCACTGTTTTCAAATATGGTTGGTTTTTGGGTTGACGATTGAGTTATATTTTGCTTAGGGACTGGAAAGATTTGCACTGTGCTCAAATCTGGTGGGTTTTTGGGTTGATGACTAAGTTATATTTTGGTGGGGGATTGGCAAGATTTGCACAGTGTTCAAATCTGGTGGGTTTTTGGGTTGATGACTGAATTATATTTTGGTTGGGGATTGGCAAGATTTGCACAGTGTTTAAATCCGGTAGGCTTCTGGGTTGATGACTGAGTTATAGTTTGGTGGGGGACTGGCAGGATTTGCACTGTGTTCAAATCTGGTGGGTTGTTGGGTTGACGATTGAGTTATATTTTGCTTAGGGACTGGAAAGATTTGCACTGTGCTCAAATCTGGTGGGTTTTTGGGTTGATGACTAAGTTATATTTTGGACAGGGACTGGCAGAATTTGCACTGTGTTTAAATCTGATGGGTTTTTGGGTTGATGACTGAGTTATATTTTGGTCGGGAACTTGCAGGATTTGCACTGTGTTCAAATCTGGTGGGTTTTTGGGTTGAAGATTGAGTTATATTTTCGTTGGGGACTGGCAGGATTTGCACAGTGTTCAAATCTGGTGGGTTGTTGGGTGGAAGATTGAGTTATATTTTGGTTGGGGACTGGAAAGATTTGCACTGTGTTCAAATCTGGTGGGTTTTTGGGTTGATGACTGGGTTATATTTTGGTGGGGGATTGGCAAGATTTGCACTGTGATCAAATCTGGTGGGTTTTTGGGTTGATGACTGAATTATATTTTGGTTGGGGATTGGCAAGACTTGCACAGTGTTCAAATCTGGTGTGTTTTTGGGTTGATGACTGAGTTATATTTTGGTTGGGGACTGGAAAGATTTTCATTGTGTACAAATCTGGTGGGTTTTTGGGTTGATGACTGAGTTATATTTTGGACAGGGACTGGCAGGATTTGCACTGTTTTCAAATATGGTTGGTTTTTGGGTTGACGATTGAGTTATATTTTGCTTAGGGACTGGAAAGATTTGCACTGTGCTCAAATCTGGTGGGTTTTTGGGTTGATGACTAAGTTATATTTTGGTGGGGGATTGGCAAGATTTGCACAGTGTTCAAATCTGGTGGGTTTTTGGGTTGATGACTGAATTATATTTTGGTTGGGGATTGGCAAGATTTGCACAGTGTTTAAATCCGGTAGGCTTCTGGGTTGATGACTGAGTTATAGTTTGGTGGGGGACTGGCAGGATTTGCACTGTGTTCAAATCTGGTGGGTTGTTGGGTTGACGATTGAGTTATATTTTGCTTAGGGACTGGAAAGATTTGCACTGTGCTCAAATCTGGTGGGTTTTTGGGTTGATGACTAAGTTATATTTTGGACAGGGACTGGCAGAATTTGCACTGTGTTTAAATCTGATGGGTTTTTGGGTTGATGACTGAGTTATATTTTGGTCGGGAACTTGCAGGATTTGCACTGTGTTCAAATCTGGTGGGTTTTTGGGTTGAAGATTGAGTTATATTTTCGTTGGGGACTGGCAGGATTTGCACAGTGTTCAAATCTGGTGGGTTGTTGGGTGGAAGATTGAGTTATATTTTGGTTGGGGACTGGAAAGATTTGCACTGTGTTCAAATCTGGTGGGTTTTTGGGTTGATGACTGGGTTATATTTTGGTGGGGGATTGGCAAGATTTGCACTGTGATCAAATCTGGTGGGTTTTTGGGTTGATGACTGAATTATATTTTGGTTGGGGATTGGCAAGACTTTGCACAGTGTTTAAATCCGGTGGGTTTTTGGGTTGATGACTGAGTTATATTTTGGTGGGGGATTGACAGGATTTGCACTGTGTTCAAATCAGGTGGGTTTTTGGGTTGATGACTGAGTTATATTTTGGTTGGGGACTGGAAAGATTTTCACTGTGTTCAAATCTGGTGGGTTTTTGGGTTTATGACTGAATTATATTTTGGTTAGGGACTGGAAAGATTTGCACTGTGTTCAAATCTGGTGGGTTTTTGGATTGATGACTGAGTTATATTTTGGACAGGGACTGGCAGGATTTGCACTGTGTTCAAATCTGATGGGTTTTTGGGTTGAAGATTGAGTTATATTTTGGTTTGGGACTGGCAGGATTTGCACTGTGTTCAAATCTTATGGGTTTTTGGGTTGATGACTGAGTTATATTTTGGTCGGGGACTGGCAAGATTTGCACTGTGTTCAAATCTGGTGGGTTTTTGGGTTGATGATTGAGTTATATATGTCCTTTGCTAGGCCCTCCAATTGTTTCATAACTGAGTTATATTTTGGTTAGGGACTGGAAAGATTTGCACTGTCTTCAAATCTGTTGAGTTTTTGGGTTGATGATTGCGTAATATTTTGGTTGGAGATTGACAAGGTTTGCACTGTGATCAAATCTGGTGAGTTTTTGGGTTAATGACTGAGTTCTATTTTGTTGGGGGATTGACAGGATTTGCACTGTCTTCAAATCTCTATAATTTTGGTACGGGAATGCACTTATTATGTTTTGTTTTTGTACACAAATGTTATGCTTTGCTGATTTAGATTTTGTCAATTTATGACAGTTGCAAAAAATGATGAATAATATGTTTTTTTTTGTAGAGGATGAGTCTTACCCACAATACTATAGTCAAGTGTGCACACCATGTATTTTTGAGCAAATTGTAATTAATGCCACTTGTAATGCAACAAGCTCCAAGTTCAAGATTGAATTCATCATTGTTAGACAACAGTACTACCATTTCAGATTATACTTATGGAGAAAGCCTCAGCACCTTAAAGTACACCACTGTGAAATGATCTGCAAAGCAGATTTTTGCACGCACAATGTACAAGTGGGCTTTGTCTCCATAAAGAGACAATTCTATCCCCCCCTTGAAGGTGAAGGATGGAAATGACATCTTACTATGGCTGTTGATTTGTCTGCAAATTTGCATACTCCAAGAACACTACTACTTCCATGCTACAAATGTACACTTTTGCCAGAACAATACCAACGAAAGGTAGGATCATACGTACCATTCGATCCTGTGACCTCATTTGCTCAGCCACTAACCCACCCACCACCGATACGATTGTGGTCGTTGTTGAACTGTGAATACGATAGCTCGTACTTACCATTAGCTCGTACATAACAGCTTGCTTGTTTGTGCTAGCTCGAATTTGCAATAGAACTCGCGCGAATGAATCATTTGATTGGTAGTATAGATTGATTGATACGATTGGTATGAACATAGGTAGCTTGCTTGTAGTTCTGGTAGCTCGTTATTACCAGTAGCTCGTACAGCTTGCTTGTTTGTGCTAGCTCGAATTTGCAATAGAACTCATGCAAATGAGTAACTTGATTGGTAGTATAGATTGATTGATACGATCAGTATGAACATAGGTAGCTTGCTTGTAGTTCTGGTAGCTCGTTATTACCAGTAGCTCGTACAGCTTGCTTGTTTGTGATAGCTCAAATTTGCAATAGAACTCGCGCGAATGAATCGTTTGATTTGTAGTATAGATTGATTGATATGGTCGGTATGAACATAGGTAGCTTGCTTGTAGTTCTGATAACTCGTAATTACCAGTAGCTTGTACAGCCGCGTTCAATCAGAATGGATGTACCTTGCACACGGACTGTTAAAACTAAAACAATGACAAAAGACTTTCACCAGTACATACGTAACATATATACTATAACTACACGCCATGACTCGAATAACCAATTCAAACATTGAGTGATTCCCACCAGATGAAAGTGAATAGAATCGAAAGTTAATAAAAAGTATATAGAATGGATACTTTTTTATCACACCCAACGGACCAATACTTTTATTAACTGCCAGATTTGGAATTTGGAATCCCTAAAGAAGAAACAGTAACTGTCTGTTTAATCACTACCCACGCCACCTACCGGCCTATTTTGGCAAGCAAGCCTGTTAAGTATTCAAGGATGGCATTCAATGATATCAGTCTTTTACGAGGTTAAGTAATAGTATCCGTGGGCCCTTTGCTTGATCAGAATATATGGAATAAATGAGGTCCATTCCGATCCAGTATTGATTTTCATGATTGCAATAAGTAATTTCCTCACGGGCTGCTATATGTACTCTTTTGAATGCACATATGGGCTCCAAGTGTTTACTTATTGATCCGGTTTTTAAGGATGCCTTGGTTCGAATCTTGTAACCCGTTTCTTTTGTACCCTTGCTTAAGTGAAATCGTTTTTACCACTTAACAACAACAGAGGTGCACATGACTGATTCGTCCGTTGGGTGACTGAAATCTTTGATTTTAAGATTCCGTTGAAATTTATTCAGTGTTAAAAAAGTGAATAAAAACTGTCAGTCGGACACATGTCGACTGACAAATTTTATTCAGAAATGAATAAATCTATGTAGAAAACACATACTTTTTATGTGTTTTTTCATTAATTTTATTCGTTTTCATCTGGTGGGAATCACTCATTGCACCATAACTTTACGAACACATACTTACAATACATACAATAACTACGTACTCAGCAACTCCACAGGGCCCCTGCAAAGCACTAATGAAGGGATCCCTGCAATATCGTTGCCCGCGGTGACTTCAGTATGGAGATATTAGTATTCACCATTTTTTTCCTTTGCTTACCTTCAAAATGGACCTTGTGTGTCCAATGCTTTGCCGGTTAGATACTTCCAATCCACTCGATCAATCGATTCGAAACTTACAGGCCTTGTCCTTCTGGATATAATGAAGGGATCCCTGCAATATCGTTGCCCGCGGTGACTTCAGTATGGAGATATTAATATTCACCGTTTTTTTCCTTTGTTTACCTTCAAAATGGACCTTGTGTGTCCAATGCTTTGCCGGTTAGATACTTCCAATCCACTCGATCAATCGATTCGAAACTTGCAGGCCTTGTCCTTCTCAATATAATGAAGAGATCCCTGCAATATCGTTGCCCGCGGCGCCTTCAGTATGGAGATATCTGCTGTCCCTTGGGTTTGGAGGGGGTGTTTTCTGTGGAGGTGAAAATTCGGATTTGGAGTCCTCTGCTAGGCCCTCCTATTGCTTCTAATCTAACGCATACGGCAGATCCCTTTGAGACTTGCAGGCCTTGTTAGTATTGTCGTCCAGAATTGTTTGCCTATCCTACCAACTTTTTGAAGTTCTTGGTTTATGAGATACAAGGGGGGGGGGGGGGGGGGGACAGGTCCCTATCCATTGTAATGAAAATGGGATTTTTTGGAGTTGGATTTGAGTTGGAGTTGGAGTCGGGACGCCCGTTATATGGTGGCAACATGTTGCGAAGATGAAAATAGTCATTTGTGCATAAGTTTTACACAAAATAGTGCTTGTTACGAACAGAATATGATATCGTTAACCCTAAAATAGCTATTTTGTTTGAGGAGTGATGAGATATTGTCTCGAAAGTAAAGGTGTGCGACGCGCGAGGATTTTTAGTAGACACGCAACCTAAAAAGACAGGAAATTTTAAAAATAGGGTCGAGAATTTTAAAAATACCGCGCGAGAGCCCGCGGGGGGTAGAGAAACAGTTCTTGGACGTAAGTGAACAGTTTGCCAAGGTCAAGGACCCCGGTGGCCCGAATAGTACCGTCACAGATATAGTAGCTGAAGCCGCTGCTATCCACAAGCTCAAGATCACACTCTTACTCAAGGTTACTCGCCTAGACTCTCAGTCCGCAATGTCTGCTCTGAAGTCTACAGTACGTGCACATGTTCACGACTTCTCTTCAGATCAAGGGCACAATTCTAGCAAATATGCTCTCCCTATTGAATTTGAAGGTGACTATCAAGACTGCGCGGTATTCAAGGCTGGACGTTCACCTGATCCTACCACACGCTTGCCTACTGGGATATGGAAGGCACCATCACGTCAAGACATGAAGAATTGGCTGAATTTTTCCCCCGAAGGCAAGAAAATAGTGGTCGCTTCATTGCGGTCTGAATTGCTCCCAGATGGCCAACCGGACCCCAACGCCGTTAAACACATCACCCGGAAGGCATATACGCATGAACATTCCATCACGTTTCTCAAAGATGACACCTCGAGCGGTGATAACCATACCAATGCTTCAGAGGATCTACATCCGGCTGTTGAAAATGACCGGCGAGGCGTCTTCCATGCATCACTTGGTGTCTATAAGTCTCAGACTTCCTCCTCCAAAGACCAACGACCCCTCAAGTCATCTGTGTCACCTGCTCACCCTGCCAGATTCCTTTCTGAGAACCCTGACATCCGATACAAAAGGGATGGTGATACTCTTGTACCCGTGGGAAAATCTTCTTATTCAGTTAACTTTCACCAATGGTACAAGCCCAAAGATGACTTGACCTTACAGCACAACAATCACGTATCTTCATATACATATCGTGCCCATAAGGCTACTGTCTCCAATCCCAGGTTCGCTATGGTTGACCATGGTGCTAATGGTTGTATCATCGGTAATGATGCATGTCTCATCTCCAAAGATATCCCACCTCAGTATGTCAATGTAACAGGCATCAACAATCACCAAGTGCAGAATATTCCCATTGCAACATGTGGAGCATATGCCATCTCGAATAGAGGCCCCATTATCCTCATTTTCAACGAATGCCCATACAAGGGAAGACACCCTTCTATCCTGTCTTCCGGGCAGATGGAAGCATATTTCTGTACTGTTGATGATACATCCATCAAAGCAGGCGGTGGACAAGTAATCACCACCACTGATGGATATGCATTGCCCCTCAGCATTCGCCATGGCTTGCCATATCTCGCCATGCGCAAATATACCACTGATGAATTCAACGCACTCCCATATGTCATCATGACATCAGATAAACACTGGGACCCATCCGTCCTTGATACCATCATCAGTGCTAAGGATGAAACCTTCCTTCAGAAGTATCCACCACAACCGCAGCAGCTTCCGTATCGGACATATGACGAATACGGAAACCCACGTTATCTTGAAGGCTTGGATATATCTGTATCCCCTGGTTCGTCCATGGTTACATCTCTCAGTTCGTACTCCAGTCAATACACTTGATCAGCTTTTCTCCCTATTGATGATAACGGCATCAAAGATTGATCCTTCTGGCTTACTCCTACCGATTATGACCATCAGGAACGTCTAGCTTGTTGTATTCCGTCCCCAATTTCTGATATGATTCTTGCTTTTCCCACAGCCTGTACTGCTGATGACACACCCCGTGTTGCAACCACATCTTGTGAACGTTATCCTAATGAGCATGACTACCTATCTCTGAAACCCTTCTTTTGTTGGGTTTCTACAGATCGCATCAAGGCAACCTTTGAAAATTCAACGCAATATGGATCCTTAGTGGTTAGCCCTGATGGTAACCTCTTCAAGCGTTTTCATTCCCCTCAACCGGCAATGAATGTTTGACCATTCAATGATGACGTATTGTCTGATGTCGTGTACTCCGATGTACCAGCAATCAATGATGGTTCCAAACTTGCATAGATCTTCTTTGGCTGTAAATCCCATATCATACATGTCAAAGAGATGCGTACCACAGGTGATTTCCTATCATGCTTTCAGAACTTTGTTCGAAAATGAGGCAGACCTCTTCGCCTCTTATGTGATCATGGAAACTACCAATCTAGCAAGCGGGTTATCGATTATCTCAAGATGTTATGGATTGGACTTTGGCAGAGTGAACCTTATCACCAACACCAGAATCAATTTGAACGTCGATATCAAACGTTTAAACGTATTGTCAACCGCGTCATGGATCACACCGGCACACCACCACATCTATGGTTGTTGTGTATGACATACGTCGCTGGACTCCTCAATGTTATTTCTGATCCTACTCTATCGAATAAACAACCGGTCTTCATTGCCACTGGTACCCTTGGTGATATTAGCGCGTATACCAGTTTCTTTTGGTTTGAACCCGTTTATTTCAAGACCAATGACTCACCTTTCGGTACCCAGTCTACCAAACGCCTTGGTCATTTCGTTGGCATTGCCGAACATGTTGGCAATGGCCTATGCTTCCAGATCTGGGATCCAGTTACTAACAACTTGCTTGACCGTTCTGGTGTTTGCTCTGCTCTTACACCTGAGTCACGCAACAAACGGGCTGGCCTCTTTACCGATGACGGATTTGTTGCATGGCGTAAAGCAAAGGATTCGGTACCTCAATTGTATGCAACCGGTGACACCCCTACACTCACAAAACATGGGGGGCATACGACTACAGATGCTCCGACTGAGAAGCCCAACCACAGGACAGTACCAACTGCTCCTACTACTGCAGAATCCACTACGGACCCCGACACCAAGAAGAGCCTCGACAACCCTGCGGCACCTGAAGACAACAAGCCTTCAGCCCCTACCGAGCACCAGGCTGCGTCATCTCCTATTCAGACATCAGAAATTGGCCAACCTCCAGCATCTGGTAATCAGGTTATTATCAAACCACCCGCCCACCCCTTGTTGCTGAGCTTTCTTTATAAGAAGGTCGATGACAGCCCCAGCTGGTCCCCATTTCCACTCCCTAACAACTATGGGGAGAGTTTTGATGGTCCTCCTACAACACACATCTTCAGCAAGACATCCGATGGCGTTCTCCTTACTGAAGATGATTTTGATCCACCGGAGCTAGCATACTTTGATGTTAGTGATGTCATGACTCCACACACCAACCCTGCTACTCCTATAGTAGACCCATCAGAGGTAGTTCAATTCCCACGGCGCATCGATTCCCATCACGTATTGGCGGTGAGCAATCTCTGTTTTCTTATATTGCCCTTGTTCTTCGGTGAGCAAACTTTGATTCCAAAAAGTATCACACGACCTACGGGAGCAATTCCTGATTCTATTGATAAACATATCATAGGATCTTCCTAAGGGAACAAGAGAAGAAAACCGTTGTTTTGTGCTTCTCACACAATATATATATATATACATACAGATATATACGTCCAACGATCAATGCATGTACGGAAATAATCAGCAAGTAATCACATCACTACGCAACAGCAGTTGCAACGTATTTCACCTCAATAAAAGAGATATCTTGCATTTCGGCAAGATTTCACTTTATCTCATACTTTTAACATTCAACTGATTTATATCCCAAAATTCACACTAGTTGCTACCAACTACCTGTAATCTACATTACTAAGGTCTGTCTTGCTGTATCTGAACAAGTTCACAGTAAGAAGAGATCCAGCGTTTCCATAGTCTTGCCTGTAGTCCGATTATCTGTTGTCGAAAATATCCAACCACAATTGTCACGCGTAGAGTACAATCGTTCGTCTACTAACACACTAACACAGTGGTGCTGTTCTTCAGAAGCCTTTGAATCAGACTCTCAGCAGACCGGATTCAGAAGGAAAATAATATTAGTGCGAGGAGGGGGGGGGGGGGGGGGGGGGGGGATGATTAATAATCTTCATATTTTTTATTACTATCTAGTAAATACTTATAGTCATACTACAAACCATACTTGAGTCACACTGCATTTTTTGAATGGATGAAATAAACTATTTTTTTCATTTTTTTTCAAATTTCCGTAAATAATTATTTCAGCTCTGTTTTTATAAGTTTTTAGTCGTAGCATTTGTACCATAGCTACGTGTTAAATGCAGATTTTTTAAATATTTCTACGTTCCCTCCATCCCCAAACCCCCCTAACCCCCCCATAAACTCTGTCCAGAAGGTTACGTTGTCAACTCTTAGGGTTAGTGTTAAATGTTCAACTAACAACTCCACCAATTTACCACGTGTTTGGAGAAGTATCCTCGTGTACGACGTGTCTCTATGTACCGGATTTTACAGGGGGCTGAGTAGAAAGGTACAGCCCCTGGTATACCGGGGTACTGGCCACGTCGACAATTAAGAAGAAGTGGACTGGCCACATGGAAGATGCACACAAATGAGATTTCTGTCCATATTAGTGAATTTAGTGAATTTAGTGATCTTAGCAGAGAGTGGATTCATCCCCTCATAATTTCAATTTTAGTTTAGTAAGCAGTTACTAATCAATATATACAAATACAGCTGAAGAATACAACACTCTCCCTCCTCATCGTCGTTCGGAGCCCTCCAAACAACAACACATACAGCATGACTATTGAGGATCTTCTAGTAGAGAGAGCTGCGGTCGCTCATATCCTACTATCTAAACGTTAAAACAATCAATACCTTGATTAGAATCACTCTACTAGATATTTAAGAGACAGCGGTTGCCGGTGACAAGTGGACAATTGCACTTTTGACACTAATATTAGTATTACCTGGTCGTCCAATCCCATTCGTTGCCTTTGTTCATTAATTAATTGGTGATCGAGTGCGTGTGAGTGTGCGTGTGCGTGTGCGTGTGCGTGTGTGCGTGTGCGTGTGCGTGTGTGAGTGTGAGTGTGAGTGTGAGGGTGTGGCTATCACTCACTACGTTTGTGATAGCCTCAGTAGCCTACCTACTTGTAGTACTGGATGTGCAGCGTTTATAGTTCATAGGTGTGTTGGTGGGTTAAGCAATGCTAGAGGGGGATCCGGGAAGTGCCAGCCTGTGGCTAGTTTTTGCAGGCTGGTCCGGTCCCGAGTTGCTTTGCCCACACACCGGCGCACAGCTTTGGTGGCTGTTAAGCCTTTTCTGCCATTGAGCCATAGGCCACAGGGTGGGAGCTGGCTGGAGATGAACCTGGAGGGGGCATGGAGGACAGCGAGGGCGGGAGAATCATCATGGGGGATTTAGTGAGGAAGATTCCCCAGAGGGGGATCATAGAGAGCTGCCAGGGGGAGTGGGGGCCGAAGCCGGCACCCATTCCTCAGGCAGGAAGGAGTATGTTCCATTGTTGAACATTACAGAGGCAAGATTTTTGAAGATGGGGAGGGACTGTTGATGCAAGTACCTCATCATGCAATCACTGTGCCATCGTGCAAGGAGCTTGATGACATTAGAATCACATTTGCCCTGGAGCAGGGCCATAGCCCCTCCTGCCCGAAGGGAGCGGGCAGAGATTGCGGCAGGAGAGATGTCGGTGGTGTGGTAGAGGGTCTGGGCATAGACTCTCATGGAGGAAGTGACAGTTGCTGCTCGAACGAGGGTGAGAACCCCATTGTCAAAGTAACTGGCCAGCTTGAGGGATGGGGTGAAGGGGTGGTTGGGGGTGCAGCAGCGCCTGAGATGGAGCACTTGGCGTGCGCAAGCTGACATAGGGCAGCAGAGGGAGTTGCCACTCCTGGCATGAGCCACCACTTCACCCTTGTCCCCATTCTTCTGGGTGGTGAAGGTGAGGGTAACAGATGTAGCAGCAAGAAGCTCATGCGTAGGGCCATCATGGTGGACAATGTTGGAGCCAAGGTAGAAGGAGACTTCCTTGAGGTGGAAGGCTTGATCATCCCTGGTAGTACCGGTGTACTCACCAGGTCTGAGGCAGAAGAAGAAGGCTATGCAGATCATGTTGGCAATAGCCTGTCAAGGGGGGGAAGGGTAGTCATGGTATGCAAACCGAAGCGCATGCATGATCAGGGTGATTGGGACCGGTTTGACCCGGCAAGGGGCTGGGTCAAGCTTGGCATAGGCCTTGAACTGGGCAGTTAGCTGGAAGTCAAGACTGCCGGTTGAGTTGGTTCTGGGGTCTTTGGACCCCAAGCGGGCCATTGTCTGGCCCACTGACCTGAGAGTGTCCTATACTGTGCGAGATCTGACGGGCTTACGGCTACAGGAGAGCTGGCCATCATGGAGGCGCTGGGCAAAGACTTGGAGGATGGGGATTGGATTGGTAACAGAGTGGAGGGTTGGTTCAAAGCCTTGAGACAAACAGAATTGAACCCATTGATTCCAATGGGCATCCTTTCTGTGGGCATAGAGCTCAGTGACTGAAGCGCGCATGGTCTTCTGGATAGAGCCAAGGTCAGCGCGGAATGCATGGGCGGCCGAAGGTGGCATAAGGTCCAGGGCAAGTCCTGTGGGTAAGTATTGTTAAAAAGATGGAGAAGGGCAGAGTCAGATAGGTCAGAGCAAGAGAGGAGATCAGCAAGGTGATTGACGGGGCCCGGGATGTAGTCCCTGAGGGGGACGTATTGGTAGAGGTGTTGGTGCAGAGACTGGATTCTGAGGAGGTAGGCAGCAGGGCCTGTGGTAGTGGTGGCGCCTTTCTGTTGCCAATAGACAGCTGCTGTATTGTCGTAGCAGTTGTGGGTGGTTCGAGCTTGGACACACGCCACTTGAGCCAGAATGTCATTGTGGGAAATGGAGCCAGCTAGCTCGAGGTCACTGTTGGTGATGGTGCCATTGGGGTTGTCAAAGGTGACTAACTGGGAGGAGACCCACTGAGGGAATGGATGCCTCCACATGATGGGTTGGATGTTGCCCGTAGAGAGGGGCACAAAGTAAATGCCACCCATGCCAAGGCCAGAGGCGTCACAGGCGCCTGCTTTACATTCAGATGCTTGCACTTTTGTCTGCTGAAGGTTGTCAATTGTTGTTGTCCCAACGAACGTCAACCAAAGTTGACAGCCCAAGGAGAAAGTGTGAGGAAGAAATTGACGGATGTATTTATGCCATTGAGTTGTTGTTGGGTATGGAAGAGTTCCTGAAATACGCTGGAACATTTGATGAGGTTTTCAAAGAAGACAACAAGGGTGTTTTAAAGCTTGACAAGATGGTTGTTCATTCCATTAACAGTATAAACAACTATCTACCACAACAAAGTAAGGGAGAGGATAACAATCTGGTGAAGGTGGATTAGTAGGGTTCTTTTCTGCAGCTGTGGTTGTGGCAGCGACTTCGTCTTCTGGTGGATTAAACATACTTCTCGTCCTTCTTGTTGTTTGTTGTAGCATTCTTTGATTAAAAACTTAGAGTACCACAAAATAAAATTGTGTCAAAGCAATCTAAGTTGCTACAATTTGGTAACAATAACTCGCCGCATAACAAATCAGAAAACACACCCAAACATGACATAGGAAGACATTCCAAATGATAGAACGAAAAACATATTTGACAAAACTTTAAACCACAATGCCTCTAACAACAACCAAACATCATGCAACAATGTACAAAGATTTTGAGATTTTCCATCTACTTTAACAGCCAGTAAATTGTATAACCTGCAACGCCGTTCCAAAAGAAAACTTAAAAACTGACCAAAACAAAGCATAACAATAAGAAACAGTGATCCTCAATTTTGAGATCCGGTGCTCTATGTTGAGATTTTCCAAACACTTTAACGGCCAGTAACATGTATAACCTGCAACGCCGTTACAAAAGAAAACTGACCAAAACAAAGCATAACAAAGCAGAACAATATGAAACAGCGATCCAAAATTTTGAGATCCGGTGCTCTGGATTGAGATTTTTCAATCACTTTAAGGGGCAGTGACATGTATAACCTGCAACACCGTTACAAAAGAAAAGTTCTAAACTGACCAAAACAAAGCTGCATTTTGAGAGTCAATGCTCTGATTTGACATTTCAATTTTAAACAAGTTTTGAGCAGAAAGCCTGCAATGCCGTTCCAGTAATATACTTCTTCTGAAATGCCGTTCCATGATTGTTGACATGAAATGTACAGAAAACGGTTTCATCCCTCCAGCATAAGTTCTTACTCTCATACATAACTACTGCTCTCATCATACACCTGGACACACAAGATATTACTATGCTTTGGCTAAGAATAATGGTGGAACATACCATTCCTGGGGTGGGGTACACAATAACATTGGACACCACGCCAGGATTTTGGTCCGCACCAGGATTTTCTGGAGACCGCATTCCAGATTGTCAGGGCACGCACAGAAAAACCATGGGCAGGTGTCAGTACAACCCCCCCCCAAAAAAAGTGCAACAACAATACTACAAAAATAAGAAGTGATACAATACTGAGCTCCTCAGGATGCAGTAAATCAGGCACTTACAACTACCAATAATTTTAGCACGGTACGACAGTGTGAATGAAAAGTAAAATCCGCACACTCCAAAACAATTCAACTCCCATAAAACTAGCGCGCCAAATCAATGAAAATGAACAGTTGGTTTGTTCCTATTTGCAAATTAACAGAGAAATAATGGTGTAACACGTTTGCACACTGGCGGTTCAGGGTACAACGATGATTCACAGAGAAAAAACAGCCCAGTGAGCAGTGTATCAGGAAGTGAGCCAACAAACACGAATTATAGCCAAACAGATACAACCAATAGCACTGGTATCAACAGCAATGCAATACAGCGGACACAAAAGACCTCACTGACAAAAACATTAAAAATTACATTACCGCGCACGTCAAGGAGCAAACGTTAAGGAAAATGAAATTCCCAATAACGACCAAACAAGGTCCTCAATACCTAAGAAAGAGGATTATTACCAAGATTGTAAAATTGAATCATGAAAACAAAGTACCGACGACATGGAACGTCCATGCACCGAAGTGGAATGGAACTTTCTGCAGAGCAATAACTACATGTAGGCACAATGCCCAGACACTATCGAGGAAAAATTATAAAGGTAAGAACCGACAAGAACAACATAGTTCCCAGTATACACATTTTCAAACTACTAACCGTATCATATCGTTCGTACTGATGCATAGACAATAAAAGGAACAAACAGATACTGGATAGTTTCCCAGGAACAGCTCTAATCAAGGAAAAAAAAACACGAACTCAGAAAATAAGTACAAATTACACGAAGACCATCAACGAAAAAATACACCAGAATCACAATATTTCTTCAAAAGAATTCTTGGAGCAGTGTTGCCTAAACAGACAGACTTAAAAAAAATTGGTACAAACAACAATCAGTAACATTTTCACCTCAAGCAATGAAGTGTATGCGCTCATTTTCCTTTACAACGGCTACAACTCGTGGCTAAACACAACAAAGCGGACAAGGATAAGAAAGAAATTCACTGACAGTAAGTCAGGAATGAAAGAGGGATGGAGTGAGGAAAGGACAAGATCTATATGGATATGTCAAAAATGAAATAGAAATACAAATACGGAACAACAGACACATGATTTAGAGATTGAACTACTGAAAACATACCAGCAGCAAAATGGGTATGATATACAACAGCGTACGGAGGAAGAAGACAATACAAAGGGGAAAAAACTAAAACGAACATATGGCATGATGGACACTCTTGACGAGGACGACGAGGACTACAAATATTACCTTGCGAACAGAGACAAATTATGAAAGTTAATGGTAGTAACAACACTATAGTACAGCAGCTACTAGTTTATTGGAAGATAATGTGGGTTACCACAATAAATTTGTCTGCTGCTAAAATTGAATAGTATGAACGAGATTATGGCAAATGCGGATAAAATACTGTCTTTGTCTTCGTACAAAAATATGTTTGTTGGCTTTTGGTATGCGATATTTGTAGTGTGAGTATTGTAAAATGGGTGTAACAGAATAGATTGCTGGTTATCAAGAAGCTCATATATTTGTTTGAGAAATTTGTAATAGCGCTACGACAATATCATTGTACATAGAGGATATTATTAAAAAAGATGAGTTTTGTGTGCAAAAAACAACAATCGAATGGATAATAAATATTATTGGGGTAATCATGAAATGAAGTTGTACAATACCAAAATTGTGAAGCAACCATAATACTGGGGCTGAAACTATCTGTGCAAAAATAGTCCTCCTTCAAATTGTTGTGTGGAAAAATACATAGGAATTTTTTTGTGATGCGCGCAACAAAACTTTGAAGAAATTTTTTAATACATCGCACAAATTTGACACAACCACGAGCATCGCTTAAGTGACGATTGTTCACATTGTCAATCGATTTGTCACCTTTATCACGTATACTTGTGGGGTGAAAATATATAGTCACGAATGCATCCAGCCAAGAGTTCTGAGTTAGATTATTGAACATGCCAAGTGTCAGGATCAGTGGGGTAGTAAGGGTGCTGGTTTGACCACTATTGTCAATTGCAATTCCATCCATGTAGAGAATAATAGGCACCCAAATTTTGTTCGAATCTCTTTTGCATCTCTTTTCCCAAGTATTGATCCACCATTCACCATGGTGGCCTTGTTGTAGTTCTGGATGGCGGACCGGTAAGGTTGGGTCTTCCGCATGAGGGGGGGGGCAGGTTTTCTTCCTTTACCACTGTGACGTTTGTTAATAGGGAATGAAGTGCTTTTTGGAATGACTGCACGTAGATTTGTTCATGACTTGCAATATCAGCACCAATTGATTTAGTATAACACCAATTAATAAGAAGAGGTTCAAAGCCATCACCTTCTATTTCAGGCACAGTTGCATAAATGTCCTTCAGGACACCTTGGCCTGGTCTTTATGAGATTTTCTTTTGTCCATGAAAATAAATTAAGACGCTCTGATTTGATAGCCCATTAATACAATTCATTCTCTGCAGGTATGCTATGATTTCACATGATTTTTATTAACTTGATTTTCACCTTGACTCTGTCTGATGCATGCCTTCCAGCATTGGGTGTCATAATTGCCATGTTCAAATCAGGAGGAAAATCATCATCAGGCGTGTTGTTGCCTTCTTCTCTATTGCCACGTACATAGGGGGGCTTCACTGCCAATTGCTTCTTCCTCATCCTCATTGTTGGGAGAAAAACAATTATCATCAGAAACAGAGTCATTGTCACCATTGTTCAATTCCTGACCTATCAAGGCAGGCTCCATTGGTTCGACAGAAGGGTCATACATAACTTGATTATCGACCAGCTCTGATACTAGACCATGACTCAGATTACCATTAGGGGTGTTTGTTAGACCTACTAATTCTTCACAAGAAGCATCTTCTTGCTTCTTCAAACTTCTGACAAATATGGAAGATGCGAAATCATCTACCCCCAAACACTGGTAGTAATAAAAAGTTTAGCATGTATCGGGATTACGTGAAATGTGGTCAAGAAAACCAGGCAAAACAATTACTCCTGTATTCTGTCTTTGTCTGGCAGTAAACAAGGGGGGGGGGGTTCTTCTTCTTACCTGTAATTTCTCACGTTACACTGTGCAGGGCAGCATCTACATGTAGTAAAATTGGTCCAATTTTGATTTTTTCTTCTCGTTAGGAAAACAATTTCAGTCATGCACATAAAAATTAATTCCAGTCATGATGCTGCACTGGCAAAAATCTGGCTTACTACCTTGTGTTAGTAGTAGAGTAGCTTTAAAGTGCTCAAAACACCAGTTAAATTTAATATTCTTATTCTAAACAAACAGTTTAAATCATACTAGAATAGCAGCTTCAAATGTTAAAAAAAGGTTGATTTTTACAAGGTTACGTTGTAAGCTTAGGGTTAGTGTTCAGAGTTCACTTAACAACTCCCCCAATGCCCAATTATGACCGCTGCCATGTTCCAGTATCGTACCGTATGTACCGGTAGGAAAAAAATAAGAACAGTCGCGTCACGATCGAGTTAGTCGTGCACCCCTTGAATCGTGCATGTGTACAGTATCGTGTATCGGTTATCGTGTGTCGTGTGTCGTGCATCGTGTATCGTGCCGTACTGGTACGAGTACAGTTTTTCGGTTTTCACAGTATTGTTGTACCGTAGTTGACGAATCAAATCAAATTACGTCATCCGGCCAAAGAACCAATAGGAGCTACGTGAGCAGAATTTCGTTCCGAAAGCATGTCAGAGGCATGTCAGAGGCATTTTTTTCTTACGTAAACGTAAACCCATCGAAAAAGTCTCATGTTTTTTCATCGTTTCTTGTTCTCGTTGACATCATCACTCTTGTGTCAAGCATTCCGACTTCCATCACCAACAAACAATGCGATCGGCTAAGATCTTACCCAAAACGACGGAAGTAAAAGGTCTCGTACGGCTACGAGACAGAACTTTTTCTTCTGAACCAACCAACACGAAAAAATTGGTTGTCAGAAATCACCGAGAAGCAACAACGGCATCAAACACAACTAACATTCCAATTCCGATACGGCACTATTTAGGTATTTGTCAAAGAGAACACAATTTGTTTGACAGCAGTTCGAATGCACACAATACAAAAACACATTGGAACTTGACATCCCTACCTTGAACGTACCGGTATATACCTCGCACTTATTCTCAATCGAACGCTACGTACACCGTGTTTGTTGACAAGCGAATTCCGATTCCGATTCCGATTGTATTCCCTCCCATTATCATTCGAGAACAGTACCAGTACCACTCTCGTCGCGTCTTATCACCTTCTCCTAGAGACACAATTTCCGATAACAACAGTAATTACCATGAACTCCTTGTTCCGTTACGGACAGCAGCTGATGCTGGTTCTCTTGTGGGCGGCATCGTGCAATTCCTTTAGTCTGGTGACGCAGACCGGCTTACCCACCCACTCTACAACGTCTCCACTGCCGTCGTCGTCGTCGTCGTCGTCGTCGTCGGCCCTTCACGTTTCCTCCTTTTCGTCCGACGACGAGACCGAATACAACAACAACAACAACAACGAGGGCGGCCAGGGCCACCACCAGAAGAAACCACACCGTCGCAGCGGCACCAGCGACGACAACGATGCCGCAGCGAATGCGAATTCGCGCAACATCGAGTTTGCGGACCTGGGGATCGCCGAGGAGTCGTCCGAGCGCAAGCGGCGGATGCAGCGAGAACAGGAAACCAAGCAACGATTTGTCCGCTACGGCGACGACCTGTGGAACATGCGCGAATTCATGGACAAGTTGTCGCGGAAACTCTTCAAATCCATCAACAGCGGCGATCGGGACAAGGAAGAAGAAATCCGGTCCGAGCTCCGACAGATCGAGCACCAGGATCCGGACCTGGTGTACCGCGTGGAACTCGAGAAACTCGAAATTGCCAAGAGCGAGGGTCGCGACGAGGACGCGAGGCGGCACAGCATTATTGCGTCGGCGGCCAGGAGCACCCTACCGCAGTACAACCTCGAGGGATTGTGGGTCGGAAAGTGAGTTCGGTTCGGTTCGGTTCGGTTGCGTTGTTGTGTGTGTGTTTGTGTGTGTGTGTGTGTGTGTGTGTGTATATGCCAATGATGAGTTCGATACGATACGATACGATGATGATGCATAGCATCGCAATAGTCTGGACGTTTCGGATAGAACCAAATGACAGAGCACACAGACAGTTTTTTACAGAGAGGAACGTTTACTACGATTAGCAGACAGCTCACCAATTATTGTTTTCATTTTCTTCGTTTTGTTTGTCGACGTTGTCGATTCGCTACGTATCTTACTCCTGCCCATTAGATACGGACAGCACGGATACGAAATGATCAACGTGACGTATCAGGGTGACCTTCTGGTGGCCTATAAAGTGACGGGAGACAGAAACGTTCCCCGCGGAGAAATCACTTTTCAGGCCGACCTCGATCCCCTGAGTCGTCGCAAGGGTGGCGGCGGCGGCAGGCAGCAGTAGCGGTTCCGAGGGGGGAGGAGTTTCCGATGTCCTCGGCACTATTGACTCGTCGTCGTCCTCCGACAACAACAACGACAACGGCGATCACAACCGGCTGCAACCCATCAGCCTGACCGACAAGGCCGCCAAAAAATGGGGGACCTCACAGCTGCCACGGCACAGAGGACTGGGGCAGGTCGCGGAGGCTGGCTTCCAAAAGAATCAGTGGATGGAGGGTCAGCTGATCATCATCGGGGAGGAGTATTTTTCGTTCGCGTGGGTTCCCATCGAGCAACAGATTTTCTTCGGTCGGCCGTCTCCCGAGCTGGCACTGAAGATGCTGCGGGAGAGCGGTGCGACGTCAATCACCCCCGCTCGGTCCTTCGAGAAGCCACCAAATATGGATTCGGACGTGCGGGTCCTCAAGGAGTACATACACAGCTGCCTCGAAAAGACGGCCGAGAGCGAGGACGATCTGCTCAGCGGTGATCCCTTCAGCTGCATATGGGTCGACGGCGAAACCGAGGAGTGTTACTTTCAATAAATA
The DNA here is from genome assembly GCA_037355745.1 of Pseudo-nitzschia multiseries. Lineage (NCBI taxonomy): Eukaryota > Bacillariophyta > Bacillariophyceae > Bacillariales > Bacillariaceae > Pseudo-nitzschia > Pseudo-nitzschia multiseries. The sequence goes on along the minus strand of CM074782.1, from coordinate 2,843,806 downwards.
GATACAATAGGAACAAACAAACAAACACGAACCATCAAACAAAAGGAAGAAAACTGTTCCAAACCGAACCGAACCACAACCAAGCAGCACTGTACCATGCCGGTACTTACACGACAAAGAAAACCGGGGACTCTCATGGCCGTGGTCGCTAGGCAGTATTGTCAGCAATTGATTACTACTTGATCCTAGCGGTTGTTGCCATTAATTTGTGTTGTATGATTACTATACCGTACCGTCATGAAAATAATAATTTCAATCACATCTACTTTTTACGATGACTATCGTGTCTATTTTCTCGATTGAAGTTTAGAGTGTCTGCGTCTGGTCCTGATCTGACTTGTTGGAATTCTCTACCGATATCTTTGTTACTGAGTGCGTTGCCGGGAAGAGATCGAATGGAACAAAAAATTCACACAAACCTGACAAAAAAATCCCACCGAAGCACGACAAACCGAAACGTCTCAGCGACTACCCGGCGGCATGGATGGGTCAGTCGTCGTACATAATTACCGGTAGATGGGTTGTGTTACGAGTAAGATTACTACACCGTTCCGCGTGATTTTAATTTGAGCATGGTTTCCTTCACTTCACTGATCATTTTGTGTGGATTTTTCCTTTTCATTAATTATGGTTGTCCTTCGTTGTTGGGAGTAATAGTGACAAATAAGTAGGGCAAGCGAAGCCGGTGTGCGGTTCTAGCGGACAAGGCAATCTTTCATCGGCGGTACAAGTCTTCCATTTCGATGATTAGGCAGGCTAGTGGATGCCACATGCCGTACAGTACGATATTTCTACTATTAATTTTTACTGCCGTACGAAGTACGAGTATGTACTCGTACTCGTACTCTCTTATTATTTTTACAAGAATCGACACCAAGTCAGACTCCCTGACTGGCTTGCGCCTGCCCAATTTTTGACTTGAGTATGATAATAACTGACTTATTAATACTGGAACGAATTAATAACACGAGTTATTTTACCGGAGTCAGCGTAGTAGGTTTAGTACTGGACTCTTATTTTAGTACCGCGAGACACTTCTTATTTCATTTTACTCAAGTCAGCGTAGGTTTTGTACTGGACACCACTTATTTTAGTAGACTAGTACCGCACCTCTTCTATCCAACGGACCAAACCCGAACTCGAAAGGGAAGAGTGTTCTCCACTTTAGTTCTCCACTTTAGTTTTTAACTCACCAGCTGAGGTGAATCCCAAAAAAATTTCACAAATTATTTCAGTTCTTCGATACTCACCACGTTGTTTGATACTCAAGGAAATGGGAACCATTTCCACGATCGGTTGAGATTGGTTGGAGTGATTTGTTGCAAAAGGAAGGAATTCTAATTTGCACGTGATTCTACTACGTAACACGCAATATTACTAGATAACAAGTGATTCCACTTCATAATTTCTACTTTTGCAACATAGTGCTCATAATTTCTAATTTGGAACTAAACTCTGCATCTTTTTTGGCTCTGTAAACTTGGCTAAGCCAAATAACCTTGCAATCAAATTGACCATGGGATCCGGCCTAAACTGATGCTAAGGAAAACAACTTCCGAACCTCTGAGTTGAATCGAATCGAATCGACCATGGGATTCCTCCTCCACCAATCACCGATCACCAATCACCAATCGACTCGCTCTCCTCTCCAATCCGCGGCTCTTCCCCTCTCCAATCAACAATGGACTCTCCTCTCCTCTCTACCAATCCGTGGCTCTCCCCCTCTCCAATCAACAATCAACTCTCCTCTCCAATCCGCGGCTGTCCCCCTCTCCACCAATCGAATCAATGGAGTCTCCTCCTCTCCAATCGAATTGATGGAGTCTCCTCCTCTCCAATCGACTCTCCTCTCCAATCCGCGGCTCCCCCCCTCTCCAATCAACAATTGACTCTCCTCTCCTCTCCAATCAACAATCAACTCTCCTCTCCAATCCGCGGCTGTCCCCCTCTCCAATCCGCGGCTGTCCCCCTCTCCACCAATCGAATCGATGGAGTGTCCTCCTCTCCAATCGAATCGATGGAGTCTCCTCCTCTCCAATCAACTCTCCTCTCCAATCCGCGGCTGTCCCCCTCTCCAATCCGCGGCTTCCCCCCTCTCCACCAATCGAATCGATCGAGTCTCCTCCTCTCCAATCGAATCGGCTCTCCCTCTCTCCAATCGAATCGATCGAGTCCTCTCCAATCAAATTGGCTCTCCCTCTCTCCAATCGAATCGATCGATTGAATCCAATCAACAATCTAGAAAGTCGCCGTCAACAACCCGTTCGCAAAGCGGGATGGATCAATTATCGATTGGGATGCTGGAATAACAAGTCGAAATGACTTAGCCTTCCAGACATGGTTGTGGAGTGACGTCAGCGTGGTCTTTGCCTTCATTAAGGCATCACCTTCCTCCAGAAGTACCTCTAAGGATTTGCCAGAATGAATTCTATCCTTGATGAACTCTATAATACACTTGAGTCGCGAGAACTGCTTCTGCTCGGCCGCGCTATAATGCTTCCTCCAACGATTGCCAAATGTCTTTTCAAGCTCTTCAATCCCTCCAGGGAAGTCATCTTCTTTGAAGTCCTCAAGTCCGAACCACTCCTTCCACATTGACGACACCCCGGAATGCTGTCGGATTAAGGTTTTTTGGGGAATAAGGTTAGTACTACCTCGTGCCCCGGTGGTTGTTGTTGTTCCGTCTGCTTCTGTTGGGAGACAAAAGGCTGCCATGTGCTGCAGGTAATGGTGTATTTGTCTGTTGATTGCATCTTGTTTCTGTTCAAATTTGCTAACCTTATCGTCTATCTGTGTAACATCCTTTGAAACATTATGGACTTCGGTATGAATATTGTGAAGTTGGTCGCGAAACCCCGGAAGTGCCACGTCCATACTTCGTTGGATTGCGGTAGTACTACCTCCTCTCTCCTCGTCGAGTCCTGCTCCCATAACCTTTTCGATGACTTGTGCTTGATAAGCCTGGAACAATTCCGAGTTGAAAACAGGCAAGGAGAAGAGGCAATTTGGTCTCCCGTTGTGTATCAAGACCGCAGCATCCTGCAGTACGACACATTGAAAATTCAAGAGGAGCTCAAAGAATGCTTGAGCAGTCGGCTTGTCGGGGGTGGCACGATTCGCAATCGTGTCCATTGCCTTGTCAAGGAACGGGAATACTTGACAACGGAGCTCTGGAGGTGGGTCGACTGTACCACGGGGTAAGAAGAAGCTGCCTTTCTCTTGTGCATGTCCAGCCAAGACCCGCATCGCCTTCAGTGGGAGTTTTGAGGAATACCGATCTTCTTGGACATCAAGGTTCCAATTTCCGATCATCTTGATGTATTGGGGATCCACTTCTTGCATCTCCAACGCAACTGCACCTGATCCGCGGCCAAAGTGAACAAAATGCTTCGATGCGACGCCCAACGCTGTGCATGCTTTCCGCATCGTTTTTGCATACGCTTGGTCTGTTATCGGACGGTGGTTCTGGGAGTGATTACAATCGGTGAGTAATTTGACTTCGACCCATGACGCGTTCTCTGCAAAGTCGTACCACGCAAGTTCTCCGGTTGCATGGAATCGCGCCATTAAGTAGAAGACCAAAGCGCCAATGGGACACATGTTGACGTTGCGGTGCCTGATGACACGACCGTACAAAGTTCACTGACCGTTTGTTTTCCCTGTAATGATTTGCATGATAAAGATCAGGCAGGAGTGTACGCCTTCGTCAGCTTTGATGATGCTGCACAGATCCGACAACGTGCATTTGAACAAGGACTCCCCGCGGAGAACACCACAATGGGTCATAAGGAAACAGAAACGGTCCCTCAAGGCAGCGATGTGGTAGTTGTGTTTGGTACAATGCTTGTAGAACAAGAAGGCCTCGATTCGCTTGATGCTTGACACGGTCATGTAGGGGGACAACGCGTAATCAATTTTCTCGTCGTGTCAAATCAGCTTGATCCGTTTCTTTCTTACTTGGACAACCTGGAGCAACTGTGTAACCCTGTCACTTCGAAGGTGTTCCTTTGTAAGAGTGTTGGCATTCTGACTTCTCTGATGCCGCAATATTTTGAGGATGGAACAAAAGTACTGATTCACCGTATCATAACCTACAGGGTCTGTCTCCAGCATTGACTCGCAAGAAGCGCCGGCATGATTGGTGTTGTTGTATTTGCCCATCACGGCGTGGTAGTCAACGGGGTCGAAAATTTGCGTTCGCGATTGCCCCTTCTTACGCCGCCCTCTTGTCCTTCGCGTCCGGTAGGCCTGATAGAAGAGGAAGCCAAAGACCTTTTCTTCAGTCACTATTTGAGTGGAGTAACCAAAGGAAGAAAACACACTGGTGCAAAACTGAAGGAATTCCTCCCCTTTTCAACCGTAGGCAAGTTGAGTATTCATTGGAATACCATCATTGTCATCATATTGAACTTGCCGTGCTGCTCTGGCAAATATTCCACTTGTGTAAGACATTTTTGTTGCTGGAGACCGAGGGGAGTGTTTTGTTGAGGATAGTGATGTTATTTTGGGTGGATATTGTAAGTGTTTTGGCTGTTTTGTTCTTGTTTTCGTTGCTTCGTTGTTTCGTCGTTTCGTCGTCCTTTTCGTCGTTTTTGTGTCTTTGTGTTTCTTGTCGGAATCAAAGTGTATGTGTTTGCTGTGTTTGTTGATTGACTTAGTCTTCTGATATTTCTTGTGGGTTGGTGCCGGCCGGCGGCAAAGACTTGTTCTATGTTCATGTCACATGTCACATGTTCGCTTTCATGTGTTCGCTTTCCTATTAGTATGTGCTTCATCTCATTGGTTGGAATTTCTGAAATGGTTGAATTTCATTGGTTGGAATTTCTGACATGGTGGAATTTGATTGGTTAGAATTGCGAAAAGTGGTTATTCGACCAAGTCAGAGGAAATTGCTGTTAACCGTTAAACTGCGCACAATCCTACAGACTGAGGTCTGACTTATCTCTGACTTAGTATAAATAATCTCTTATTATTTTTACCAGAATCGACACCAAGTCAGCCTCCCTGACTGACTTGCGCCTGCCCAATTTTTGACTTGAGTACCGCACCTCTTCTTCTATCCAATGGACCAAACCCGAACTCGAAAGGGAAGAGTGTTCTCCACTTTAGTTCTCCACTTTAGTTTTTAACTCACCGGCTGAGGTGAATCCCAAAATGTTTTCGCAAATTATTTCAATTCTTCAATACTCACCGCGTTCTTCGATACTCAAGGAAATGGGAACCATTTCCATGATCGGTTGAGATTGGTTGGAGTGATTTGCAAAAGGAAGAAATTCTAATTTGCACGTGATTCTACTACATACACGCAATATTACTAGATAACAAGTGATTCCACTTCATAATTTCTACTTTTGCAACATAGTGCTCATAATTTCTAATTTGGAACTAAACTCTGCATCTTTTTTGGCTCTGTAAACTTTGCTAAGCCAAATAATCTTGGAATCAAATTGACCATGGGATTCGTCCTAAACTGATGCTAAGGAAAACAACCTCTGAACCTCCAAATTGAATCGACCATGGGATTCCTCCTCCACCAATCAACAATTGACTCGCTCTCCTCTCCAATCAAATCGGCTCTCCCCCTCTCCAATCGACAATCGACAATCGGCTCTCCTCTCCTCTCCTCTTCTCCTCCTCCTCCTCCTCCTCCTCCTCCTCCTCTCCAATCCGCGGCTCTCCCCCTCTCCAATCCGCGACTCTCCCCCTCTCCAATCAACAATCAACTCTCCTCTCCTCTCCAATCAACAATCGACTCTCCTCCTCCTCTCCAATCCGCGGCTCTCCCCCTCTCCAATCCGTGGCTCTCCCCCTCTCCAATCCGCGGCTCTTCCCCTCTCCAATCAACAATCGACTCTCCTCTTCTCTCCAGCAATCAACAATCGACTCTCCTCTCCTCTCCAATCCGCGGCTCTCCCCCTCTCCAATCCACAGCTCTCCCCCTCTCCAATCCGCGGCTCTCCCCCTCTCCAATCAACAATCGAGTCTCCTCCTCTCCAATCGAATCAATCGAGTCTCCTCTCCAATCGAATCGAATCGAGTCTCCTCCTCCTCTCCAATCAAATCGATCGAGTCTCCTCTCCAATCAAATCAACTTGCCTCCTCTCCAATTGACTCGCCTCCTCTCCAATCGAATCGATCGAGTCTCCTCTCCAATCAAATCGGCTCTCCCCCCCCTCTCCAATCAAATCAATTGATTGAATCCAATCAACAATCTACAAGTCACCGTCAAACCGTTTGCAAAGCGGGATCGATTATTGATTGGGATGCTGGAATAACAAGTCGAAACTGACTTAGCCTTCCAGACATGGTTGTGGAGTGACGTCAGCATGGTCTTTGCCTTCATTAAGGCATTGCCTTCCTCCAGAAGTACCTCTAAGGATTTGCCAGAATGAATTCTATCCTTGATGAACTCTATAATACACTTGAGTCGCAAGAACTGCTTCTGCTCGGCCGCGCTATAATGCTTCCTCCATTGATTGCCAAATGTCTTTTCAAGCTCTTCAATCCCTCCAGGGAAGTCATCTTCTTTGAAGTCCTCAAGTCCGAACCACTCCTTCCACATTGCCGACACCGCGGAATGCTGTCGGATCAAGTTTTTTCTTGGAATAAGGTTAGCATCTTGTGCCCCGGTGGTTGTTGTTGTTCCGTCTGCTTCTGTTGGGAGACGAAAGGCCGCCATGTGCTGCAGGTAATGGTGTATTTGTCTGTTGATCGCATCTTGGCGCCCTCTTGTCCTCCGCGTCCAATAGGCCTGATAGAAGAGGAAGCCAAAGACCTTTTCTTCAGTCACTATTTGAGTGGAGTAACCAAAGGAAGAAAACACACTGGTGCAAAACTGAAGGAATTCCTCCCCTTTTTGACCGTAGGCAAGTTGAGTATTCATTGGAATACCATCATTGTCATCATATTGGACTTGCCGTGCTGCTCTGGCAAATATTCCACTTGTGTAAGACATTTTTGTTGCTGGAGACCGAGGGGAGTGTTTTGTTGAGGATAGTGATGTTATTTTGGGTGGATATTGTAAGTGTTTTGGCTGTTTTCGTTCGTGTTTTCGTTGCTTCGTCGTTTCGTCGTTTTTGTCTTTTTTATCTTTTTTGTGTCTTCTGTTTGTCAGAATCAAAGTGTATGTGTTTGCTGTGTTTGTCAATCGACTTATGTGTTTGTCAATCGACTTAGTCTTCTGATGTTTCTTGTGGGTTGGTGCCGGCCGGCGGCAAAGACTTGTTCTATGTTCATGTCACATGTTCGCTTTCATGTGTTCGCTTTCCTGTTAGTATTTGCTTCATCTCATTGGTTGGAATTTCTGAAATGGTTGAATTTCATTGGTTAGAATTTCTGACATGGTGGAATTTGATTGGTTAGAATTGCGAAAAGTGGTTATTCGACCAAGTCAGAGGAAATTACCGTTAACTGTTAAACTGCGCACAATCCTACAGACCGAGGTCTGACTGATCTCTGACTTAGTATAAACAATCTCTTATTATTTTTACCAGAATCGAGTACGTACGAGTACGTATCCGGTACTTGTATTGGGTCATTTTCTGGGTCCTACCCAGATCTATGTTTTTTTGTATTTCGGGAATGAAAATTCAACAGACCCAGATTTTGGCGGGCATCTAAAGTCTCATTTTGGAATGTGGAATTCTTCGTATGGACAATAATAATAGCCAAATTTGTCCTCTTGATACGATTAAAAATGTGGGTTTAAATACAATCAGATTTTTCAGCGACTCAACTGCTGATAGTTCGAAACTCAACCAACGACATAAATTATCATTTCATTCCTGCCAATCCGTTCACTATGTCACTTGAGTTGCTTGTTTGCTTGTATCTTTTAGAAGATGAGGATGATGACAACGACAATGATGTCAAAGAGATAGGAGAACACCAAGGATAGCCCTACGTCGTCATTCTGAGCCCCTCTTTCTTTATCTATTAAAGTCAGGCAATGAACAGGCTCTTCTCAACTGCTGCGGTGTCGACCACAAGGTCTTTGGAGAGCTTCTAGGTCTATTTGAACCCATATTTGATAGTTACACGGTCAATAGAGACACCTTTTTGGAAGCAGAAGGTGAACACGAATGGAGAATGGATTGGAAGAAACCTTGAGGCAAATGCAACTTGCTGTCTTGGTTCCTCTCTTTTGTTGATTCTGGATCTTCTTGACCCCAAGGGTGCAAGTAAGATACGCCAAAGCCTTCTCAAAGTTTGCATAATACTCCAAGCCTTCTGTTATGACTAGTATAGGAGCAGAGTGTTCCAGTTGTGTGTCATGGAGGGAGTAACAGAAGTCATATACAAATTGGTCTTCAGGTGGGAATGTGTTGTGTCTTAGCAAAGTTTACTTAGCATCATGCCACAAGTGTTTGTGCCAATCAAAATTGTAGTGCTTGGAGTCTCTGGTTTAGATTGATTCCCGGATGAATTGTCTCTTTGTCTCAACAATCAATTTGATGTTGGTTTCCTCATAGGCTTGAGAGTATAGAGCAAAGTATGCCTTATGACCATTGCCTCTTACGCCTCCTTGAGTCCCATCACAACTTTGAATATAGGACCAACTGGGACCGGATCCAACCAATTAGTAGAAGAATATACACCAAAGTGTACTGTTGTCTTTAGACCAGTGCAAACCAGTGTGGATGATGCACCTGATTGCATACTCAGTCCAGTTGGCATACGCGTCCCTGGGATTTGATCCCACTGTTCCTTCTCTATCAAGATCCTCAACGTCCAATTGCTGTCTTATCATGTAAAGTAGGGAGGTTTTGGTGACTCCACGCTTATGACGGAGGTACTTGCAAAGGTTCTCATTGAATTCCTGGACCTTGGACATGGCCGTTAGCCTGTCTGGTTTGTTGTATCATTCTCTTTAGTCGATTGAAGATGAGTGCCCATTTTGGACTCCGCGGTTAGGTTCCCCAACCAGGCAACTTTGGTGACTGTTTTGCCTATCATAGGCTGAAACTCAACCCAAGCCACAAATGGCTTGAGACGGTCTCTGAAAGTCCTTCCAAGAAAGACTTGCTTTGGATCTTGGCATAGGTGGTGCTTTGAGTTGTTCAAGGAATCAAGGAAAGACTTGATACCTTCAGGATCTAAGTCCTGGATGGAGTCAGTGTTAGAGGAGTATCCATTTCTGAATATCTCATTGGCTGTGGACCTGTTCAATCCAAAGGACTCGAGGATCTGCCGAAAGCATTCTTCTGCAACCTTAAGCTTCCTTTCTCCTGCAAATCCAGGGATACCATGGTTGGCATTGGCTTGTTCCTTGGCTTCTTGTGCTGCTTGTGAGAGCAAGGTGTTGTTGCCAGTTAGCTGTGGCTGTAACCAATGTTCTCATGAGCTCTGCAAGCAGGTCATTGTTGAGCCGTGTCGTCGTCACTGCTGGAGGTAGTAATGCTGCTGCTGGTGCTGCTTCCACTTCCACTTCCACTGCTGCTGCTGCTGCTGCTGCTGCGACGGCAGCCTTGGCTGGAGCTGGTGCTGCTTGTCGGGTTGGTGGTAGTACCATGGTGTCAGAGCTTGCATTGTTGGAGGGGTCTTGTTGGTGAGGGAGTCATAGTTAGCAATGATAGTTTGCTTTTGCTTTTGTGAAGAAGTTGAATTGTGATTTTTCTGAGTTATGAAGCAACTTGTGGAGTATTTGTGATCCACGCGCTTATGCTGTGACGTAGTAGTAGTGATAGGCTCAGAATACTCAGTTCCACGGTGTGAGGAATGATTCCTATGGGAACCCAATTGTTTTTCAGTTTCTGATTCAGGGAGCCGGCACAAATATTAGCTGTTCGCTTTATTTGCTTGTCTGTTAGTTGTACGTTGGTTCGTACGCTCGTCGTACGTATGATACAACACCGGCACTTTTCTAGAAAACAAACAAACAAACAAAATGTTACACAAATTTTAAGAGATCACAAAAACATACCGGTACAGTAACAAATCACAACATCACAACAACATAACGTACCGTACCGTAACGCAACATTCAACACACTCAAAAAATACAGTATCACAATCCAGGACAACGTTCAACATACAGTACATCCTTGACAGGACAACATCCCCGACATGAAACGAGTTTGTGCGGTGTTCCGTCCACAGGGTGCAAATCGCATCGCTGGATCGGTAGTACCCGTATCGGCATCGTCATTGGCCACCGAAGCGGCAGCACCAGCACCAGCACTGTATCGAACCGACAACATCATTCGCAACACGAACACAAATCGTCGGAAACTTTCATGCCAATGGCAGTCGCAGTGGCAATCGCAATGCCAATACCCACAGCGGCGTCTCTTGTCGGCGTCGTCGTCGTCGTCTTTGGTGGCGAGCTGCAGTTCCCCGGCCGAAAATTCTTTGAAAAGGAGGAGGATCAGCAGCATCAGCAGCAGCAGGTGGAATAAGAGTATGAGCCGGGGGGAATGGCATTGGCATTGGCGATTCCAAACCGTTGCTACTCTCCGAAATTTCTCGACGAATCTCGATCACGGCAGCAGCAATAACAACGGCAGCAGTGAAGGCAACAACACCGAACACTGCCTACGGATCTACAACACCCTGACGGGACGCTTGCAATCTCTGGAATCTCGATCTCCCGCCGAAGCGAGTGAAAATGCGGACGCAAATGCGGACGATTCTCCCCTGGGACTTGGCTGGTACACGTGCGGTCCCACTACGTACGCCCCGGCCCATCTGGGCCACGCACGAACCTACGTCTGCCTGGACATGGTGCGACGGGTCCTGGAAGCAAGCAACAACAACATTAATAATAACAACAACAACAACAACAACATTAACAGCGAACAACAACAACAACAACTGCCTCCCCTGTTTGTCCTCAACATTACTGACGTGGACGACAAGATCTTGGCGGCGGCTTTCGAGAACCGCGAAGATCCGGTTGACCTGGCCCGTCGCTACGAACGCGACTTTTGGAGGGACTGGGACGCCCTGAACTGTCTCCGACCGCACATTGTTACCCGTGTGACAGAAAACGTCGAATCCGCCATTGTGCCCTTTGTCAAGGCACTGGTGGAGAAGGGAATGGCATACGTCGTGCCACATGACGGCAAAAACGAAAACGAAAACAGCAACACAACGGTGGGGGGAGTCTACTTTGACGTCCGGGCCTACAACGAACAACTCGGACATCTCACCAAATACGGCAAGCTGGCACCGCCGGCCGCCTCGCGGGGGATCGAGGACATTCTCAAGAACAACCACAATCGCAACAACAAAACCGACAGCATTAACACTAAAATCAACAAAGAACTACCACCACTACCCTCCGCAACAACCACAACAACCACAACCACAAAGCGAGACCCCCGCGACTTTGTCTTGTGGAAGACGCGACCCCCCGGAAGGGAGGACGTTTTGTCTTGGCCCTCTCCGTGGGGTCCCGGGAGGCCCGGGTGGCACATCGAGTGCAGCGCCATGATCCAGGCCGTCCAGGATCGTTTTGCAGAAACACACCGCTTTGGTGTCCACGCCGGTGGCATCGACCTCAAGTTTCCCCACCACACCAACGAGATTGCCCAGTCGGAGGCCTACCTGGGAAGCGGGGACTGGATCCGACACTGGATCCACACGGGGCATTTGCACATCGATGGACTCAAAATGTCCAAGTCGCTCAAGAATTTTGTCGCCATTCGGGACTTTTTGGCGGGTGATCTCGCCAACGATGGCGATGGCGATGGCCAAAACTGCCAGTACCAGTACCATCCTTCCGTCGAGAGCCGGTCGGACGATTTCCGATTGTGGTGCCTGGGCCTTTCCGGATCCTACCGCGGACCGGCAACCTTTTCCCAAAAGCGCATGGACGAAGCTCGGTCCGTCCGGAGCAAGCTGGTGGAATCGCTGCGGGAGGGAGAGGCGTGGATCCGCGAGTCGGAGCAGGAGCAGGACGACGCAACCACCATCACCGACAACGACGACACCGATCGAGCCCTGTTGATCGTCGCCGGCGCGTCCAAGAAGCGAGCGCTGTCGGCACTGCGAAACGATCTGGATGGGAGAACATTTCTCTCGGAGGTCCTGGCCATGGCCGATTCCGCAAACGACTACCGGCGTAACCCCTCGGGCGGTGCTTGTGATGCTCCCAATCGTCGTCGGCGGCGGCGTCCGGTAGAACCCTTGGTATGGACCCTCCGCGAGATCCGGGGCCTGCTCGGATTGGTCGGGTTTACCAGGGCCACGACGGAGGCGGGGATGGTTGCCCACCACCAAACGGAGGATTATTCATTTGGTGGTTTGGGCAACGGCTACCACCACAACGCACAAGCGGAAGACATCGCTATCGTCAATTGCCTGATCGGCTTTCGATACAAGGTCCGCGCGATTGCCCTCAAGGACACGTCCTCGGAAGGAATGCGGGAACTCTTGGCGCTCTCGGACGAGCTGCGGGATTCGGTGTTGCCGGAACTTGGGATCCGGCTCTCGGACGATGCGACAACCGCGGCGGGCGGAAATGGCAACGCGGGCTGGAAGTTCAACGTCCTCTCCAACCCCAAACAAACACGACCGTCGCCGGGCGACGACGAAACGGTTCGTACCGAGGCGGCCACCCTGGTGAACCAGCAATCGGACAACAACGAAGCACCACCATCGTCGTCATCGCCCTCGCCATTCGATCCGGCTGCCGTCCCACTGCAAGATCTCTTCAAGGTCGGACCGTACGAACACCAATTCTCGGCGTATTCCGAAGAGGATGGAATGCCCACCCACAACGCGGACGGATCCGAGATTTCCAAGCGACTGTTCAAGAAACTCTCCAAAAAACGGGAAAAACACAAGAATCGCCTCGCGAATGCGAATGCGCATGCCCCAGCGAAAGAGCACTAATATATACCGAGGAGTAGTGTGGCGTGGTGTTTGGAACATGCAGTGGAACTATCGGAGAGATTTTAATTGCACGATGGAGTCAGTCACGAACCCTCGAGTGGTTATTGCATTGCACTGCATTGCATTGCAATTTTTGCGTGTAAATAGTTTGGATGCAGCTTGATAGATAATCTAATCGATCCCTAACAAGCGATGACTTCAAAATAATAAAACGAAAGGAATCCATCCGAGCCGAGCCGAGCCGAGCCACAGCGCTGTCTCTTTTTGTTAGCAGACTCCTCCGTTGGTTTTACTTGCAGTTCGACTTCGCGTGTCGGCACATACAGACTCATCGTAATCGATGCACGCATCGTCTCACGCATCGTCTCACGCATGATCGTCCGCCCCGCTCGTGTAGTTTTGGATCGTGGGCAGCAGGACCGACCCGATCGCCATCTGCAGCGGGTGGATGAACATGAGGGGAGCGCAAAAGGACGCCAGGTTGGGATTCCCCTGAAAGATCGTGTTAATGAGCGGTAGGCCAAAGGCCAATGTCTTTTGCGACGAACAAAACATGGCGGCAATGCGCTCTCCCTTGTCGAAGCCCAGGACGGGCAGCGAAAAGAACTTAAAACTCGCCGCGAGGGTTGCCAGATGCAGCGTTGGCAGCAGCGCCAGCAGGACCAGTGAGTGTTTCAGGCCGATGCCCAGGCCGTCCGAAAAGGCGTTGCAAAAGGCGTTCCAGACGATGCCCAGGAGGATCGTCTCCTGGAGGCGCTTGAAGCTCTTGGAGTGCTTCTTGTAAACGGCCTTGGCGGAATCGCTCGTCCGCAGGAGCTGGCCGATCGTCACCGGCAACAGGACCTTTTGGCACAGCTTGAGGACCATCTTGCCAAATGGCAGCTGTATGGTCGCCCCAAAGAACCTGAGGAGGAGGAGCGGCGTCAGCACGATCCCCCCCAGGTTGCTGAGGACAGCGTTGCAAATGGCCGAGGCCGCGTTTCCTCCCCCGGTCGACGTCAGCATGATGCACATGTTGACGGTCGTCGGCAGCGTCGTGGTGATGAGCAATCCGTCGGCCAGCGCCGGGGGAATCAATCCGGGCAAGACGTCGACAAAGAAGGATCGAAGGGGGAGGCCGATGCAAAAGGGCCAAACCCCAAACAGCAAGAGGTTCACGAGACCGTTGAGCTTAAAATTGGACGCGGCCTTGGCAAGGTCCGCGGTCTGCAGCGAGAATCCCGACAGCAAAAAGATGAGCGCCACGCCATAGTTTCCGACCAACACCTCCGGCCGGAGGATTCCTCCGTTTTTACCGAGTGCCGGGAAGGCCTTGGCCAATGCTACTGCGGCGAACATGCCCACTAAAAAGTAGTTTTTGTTGCAGTATTGCGCGAATCGGGACGCGAGCCGAGAGACCGTGTTCTCGTTGACGCCTTGCTCAGTAGCATCGTTGCTGTTGCTGTTGCTGTTGCTGTTGCTGTTACAGTCACTGCCACTGCCACTGCCACTGCCACTGCCACTGTCACTGCCGCCGGCCCTCAAGACGCAGATGTTGCTGCTGCTGCTGTTCTCCAGCCATTTGGAACTGCGACCGGAGGCAAACGCATCCTCGTTCTGTGGAGAAGAAACCGGGAATTCGGGTCGCGATGCAGAAACCCGAGGACTCCGCTTTTGTGTCAGGGGCATTTCGGTATTAATGTGAAAAGCTCCGGCATGCGCCACGAGCAAGGTGGAAAGAATGGTCATTACCAGAAGCCGACACCGCCGATCGGAACAACGGAGACGAATGAACATGCCAAGCGTTTTCATTGTAACAGTTTCGGCAGCCAAGGATGTTTGGAGGGTGTATTGTTGTCGATTGATTTTCATTGATTGGTCGGTAGCTTGGTTGATGTCGAAGATGGTAGCGGTCCCTGAACACGAAACAAATACGAAGTACGGAGTACGAAGTACTCATACTCGTACTCCGTACGGTACTACTCCGGGGTATTTCGTATTCTTCTGCGGCAAACTTTTGTTGATTACTGTACCGGTACGATTACCAGGTATCGTATTGTAAGTACGAAGTAATACTTTCGTATCGATGATGTCATCGTCGGCATGATTGTAGTTTTACTGGTACTCTTGATATCCCTACCGTACTACCGGTACATACCTCAATACATCACTCACACGGTTGTTAGCAACTACAGAGTACAGTACGAGTACGAGCATGTACCGGTTCGTACCGGTACGTAGTATTAATTTCAATGATTTTCTAGAAAAGCGCCGGTAGCGACGTACGGACGTACGGTCATGCGGACGAACTGACGTACGATAAACACAGAGTGGATGAACTGAGCGGCTAACTTGTGCCGGCTCGTCGCTAATTGAGTGATTCCCACCAGATGAAAGTGAATAGAATCGAAAGTTAATAAAAAGTATATAGAATGAATACTTTTTTATCACACCCAACGGACGAATACTTTTATTAACTGCCAAATTTGGAATTCGGAATCCCTAAAGAAGAAACACCAGTAACTGTCTGTTTAATCACTACCCGCGCCACCTACCGGCCTATTTTGGCCGGCAGGCCGGCAGTTGAAATTTTCAGAATTTTCTATGTACCGTATCGATTGGCTTTGCTGATACAAAGTACTACTAGTAGATCTCCTCGCTAAAACACTCACATTGCTCTCCAGCAGCAAGAAACACTCTTTCACGAAACTCTCTTCTTGCAAAACACTCTTTCGCAAAACACTCTTTCGCGAAACACAATCGACAATCACCATGGCCCTGGAGTTACTAGAATACTATGAGGATAACTACTTAACCCCCGATTACAACAATCCACTGCTTGGCGAGGAAGATAAGAGAAGAAGGAATCGCAGAACTCCTAGAATTGCAATTAAGAGATACACTCAATCTCCTTTTACTTATCTCTATCAATCGGGCAATGATCAAGCCCTTCTCAACTGCTGTGGAGTTGATCATTTAGTATTCAGAGAGCTCCTAGATATATTTGAGCCACTCTACAATTCGTACACTGTTGATAAGAACACCGGAGTTATTCGACAGAAGAAGATCCGTGCCACAACAAACCAATTCGATGCAACTGGCTGCCTTGGTCTTGTCTTATTCTGGTTCAGAACCAGAGGATCAGCGGCAAGAGCAGTTGCTCTAGCGTTTGGATTAACAGCTTCTCCTATGCACAGATGGCTGAAGTTTGGACGAAAGCTCCTTCTTTTTGCATTACAAGAATATCCTGCTGCCAAGGTTTGCTTGCCAAACGAAGAAGAGATTCAACAATACGTCGATGCTAATGCTGCAAAGTATCCTGTGTTAGCACCTCACAGAGTGTGGGGTGCCTGTGATGGCCTGAAACTCCATATCCAACAGTCTGGTAACTGGATGAAGCAAAACCAATACTACAATGGTTGGACTTGTGGGACATACGTCAACAGTATTTTCATCTTTGCTCCCGACGGCAGGATCCGTGCCTGCATCTTGAATGCTCCAGGTTGTTGGCATGATAGTACTCAAGCCGACTATGGCCTCTATGAAAAGATGGAGCTCATGTATGATAAATACCTAGCAAAGCTTATTGTCGATTCAGCTTTCAAATTGTCTAGAAAGCCATTCCTCATGCGGAGTAGCCAGGGTGATCCTTTCAATGCAGCAGATCTTATAGTGAATCGCGCTGCTACCAGCGTCCGACAGCTTTCTGAATGGGGAATGCGACAGATCCAAGGGGGTTTCCCCCGGATGAAGGACATCATTCTCTTGGAAGAAACAGGAGACAGGAAGATTATTCTGAAGCTCCTTGTTTGTCTCTACAACTTCCAGACAGCTAAAATTGGAATCAACACCATACTCAACACGTACATGAGTAAGACTGAAGGCTTTTTCTCCTATGAATTGGTACCAACAGAAACTGCAGATGATGTATTCAATCCGATCGATTAGTAGCAGATCCTAGATGATAATCGATACTAGTAGTTACGAATTAGCATTACTAGTCGTATTGATCATCGATCGATTACACAACACGTCCACACCTCTACTGTAGCCGATTGATTTGATCAATCGATCGAATAGTCGTACGATTGATTTGATCAATCAATCGATTAGTCGTACTATTTAGAGCAGTCGACAACACGTTCGAATAATTTTGCTCCAGCGCACCTCTAGTGGTTTTGGATCCCTCTTTTAAGGTGTTGCAATAGAGTTTTTCTATTGCCTTTGTAGCTTAAGTTTCTGTCTGGAGCAACGATGGTGTTGTTGTTGAGTTTCTTCTTAACTACTAATCGATTCTTTTATTTTAACTAACTAACTAACTATCTAACTAACTAATTGATCGATTCGATTCATCTAACGATTGACGAATCGATTTGTCTTTTCATTCGTCATCGCTTTCGTCACTGCTGTCATCAGCACACGAGAGTCTAAGGTGTTCCAGTTTTCTTTTGAGCTTCCCGTTGGGAGTATTTGCACCAACACCACTAGCAAGACCAACGAGTACCTCGAACATCAACTTCCTCTCTTGATCTGCCAACTTCTTCTCTTCATCGGCCTTGTCCTGTCGGCGTTGCTGGAGTTCCAATGCCGCTCAATGGGATTCCAATGCATGCATATGAAGCTTTCGATCCTCTCGTCCCTCTCTCAATGCTGCAGCAATCACACTCATCAAATGTGTATCCTTCTCTGTTTTGCGAGTGTAAGCTCTCTTCTTGTTAGTGCTGACACCACCGCTAATGGTACTGGTAGGAGTGAGCTCTGTTGCTGCTTCATCAATTTGTGTTGGCTGAGTTGGTTGACCAAGTAGAAGTGGCAGACGAGTTGTTCCTTGAATTGATTGAGTTGTTCCTTGAGTTGTTCCTTGAGTCAGTTGAGTTGGTTGAGTTGGTTGACATAGTGGAAGTGGTGGAGGATTGGACGGCTCCTCGTCGTCATCAGCAGGAGGGACAACAAACTCCCCTGTTTCAATATTGAACATTTCTTCTCCATTCAGAATGCAGGCTCTATCACCAATCAGATACTTGATTTCCTTGGCTTGTTTAACATCCCATTTCTGAATTGGATCACCAGTTGGCATCTTCTTCCGGTACAAATGAATGTATTTGTTTCTGATTGAATCAGTGTCCCTACCAGGAAATTTGTCAGCGTGTAGACTTGTAACGGCGTCCCACTCTTCTGGGCCAATTGGTAGGATACTTCTCATGCATCTGAACAAGTGCTCCAACTCGGGCTTTGTGTAGTTGGCAATGCCGGCTTTCCTTCCACTGCTACCAGCCGGTGCAGCAGCCAGTGCAGCAGCCGGTGCAGCAGTCGGTGCCATGTTGTTGATTGTTATGATGGATGGTATTTGTTTTTGTGAGCGCATCGATTGAATCCAATCTGATTGATGCGATCGAATCGATTCATCTTCGGATGAATCATCCTCTAATAAACTACTAGCGAGAGCAATGAGAGCGATTGTAGTGAAGGGGTAGAAGGACATTCTTGCCCTTGCCCTGCGTCAGCTCGATAGAAAGAAAGTGTTGAAGTTGAATTTCTGTTGATTACTTGCTGGAGAGACAAGTCCTACTGTTGTTGTTGCTGTTTGCTGTTTCTTCCCGGACTTTCTTTCTTTGCAATTTTTCAGCTCAGCAAAATTAGCAATGATCACCAAAAAAGCGTGCCCAGCAAAAGAGGTGCAAGAGGTGCACATGACTGATTCGTGCGTTGGGTGACTGAAATCTTTGATTTTAAGATTCCGTTGAAATCTATTCAGTGTTAAAAAAGTGAATAAAAACTGTCAGTCGATACGTATGGACTGACAAATTCTATTCAGAAATGAATAAATCTATGTAGAAAACACATACTTTTTTTGTGTATTTTTATTTATTATATTCGTTTTCATCTGGTGAGAATCACTCATTTTCAATACTAATGAGTGATTCCCACCACCATTTAGTGAATAAAAGACCAAAGTAATAAAAATATATTCGTGAGTGAATAGATTGAATAGATTCAACGCTCGAATATTTTTTATTAACTATGCAAACCGAGCAAATTTGGAATTTGGAATCTCTAAATAGGAAACAGTAACTGTCTGTTTAATCACTACCCGCACCACCTACCGGCCTATTTTGGCAAGCGAGCCTGTTAAGTATTCAAGGATGGCTGGTAGTTGAAATTTTCAGAATTTTCTATGTACCGTATTGATTGGCTTTGCCGATACGAAGTACTACTAGTAGATATCCTCGCTAAAACACTCACATTGCTCTCCAGCAAGAAACCACACTCTTTTGCAAACACTCTTCTTGCAAAACACTCTTTCTTTTGTGAAACACTCTTTCTTTTATAATCGACAATCAACATGGCCCTGGAGTTAGTAGAACAAGTGATCGGAGACTAGTATGATAACTACTTAACCCCCAATTACAACAATCCACTGCTTGGCGAGGAAGATAAGAAAAGAAGGGGTCGTAGAACTCCTAGGATTGCAATTAAGAGATACAGTCAATCTGCTTTCATGTATCTCTATCGATTGGGCAATGATCAAGCCCTTCTCAATTGCTGTGGAGTCGACCACGCAGTATTCAGGGAGCTCCTAGATTTGTTCGAGCCTTTCTACAATCAATACACTATTGATAAGAACACTGGATCAATTCGCAAGTTTAAACAAGTGAAACACGACTTTGTTCAAAGGAGAGAGCTTGATGCAACCAGTTGTCTTGCTCTTGTCTTATTCTGGTTCCGAACCAGAGGATCAACAGCAAGAGCAGTTGCTATAGCATTTGTATTAACTGCTTCTCCTATGTATAGGTGGCTTAAATTCGGACTCAAACTCCTTCTTTGTGCATTACAAGACCATCCTGCTGCAAAAGTTTGTTTGCCAAATGAAGAAGAGATTCAACAATACTACATCGATGCTATTGCTGCAAAGTATCCAACTCTTCGTCCACACAGAGTGTGGACTGCTTGCAACGGGCTTAAACTCCATCTCCAACAGTCTACCGACTGGACCAAACAGAACCAATACTACAATGGTTGGACTTGTGGTACATATGTGAATATTGTCTTTCTTTTCTGCCTGGATGGGAGGATCTGGGCTTGTGTCTTGAACTGTCCTGGGTCTTGGCATGATAGTTCTCAGGCCAAGTACGGGCTGTATGAAAAGATGGAGCACATGTATGAGCTGTATAAGGCAAAGAGTGTAGTCAATTCGGTGTTTAAGTTATCTACAAACAACTACCTTCTTAGAAGTAGTCAATATGACCCTCTGACAGCTCCTGTAGAAATACCTGAGGGTACACCTATCAAAGAGGCCACAGCAATGAAACAATTAGATAACAATTCATAGTAGTTACAAATTAGCGTTACATTGCATTAGCGATCGATTAGTAGTCGTATTTAGAGCAGTCAACAACACAATCGATTGATCGATCATTGATCGATTAGTCGTATTTAGAGCAGTCGACAACACGTTCAAATAATTTTGCTCCAGCGCACCTCTAGTGGTTTTGGATCCCTCTTTTAAGGGGATGCAATACATTTTTTCTATGGTCTTTCTTGTAGCCTAAGTTTCTGTCTGGAGCAATGATGGCGTTGTTGTTGAGTTTAACTAATAATTGATTCCTTTATTGTAACTGACTAACTAACTTTCTAACTAACTAATCGAT
The DNA here is from genome assembly GCA_037355745.1 of Pseudo-nitzschia multiseries. Lineage (NCBI taxonomy): Eukaryota > Bacillariophyta > Bacillariophyceae > Bacillariales > Bacillariaceae > Pseudo-nitzschia > Pseudo-nitzschia multiseries. The sequence continues at coordinate 2,823,341 of CM074782.1, read as the reverse complement.
CGATTTGACTCTACTATCGATTCGATTCTACTAGTATTGATTCGATTCGTAATTGATCAATTTGTCGATTCGATTCCGTTTGTCTTCACTAATTGATTTCAAATAAGTCGCTGCTGCTGCTGCTGATCAATTCCTAACTAATCGACGTCAACGAATTGTCGTCACTGCTGCTGCTGTCACTGCTGTAGCCCGGATGCTGGAGACTGTTTACTTTTCTTTTGAGCTTCCCCCCTTCAGTAACATTAGTAACTTGGGGAGTAATAGGACCACTAAGGCCACGACCGCTGCTGCCGCCGCCACTAGGAGGAGATGTCAATCTCGTATGACCAACGCCGCCACTACCACTACCACCGGCGCTAGGAGGACCACGACCAACGTGAGCAACAAGTACCTGCATCATCACCTTCCTCTCTTCATCTGCCTGTTCCTAATATTGTTGATGTTGTTCCAATGCCTGCTGCTGAAGCTTTAATACTTGAGCAATTGTATTGATCATCTTCAATTCGTCTCCTTTGCAGTTGTAATGTCTCTTCTTGCTAGTACTAATGGTACTAACTTCTTCGGACTGTGTAACTTCTTGACTTTCGGGTTGTGTTGGTTGAGTTGGTTGACCAAGTAGGAGTGGTTGTGTTGGTTGAGTTTGTTGTCCAAGTAGAAGTGGTACCGGTTGACTTGCAACAGCAGCAGCAGCAGCAGGAGGAGGAGGAGTAAACTCATTTCGTTCAACCTCATACCTATCTTCTCCATCTGTAACGTGCGATTTACTCCCTATCAGTCTGTGGAGTTCCTTTGCCTCCTTAATGTCCCATCTCATGTTTGGATTGCCTGTTGGCGCCTTCTTCGATTGCAATCGATTGAATTTGTTGTGAATGGAAGTAGCATCCCTTCCAGGAAATTTTTCAGCGTAGACGTCTGCAACATCATCCCAGTCATCTGTTCCAGCTGGCATGACAGCTCTAATGGCAGCAAACATGTTCTCCAACTCGGCCTTGGTGTAGTTGCCGATGCCGGCTTTCCTGCCTCCAGCCAAGGGCATGGTGCTGTTGTTGATTGTTACGATCAATGATATTGCTGGTTTATGTGACGAGCAGCCAAATCGAATCAAAATGGATTCATTGTCCAATTTGTCTAGTAATAATCTAGCAAGCGCGACAAGCGCAGCAACAGTAGTGTAGGAGGACATTGGTGGTGCCAATGCCCTGTCTAATGTGCTGGAGAGACAAGCCGCCGTACTGGTGTTGTTCATCTTTCTTTCTGGACTTTCTTTGTTTGCAATTTTTCTTTTGCAATTTTTCAGCTCAGCAAAATTAGCGATGATCACCAAAAATAGCATGCAAGCATGCTGGGCAAAAGAGGTGCGAAGAGGTGCACACATGATTGATTTGTGTGTTGGGTGACTGACATATTTGATTTTAGTGATTCCATTTGAGTTTATTCTGTTTTTATTCAATTAATAAAGTTTTGAAAGTCGAGACAGTCTCGACTGAAAAAATATATTCAATAGTTAATAAATCTATGCACTATGTGAATAGATTTATTAGTTTGGTCGCGAACTTTATTATTTTATTGGTGGTGGGAATCACTCAATAAACGAAAGAGGTACACTAATAGTGCACGAAGAAGGTGCAATCCAAATAATCATCTTACTACGGTACGGTACATGCTAATACTCACAAATTAAAGAACTACTTGAAATCACTGAATGCTACTACTACTACTTTGGTGGTAGTAGTTATGCCACGAATAATACTAGTATTTGTGTTAGTGAAGAAGTACTACTACTACTAGCCCCGAGGAGAATAAAACAAAAGTTTCTCAGACCCAGAGTAGACTAGAAGAGTCTGGGTAATACAATGAAAGCTGATTGCCGACTGATCACCAGTTAATCACCTTCTGAAGCCCAAAGGCCAGATGTTAAAGACCCTTCCCTACAGAAGATACTCAGCAGGCGCTTAGAAGATTGACAACACTAGCACAGAAGAGCATACCAAGCTAATACCCTTGGCTTCTACTGAGGTTTGTAGGGGAGAAACAAGAACACCAAAAGTTGTTATCTACCTAAGAAGAGGACACTTGCAAAGAAGATCCCCATCAAAGGGGATTGCAAAGGAACGTGTCGGCACTAGTAGCATGAAGAATCATACTTGCCCTACCCTAGTAACGGATTGCGTATGTTAACGGCTATTAACACGACCAATTGATAACCACCAGTGGAAACGCAAACAGCCGTTGGTTCTAATTTGATAGAACAGGCAATAATAAATAACGTCATGTACGCTTGTTCAGTACGGTACAGGAATAACAATGAGGGATTCAAAAAGAAACTCCTAAACGACATGTGACGCAATGCGACCGATGAAAAACGACATGTGACGTTGAAAACAAGCATACGGTACAGGAATCAAAATTCTAATTCCTAAAATGTGCATGGAATATTTGCACATAAATGATATGATCATACCAAAGCCATCCCAGATATCTATATAGTACGCAGCATCGTTTACATACATATTCAAAAAATAGAAATGCCGATACAGTTCATAAGAGGAAACAAACAAATGAGCTTAAGTATCGAGAAACTGAAATTACTGTGTACCACACGAGGGCTAGAATTTGAGTAGGAGTGATAATTATGATGGATTAATACTTTACGAAAATGAATGGAAACTTAACAGATAAATAATGAGCGATTGAGCATGTGTTAGCTTCGATCTCACATGGTATTATTATTATTTTTTGCCAAACGGATATCAATAATAATAATATCGTGCGCCTGCCTGTCATCTACCGGTATATACCACCATACAGATGTTTGGATACCTAATGATTCCGAGAGTATTTCAGGTCTCATTAGTTTGATCGAACCTATCTTTTGATGGTATCTTAGAGCGATGGTACAACTAGTACGGTAGATCATGCACGTGGCTTCGTAGTACGTAGCTTACATGACAGGGATTCAAGTAGGAATTCATTATTTGCAAACGATCGAAATTGAGCCTATTACTAGCAAAAGCGCGTGGACCAAAAAATACCCACACGTTGCTTCATAACCCAGGAAAAATCGAAATTCAGCTTCTTCAAAAAAGCAAAACGAAAACTGCCTAACCATGCCATACCCCGGGTCTACTAGTGATAAGAACAGTAGTGATATGCAAATTGTGAGCTCTATTGATTAGTCTATTTGCCATTAGATGCAAAGGCCTCCGGAATTGGCGATTCCAGGAGACTCGCTGATTCGTTCCAGTCCCGAGTATACTCGTGACTGGTTCCGGTGCACGGCATGCTCCTCCATGGTACTGTTAGTATTACTCTGCTTCTGGACTATCCCTGCAATAATAGGGGTGGATGCGTCTGATATTAACCCGGTCGGTTACAAAGGGAGCAGTTTTAATAGTTACAGTTCCATTGTCATGGGCCTTGAGCACCTTGTAGGGTCCTTGCTGTGGGAAGGAGAGTTTTGGTATAATGCCCTTCCTCTCCAGGGTGACATAGTCTCCTTCCTTATAGACATGGGGGATCCTCTTCTGGTTCTCCCGGATATTGCTCTTGTGGATGCTCTTCTGCTTCCTAGCTTGGATGGCTTCCCAGTCCACTGGAAAATTCACCAGCATGAACATGTCTCTGTCAAACACCAACTGCGCTGGGGAGTATCCCAGTGTAGTGTGAATGGCGCTTCTGATAGCATATGCTGCCTTTGTGGTGAATTCTTCAAAGGGGTCCTTCTTGTGGAGGTCCCTCTTCTCCAAGTTAAAGGACAGTAGGCAATCTTTCAGCACCTGGTGAATCCTCTCCAATACTGAATTGGATTGGGGGTTCCAGGCGCCACTTGGTTTTCTTTTCAGTCCCATGTTCTCACAGAGCTCCTGGAACTCTGCTTTGAACTCACTGCCACCATCAAAACCGATTTCTTTTGGACGCGGATATCTTGCTAGCCATACACTGTCCAGTAATCGTTGAGTTTCTGCGGCATTTGGGGAGTCCTTTAGGTGAGCCAGTTCAAACCATCCGGTTACCGGATCCATCATCGTGAGGACATGGATTTGGTAGTCTTTACCATTTTTGTTGTGGACAGTTGCGGGTCCCCAGAGGTCCACATTGACCCTCTGCCATTTGGTAACCTTGGCTGCTTTTTCCGGTAGTAATCCATACTTCTTCCGGCCACTTTTCTTAAACATCTGACACTGTGTGACAGTGCTTGCAGAGGTCCTGGACGTCCTTTCGGAGGCCTTTCCAGGTGAAGACTGAGCGTACGCTCTGTTCCATTCTCTTTTCTCCGGGGTGTACCAACATCGTGTGGTACCACTCCATGACTCTTAGTTTGAGTTTGTCAGGGATCAAGATTTTCCCTTCTTTGTGGATTAGACTGTAACCTTCCACCATTTTTGTGGTCAAGTGTTTGTCCTTTTCCAGAGCACTCGTGATTCTCGTGTCCTTCTGTTGGTAGAACTGGATCATGTCAGGGGCAAGTGGGAATGCACTATTGCCCTGGAATTCTTCCCCGAGTGGGAATAGTAGTTGCCGGAGGTGCTCTTCCTCATCTGCGTATGTGAGGGGCTTATTTGGTGGTAGCCATTCCACTGTATCTGACGGATCTTCGGTTATATCCAGTCTCGACAGTGCGTCTGCTGCATCGTTTTCTTTGCCAGCAACGTGCTTCACGATTGGGTGGAACTCCTCCATGAGGAGTCTCCATCGCACCATCCGTTGAGTGGGCATCTGCTGGTATAGGAGATTCAGGTGATCTGTGTGGATTGTTACATCCTGGCCTCTCAGAATCCCTTCAAATGCCTTTAACCCTTCCACTATACCAAGGAGCTCCTTCTCTCCAACAGTATAGTTGAGTTGTGCTGAATTCAGTTTGCGTGTGTAGAAGCCAAGTGGTTTGCCATCTTGGCATACAGTGGCATCCAATTGTCTGTCGCTGGCATCTGAGTAGAGATGAAATGGTTTCGTAAAATCCGGGAATGCTAGTCTTGCTTCATCTGCTAGCATCCGTTTTGCCTCCATGAAAGCTTTCTGCTCTGCGGGGCCCCAGTACCAGTTCATTTTTCCCTTTTTACCAGCCAGTTTGTTGAGTGGCGCGAGGATATGGGAGCGGCGCTTCCACATATCGCGATAGAAATTGACCATGCCAAGGAACATCTTCAGTTGTCTGGTGTTCTTGGGCGCCTCCAGGCGCGTCATTGCTTCCAGCTTCTTAGGCTGGGGTTGGATTCCTTCTGTTGTTAGAAGAAATCCCAAATATTCCACCTCTTTCTGCATGAAAAAGGACTTCCGGAGGTTGGCTCGGAAGCCAGCATCATCCAGTCTCTGTAGGACTGTATCGATCTTGTTCAGGTGGTCCCGTTCCGATTCCCCCTCTCGTTGGATAATGAGGATATTGTCTATATACACGAGTACATAGTCCAGGTCTCCTAGTAGGTTCATCATGACCGATTGGAAGATGTCCGGAGCACATGCAATTCCCATTGCCAATCTCTTGTAGGCATACTTTCCCCAGGGCAAGATTGTGGAGCAAATCTTCTGGCTCTCCTTGCAAATAGAGATGGTATAATAGCCCTGAGACAGGTCCAAGGCCGTAGCCGACTTGGATTTCTGTAGGCGCTGGATGGTTTCCCTGATGCGTGGGAGGGGGAAAGGTTTGGGTTGAATTGCTGCATTCATCTTGCGAAAGCCGGTGAGCACCCTGATATCTCCAGTCTTCTTAGGCTGGCAGAATGTAGGGGATGCCCATGGTGAGTCGTCATCATGGGGCAATTTTTCCAGTACTCCAATATTGCACAGACAATTGATTTCTTTCTTCAGCGCTTGTTCGAACGCATGAGGGACTGAATAGTACCTTTGTTGGACCGGTTGAGCCCCTGGTTGGAGTTCAATGGTTACCGGTTTGATATTCTTGAGGAGTCCCAAGCCTCCTCCGAAGAGTGTTGGGAACTTCTTCAGTGTAGTTTTTAGTGCTTCCTTGGAAGCATCCGTGATTTCCAAGTCATCAACCATAGCGTCGATATCCACCTTGGAGTAATCTGCGTCTAGTATTTTAGACTGCCTCTCCTCTTCCTGCTGGAGGAGTGGGCTTTGGGTGTGGGCAAAGAATACAGCCTCACACTTTTCTGGGTCAGTTAGTTCTCCCAGCCCCTTCATGGGAATAGAGTCTCCCTGCCATTCAATTGTTCGGGAGCTGTATTTGATATCCAGTCCCAATTGTGCCATTAGGTCGGACCCGATGATCATATCATAGAGTACCTCCTCATGATGGTGATACTCATCCACTTGGAATTTCCATTTTATGGTCTTAGAGTTTGAAAACTCGATCAGCTTGAGTCCCACTGAAGCCTGCAGACTTAGTTCGGAACTTGCCCCTGTATGTATTGTAGGTGACAGTCCTCTGGTCTCGGTTCGTTAGTTGACTTCTGCTGACAAAGTGCCTTAAGATGATGGATTTGGAGCATCCGGAGTCCAATAGCCCCCGGAGCATCCTTTTCCTTCCTTTATGGTTCAGTACTTCCACACAGACATCGGCAAACCGGTTGATTGTGCGTGGTCTGTTGTGGTTGGTACTGGCCATTCAGTTGTGGGATCCCTTTTTCTTGAAGGTCTTCTTGTACTTCTTTCTGTACTCCTTTAGGTCCTTGTTGTCAATGGAGATATCATCGTCGGAGATCCCAGTTTCAGCCTGGGCTGTTGCCAGGACATAGGAGTATTCGTGGTCAGAAAGGTTCTTACCCCAGTTGGGCTTGGGAGCAGCCGACTCGTTGTCAGAGTCACCCTTTGCCACAAAATGCTCTTTGAGCATGTTGATCGTGGCTTGGTTGAACTTGCCTCTCTTGGAGGGGCCACCAGTCAGTTTCCAGCATTTTCCTGCATGGGTTTTCCCACAGGTCTTGCATTGTTGCTTGTTGGTGTCAAGTTGCCTCTTTTTCTTGGGTGATTTCCCGTTTCCTCCTTCAGAGGTCGGCTTGGCGCTTTTCGTTGCACTTCCAGCCTGTTTTTCGAGTTCGGTGAGTCGCTGGTGGAGCGCTGCCTCCTTGCAAATGATAGGTTCGAGGTTCTCCAGTTTGTCGATTGTGGTATTATAGGGCTGGGCGTATAGGTCCCATCCCAGGTCCATCAGTTTAGCCTGTTGCAAAGGCGTCAAATTGGAGTCCAGAATCTCCTGCATTTCAGTCTCGTTGAAGCTGCAGGGTGCCATTCCGAGGATCACTCCACTTTCCCACAGGCATTCTGGTAGATAGCTCTGTAGCTCGGCCATTCAATTGGCCCACGAGCGGATTCCATGCTTGAGGTCGATGCGAGCAGTCCGCATGTAGCGGCGTAGATTGATGTATGCGCGTTGGCCGGTGAGGTCATTTCCAAAGATTTTGAGTTTGAGGGCATACATGCACTCCTGGATGATGTCATTCTTGTACTCCTCCGTTGCGTAGTAGCGTAGGTGTGTTCCTGGCATTCCAGGGGCTTCAGGTTCCTTCATCGGGTGAGAAGTTCTTGGCGCCAATGCGCGGGTCCTCTTGGGGTGTCGTTCCTTTGCTAGCTGCAGTGTCTCTCCCCTCCGTCGCATTTGTCGTGTTCCTAGTTGGTCCAGTCTTTGCAGTTTCCGGAGTTTCAGGTGGGGAGGGGCTTGCCATAGCGACATGCTTCCGTGATCCGTTTTTGCACCAGTTTATCATGGTGGTCTTTGCCCGGAGCGTCTTGGAGATAGGTCCGTGCCAGGGTTCTTTGGACAATGGAAAGCGCTTCATTAGTGAACAATACGCTGCAATATGGCAATTCTCTGCTCGTCTTTGAGCTTGCCATTGCCAGCAATCTTCCTGTCAAAGTCTCTTTTCCAGATGATGAAGAGTTCCGGTCGTTCAGTACCATCAAGTACTTTCAAATAGTCACTGAATGCTACTCCTCCATTCTCGCTGTCGATGCTCATCTTCACTGTGGTGGCATCCTCTGGCCAATCCTCGCGTGTGAACTTGAAAGGGAACTGTTTGGTCTGTTTGGACGCCATGGTGGGTTAGTTAGTCAGTTTATAAATTTAAGTTCCAATATTTTGTTGCTTCTGTTGATTTTGAGCTGGAACTGGAAAAAGTGATTTTTCTTCAGTTTGCTTTGAGATCTACGGATTCTAGTGGTTTCTCATGTTGTACCTGTACTTTCCCCTCCAGCGTGGGTTCTCCACCACTGGTTTTGGCATTGGTTTTCGTTTTTAGTATAGAGGGGGGAGTTACTCCTCTCTTAACGTCCCGGGATTCAACTCCCGTGGGTTCTCCATCATTGCTCTTCCCTTAAGCGTACGTTGGGTCGATCCCGCTTACTCATTCCCATGGGGATGGTAGGTCGTGGATTCCGTTATATACCAGTCTGTATATCTTTTATACTGTGGTTGGTTGGCAGGCCTTCTTTGGTCTGTCCTTCCTTTCAGTGTTGGTCTAATGAGTCCAATCCACTTTTATGTGTCACTTTTTTGACACTCATTGTTTTCGATTTGTTTGTTTGTCGACCATGGTCCTGTCGAGGTCCTTAGGTGTCTCTTTTGTTGCCGTTGCTCCATCTAATGGTGCCAACTGCTACTGGGGTCGGTGTTCCTTAGTGCTGCAGACACTGGTGGTTCCTTATCCCTGTTTTGCTTCTTTGCGCCTCCATTCGGCAGTTCCGGTCTTGGCGGCTTCTCGGCCGATCGATTGCTTTCCTGCTCATGGTCATCAGCACTCAGCTTGATTTTAAAATCATGCCATACCCCGGGTCTACTAGTGATTAGAACAGTAATGATATGCAAATTGTGAGCTCTATTGATTAGTCTATTTGCCATTAGATGCAACGGCCTCCGGAATCGGCAATTCCGGAGACTCGCTGATTTGTTCCAGTCCCGAGTATACTCGTGACTGGTTCCGGTGCACGGCACTACAACATGATTAGCTCTCCATTACGGCTTCTTCAGCATAAAAATACCACTATACCATGGCGCCAACAAGCAGAACCGCAGCAGCAGCGGCGGCATCAGCAGCAGCAGCAGCAGCAGCAGCAGCAGCGGGGCATTGCTACCTCCAGCAGTGCTGACAACGCAACTTCTTGACAATGATCAGCTTGAGGAGCTCACAACAAGGACATTGGTTACACAGCTAACTAGCAGCACCTTGCTCTCACAAGCAGCACAAGAAGCCAAGAAAAGAGCTGATACCAACCATGGTATACCCGGTTTTGAAGATGAAAGAAAGCTTACGGCCACAGAAGAAGAATGATTCCTAAAAATCCTCGAGTCCTTCTTTGGATTGAACAGGTTCACAGCCAATGAGATATTCAGAAATGAATACTCTAACACCAACTCCATCCAGGACTTAGATCCTGAAGGTATCAAGTCTTTCCTTGATTCCTTGAACAACTCAAAGCACCACCTATGCCAAGATCCAAAGCAAGTCTTTATTGGAAGGACTTTCAGAGACCATCTCAAGCCATTTGTGGCTTGGGTTGAGTTTCAGCCTATGATGATAGTGTTGTTACTCTAAAAATCGACCGAAAGGTATAGGATAATTGAAATTTAAAGAGAAGTGAGCTCAGAGAGACGCTCTTATTTTTACCGTGTATTTTACTGTATTCAACCGGTATCCCTGTGTTAGTGTTGTATGTAGGGATGTCTAAACCGGTCGTCGATCATGTGTAATTCGTCATAAGACAGAGAACACATGATATGACCTAAATGTCTGGATACTTGAAGTCATTTTTATCTCTGGAGGAGTATAAGTAACTTTTCAAGTGTAGAATGGATATAACTGCCGTAGAAAGTACGTAAGTAGGGTACGTGTATTTTTGACCGACAACACACCCCTTGATTCAACACTTACTGAAGGAGTGTTGAATGACAAGTCAGTTCTCCATCTTGTAGAACTCTAAAAACTTAAGCTTAGATATCGAATTGGAAGATTGTAATGGTAGAATTGGAGTAGCATTGAAGGAGAGGTGCTTGAGTATGCCGTGGTCGCGAAACCGGTGGAGTCGATGGGTCAATTAACCAGAATGGATGATTGGAGAATCAGAATGGACTGGGACGGAATCGATCATAAGTGGGCGATTGGCGAAATGTAAAACTGAAGAAGAAGAGATCGTAGAATTTGAGGGAGCAGCAGCGGAAGAGAGTTACCAAGGATAAAGTCAAAAGTCGAGGATGGAATTGACCGCTTCAAGCCGTAGATTTAGAATTCGAATGTGGTGTAAAAGAAGGGATCGACAGTCGACAGAGGGATCAAATACTGAATGGAATCAAGGTTTTTTTATTTGACCTTGGAATAGAATCACGTGGATCATATAGAGATGAGACCGTAGAAAGCACTATGATCGTATCTCGGATCGTAGGGTTCTCAAATTGTATGGAGGAATCAACTGTATCAATTGATCTGGAACAGGGTAGTCAGAAGGGGAGAATCTTGACAGATGGGAGTCATATCTTCGAAGGTGAGATTGGAAAATCATGCAGAGAGGGGTCGTAAAGATAGTTGAGTACCAACTAAGTTGAAGGAATCGATTATAGTGGAAACCAAAATCGGAGGGAAGAGAAGGTGTGCTTGGATGAAGCGTCTTGGATATCACGGATGGGATAAAGAGTTGTCCGAGAGGAGGAAGTGAAGATCTCAACGAGACTTGTCGTAGAAATGAATGGAATTGGAGGTGATTCATTCTGACTTGGTAGGAAGCAGATCTATTGATTTCAGAATCAAGTATCAAACGCCGACCAAGGGATTGAATCGTAAGATCGGAATGCGATCAAGAGATTGTAGGAATCAATATGATCGTAGTGGCGAATCGTAATGGACGACAAAGAAGGGCCGTGGTAAACATAATATCGATTTGTAGCCTTGAGTTGGTTGGGCAAGAACGACAGAAGACTTAGATCCTTGAGGAGATTGGAGACGTATTCGTTGATGAAGAGTGATCATTTGGAATCGAGGGATTGATGGTAGGGAAGGAATGTTCGAAATCGATACATTGATCGAAGGCTTGGATCAGAGATCAATGAGACATAGGATAAAGGGAAACATCGAGGATTGGATTGACTGCTTCAAGCCATAGATTTAGAATCAAACATGGAGCCGAAGCAGGGATCGACAGTGGACGGACGGATCGATCATAGTATAAATCGAATGAAACTTGTCAAATCAAACGGAAGACAAGGCGGAATATTGTATTGATGCATATCCTGGAATGGAGACTGGGGAATCGGAGAATTGAACGCTGTGATTGATCGATCGTACGTTGAGAATGTAGTAGGGATCAAACGGCAAGGATTGCTTGGGGAATCAAAGTCGTCTTGCTTAAACTTGGTCGTAGAATTTGAAATGAGCGTTGAATACGATTGAGAGATAGTAGGAATCAATATGATCGTATATCAATATGATCGTATATCAATTTCGTAGAACCAAATGGTAGGATTCGAGCGATCGTGGAGGAATTATCTACGAAGAGATGTATAGGAGGTTGATAATCATACAAAGACCGATGATCAGAGTAGAAACCAAATCAACTGAATTGATTAGAGGCGAGACGGATCGAGTCGTCTCAAATCAAGTTGCTCGAGGATGAAAGGATGGATTGGGGATCTCAATGGAGGTGCGATCCCAAGGATGTAAAGGATGGATTGGGGATCTCAACGGAGGTGCGATCCACAAGGAGAAGAGAATGGTTGGACAATGCTCGTTTGATAGGATTGGTCGGAAGAAACTCAAGGAGAATATCAAGTCAATGATTGAAGATCATACCAAAGGGTGGTCGAAAGACTCCTTCGGTTTGAGATCCTCTGATCTAGCTCGTTTGTCTTGATACTTAGTCACGAGAATGGTTTAGACCCTCCGATCGAGCTTGTTTGTCTTGATACTTAGTCACGAGAATCGTTTTTAGTGCGTGAAGTGAGTCCCGTGATTTTTTTTTGAACCGGCAACACACCCCTTGATGCGACAGTTGGTGGAGGAGTGTTGAATGATTAGTTGGTTCGTTGAGGATATTTCAGTGGGATCCTTGTCGTGTGCAGGGAGCATAAGTAAGTTGGTGGAGGCTTATGAGGAAAACGCTGGAAGTTAAACATGTGCAAATTAAGCGGCATGCAGTTATCCAATGCATACCCCTCGATTCAGGTGCACACCCCTTGGTCCACACTTATGGAATAGAGGTGCATGGTGCAATAGAATTCCAATGTTGTAGATACTACAGAACCGTAGGGAGAATACCATGGTTGCGAAATAGAACCGTACACCACTTGATACACGAGCAAGGGAGTGCGTCAGAAAGTGGAGGCATGTGCAGAAAAGTGTACTTTTGCATGGAGCAAGCATACGTTCGCAGGGAGCAAGCATTGAAGTGAAGTAGAATGAATGGACTTGGCGAAAGGAGATTGAGCCGCTGTGGGTAGAATAAGTCACGGTCTAGGCATGATCATTGGCTTCGGCGGGGTGGACAGGGACGAAGCTGGGAGTGGTCACATTGGAATTGGGAGCAAGAGTATTAACAATGGAGTTGTTTGCTTGTGTAGAGACCAAGTTGATGGGGTTGACAGGCAGAGTGCCCGCACAGGAGGAAGGGACGGGAAGAGGAATGGCATACACTTCGTCAAAGAGTTGTGCCTTCCAGGTTGGTGTGAATGTCCATGAGGTGATGATGAGTTCGATGAATAGACGTCGTCTGTGTGTCGTGAAATCGCTTCTTGTGCAGCCTTTGCCAAAACGGTGGGACCATGTACTGTCTTAGGGTCGCCACTATATGTGATATAGGAGATGGGACATCCGGATAGGAATCAGATGATGTGTTCTTATCATGGAGGGGCTGGAGGGGCTAGCACCTTGGCGTCTGCAGGCTCCACAAATAAGTTTTCCATGTCGATATCATCCATGATCTGGGAGTAGAGGGCATTCAATTGGCCATCAGATGGGCTGTTGCCCTTGAATCGGAATATGACGCCGGCAATAGGGTTCCAATCAAATTTGTCATCCATGATTGCTTGGGGATTAGCAAAAAACTGTGTGTAGAAACAGTGGACACACCCCTTGATTCACAAGCATAAGAGCAGGAAGGAAGAAGAGAACAGCGGGAGGAAACGGCGGCGGTGACAAGGAAGAAATAGCCGGAGAAAGGTCCGAAGGGACATTCGGCGGAAGAACAACTGCAGTAGGAGATCGTAGAGCAGATGTAACAAATGGACAAAAGAAAGGCGGAATCAAAAGGACAGCAAATATCCAACGAAAGATTCAAGAGGACGTGCGGCGGAGAAAAAAGGAATATTGAAGCAAAGCGAAAGGACGCGATGCGCAGAAGTAACCCCCAAAAAAATGGGCCGAGGGAACGTTCGGAGGAGACCAGAATCGAGTGAAGACCGAGGTGGCAAAAGAACAATCGAAGATGGTGGGAGAGACAAGCGTAGATCGATGATGGGCGGAGAACCAATCCAAAAAGAAAATGATGGGCGAAAAGAAGAACAAATTCGTTTGGTGGGGAAAGAGATTCCAATTTGTTCAGAGTGGTGCGTCGACGCCGGTGCGATATGTTCGTTGATGTATGGACGTATCGGCGTGAAGAGAAATTACAGAAAGACCGGCGCTGGAGATAACCGATTGGCGGAGAAGCAATTGGAGTGGAGCAGAGGCGATGAATTAGCCGAAGAGACCGTCGGAATGTTCGTCGTTCACAGATGTCCAGAATAGCGTTCGCAGGAAGGGACACCAGGAAAAGACCGAGTGGGGGATCGCCGGGGAAGGAGTTAACTCGTAGATGAAGGGTACATAACAGTATCGTTATCAACAATAGGACCAAATTGCACATCGTAGAGTTGGAAGCGAAGAATGGACCGAAGAAAGGCTGAACCAAAAGGACGGCGAAGATCCAAACAAAAGAAAGATCTGAAGGAACGTTTGTGGTAGAAGTACTCTAGGGTGCAGAAGAACAATCAAAGATGTGCTGCCTGAGGGGAAAAAGGTTTGGAGTTTGTCATTTGGAGAAGACCAAAGAACGCTTGAGTAGACTTGTGGCATCCAAAGAGCGGATCAGAGAATCGGTATGGAGCCACGCAAGTCAATTGGGGCGCATCATAGATGTCTTGGAATAACGAGTTGTTTGCTGGATCGTAGGACGAATCGTAGAAATTACTTGATCATACGAGATTGATTGTAGATCAAAAAGAGAGATCAATATACGGGGACAATTGACTGATCATAGGTGTAATTGTAGAAAGTGAGCAAGCATCGAAGACATTGAGTGATAAATTGGATTGTGTGAATGTGGATGCAACAAGAGATCAAATAAACTGGAGGCGTTGAAGCGTAGGAGACCACAGGAGATGACAAATGATCACGCTGGAATGCCAGCTGGAAGTAGTCAATTAAACGGTATTGAAGCCAATTGATGGATCGGATAACAAATCGTGGATATAAATGAATTGTAGGATCGAGTGATCATAGAATCGAACCAATGGAGTGATCGGAGAACTTCGTATCAAGCGTAGGTCTTGTAATAACTCGTTGTTCAGGAGAACGAGCAGAGAAGAGGGAAGAAGAGTTTTTTAGTGCTCAGTCAATAGTATCATAGAACCAATTCATTGAAAAGATGGTAGCATACAAATGATACATCTTTATCTTCAGAGCATTGCGATGTCGTTTTGTGAGTCGTAGGACATGCTGGTTACGACATGGGGATCGCAATGATCGTATGTATGCAAGAGCGGCGTTTGGAAGGTCAGTGTCCTCAGAGAGTGTCTCAGGTGGTAGCAGTCGATTGCACATCGGAGGCTGTGGTGAGGGAACAGATTTTGGCACACGTCGGAATGTTGCAATTTCATTTTGAGGATTGAAGGTCCATACGAAGTTGGTTGGTTTCCAAGGTGGAGCAGAATGATGGTCTGGACGGGGCAATGCAGATGGCGTTACAGGTAGTGAGGTGACAATGGACCTGTCCTGACGTTGGACATGAGGACCTGAGGAAGTGGCACGTTGGAAGGAGATGGAGCTGGATCGGACTCGGTGGAAGGAGACAGAGTCACTGTTGGGGGAGTATTTCCATGTCCATGCATAACTGGGAGGAAAGGCCATGCGATAAATTTGTTTAAACGCAATGTATTCAAAATAGGGATCTGGTAGGTCAAAGCAAAATTCATTCTCGCGGGAGATGATTCTCCTGGAGAATTTTAGAATATTTGCCACGCAATTGTCGTATGACACAGCCGTAGGCATTGGCTCCAGGGACATAGCTTTCGCAGACGCTGTTGCTCCACCGTTTTTGTCATAAACCTTGGCAAATTCGTATGGGTACCATCCGCTGTGGAATCCCCAATGTTGGATGCTTAATTGCAATTGGATGGTAGGGTCTCCATTTTCATCAGAGTTGTATCTCGCCTCGTTTGCTGCGATAGCCAGTACGTGATCGTCATGAACCAGGTGTCTCATGCCGTGGTTGTCAACGTACCAAATGTTAGTCTTGTCAAGAAGCAGTTGAATGTGTTCTTTGTATTTGGCAGATACCTCCGATTCAGGGAGATTTTTTGTGATGGATTCAGCGACGAGGGATTTGATGTTGGGAATTGCGCCTGGTCTGAGGGTCGCGGTGCCGTATTTGTAGGATATGAGGCTGATGAGATCAGTCAATCTTTTGGCGTACGCCGCATTCAGGTAGTTTTGGGTGGCAGTCTTGTCAGCTTCTATGAACGAGAACTGTATGGCTTTGACATAGTTCCAGCCGGTGAGTTGTGGCATCATGGCGGAATGGAAAGAACGGAGGAGCTGAAGGAAAGGTGGAGTGTATCCGATTCTGATGGCCGGTGTCGGCGTCGGCTTCGTCAAAAGAAATGGCAGGAGGAGAAAAGGCGTGGTACCGTCGGAATGATCCGTGAAGGTGCGAAAGAATGTTTTGAAGACGGAACCGAAGAAATATCGTTGTTGAAATAACGAATGATCGTCGTTGCCGTAGAAAAGAATTAATCGTGGAGGTGAAATATCGAAAGACCGTTGGGATGTTCCGCGGAGGTGCGGAAAAGACCGAAGGAATGTTCCGTAGAAGGAAGAAGACGGTGAAGAAGGATTCGAGGAAAGGACCAAAGGGTCGTGCAATTGACGGTTGTCGTCGTTGTTGTAGGCCGTGGAGGTAAACGGGATAGAGATTGCTGTTTGGATGGACGACCAAAGGAATTAACCAAAGAACGGTCGCGGCGAAGGAAATTACTGGAGGACGTTCGTCGGAGGATGGTATGATACACGAAATGACCGAGCGAATGTTCTAAAGAAGGAACCAAAGACGGGGATCGAAGAGATATGAACGGTGGCTGTCAGAGGTGTGAAGAAAGAACCGAAAGACCGTCAAGAAGATCCGAAGGAAGAACCGATGGAGAGTCGGAGGAGATAATAAACAATTGGAAGGGAGTCGCTCAACAGCAGGCTCTCAAACAATCCGGATCAGATCTGAGGGAGATGGGAAGGGAGTCGCTCAACAGCAGGCTCACAATGATCTCGATTAGATCTGTGGGATTTCTTTAGTGGATGTTTTGTTTGGGTAATCCGCGTCGGAAGGAGATAACCGGCGGAATGTTCCGAAGAAAGGAATATTCCAAAGAAATAACCGGAGACGGGAATTGGTGGAACGGGAGAGTGGTAGTGAGGCGCTCAACAGCGGGCTCACGACAATCTCGAGGAGATCTGAGGAAGATTGGAAGGGAGTTGCTCAACAGCAGGCTCACAACAATCTCGAGTAGATCCGAGGAGGTAATTGATCCAAAAAAGTAATCGGAGTATGGATTTGGTGTAGGTCGTGGATCAAAATCGAAAGGCCGTTGGAATGATCCGCGAAGGGGCAGAAATAACCGGAGGAATGTTCTGATGGAGGAAGAAGATAATTGTCGGCGTTAGTGTCGTCGGCGTTATCAGTGATTGAAGTGGTGCTTAGCACAATCAAATGGGCGTCAATGGTCCTTTGACACATTTGGTGTCGGCTGGATGATGGACGCGGAAGAAGATATGGATGGATGATTGCAATTGGCGCGTCCGTTGCAATGGGCTTTTATTGAAGACGGTGGTGGTCTTTATCTTGTAACTGTGATCCAGAGAGCTCGTTGTGGGCTACAAGGCTTGTGACGATGTGATTTTCGATCGTTCTTGGATGAAGGAGATGTAATCGTAATCGTAATTGTAATCGTACGATCAATCGTCGTCCTTAGATGTGTATTACAGAAGGAGATTCTTGGTAGAATGTTCTGTAGATACACCCCTTGATACGAGCGCTTGGTTGTGTATTACAGAAGAAGATTCTTGGTAGAAGGATCTGTATACACCCCTTGATACGCAAGTAAGAAGGAGGAGAAAGAAATCGGAGTAAGAGGAAGATTGGAAGGGAGTCGCTCAACAGCGGGCTCACGACAATCTCTGCGCTGGGGGGAAGGCCTATCGCTCAACAGCAATGTCCTCTGGCTGTAACTGGTCAGTGGAGGTGCTGATCGGGCGGAGATAGGCTCTTAAAGTATACGCTCAACAGCGCGAGTTATAAGGGCTCTATAACCTGTTGTTACTCTAAAAATCGACCGAAAGGTATAGGATAATTGAAATTTAAAGAGAAGTGAGCTCAGAGAGACGCTCTTATTTTTACCGTGTATTTTACTGTATTCAACCGGTATCCCTGTGTTAGTGTTGTATGTAGGGATGTCTAAACCGGTCGTCGATCATGTGTAATTCGTCATAAGACAGAGAACACATGATATGACCTAAATGTCTGGATACTTGAAGTCATTTTTATCTCTGGAGGAGTATAAGTAACTTTTCAAGTGTAGAATGGATATAACTGCCGTAGAATGTACGTAAGTAGGGTACGTGTATTTTTGACCGACAACAGATAGGCACAACAGCCACCAAAGTTGCCTGGTTGGGGAACCTAGTGGCGGAGTCCAAAACGGGCACTCGTCTTCAATCGACTAAAGAGAATGATACAGCAAACCAGACAGGCTAACGGCCATGTCCAAGGTCCAGGAATTCAATGAGAACCTTCACAAGTACCTCCATCATAAACGTGGAGTCACCAAAACCTCCCTACTTTACATGATAAGACAGCAATTGGACGTTGAGGATCTTGATAGAGAAGGAACAGTGGGATCAAATCCCAGGGACACAGTATGCCAACTGGACTGAGTATGCAATCAGGTGCATCATCCACACTGGTTTGCACTGGTCTAAAGACAACAGTACACTTTGGTGTATATTCTTCAAATTGGTTGGATCCAGTCCCAGTTGGTCCTATATTCAAAGTTGTGATGGGACTCAAGGAGGCATAAGAGGTGATGGCCGTAAGGCATACTTTGCTCTATACTCTCAAGCCTATGAGGAAACCAACATCAAATTGATTGTTGAGACAAAGAGACAATTCATCCGGGAATCAATCTAAACCAGAGACTCCAAACACTACAATTTTGATTGGCACAAACACTTGTGGCATGATGCTAAGTAAACTTTGCTAAGACACAACACATTCCCACCTGAAGACCAATTTGTATATGACTTCTGTTACTCCCTCCATAACACTTGGACTAAAGAAGATACAGAACCACAGGAAAAGAGGAAGGCAGGACGTATCAGCTTTCACCAACAATAAAAAGAAGAAGAACCAAAACAACCAAAAACAGCAACAATAACAACACTAATACCAGTGGTACAAAAGCACAAGGGACCTATAAAGGGGCCGTTGAATGCAAGTTCTATCTGCAAGAAGTCTGGTTGAGCATGTCTCAAGATCAGCAACAAAAAGTCCAAGCACTAAAACAAGCAAAGAATGCTGCTAATAGCAGGGGCAATCAACAAACTAATGTGGCAGCAGCATCCGCAATTCCACCTAGTACTGGCCCAACGCCAGCCAGCAACCAGTTTGCCTGTCACAGCTACATTGGGAATGGGAATTAATTCATAGGCCGGGGCCTCAAAACCAAATCATGGGTAGGCTGGCCAATAGTTCATCTCAAAGGCATGAGCCAGTCACCCACTGTTAAGCCAGACCGTTGTGAGCTACATAGTCACGCAGACACAGCCGTATTACTTGATCCATTGGATTCTATAACAACTTTTGCCAATATTGCGCCATTTTCTGATGCTTACTCATCAATGAAAGATGTTCCTATTGCCTGTTGTGCTACTGCATGGACAGATCCAATGGACGGAGTTACATACGTCTTGGTGTTTGGGCAAGCTCTCTATTTTGGCAAGCAACTCACTCCAGCACAGTTTGATCTGTCCTAACCAAATACAGGACTGAAATTTGAATGTGGCTGAAGACACACCAAAGCGTTACAACGGTTCCTCCAGTCACAGTCTCATCTTTTGGTCCAATGGCTTCAAACTGACGGTCCCACTCCGAGTCAATGGCGTTATCTCCTACTTTGATACACCCTGGCCTACTAAACGCGAGCTTGATAAATGTGACCATGTGCTTGCAACGGATACACATCATAGATTGGATCCATATGCCTCTCACTTTCCAGAAGATGAAGAAGCAGCGAACGCCTCTTTCCTGAGAGTGGTTGCAGCCCTTTCAGGAGGAGGAGGGCCGATACGCGAGGCTGAACCTTGGATATGCTCAACAGATGATCCAGAGGACGAGAGCCACGAGGAAAGGCTGTTATGACTACATGCTTTGTATTATTTGTTGTATCTGTTGTATCATCCCCATCGTGTTGTTGTTGCTGTTGTTGTTGTCGTATCGGTACCGGTACCACCCCCGCCCCCCGTACGGTTTTTGTTTTTTGCATCGGAGCAAAGCACATGGCGTACATTGGACCGAGGAGATGCGCTTGACAAGCGGCCATTAACTTTTGGTGATAACAAAGCTTGTGCCGGAACCATCGGCACTCCGAGGCATGCCGCCATTTCGAATCGGACGTCCTCCGCAAAGACGGTAACTTGTGCATCATCTGTAGCATCTGCACCGTGCGGTTGTGGTTGTTGTTGTGGAGCCCCGCCGGCCGTCGCGGTTTCTGTGGCAGCAGTACCAGTGGCATGCTCACAGGAGGGAGGACTAGTACTCATACTCGTAGGAGGAGGCATCGTATCCGGCAGACCAGTTTGTGCGGGGTGGGCTTGCACAGCAGCTGCAAAACGTAGGCGGGGGTCCATATTGACTCGTACTACGTCGGCACAAAGGAGGATTGTTGTGACGACGACCTATTACACCCACCACCATCGACAAAGGAATAATAGACCACGGGGAGGACCTCTCGCATCGGCACAAAGGCTCCGGTCTTGAAGGCCAACAGGCAGATCCCGTTGGTGGTGCGACAATCCGAAAAAATGGAGTATTTCTAAAGAGATTTCCAATGGCTCCAAAACTCGTATGTGATCTGTCATTTATAACTATGATAAGTGTTTCAGTAATTTAAACACAAAGTCAGCATTTTTCCAATGTTTCGATGTGAGTTGGTTTCATTTTGGGTGCAAAGAGCGCCGAGCCTCACTTGTTTTCGGACGCGTAGTAGGAGGGGACGAATCTCTCATCATTCATTCACTCATTCATGATGGTGCATTCAAGCCAAAAAAATTCTCCGCGTTCTGGAAGAAATCTTTAAGATCCGTGTATGTCCCTTGCTCCCGACCTTCTGGATAGTATTCGGCGATGGTTTGCTCAGGACAAACCAGATACTTTAGTAACCAGACCGCCTTGTGAAAGCTCGCAAAGACGTTAAGTTCGCTGATTTCGTAGACTCGCGTACAGAGCTCGTGGTCCGGCGGGAGTCCCAGCCTCTCTTCCAGGCTCTTTCTCACGTCTTCGTCGGAATCCGATTCCTCAATGTACCCGTGGCTGATGAGTACTATCTTGCAGTTGACAACTTCAATTTCGTGGCACCGAAAGTGATAGTGAATGATGCCGAATTCGCTCGACAAGAAAGTCTCGTCTGGCATAATGTGCCCGCCTAAGTTGATAAACCCCCGGGTATCCGGCGTAAACGGATTGGCCGTGTCGTACAGCCGCTTGTCGTACAGCCGAAAGTAGCCAGAAGCATCTTCGATGAGCGTCAGGTGAAAATCTTCGAGTGGCGAATAAACATCCTTCTGGCAGACGGATCGTGACGGAATTGTGCTTATCTTGTATCTCACCCGAATGTTCGTCAGCTCGTGATACTTCCTGTCCGAAACGGTGGCTTCGGCGACCTTTCGCTGCAATTGGCGAATCGGATGGTCGTTGTTGGTGCGAAATCCCGAGACGTATCCGGCGAATGCCTCCAACAGTGGCTGCGGCTCTGACGGGGCCTGCAGCTTGCCCTGGTCGGGAACAAAGAGGTATTCGTCCGTGTCCACCTTGAGCGCAAAATCCGCGGATCCGGCAAAATTGTTGGCCATCTCGTTGAACACGTTTTGTACGGTATTGAGGTTGGCTTTGCTAAAGATCACGTTGACTCCGAGCACGTCCCTAGAGTATTTCAAGAACGACGTGCAGCGCACGTCAGTGCTAGCGTCCACGATGTACAGATGTTCGAAGCCGACCAGCTGGCCGTGGTACTGCGTGGGGCGTGTGATTGTAGTTATTGTTGCCATTAGAAATATTTTCCAAGAGACGGCCAGAGACAAAGCCATCGAATCGAATCGAATCGAATGGACGGGGTGTTAGAGAATAACATACGCAGAGAATAACATACGCAGACATAGTCTCTGTTACGTCACGTCACGTCACGTACCGTTACCCAGGACTTTAGCATTGGCCATTCGTCCTTCGTGATCAAAATCATCTTCATGACCAGTTTGTCGTCTTCGTCTTTGATGGTGCCCTTGGCCACCACGTGCTTGTTGATGAAGGGCAAGGCCCGGTAGGGTTGTCCACCCTCGATCGAGGGCTGGGGATGCGGGCGCGGATGCTGTTGTCCTCCGACGGTGGCCGGGAATTCATAACCAATCGCATCGAGTGCGGCCAGCCACTCGCGGACCGCCTCCACGTCTTCGACCCCCACGAATTTGAATTTGTTGAAGTGCAGGGCCTGCCACAAGTCGAGTATCCTCTCTTTGAGGGTCGGTGCCTCCGAGGACCAGGCATCAAGAAAGTCTAGCAACCGCTTGGATTGGTCGTAGAGGTTTTGTTCTTCGTGTTGCTGCTGACCACCGCCCGAGTTGTAATTGTTGTCGTTGTATGTCATGGGTGGTTTGAAGAGCACACACAGCCCGATGTCTTTCATGAGACGCTGGGTGATGTAGCTCCTCCAGACATCGACCGCTGGCGTACCCACGGTGAAAGGAAGATAGAGCCCCCAAAAGGCGTGATACAAGTGAACGGTTGCTTCTGAGTTGTACGGGGAATACAACCCGGGTGGAACCATGAGGGGCAACCGCGACACCCCGGTGTCGTTATCGTTATCGTTATCGTTGTCGCCGGTGCTCGTGCTCAGCGATTGGATGACACCTATCTTGGAGTAGGGAAGGTCGCCGGTAGCGGTGCCCGGATCGATAATATCGCTCGTGTGGTACAAGGCGTCTTCTTTGAGCTCGTCGTACGGAAATTCCTGTGCGCCACGGAAATTGCGGTGTCTCGCCCGGACTCTGGGCGTTGACAACATCAATCCAGTAGTGGAAGTATGGATTGAAGACGAGGCGGTGAAAGGTCTTCAAACGGTAGTCTTTCTCCGCAGAAACGTAGGGAAGCCGACTGTGCGTGCTTTTCTTCGTCGTTGATGGAAAATCAAGGAGGACGGACCGGTCAAATCCGAATCTATTTCCCGCCGGTCCGGCCTTGTCGGAATAAAAGAACGGGGGAGGAATGCTCCCGTCCTCGAGTGATTTCAGAACGCTGGTGTCATCGAAATCAAAGACGACCTTTGCGCCATGGCCGATGGCGAACAAATGCCCCAGGTTTTTCCGGGCAAATTTAAAGTTACTGCCAGATGATCCGAGCATTGTTTGCTGCTCGCTTGGTGAAAGATACACCACGCGTTCGTTCTCTCTGGCGAGCTGGACGTAACCATCGTCGTCAAGTTTGCTGGAATCGGCATCGGCATCGGCATCGTCCCCGACAATCACCAGGCACCAATGCCGCAAATTGAGAACCCGTCGGATTGATTCCGGTTTCTGATTCTCGGACCACGCACGGCCCGTGGTGACGACGGCCCACTGCGAACAATCTGTAACAGCGGTGCCCTTGTTTCTATTCCAGAGTCCTCCTGTTGTGTCCTCATCATTCAAGATCTCGGGACGAAGAATCGTGCTGCTGCTCTTCAAACTAAACCGTTCCCCTTTCACGCTCGAAGAATCGAAGTTTTCTATGCCGTTGTACTCCGACGAAATGTTTAGCACCGCAAAAATCACAGCGACGCACAACGCCAGCATTACGTCGCCGAAGAAACTCGATGGGAGTCGACTCTTCATCTCCATCCTATACTGTAACCGTAACGAACCGCAATGGGAAACTGAAATGACACGTTCGAAATTGAGGATGACTGAGCGAACGAATCGATGAATCTCATCACAATCCGTGTGTGTGTGTGTGTGTGTGTTTATTTGTCGGTTGCTTCTAGCCCTTTTTGGATGGAAACCTGGAATGGAATGGAATGGAATGGAAGGAAAGGAAGGAAAGGAAAGGAAAGGAAAGGAGAAAGGAGAAAGGAGAAAGGGAAGGGAAGGATACGGATTGAAATGCGACGGAACTTTTTCCTCCCGTCATAAACCGTCCTGGTACTCGTACGTACGGTACGCTTGTATCAACTACCGATACGTTTTTAGAATGGTGAATAAAGGATTGGGAGCCGGGATGACAATGGAGAGCGGTTGGGCTGTGAGTGTGTTAGTAAGAGACTGACTGCTGTATGGTACACTAGGCCAGGTTAGGGGGCCAACCGGTAGACTGCTGTACGGGTACACTAGGCAAGGCTAGGGGACCAGGACAGATAGGCTTGTCGTACGGGTACAATGAGTGATTCCCACCAGATGAAAGTGGATAGAATCGAAAGTTAATAAAAAGTATATAATGCATACTCCGTACTTTTTTATCACACCCAACGGACGAATACTTTCATTGAGTGATTCCCAGCAATAATAAAGTAATAAAAGTTCGCGACCAAAGTAATAAATCTATTCACATAGTTAATAGATCTATTAACTATTGAATAGAATTTAGCAGTCGAGACTGCATCGACTTGCAAAACTTTATTAACTGAATAAAAACAGAATAAACTCAAACGGAATCACTAAAATCAAATATTTTAGTCCCCAACGCACACGAATCATGTGGTGCACCTCTTGCACCTCTTTTGCTGGGCATGCTCGCATGCTACCGTACCGTATTTTTGGTGATCATCGCTAATTTTGGCCAACTGAAAAATTGCAAACAAAGAAGAAAGTCCGGAAAGAAACAGCATCAGCAACAACAGTACGACTTGTCTCTCCAGCACAGCAGCATTAGACGCGGCGGCACCACCACCGATGTCCTCCTACACCCCTGCTGCTCTCGTCGTCCTTGCTAGATTACTACTAGACAAATTGTTAGTAGAGGATCATGATCAATCGCCGGATGATGAAGATTTCAGATGTTCACATAAGAAAGAAAAGACAACAATACCATCGATCGTAACAATCATGCCCTCCACCGGAGGCCAGAAACCCGGCATCGGCAACTACACCAAGGCCGAGTTGGAGAACATGTTTGCTGCCATTAGAGCTATCATACCATGTGGAGGAGATGACTGGGAAGATGTTGCAGACCTACATGCTAAAAAATTTCCTGGAAGGGATTCTGATTCGATTCGAAGCAAATTCAATCGATTGCACCGGAAGAAGGCGCCAACAGGCAATCCAACCATGAGATGGGACATTAAGGAGGCAAAGGAACTCTTCCGAATGATAGGAGACAAATCACGCGTTATAGATGGAGAAGATGTGTATGACGTTGAAACAGATGAGTTTACTCCTCCTCCTCCTCCTCCTCCTGATGCTTCAACTCAACCGGTACCACTTCTACTTGGTCAACCAACTCAACTAACTCAACCAACGCAACCAACGCAACCAACTCAAGAAGTTACGCAGTTCGAAGAAGTTAGTACCATTAGTACTAGCAGGAAGAGACATTACAACAATCGCAAAGGAGAGGAATTAAAGATGATGAATACAATCGCTCAAGTATTGAAGGTTCAGCAGCAGGCATTGGAACAACAGCAACGATATCAGGAACAGCAGCAACAATATCAGAGAAAGGCAGATGAAGAGAGGAAGGTGTTGATGCAGGCAGTCCTTGCAATTGGTGGTAGTGGCAGTGGCGGCGTCGCTGGCACCGCTGTCGTCGCTGGCACCGCCGTCGCTGGCACAACATCTACTCCTACTACTACTAGTGTCAGCACCAGTGCCGTTGGTGGTCGTGGTCCTAGTATTACTCCACAGATTATTTCTACTCCCCAAGTTACTCATGTTACTGGGAAGCTCAAAAGAAAAGTAAACAGTCTCCAGCAGCATCCTGACTACAGCAGTGACGACGACATCAGTGACAGCAGCAGTGACGACTTGTTAGGAACCAATTAGTGAAGACGAATCGTGAAGACGAATCGAATCAATAGTGAAGGACAACGATTCGTTGACGTCGATTAGTTAGTTAGGAATCAATTAGTTAGTTAGTTAGTAAGTTAAAATAAAAGAATCGATTATTAGTTAAGAAACTCAACAACAACACCAACATTGCTCCAGACAGAAACTTAGGCTACGAAGAGAATATAAAAACTCTATTGCAACACCTTAAAAGAGGGATCGAAAACCACTAGAGGTGCGCTGGAGCAAAATTATTCGAACGTGTTGTCAACTGCTCTAAATATGACTAATCGATCGATCGTTCGATTGATCAATCGGACGTGTTGAATCTAATTCGTAATGCTAATTTGTAACTAGTACTACTATCGATTATCTAGTTTCCTAATGTAATCAATCAACTTGTAATTGATAGATTGACTCTAAAATATATCGTTTGCCGTTTCAGTTGGCACCAAATCATACGAGAAGAAGCCATACGACTTGAAACCTTCAGTCTGACTTATGTAGGTGTTGAGTATGGTGTTGATTTCAACCTTAGCTGTCTGGAAGTTGTACAACAACACGGCAAGCTTCAGAATGATCCTCCTGTCTCCCATTTCTTCCAGCAACATGTTATCTTTGAGTCTAGGGAACCCACCTTGGATCTGTCTCATCCCCCATTCCGACATCTGTCTAACGCTGGTTGCATCTCTGTTCACTGCAATAGCCTTGCGAACAGCGCGCTGTTTCATTGCTGTGGCCTCTTGGATAGGTGTACCCTCAGGTATTTCTACAGGAGCTGTTAGAGGGTCATATTGACTACTTCTAACAAGGTAGTCGTTTGTAGATAACTTAAACGCCGAATCGACAACAACCTTTACCATATACAGCTGATACATAAGCTGCATCTTTTCATAGAGCCCGTAGTCATCTTGAGTACTATCATGCCAAGATCCAGGACAGTTCAAGACACATGCCCGGATCCTCCCATCGGGGCAGAAAAGAAAGACGCTGTTGACATATGTAGCAGACGTCCAACCGTTGTAGTATGGGTTCTGTTTGGTCCAGTCGCTAGACTGTTGGAGATGCAGTTTAAGCCCATCACAAGCACCCCACACTCTGTGTGGACCAAGAGTTGGATACTTTGCAGCAATAGCATCGATGTATTGTTGAGTCTCTTCTTCATTTGGCAAACAAACCTTTGCAACAGGATGGTCTTGTAATGCAGCAAGAAGGACCTTGCGACCAAATTTCAGCCATCTGTACATAAGAGAAGCCGTTAATCCAAACGCTATAGCAACTGCTCTTGCTGCTGATCCTCTGGTTCGGAACCAGAATAAGATAAGAGCAAGACATCCGGTTGCATCAAATTCTCAACGTCGAACATAATTCTGTTTCTTGTATTCCTTTAACTTTCGAATCGATCCAGTCTTCTCATCATACATGTATTGATTGAAGAATGGTTTGAATACATCTAGGAGCTCGCTGAATACTACGTGGTCCACTCCACAGCAATTGAGAAGGGCTTGATTGTTGCCGGATTGGTACAAATACATGAAAGCAGATTGACTGTATCTCTTAATCGCTATCCTAGGAGTTCTACGATCCCTTCTTTTCTTATCTTCCTCGCCAAGCAGTGGATTGTTGTAATCGGGGGTTAAGTAGTTATCCTCATAGTATTCTAGTAACTCCAGGGCCATGGTGATTGTCGTGTTTCGCGAAAGGAGAGTCTTTCGAAAAAGAGTGTTTTGCGAAAGAGTGCTTGCTGGAGAGCAATGTGAGTGAGTTAGCGAGGATAGCTACTACTAGTAATTTTACCAGCAAAGCCAATCGATACGGTACATAGAAAATTCTGAAAATTTCAACTGCCGGCCAGTCTCGAATACTTAACAGGCTTGCTTGCCAAAATAGGCCGGTAGGTGGCGCGGGTAGTGAATAAACAGACATAAACAGACAGTTACTGTTTTGTACTTAGAGATTCCAAATTCCAAATCAGTCAGTTAATAAAAATATTGGTCGGTTGGGTGAACCAAAAAATTTATTCATCTATTCACTCGTGAATACTTTTTTATTACTTTGGTCTTTTATTACTTTATTATTGCTGGGAATCACTCATTAACTGCCAAATTTGGAATTTGGAATCCCTAAAGAAGAAACAGTAACTGTCTGGTTAATCACTACCCGCGCCACCTACCGGCCTATTTTGGCCGGCAGGCCGGCAGTTGAAATTTTCAGAATTTTCTATGTACCTTTTTCACCTCAGCAAAATTAGCGATGATCACCAAAAAAAGCGTGCCGGCGAAGGAGGTGCAAGAGGTGCACAGGATTGATTAAGACTGAAATGTTTGATTTTAAGATTCCGTTGAAATCTATTCAGTGTTAAAAAAGTGAATAAAAACTGTCAGCCGGACACATGTCGACTGACAAATTTTATTCAGAAATGAATAAATGAACAACGCACAGACACTTCAATCATGTGTCACTGACACACTATCTCAGTCCAGTCACGAATCATTGACACACTCTTTCAGTCATGCGTCATTGACACATTCCCTCAGTCATGAGTCAATGACATCGTTCCCGATCCTCTGTCATTGTTCAATCATATTCGAACATCAAATAGAACCTTCTCCTTGAAGTCTCATCCGAATTCCGATTATCAAAGAACACAGTTCTTTTCCAATCGTATCACTGAACTAGCTGGGAAGCTTCTCGAACTATCTCGAAGTCATAGTAGACACTAAAACTCAATAGCAACAATTTCATACACAGCGTAGTTCATATTGAATTCAATCGCAATATCGCTTTGAATTTTTTTTTATCGATAAAAATATCTAAAAACTAACCGTAACCTCTAACTCACCATGTCTGCTGTCGCTCAACTTCAAGCCGCTAAGCAGGCCCCCTTCTTTTTCAAACCCAACCTTCGCTATGAAGATTACCCCACCGTTCGCCTTGTGCACAGTGTAACTCAGTACGCCACGCGTCCCTCTCCTACGGTTACAACCACACCTGGCACCCCAGGCACGAACCTCCCTCCTCCCCCTCCTCCGGTGACGACTTCTTCGTCCTCCGTCAAGAAACAGGATACCACTTTTTGCCCCGACTCCAGCGATTCCGAACGTCTCATTTGCGTTCTCGTCAATTTCATCAACGCCGTTGGACCGCACAACCTCAACATCAAGGACGATGCCAAACATTACAAACTTCGTGAAGTCCTTGGTGGCGATCTCAAGCATACCTGGGACGAAATCGTTACCGACGCCGGCTCTTGCATTCAAGATGCTGATTTTACCAACAATCTCAACGCATTCATCTCCCTCTTTCTTCCATCCAACGCGTATCTCATTCAACAAGAATACATGTCCAACGCAACTAAGACGTACCACATGAATTGCTTCGCAGCAGCCGGTCGCCTTCGCTTAATCAATATTCTTAGCGTTCACTTACCAGGATCCGGAGGAATGCAACTCTTTCCCACTAAGACAACCATGAAGAATGCCTCCTTTCGCCTCATGCTTCCGACTTGGCAACTAAAATTCAACGAGACCGGAAATCAACTCGATGATCAGAATTTTCCTCTTCATCGTCTCGTCGCGTTCATGGAACAGCAACGGTTGCATCATGACGCCGGTCAAGTCTCTCGCCAATCCAATCGACACTCCTCCTCTTCCAATGGTTATCGCAATGGCCGCAACGGCAACGGTAATGGTAACGGACACAACAATCGCCCTCGTTACTCCTCATCATCTCAGTATATGTATGGCAACAACACCACGTATCGCCGTCCGGCATACACTCCCCGCACCCGCGACAACTCAACACAGACCAGTCGCTCGAATCACGGATATACCCCCCGTCGATACAGTCCTTACCCTCGCTCAGACCGTCCTAATCGTTCCGACCAACCATCCTCGGCTGGTCGAACTACTCATTCGCAATCTGCCAGCAAAACGCGTAACAGTCCATACAGAACCCGCTCAACGGCTGCCAATGATGCTCATCATTTGGAAATGGGTGATGATTTCTACTACGATCACGACCCTCAACAGTTCGACCGCGAGCATCCCGATTCCAGGTCACGTCATGACGACAATTATTTTCACGACCAAAATACACAAACGGGCGCTCCTCTCACACAGGAGTACGACGACGACCACGACAAATGTTATCATCAGGACGGCGAGCCTGACTACGACAGTCAACCCGACTACTGACAACCACCTTCGGAATCTGTTCCATATACCATCGCAATTGCCCGCCTTCTCCAAAACTGCCCATCCCCACGTCCCTTCCTCATTCTTTGTGACTCCGGTTCCAAAACAACTTGGTTTAGCCATCACGCGCTTCCGGTCACAATCGTACCTACCACTACTACTCCTATTTCCGGCATCACGATGGCTGGAGAATTCAACTCATCTCAACAGATTTCCCTTCAGCATTTCACACTTCCGGAACTTGCCCCCAAAATAATGCTTCCCTCCCTAGACGCTCGCGTGTTCCAAGCTCCTTGTCGCTACGACATGATTATCGGACGCGACGTCCTCCGTCATTTTCAGATCGTTTTGAACTTTCACAACAACGAAATCAAAACAGCCACTCATTCCATCCCGATGCGGCAATTTCCACGCATGCACGCCGACTCTGCGGCACTTGCTCTTCATATTCACGCAAGCCACGTTGACAAAAGTACCCCTGACGATTCTTTCGCACTTACAACGAACAAAACCAACATTCAGGAATCCACTTATGATCAGCACAACGTTCGCACGGTATCTGACAACTGCTCGCACTTGTCACAACATCAATGTGATCGCCTACACTCAGTTCTCTGCAAATATCAAACAATCTTCGACGGAAACCTTAAACACTACCCAGACGAAGAAATCCATCTCGACATCAATCCAACTGTAAAGCCCAATTGTTCTCGCGCTTACCCCATACCCCACAAACAATTACCCCTATTCAAGAAAGAACTCGATTGACTTGTCAACATTGGCGTTCTTTCTCGCCAGGGTCGCTCCAATTGGATCTCTCCAACATTCATCATTCCCAAGAAAGACGGAAAAATTCGATGGGTTTCCGATTTTCGCGCTCTCAACAAAGCCATCAAGCGCAAAGTTTACCCAATTCCCCGTATTCAAGACATTTTATCCCGCCGCTCCGGATACAAATACCTCACCAAAATGGACATTTCGATGCAGTACTACACCTTTGTCCTAGACGACGAAAGCAAAGACTTAACCACTATCACAACTCCATTTGGCCTTTACAAGTACAATCACTTACCAATGGGAGTTTCTCAATCCCCAGACGTAGCACAAGAAATCATGGAACGTGTACTACACGACATTCCCAATCTCGAAATTTACATCGATGACATTACTTGCTTCAGCAACACATTCGAAGATCATTTGCAACTCCTCGACACCGTACTCACCCGTTTACAGGACAAAGGCTTTGCAATCAATCCACTCAAATGCAAATGGATCATACAAGAAACTGATTTTCTTGGACACTGGCTCACTCCCAACGGAATCAAGCCATACATCAAGAAAATCAAGGCAATCTTAGCAATGCTCCCACCCAAAAATCTTAAACAACTTCGAGCCTTCCTCGGTCTCGTTACATACTACCGCGACATGTGGCCACGCCGTTCTCACATACTCGCCCCGCTCACTGATCTTTTGAAAACTCCTCGCACATTCCAATGGAACGACACTTGCCAAAAAGCCTTCGAAGAAATGAAATCCATTGTCTCAGTTGAAACAATGCTCGCTTGCCCAGATCACAACATACCGTTTCACATCTATACCAACGCATCTGACTTTCAACTAGGCGCAGTAATCAAACAGAACAACATTCCCGTCGCATACTTCACGCGTAAGCTCAACCAAGCACAAGCCAACTACACCACCATCGAAAAGGAACTGCTTTCCATTGTCGAAACATTCAAGGAATACCGGCCCATGCTCCTCGGTGCACTCATTCACCTCTACACCGACCACAAAAATCTAACCTACAAACTTTCTACGTACAACACCCAATGAGCTCTACGATGGAAACTAATCTTAGAAGAATACAACCCCATTTACCATTACATCAAAGGCCCAGAAAACACAGTCGCCGACTCCCTCAGCCGAACCCCAACAACCCTCACCTCATATTTTACAACTACCAATTTTGACGACGATGTCTCCAACGACGACTCCTTTTCATTTAAAAACATGGCCGAGAGCCTAATGGCGCTGCCATCATGCGCTGCATCGACTGATTGTCATCCTGTCGAAGACAGCTATCTGATTCACCCCCGTTTCGACCAAAAAGGCAGATTGCCATTCCATTTTATGACCATTCACCAATATCAATCACATGACCCAAAAGTTCTCACCCTGCCACAAAAAGACCCCAGACAATTTTTCAAACAAAAACTAGACAATGTCGACATTATTTGCCGATACGACGAACTAACACCTTACTCCCAGTGGAAAATTGTCATCCCTAACGACATGCTTGCTCCTCTCGTCAAATGGTACCACGAAATAACCGTTCACTCAACAGGCATGGACAGACTCGAAGCCATTCTCCGCCGTCACTTCCATCATCCTGACCTTCGCGCCGTATGTCGCAACGTCATATCCAACTGTCTCATCTGCCCCCTCGTTCGTACAGGAACCCGACAAGCCGGTCAACTTGCACCACGCACAGCTCCAATAACACCTTGGTCCGAAGTCCACGCCAACTGCATTGGCCCATGGAACGTCGAAATCAACAAAATCAACCTCAAATTTGATGCGCTCACATGCATCGACCCAGTTACCAACCTTCTAGAAATCATCCGCATCCCCGAAGCCAAGACAGCCGAAAACATCAGACGACTCTTCGAAAACTGCTGGCTCTCCCGTTACCCTCGTCCCTCACGCATCGTACACGATCACGGTCCCGAATTCAACGGACACAACTTTCAATTCCCCCTAGACTATGCAGGCATCAAACCAATAAATATCATTTCCCCCCACACACCCACCGCCAACGGAATTATCGAGTCCACCCACAAGACCATCGGTCAAATCATACGCACCATGATAAACCTGAAACCCCCCAAAACTAAAATAGAAGCTATTAAATTCCTTTCATGTCCGACATAGCCGTATGTAACAATGGTACAATGGCATCTCATTCTTTACCCATACGCGTCCAGCTTGGCTGTACCCGAATCATAATGTTTAACGTTATGGCCCAAATGGCTCAATCTGTGAGCCAAATATCTCCTTTTGGTGACCAAATGGCTCGATCTTGCGAGCCGGGTATCTCATTATTTACCATATGGCTCGGTCTTGCGAGCCAAGTATCTCATTATTGACCAAATGGCTCAGTCTTGCGAGCCAAGTGATCGTCACTCGTACGATCGAAATATTTGATACTTAGAGATCGAAGAACAAAGAACACATGCCAGATACTAGCATCTGCTACTATCTTCTGTTAAGTGTTCTGTTTTCAAGAAAAGACAGCAGAGGTTCGGACGCTTGCTCACAAACTTGTTTCCTGCTGTACAAAATATGTGTTGTATTAGCGATACACTGTATTTTACCGTATAAAATACTTGTATCGATACACGGTATTTTACCGTATAAAATACTCGTATCAATACACGGTATTTTACCGTATAAGATATTCGTAACGATATCATGCTGTATTAGCGGCAGCGTGATCTTTAAAGTGGTCGCTTGCTCTCTAGCAAGCAGATGCGCTTATTCTTTTAGATTATTTGATTATTCAACCTTAAACCTTGCATCGGACGCCCTTTTGCGTCCTACTGTAGAACTACAAGCCTAAGATCTATCTGATTGCGTCGTTGTCGATAGTCAGAATAGATCTGGTTGGATTAGCGTCCAATCGTAGTGGATATCAGAGAAATATTGGACACAACAGACCGGCACCTCAACTGGCCTGCAGATACAGCTTCTGTTGCTCTTCTTTGCCTTCGGCCTGAGTCAGCTCAACAGCCAATTTCAAAAGGAAATTAACAGATTAACAGTCGCAAGCTTGTTGAAGCTTGCAGAAGAAGACAACAGCCGTAACACTCGACAAAAGACAATCCGACAGCAGATCACCGATCGACTCGACTACGGATGACGATCGATAGTTCTCTGATCCGATTACACGGTAAAGACACCAACGGACAAGCCGTAGTCTTTGATAGAAGCGCATTGCATTGGACACGCAAATAGCAATCTACCTCCATCCAAGGACCACATCACAAGTTCCCCGGATTACATTTATTTCACGTCGTATCCCTACGATTACACAACAACAATGCCCACCATCCCGGTCGCCGGGAGAACAAGAAGCAGGTCAACAGGACGAAGCAGATCGACAGGACGATTCCAAACACTCCAACCTGGAAGCGCGGCAACCACACCTCGGCTTCCCACAGCTGACACGGTAGCACCTGACCAAACCAGTCCAGATCAAGATGAAGAGGACAGCACGTCTATCTCAGACCTATTCCCATCATTTGATCAACCACTCGCCACCTTCCTGCATGAATCCTTCAATGTCCCAAGGGAATTCCATAGCACCTTATGCGAGGCACTCATCGCTGGCCAGTACAAGACATGGCTGGATCTCCTGTACATCGAAAATATCGGTGATCTCGCTTACCTTGAGAGAGGAACAAGAACACCACTCTATCGACACGTACAGATGACCCTACAGAGAGTTATTGACTTTGGACAACATCTCACAGCACAAGGACTAGACTGGGAAGATAGAAACCATTATACCAAGGATGCCTTCAAAAGTTACTGTCGTGGGATTGTCAGAGCCAGAAGAGAATCTGGAATTGACATTGAAACATCAGCGCGCAGCGGCACATCCCAACGACAACAAGAACGATCCTCCAAACCCATCGAACAGCTGAGATATGAATCATGGACTAAGAAATCAAGGGATGAAACCACATTTCCAACCCTGCAAAATGATGCAGCGTTTGAGCGGTGGCTTGTCAAATTCAAAGCTATGTTGGAAACATCTGACATAGATACACATACCTTCCTTGATCCGAGCTGGCCTGACGTACCACTCGTCGGGTACGAGAAGGCCCTTCATGACAAGCAGTGTGCATTCTTCTGGACTCTTGTTCTACATGCCCTCCAGAGTGACCTCTCCTATTCCTAGTGTGCTCAGCCATACCACCTCAAGAGACGGCAGACAGGCCTTCTTTGACTTTGTTGCACTACATGACAGGTCCAAATCCAAAGTATATGATACCTCCATTGTGATGCAGCATCTATTGGACATTGACTTGAGGACATGGAAGGACACCAAAGTCAAGTTCATCACCCAGTGGTTTGCTCAGCTAGAACATCTCAACACACTACGAGATCCACAAAGGCCACTTGATTTTGACACTGTCAAAACACACCTCTGCAAGGCCTGTAGTAGCAGCTTCCAACTCAGCGAACAATTCTGCAAGGTTGACGATCCCCCTGCAGCCCAGGACCTGATCAAATTCCAACAACATGAAGCCATTGCCATCAGTGAGTTGAAAAATATTCTCCTCCTTGAAGCAACCAGGCTAGATTCCCAAGCCTCACTATCCCAACCTCATAGTAAGACGTCTGTCAAGGCCAACACTCACGATTTATCTTCCATGACACAATCCACATATTCTGCCCTCACTGATGACTCAAACTCATATTTACCCCCTATCGACTTTGATGGTGACTACCAGGACTATGCTGTTTACAAGGCTGGAAGGACTCCGGACCTGACCACACGGCTACCTTCTGCAGTTTGGAAAACTCTCTCTAAGCAGGGTATGAAGCATTGGCTTGGCTTCACAGCTGATGACAAGAAGCGACTCGTTGCCTGCCTCCGGTCTGAGCTCCTTGATGCCGCATTACCACCAGACCCCAATTCCAGCAAGCCAATCACGCGTCGCGCTTATGAACACATTACTGATGAGCAGGTCCACTCACCTGATGATGAGCAGGTCCTCTCACCTGCTGAAGAAAGCTCGGCCAGATCCGCATTTCATGCATCCCTTGGTGTATACAAGGCATCTTCTCAACCCGATAACAGGCCTCTCAAGTCTTCTGTTTCTCCTGCACACACAGCTCGATTCCTTGCAGACAATCCTGATATCCTTTACAAGAAAGAGGGCAACGTCTATGTTCCTGCTGGCCAGCCTTCAATGTCTGTAAGATTCCACCATTGGGCATCACCGGACTGTGAATCTCCTGTTTCAACGGTAAACCCTGTCGCTACGTACCACTCTAGCAAAACTGCTGTATCCACACCCGGTTCTGCTATGGTTGACAGAGGTGCGAATGGATGTATCATAGGAAATGATGCATGTCTCATCTCTAAGGATATTCCCCCAAGGTATGTTAATGTCACTGGTATCAACAATCATCAAATCCAGAACATCCCTATTGCAACATGCGGTGCCTACTCGGTTTCCAACAGGGGTCCAGTCATTATCATCTTTCATGAGTGTGCCTACACCGGGCAGCACCCATCTATCTTATCTTCTCCTCAGATGGAAGCATATTACTCGATCGTCGATGATACCTCTATCAAGACAGGTGGAACCCAAGTCATCACCACTACTAATGGTCATGTTTTTCCACTCAGTATATGCCATGGATTACCATATCTTGCCATGCGCAAGTATACCAGTGCGGAATTTGCTCATCTACCCCATGTTGTCATGACAAGTGATCAGCATTGGGACCCATCTATTCTAGATAGTGCATATACCCCCCAGGATGATACCTTCATTCAAAAATACCCGCCTCTTGCCACATCACTTCCATATTCAGATTATGATGAATTTGGCGCACTCAGGGATATCAACATTGGCTCATCTTCTGAGATCACATCATTCTTGTCCAACAGCACCACCTCATCCCTCCAGGCGTTGGATGCTTCTGATAGTTCCTTTTGGCTCAGTCCCACCGATTATATCCATCAAGAAATCCTTAGTAGGTGCTCTAATCAGTCTCCTTCCACCTCCTTCACTGCTGCAGCCCATGTTCAATCGCCCACTGATATAGATTACTTGTCACTGAAGCCCTTCTTTGGCTGGATCTCCCTCGACCGTATCAAGGTGTATGCATCAAGGCTGGCGCTGAATTTGGATCACTAGAAGGCCACCTCCTATTGATTTACAAGGCTCTATATGGACTTCAATCATCTGGCAAGTGCTTTGGTGATCTACTTGCTGCCTGCCTCGTTGAACTAGGTTTTGAAAGATCCAAGGCAGAGCCTGAAATCTTTATCAAACCTGGCAACAACAAACATGGGGAGCCAGTATATGAGCTCATATGCACATATGTTGACGACCTTTGCTTATGTATGGCCAATCCTGAAACCTTTCTGGTAATCCTACAGTCCGAACCTTATAATTTCAAATTGAAGGGTTCTGGGCCAATGAACTTTCATTTGGGATGTGGATTCGAAAGAGATGAACATGGTGTGCTCTGCATGAACCCCATCAAGTTCATCGAGAAAATGGAGGCCTCGTATGTACAAATGTTTGGCTGCAAACCTACCACCAGATTCCATTCACCCCTTGCTGAGAATGACCACCCAGAGCTAGACTCATCATCCTTCCTAAGTGATACTGATATCCAAAAGTATCAAAGCATGATTGGATCACTTCAATGGGTCATAGCTATTGGACGTTTTGACGTGCAGACTGCTGTTATGACATTGTCAAGCTTCCGAGTGCAACCCAGGGAAGGCCATCTCAACAGAGCCAAAAGAATCTACGGTTACATCTCCAAGTTTCGGCACTTCAAAATCCGATTCAGAGTAGGAGTACCCGATTTCGTGCTCACGGAAGGTACCAGTACAGACTGGTCCAATACAGTGTATGGGGAGCACTCTGAAGACCTACCAAGTGATGCTCCTAAACCCCTGGGTAAGGTAGTTCTGTTGTCTCATTTCTATGATGCAAACTTAATGCATGACATCCTAAGTGGCAAGGCTGTCACTGGCATCCTGCATTTTGCAAACAAGACCCCCATCATGTGGTTCCCCAAGAAGCAAGCAACATCTGAAACAGCCACCTTTGGCGCCAAATTTGTATCTGCTAGAACCTGCATCGAGCAGATTGTTGACATTCGTCAGTCATTCAGATATCTTGGTACTAGAGTACATGACACGTCCTACACATGGGGAGATAATGAAAAGATGATCCAAACCTCCACATTCCCATATGCAAGGCTCCATAAGAGGCATCACATTCTTTCATATCACTATGTCAGAAGCATGATCACTAGAGGCTTCATCCTCATGCAACATCTTGCGGGCAAAGATAATTGTGCTGATATCCTCACAAAGCATTGGGGACATTCAGTGGTGTATCCATTGCTCAAGCCCATCTTTCATTACTGTGGAAACACAGGTGATTTATTACAGGACGATTGCATCGGATCATAGAGAATGCTTTCTCATGGACACATGGGGAGTATTAAATTCCTTTCATGTCCGACATAGCCGTATGTAACAATGGTACAATGGCATCTCATTCTTTACCCATACGCGTCCAGCTTGGCTGTACGCGAATCATAATGTTTAACGTTATGGCCCAAATGGCTCAATCTGTGAGCCAAATATCTCCTTTTGGTGACCAAATGGCTCGATCTTGCGAGCCGGGTATCTCATTATTTACCATATGGCTCGGTCTTGCGAGCCAAGTATCTCATTATTGACCAAATGGCTCAGTCTTGCGAGCCAAGTGATCGTCACTCGTACGATCGAAATATTCGATACTTAGAGATCGAAGAAAGAACACATGCCAGATACTAGCATCTGCTACTATCTTCTGTTAAGTGTTCTGTTTTCAAGAAAAGACAGCAGAGGTTCGGACGCTTGCTCACGAACTTGTTTCCTGCTGTACAAAATATGTGTTGTATTAGCGATACACTGTATTTTACCGTATAAAATACTTGTATCGATACACGGTATTTTACCGTATAAAATACTCGTATCAATACACGGTATTTTACCGTATAAGATATTCGTAACGATATCATGCTGTATTAGCGGCAGCGTGATCTTTAAAGTGGTCGCTTGCTCTCTAGCAAGCAGATGCGCTTATTCTTTTAGATTATTTGATTATTCAACCTTAAACCTTGCATCGGACGCCCTTTTGCGTCCTACTGTAGAACTACAAGCCTAAGATCTATCTGATTGCGTCGTTGTCGATAGTCAGAATAGATCTGGTTGGATTAGCGTCCAATCGTAGTGGATATCAGAGAAATATTGGACACAACAGACCGGCACCTCAACTGGCCTGCAGATACAGCTTCTGTTGCTCTTCTTTGCCTTCGGACTGAGTCAGCTCAACAGCCAATTTCAAAAGGAAATTAACAGAAGCCAATAACCTTGTCGACGAAGCAATATCAACAGCAATGCACGCCCTTTGATGCAATCCAGTTTCAACACTCGGAAACTTCTCGCCCGGTGCCCTCGTCTTCAACCGTGACATGCTTCTCAACATTCCGCTCCACGCCGACATCATTACCTTAACCAAACATCGCCAAGCTCAAATTGACAACCGCCTCCTTCGCGCCAACCGCAAACGCACAAAACACAAATTCACTGTAGGTCAAGGCGTTTTCGTCACCATACATGATCGCAACAAACTTGATCTCGTCCGCGAAGGCCCCTATCCGATCTTACAAGTACACACAAACAACACAGTCACTATACGCCGCGGACAAACACATGAACGCATCAGCATCCGCCACCTTACCCCAGCCAAACCATCATAAATTTTCATGGTAAGGGAGACTGAACAACGCACAGACACTTCAATCATGTGTCACTGACACACTATCTCAGTCCAGTCACGAATCATTGACACACTCTTTCAGTCATGCGTCATTGACACATTCCCTCAGTCATGAGTCAATGACATCGTTCCCGATCCTCTGTCATTGTTCAATCGTATTCGAACATCAAATAGAACCTTCTCCTTGAAGTCTCATCCGAATTCCGATTATCAAAGAACACAGTTCTTTTCCAATCGTATCACTGAACTAGCTGGGAAGCTTCTCGAACTATCTCGAAGTCATAGTAGACACTAAAACTCAATAGCAACAATTTCATACACAGCGTAGTTCATAAATCTATGTAGAAAACACATACTTTTTATGTGTTTTTTTATTAATTTTATTCGTTTTCATCTGGTGGGAATCACTCAAAATAGGATAACTATTGGACCAGGACGCGTTACCTATTTAATTCTACTACTAATCGGTTTAGGAGCAAAAGAGTGAGCTGTGGGCTTGTATTCTGCTAGGGGAATCCTCTACACGCTCGCTAGCCTGTAATTTGCAGAGATTTTGCTTGCAGAATTTGCTTGCAGAATTCGCTTGCAGAATTCGCTTGCAGAATTCGATGCTTACAGAATTCCCAGTAAGACTATCACTCACTACATTCGTGATAGCCTCAGTAGCTAGCCTACTTGTAGTACTGTATGTGCAATGCTTGTAGTTCGTGGGTGTGTTGGTGGGTTAAGCAATGCTAGAGGGGGAGCCGGGAACTCCAGCCTGTTGGTTGTTTTGCAGGCTGTAGTCCGGTCCCTTAGTTTGCTGTGCCCACACACACCGGCGCACAGCTTGGCTTAACAGCTTGGGCAGTTAAGCCTTTGGCTGTTAAGCCTTTTCTGCGGGCGGGCGTGGTGGGCCTTTTTACTTATTCTATTACTAATCGTTTCAGGAACAGAAAGAGTGAGCTTTGCTTGCCTTTGCGAGAGGATTGCTCCTTTACAGGCTTTTTCTAGTGCTAGCCTGTAAATGTTGATTGCAGACGAGTCTTTCGGTCGCAACCCTCCATTCGTACAAGCTACCATGATACAGTGACACAGTGATACGTCTTATCCGGTGATACAGGGAATCGTCGTATTCTTTCTGGTAGGAAGTGTAGGCTTGCGCTTTGCTGGGTGAATCCTTTGCCGGCTTGTTAAGGCTACTCGAGGTTTAAGCGTGTGCTTAGAAGCTGGTTTTAGGGATACAGGGAATCGATCATGTACTAGATCGTAATTCTTCTGGTAGGGCGTGATACAGGGAATCGATCATCCGGTGTTACCGGGAATCGATCGTATCGTTCTGGTAGGGAGTGTGGCAGGCTTTCGCTTTGCTGGAAGAATCCTTTGCTGGCTTGTTGAGGCTATCGGGGGTCTAAGCGCGTGCTTAGAAGCTGGTTTCAGGGATAGTGAAATCTACTAGATTTCTACTAGGTTCCCCCCCCCCCCCCGGTCTGGTTCTCTACCGGTTGTAGGGAGTGCCACGTGGCACTACCATTACTTTCATTCGGCTCGCTACATCAATTTGTACTGTACCTACAGGGAACGTTCCGTGGATATGGTACGCACCAATGTTGCTTGCTGATACAGTGAGATCTTTCGCGAAGTACGTGCGCTGTATACTCAAGGTGGTTCCCCGGTCTGCTGGTCAGTACTTCACTACCATTCCCCTCATCCGGTTTGCTACGGTACATCAATTACTGAAAGTGACATAAAATTGTGATTTGGTCTGAAGGAGAGTCATACCTCCTCTTCTTCCGGAAGCATCTTCCTCTTCCGGTCATTAGGAATATTCTTCCGGTCATTTAGGATCCTCTTCAATGAGGGAATCCCGATCGATCGGTCAGTCACGAGGATTATTGTTACAACGCTTAACTAATTATTATTACCACGGTACGGATACGGTATGTCAGAGCAGTAAACTCTTACGAGTAACCGTTGAGTAGCAGCGATATCCCTTGCAACCAGGCGCGCCAAGTTTCAAAGTGGATACATAAAAAATTGGAGCGCGCAACACTAAGAAACAATCAGCGCACCTCGACCAAGTTTCAAAAGCTCTCCCCAGGAAATGAATCCTAATTTGTACGAAACTTGGGGTTTCCCAATAAAAAAACTGCTTCTTAAAATATCAATCTTCCTAACAAAATCGTGTTAAAATCAAAATCAAAATCAAGTTTCAACCTGGTTTCAACACTCCGTATTTATAACGGCACCTCTACCGTCAGTTTCAAATAATAACGTTCTCTTTTTTTGAAAATAAAAACGAAACTGAAACTCCGAAACTGAAACTGAAACTGAAACTTAGCGGTTCCACACTGAAACTTGAAACTGAAAATTGAAACTGAAAAAAAAGAAACCAAACAAGAAATCATCAATATATGTATGAAAACAACAATAAAAATTAATATCTCCTTGAATATTGGGAGCTAGGGGACCAAACCAGTACCAAAATGTCTGCAATAACGAGATGGTATCGGAGGATATGTTAAACGGCTTTGCGTTAGTAGCTTAGGGAAGCCACAAAAATCAATTTTGCTGTCATTGTCATCATCGCCGTGCTGTGTCGTCATTGCAGACTTACGCCGTCATCCCCTACTAGATTGTAGCTGGCAGTGCCTGTAGTTCGAACGCCGTGTGACGGTGGATACACCATTCCCCTAGATCATAGCTGGCAGTGATTGTAGTTCGGACGCCGGAGCGAGAATACACTGTTCCCCTAGATTGGGGGAGACAGTGCTTGTTGTTCATGGTACTTTGAAACTTCGCGCCTGGTTGCAATGGATATCGCTGCTCCTTGACTAGTTACGTCAATAACCATTGACTACACTCGCTCTAATTGCGGAGAAGTGGCCCTCCTTCAGTCTCAGTGCCGTTGCACTCCACTTCAACTTTTGTGCACCTAATTCATTAAACGGAGCTAATGCAAATGACATCAATCACTTCCGAATATCAGGGATTAGGTCTAGAAGATCAGTTTGTTAACAATAACTTTCACTAGATTTAATTTTCCAACGTATGTGGATGTTCTGTTTGTCGGGATCTTCCGATGCCTTCTTGTTGTGTTTCCATGTATTTTTAGTATCACGGTAATTGTACTTATCCTTAACTCTAATTCCCATTTCAATGGTAATCGTAATATCCTTAATCCTAATTCCCATCACACTCCTGTGACCTTGATGGTCTTTGCATCATCTAGTCCATAAAGTTTCAGGGTTTCTTCATATCTATCCTTGTATATTTCAAAATCCTCCTCTCTTACTCCTAGGATGAGGTTCCTGAATTTTTGGAATGTGTTCCCTTGTAACGGTTTTGTGAAGTAGTCTGCAATCATTTCTTCCGTTGGGCAGTATTCAACGCGGAATTCCTTGTTCTTGATTCTGTCCGTTGCAAAGAAGTATCTTATTGCAATGTGTTTGTTTGGATCCCTTGCGACATGAGATTCTTCAATTCTTTTCCAATAGGATTGCGCTGTTGTTGTCTTGGTATAGTATGTCTTCCTTGTTATTCCCTCCTTGGGCAATACGGTAGTTTCTGTACCAGATATGCTTTGGGAGCTTCTCTCCCGTGCATACGATTTCCGTTTCTGTTGAACTTACTGTATTTAGTTTATTTTTCATTGATGATGCATATAATGCTCCAGTTCCTTCTGTTGCATGTATACCTGCGTGTCCTTTCATATCTGCATGTACTGCACGTGCTCCATCGATGTATATCTTTGATTCCGACCCATCCGTACGTAGGATGAGTGGGAGATAGGCTGTGCTTTGTAGGTATTTCATTGCGTGTGTCAATTTCTTCCAATCGTGTGTGTCTGGCTTTTGTACTCTTGTACATAGGAATGATATTGGTGTCTGCATGTCAGGTCGTCCACGTTTGCTCAGGAATAGTCCCTGTGCTGTAATTGAATGAAATACATCCTTCTTGTTGTCATCAAGTATGTTATCAGCGTTCTCTATCTCTGTCTTGAATAGGTGCTCGGCTGCTGCTGTTGGTTTTGTTCCAATCATTTCCTTTGGTAGTTTGTCAATCATCTTCTTTATGTAGTCATACATACTTATTTGTACTTCTCCTTCCGTTCAGAAATCAATGGTCATTCCGAGGTATTGGTGTACCTTTCCGCGTTGCACTGTCATGGGGTCCAATTTGGCATATATGCCTTCCAGTTGGCGGATAAGGCCTGACACGGCCTCTTGGTCCATGTGGCTTATCTTCATATCATCCACATGGAATATCACTGTCATTTGCTTTCCTTTCACCATTTTGTTCCAGCAGCATGGCTCGTATGGATTCATTTCATACCCCCATTTGGTCAGATGTCCGATTAGTTTCTTGTATGATAGGAGGGCGGCTGTGATTGTCCCATATATTGCTTTGCGACATATTACATATATTACCGGGCGTTTTCCTTCATACTTGAGATATGGTTTCCAGCGTTTGCGGTCTATTTTGACTAACAATTTGGCCAGCGCCCCATCCAGTTGGAGTATCAATCTTTCTTCCATATCTGTCTGTAGGAAGTGTCCTGGTAGGTCACATGTCGCCACATCTCTTCCTTCCATTGCGTTGATCATCAGGGTGTAGAACAGTGCCTCAGGTGCTACTGTCGGCGATGATGCGTCCTCCTTTTGGGTCCATATCTTCTGTCGGTGCCCATCTGCACATGCTCGTCCCTTTACGGTGTTATCTCTCTTGGTGGAGAGGAACAGCAGTATGGGTAGCGCCCGCTTCTTGTCCTCCTGTGTGATCAGTCTGTAGGGAATCTCCCCAAAGACCTCGCGGTTGATCATTTGTTTCGGTTCTTTCATGGTTGCATTCATGCCGCCTTCTCCGAACCGTTATAGTCCAGCTTGTAGGCTATATTGTGCGAGTATCCAGTTCTCGATAGTAGTGTCTCGCTTTAGTTCTTGGTTGATGAATCTCATCACCTTTTCACTGTTCTGTCGTTCATTGCTTGATGTGATTGGTTCAATTCTGTCCCCACGGGTTGGGTTGATGATACTCTGCACATATTGGTATTCAAATTGGTCTTCCATGGGTCGTCTTGTCCCTCTTGTGATTCTGCGTCCGTACGAGGAGCCGGGTGTGGTTGGGTTTGGAGGATTCCCTATGGAGTCGTTTTCATTGTCTGTATGGTTGTCACTGGCCTGTCCGGTATCATTATCGTGGTCGTTGTTGTCTTCCACTCCTGTAGGGGTGTGGTTGTCCACTCCTGTTGCGTCTTCATCTTCTGTATCCACTCTTGTGGCTTCCTCGTGGTCATCCGTTGAGTGGCTATTGCCGTCCGTTGAGGCGTCGTCGTCACTAGTTGATGTGGTGGTGGTGTCTGTGTCAGAGTTGCCAGGTTGCGTTTGGTGGGGTCACTCCTGCAGGGCCAGGATTGGGAGGTGCCGGCGCTGGGTCATTGTCATTGTCCGATTCAGAGTCACTATCATATGGTTGACTGTTACGGTTATGGAAGTGTAGACCAATGGGGTTGTGTCGAGCAATGTGTTCAACGCGACGAATTGCATCCTTGGGCATGGGACAGATGGTGTAATCATTGGGGCTTCTGGATAGGATTCAACCGGATGTGAGGCTAAAGAAGTTCAT
Organism: Pseudo-nitzschia multiseries; assembly: GCA_037355745.1. Classification (NCBI taxonomy): domain Eukaryota; phylum Bacillariophyta; class Bacillariophyceae; order Bacillariales; family Bacillariaceae; genus Pseudo-nitzschia; species Pseudo-nitzschia multiseries. The sequence continues at coordinate 2,778,482 of CM074782.1, read as the reverse complement.
GCCTCCTTGGAAGTTTTGGGTTGGTCCCATGGCAATTCCTCCGGTTGTACGAGAGCGCATGGTGTTGTTGGTTTCATTTTGTGTTTGCGCGTATGTGCCAACTGGTGTGTGGAAATGACAATTGTAGTCAGGGGCCATTCCCGTGACAATAGTGGTTGGTGCAATGGTATTGGATACTCCTCCAGCCCAAGGGAAGAAGGCATTTTGATAGAAGACGATGGTGCGGACCATTTCCACCACCATTTGTTTGGGTAATCGATCAAACGGGAGTTCACTGTATAAGCACCGGCATCTTTCTTTTAGGGTTCTGTTGTATCGCTCGATCTCAGGGACATGTTCATCTTTGGATACAATGTTGAGTGTAATTTGGTGTTTTGCAAGACTGTGTTGTAGTCCCTTGAATTGTCCGTCGGCAAGTATCATGATTACTTTGAAGTTCCTTTTTACGTAGTATCCTACGATGTGTTGTAGGGCTTCTGATATATCCTTGAGTTTCATCTTTGGTAGTGGTAGACATGTGCCGTAGTGGATGTTCTGCGATATACTGTTTAGGAAAGGGATGCCGTTGATGTACATAACATCGATGGCCAGCGTGATCGCCATACTATTGTTCCCGTATGTGTTTCGGCATTGGTACTATCTCGGGTTCTACATTTTGTTTCTTCTGTCGCGTAGTCTTCCCCTTTAGTCCCGCAATGCTGGGACTCAAAATTTTGTTCATAAGCCTGATATCGCCTGGCGTGACTGGGCAATTGACTAGTTGATTCTTTTGTGTAATTTGGAGGAGTTGTTTGGTACTCAGGTGTCCAGCTGTGTGTTGGAATGTGCGCGCTCGCTCTGCCCGCAGTATGTCTCGATTGGTGTACATTGCTTTGTTTCCTTCCACTGTCTCGATTAGTGTTACTCCTTCACTGTAGAAGAGTTTTGGTGTGGATATTACCATGTTCTGTTGTTTTGGTGTGTGGAACAGATGTGAGCTGTCCCAGTAATATAGTCCTTTCGAAGATGGTCTGAATTCTTTCACGTTTCCAATGGGGTCTGTTACCCTAAAGTGATTACCTATGTCGTGGTTGTCAAATTCAACTCTGTAGTTGGGTGTGGTTGCTACCCTGTTGAAAGATAGTACATTTGCAATGCCTTCTTCGTGGGACCATACTGATCCGAATCCTGGTAAGTCTCCAATCAGTGTAATTATTGTCATTCCTGCATTGGTGTATAGATGCAGTTCATCGTCGGCTTCTCTGATGTTGGTTAGGAATTCTTTGGTACAGAATACATGTACGGTTGATTGATTGTCCAGTAGGATCCAGTACTTGTTGAGTTTTCCTTTCTTTGTTTGGTTGAACGTATGGTGGTGTTTGACTCTGAGGTCCTCAACAATGACAGATTTCCCTGAAGATGTGAATGTCCATCCGACTTTGTAGGCATCCTCGTCATCATCAAGGTAGTTGTCCAAGTTGCTGCTGTCGTCTTGATCTGAATCGGTCTCAAATCCTCCCAGGCTCACACTGTTATCTTCTTCCTCCTCAGATTCATTCATCACCATGGTGGTCACTTGGACGTGACTTTTCTTTCCTAATGGGTCATCAACCGGTCCTCCATCTTTCTTGGTGGTTTCCTTGCATACGGGTGCAATGTGTCCGGTGCGTCCGCACCGGTAGCAGGTCAGGTGCTGATGTCGGGGATTATTGTAGGTTTGGCTTCCAACCTCATCAGAGTCCTCTGTTTTACTCTCGTCCTCTCGTGACGGTGTTTCCCCTCTACTCACATGACTTTGTTCTGTAATTGTTTGTCTCTTTTCCTTTCCAGTCCTTCGTGGCTTGTATTTGTATTGGTCGAGGATTGCCTTTGCGTCAAGTACCGTCTTTGGGTATTTGTCGTAGCCTTGTAAGTATTCGTTGGCCACATTGTCCTTGTATGTTCCATATTTGCGGTCATTGGAGTTCATCATGAATACTGTTGCAAGGTATCTCTCACGGGCCTTTGCTCTGATTGCTAGTTGTTGTTTCGGTTGGTATGTCCTCGGGATTCATTGTCTTGAGTGAGTCTAATTCCTCAATGATCTCCCTTATGACGTTTACAGGATGATATTCATTCCCTTGTTGTTCTGCTACCTTCACTATCATTTCAAATTCATGGTAGTACTCTGATAGTGGTTGGTCGTCATGTTGCCGAAGGTTGTGAAGTTTCTTGTTGGTTAGGAATGCTTGTACGGCGCTGTACTCTTCTTGGTCTCCTGTGGTGCATATGAAATCAATGATGGAGAGAAGATCGTATATGTTTCCGGACTGCTGTATCTTGGTCCAGTTCTCATTGGACTTGATTTTGTTCTGCATGGGCAGGTTGCATTGTCCCCATAGTTTGTTGAACAAGTGTCCGAGGTATGTTTTGAGTTCTTTCTTTGTACTTTGATATTCTTTGAAGTCAACCTCCCATTCCTTTGCACCATATGGGTCTAACGCCGCTAGTTCTTCCTTGGTGTATCTGGTTGGTTCCTCAACAGTCACTATGGTGTGTCGTCCGTTCAGTAGGGAAGCCATTGCATTCTGTCCATATTTGCCTCCTGCGTATGTGATGAATGCTTGTCTTGATTTTAGCCATTGTTTTGCTCGGTTTCCCCCGTAGTATGTGAATGTATCATTCTTGATTTCCTCGGTTAGTCCGGTGAATTTTGTGTTCTCTCCACCGTAATCATGATGTTTCTTCTTCTTTTTGTTGAATTTTCCTCTTGTTTTCCTGGGTTTCGGGTCGATGCTTTCTTCATCTACCTTAATCTCATTGCCTTGTTTGCCGGCATTTTCTTTGGTCTCCTTGGCCATCTTTCTTTGTGTTTTCGTACACTAAACGGGTACGTTGGAAAATTATTTTGTTCACCTAATTCATTAAACGGAGCTAATGCAAATGACATCAATCACTTCCGAATATCAGGGATTAGGTCTAGAAGATCAGTTTGTTAACAATAACTTTCACTAGATTTAATTTTCCAACGTATGTGGATGTTCTGTTTGTCGGGATCTTCCGATGCCTTCTTGTTGTGTTTCCATGTATTTTTAGTATCACGGTAATTGTACTTATCCTTAACTCTAATTCCCATTTCAATGGTAATCGTAATATCCTTAATCCTAATTCCCATCATCAACCTTATGGGGTTACTTGTGTAGATCTCCTTCAGTCTCCACTTTGGGCAAACCCTTAGTGTCGACCTCAGGAGGTTACACGGTGAATCCGTTTCTCTCCTGCCCGCATAATATTTTTGGTCATTACTTAAGGGGCCACCATCCCCAGGTTTCAAGTTTCAGAATCTAGTTTCAAAACGGATTCACACCGCACGCGAGTAAGTCGGCAGCTATTATATGTCCGACACCCCTCTTAGCGAAATGCGTGTGATTCAACCGTTACGGTCAAAATCTCTCACACACTAAGATAACCACCACTTTACAGTAAATCCAACCAAATTCAACCATGTGTGAACCATGTGCGTGACCAAGTGACCAAGTCGGACCCTATAATACCCAAATTCTTCAGCCAATCAGCTTTAAGGTGTCACTTTGCGCTGGGCCCGGTCCCAGTCCCGAGCAGCACCAAACGAACCACAAACACAACAAACACATACACTTTGATTCCAACAAACCGAACATAAAGACACAAAAAACAATGAACACACGAAAACGCCAAAAACACAAAAACGCCTAACACAGAAACAAGCTAAACACCTGAAAATTCCAACACCCACCAACACCCATCCATCCTCAATAAAACACCCCCCTTGGTCTGTAGCAAGGAAAATGTCCTACACAAGTGGCCTATTTGCCAGAGCAGCATGACCCGTCCAACAGGATGACCTTGATGGCATTCCAGCGAATACGCAACTTGCCTACGGTTGCAAAGGGGCAGAGTTCCTTCAGTTTTGCACTACCATATTTGGTTACCTGGATTATTCTCAAACAGTGACTGAAGAAAAGGTATTTTGCTTCCTTTTCTATCAGCAGGCCTATTGCTGTAGAAGGAGAAGAGGCCAGAAGCCCAAGAGGGAGGGAACACCACAACTATTTGACGCTGGCAACTACGGGATCGTGATGGCCAAATACAATAGTAGTAACAACATGGATCACGAATCCCTGTTGGAGCTGCAGGAGATGGACCATGATCCTGTAGGTTATGACACTGTGAATCAATACTTGTGTTCCATCCTCAAAATATTGAGGCATCAGAGGAGTCAAAACGCCAACAATCTTACAAAGGAACACATCCGCTCTGAAAGAGTCACCCAACTGCTGCGAGCCGTTCAAGTTTGAAAGAAAAAGATAAAAAAATGAGATTTGATGAGAAGATAGATCATACATTGTCACCATACTTGAATGTGCAAAACATCAAGCGGATAGAAGATTTCTTGTTCTCTAAGAATTGTTACAAAACCAAATTATCATGTGGCAGCCTTGAGAGGCAGATTCTGTTTCCTAATGACACATGGAGGTGTTCTCCGCAGCAAGTCCTTATTCAAATCCGAGCTGTCCAACCTGTGTGACCTTATCAAATATGATGAAGGCACACACACCTACCAGATCCTTATTATGCAAATAATAACAGGGAAAACGAATGGTCAGAAAACTTTCTATGGACGCTTTATGAGACATTGAAACGTTAACATGTGTCTGATTGGTGCGCTGGGCTTCTATTTGATGGCACGATTCCATTCAATGGCCAAGCTTGCTCAATACGGCTTTGCACATAATTCCTCTTGGTTCAATGTCAAATTAGTCACGGATTCTAGTAATAACTTGGGGGATTATCGAGAGTGGATCACAGGCCAAGCCTTTGCCAACACAATGAAAGAAGCATGCAATGCCTTGAGTATCACTTCGAAGAATCTTGTTCACTTTGGCCAAGGAACCGGTGCAGTTGCATGTGAGATGCAAGAGGTTGATCCGCAATACATCAAAATGATTGGCAATTGGAACGTTGATGTCAGATAGGATCAATATTCTTCCAAACTTATTTTGAAGGCTACGAGGGCCTTGGCTGGGCATTTGCAAGATAAAGGAGGATTCTTCTTGCCAAGAAGTACTATCAATCCACCTCCTGAGCTTTGTTGTCAAGTCTACCCCTTCCTTGACAAGGCAATGAAGACCATCAATAGCAACCCAACGCCCACTGCTCAAGCTTTCTTTAAGCTCCTCCTCAATTTACAATGCGTGGTACTGCAGGACGGCGGCATCTTGATCCACCAAGGTAGGAAAAACTGGCTCTTCTCCTTGCCTGTCTTTGAAACCAAACTGTGCAAGACTTATCAAGCAACACTCATTGACAAGCTAATCGCCGAAGCAGGAATGGGAGCTGCTACTACCTCAATTGAAAGGAGTATCAACATTGCCCTTCTGGGGGCTCACGACCACCTTCACAACATTCATTCGGAAGTCCAAACTGCTTGGAAGGATGTTGGGAGGGTTAAGGCTTCAGTTACCAACTTCAGACAAGAACAAGGAATTGTCAACACCCAAGTTAACCACTCCTTGCAGCACATGCACTCATTTCAACTGCCAATGCCAACACCAGCAGCCCCAACAGAAGCAACAATCAACCCGCCGGATACTCCAACAAGAAGGTTGTTTTGTAACCACAAGACAGTTTCCTTGATATGGAATGAGTGATTCAGACTTGGGGACTTCGCTGACATTGACTTCCCTGCTGGGGGTATTGAAGACCTTGAAAAGAGTGCTGGCAGTTGATGGAGAAAGTATTACAACTCAGCCGACCAGAAGCATTTCTCCCACATCAAGTGCATTATTGATTATATGAAGAGTAGAGTTGTTGCTGGTGAATCCTTACAGGCAGTACTGGAAGAAGGTGACAACTTAATGAAGGCAAAGAAGACCCTTTCAACAATTCACACCTATCTTCAAAAGGCCAAGTCCTTTATACTTAGTCCCATAACCAACAACCAATTGACATAGGCGGTCCGCAGAGCACCAGCAGGAGCACCACCACTGAACACGTTGCAAACCATTTGAGGGTTGATTCGATTGGAGAGGAGGAGAGTCAATTTGATTGGAGAGGAGAGTCGATTGTTGATTGGAGAGGAGAGGAGAGTCGATTGTTGATTGGAGAGCAGATTGTTGATTGTTCAGACAAATCCCATGGGTGATTCGATTTGACAAATTTGAAGATTGTTTTGCTTAGCATCAGTTTAGTAAATTGGTGGAGGAGGAATCCCATGGTCAAATTGATTCCAAGATTATTTGGCTCAGCGAAGGTTACAGAGCCAAAAAAGATGCAGAGTTTAGTTCCAAATTAGAAAATATGAGCACTTTGTTGCAAAAGTAGAAATTATGAAGTGGAATCACTTGTTATCTAGTAATATCGCGTGTTACGTAGTGGAACCCCGTGCTTTCTATTTTCAAAATTAGAGTTTCTTTTTGCAAATCACTCCAACCAATTGTATCAACCGTGCCAACGCTGGTGGAAATGGATCCCATTTAGTTGAGTATTGAAGAACGCATCGTGTTTAGTTGAATATCAAAAAACAGAAATCATTTTAGAAAAAGTTTTGGGATTTACCTCGGCCGGCGCGTTTAGTCCCAGCAGGTAGGGCTGTCTTAATTTATGTTGGTAATCTGTTGAGCCAGTACAAAAGCCACGCTGACAGGATCAATAATAACTAAGGTTATTATTAATTTTTAGTATAAAATAACTCGGTTATTTTATACTACTTTCTAAAATTGCGCGCGCGCAGGTCTATCAGACAGTCTGACAACTGACCGATTCTGGTAAAAATAATACTCAGGTACATACGATACCGTATGGCAGTGCACCTTAGCAAAAGTCTAGTTTTGCTCTCGTGAGCCTACATCACTAACACGATTATGTGGTGTAACTAGCAAGTAGTACCCGGAGTATCATTCAGTGATTTCAAGTAGTTCTTTAATTTGTGAGTCCTTGAGGTCCGACAACAACATGATCAGTTGATCTAAAGAAGAAGTCATGGGCATCTTAGTGAACAACGCATAGACACTTCGGTCATGAGTTATTGACACACTCCATCAGTCCAGTGACATGCCATTGACACACTCCATCAGTCATGAGTCAATGACACATTGCCTGGTCATCTGGCATTTGCTTGCTCAATCGTATTCGAACATCAATAGAACCTTCTCCTTGAAGTCTCATCCGGATTTCAATTATCAAAGAATCCAGTTCTTTTCCAATCGTATTACAAAACTAGCTGGGAAGCATCTCAAAGTCACTCGAAGTCATCATAGACACTAAAACTCAATAGCACATAATTTCATACACAGCATAGTTCATATTGAATTCAATTGCAATATTGCTTTGAAATATTTTTCATTGATAAAAATATCAAAAAACTTATCGTAACATCTAACCCACCATGTCTGCCGCTGCTCAACTTCAAGCTGCAAAGCAGGCTCCAATCCCATTCAAACCAGCAATCCTCCATCAGGATAACTCCACCTTTTGCCTTGTTCATAGTGTACCTAAAGTCATTCAGGCGCCCGCCCCAGCAACTCGGGCAACTCCAGGAGGTCTGACTCTTCTGCCCCCACCTCCAAATCTAACCAGATCCACTTTCAAGAAACAGGACACCACATTCTGTCCTGACGCAACCGGCGTTGAACATCTCATCCCCATCATTGAAGACTTTATTGATGCCACCGGTCCTCACAACCTTGACATCAAGCACAACGTCAAAAATCTTGCGAGGTTCATGGTGGTGACCTCATGCACACTTGGGACGAGATCGTCAGCAATGCCGGAAGCGGCATTTTTGACTGAGATTATGCCAAAAACATTTGTGACTTTCTTACCCTTTTTCTCCCATCCAACGCGTTTCTCATTCATTAAGAATACATGTCAAACACAACCAAACCATATCACATGCTCCGCCCCCGCCGGACGTCCTTGCCTCATCAACATTCTCAGTGTTCACTTGCCAGGATCCTACAGAAAGAAAATCTTTCCGAAAAAAACTCCATGAAGAACACATTTTACTGCCTCATGCTCCCAACCTGACAGCTGAAATTCAACAAAACCGGTTATCAGCTCGATAATACCACCTACCCCTTCCAACGCCTTGTAGCGTTCATAGAACAACAGCGGCTTCATCACAACGCTGGACAAGCCAGCACTTGACCGAATAACAACTGTTGTAACAGCAACGGCGGTTACAACAACAACAACAACAACAACAACAGTTATCACAATCAAGCTCCACGCCATTGTTATAACTCGTCCTACAACAACTCGCCTGGATGCCATCCATACAACCCCCAGTATAAAAATTCCTACACTCAGACCACACATCCCTACTCAGGATGCTCAGGATCATCACATCCATACTCCAGATATTTGGGATCAGCACATGCAAGCACAACCCATATCCATGACCATACCAAGGTCAATCTGGTCAAAAGCAGTCCTCCCCTGTCACAACCAGCAGAGGCACTCAAGCAGGCAAACCAAAAACTTCTCATACAAAACGCGCTCACACTTTAAATCCAAATCTAACGACGCTCATCATCTCGAAATGACTGACAACTTCTATTATGACAGCGACGTCAATGAACAACTAAAGAAAGTGTGTCGTAACGAAACAAACGCAATCGGCCTTACGGTCAATTGATTTAGTGAGTGGAATAATCATCTTGGATGTGACCAAACAAACAAATGCCAGGTTAATTACTCGTCGTCATCGTCGTATCAATTATCGGCATATTACCGTGTGATTCTAAGACACAAAACACACGCAAATCAGCCATCTTCGATCGGCCTTTTACCGTATAATTTGCCGTGATATTCTCATTGGAATATCACATGTAATTGTATCTCATCATGTAGAATTAGTACTAGGTTGTACGTAAATTTAGGGCATGCTAGTGTTTTAGAGTTGTTAATTCTTCAAAGAGTGAGCTGATGAGAAACTCCCGCTAAGAGGCAATCCACATAAAATCGTCGATGATCATTCACTCAGGAATAACCTTAAAAATAAGGTTATTTGCCCTTATGACTTTTCGTAGGATATGCCCGCTTAGTACGTACGAATACGCGTTACACGGTTAATTCTTTTCAGTCCCCTTCAGTCATAAATCCTCCAACCCTTAAGCGGCTGGATTCTATGACTTAATCTATGATTCATCGTGAGTCGTTGTCGTGTGTTGAATACCAAACTGTATCCAGTCTACTATCAGAGGCCCTATCAATTGGGGCGGCGTTTTGCCTTTCATTCTGGCTTGTTCCAAGGCATTTTGCCCTGAATCTCGCCTAATTGATATATTGTATTCCATGGATCAAATCATCCATTTTTCGAAATGCTCATTGCAGATCGATTTCTTACCACATGCATCGGGAACAATGTTCTCGGAAAACAGCGCCACTCATTAGCTTGGTCAACAAATCAGCAATATTTGTTGAGCCTGGTTCCTTTGCAACTCTGATAATTCCTGCTGCAATGGATTCTCGGGCCTTGTGGTATGCAATGCTGTTGTGTTTCTTCTTGCATGGACTTTCAGGTCGTGTAACATTTGTGACAACCGGATCATTATCACAATACACATTAGTGCTCCCATCAATTGGAACACCCATCATTCTCAACTTGTATCTTAGACCTTCAACCAATTCGATTGCAATTTTCAATGCAATGATTTCAGATCCAAAAGTTGATGTTTCAACTGTTGTTTGTCGTTTGGAAAACCAAATAATTGGCGCATTCTTAATGAATATAATAACGCCAGTATGAGATCTTCTTGTTGCCTTGCATCCGGCATGGTCGGCGTCAACAAAACAACTCATTGTTACATGTTTTCCCAAAGCTTCAGGCATATCTGCTGGTATGACTTCAGCAGCACCAGGATAAAATTCAGACCAGTCACATCTCTGAAATTTACTCTCATCAATGCTTGGTAATGAATAATCAAAAACCAATTTTGACCTGTTATATTTTTTCAAATATGCAAATATGTGAAATAACTGGTTCAGATGTCCCATTCTTGCTTGAGCCAAATATCTTGACATAAGCGAAACTGGCATTACAATGTCGAGTCTTCCTAGTTCACAATCCATCTGAGAACTCCAATCAAACCTTGATAGTAATTCTGCAACTCAGGATTCAGTTCCTCTGATATATCAATTTCCGGTCTGTAATCATGTGACAGTGGACTGGATGCCGACTTTGGTAAATATTTGTAACCATACTTCTCAGTTCCAAGCTCTTGTTCAACAGCTGCGACAGCTTTTGCAGTATATTTGGTGCTTGATAATGACCACCTTGGTTTTCAATCGCCTTCAAAGTAAAACTTTCCAATATCAGCTCCCAAATACAGAGTTGGTTCTTCGATGGTATCATCTTTCAACTTGAATTTTCGTTCAATGTTTTCTAGCTGGAACTTTGGATCTCCACCAGAACATAAGATATCATCTACATAGGCAATGAGCATTGCCCAGTATCTGGATCCATCTTTCCTGGTTTCAATCCGTAAGTGCACATCCGGATCTGCTTTGCAAGGGGAATATCCAAGGTCCCTCAAATGTTTCGTGAGGTATGATCTGAATGATGCTCCTGCGACTGGTAACCCATATAGTGCTCGAACTATCTTGCAAGGACGACCTGCAAGGTGTGGAGGAAAGCCATCTTCAGCTCTTGCCCTTAGAAAGTACTTCTCTTTTATCGGGGCTGTCAAGTATGCATTTTGAATATCTGCTGAGAGAACCTTCAAATCATTCAGCGCTGCCAGCAAGAAGAATATCCTCACTGAATCACGACTGGGAACCAATGAATAAGTATTTTCTTTTGCCATTGCAGGAACTTTGTGTCCATCCCCTACCAACCTAGCCTTCCTTGTTAGGGATCCAAGCTTGATATCAAATATCATGTGGGTTGTGATTTCCTTGTGACCAACTGGAATAACATCATCATCAGAAAATTCGAAAGCTGCCATATTGTTTGTCATTTTTTTATGAATTGCTCGTTCCCAGTGATCAGTGCCTGTTTTCTTATCAATTACCAGTGCTTGTGTAATTGAATGTGGTAGCTCAACACCATATTTGTGACTCTTCAACCAATACTTGGCTGTTTTGGCCGCCTTAAGGATGCGTTCCTTTCTTCTCAAAATTTTATGCACCCACCATCTGAATGCTGGTAATTTTTCAAGATTGTTGTTGACTGCATACTCTGCTAGTTGCACTGGGAATGATTCTTTGACATCACTTAGCTTACACCAAGATTCGGTTCCATCTTTCCAACTGGCCAAAATCCTCCAGCCCCTAGTTGTCGGCTTATGGCTTTTTCTGCCATTTTTGGCTACAGTTGTGGCCTTCTCTTCACTTAAAGCAGTGTTGTCGCATTCGTGATCAATTAGCTCATCCAGCAGAGTGAACATTTGTCCGTCATCATCAACAGAACTGTAGAGACTTTCTGCAACAATGTTCGCTGTGTATTCTTCAATGGTGCCATCAGGTAGTTGCAATTTGTATAGCCTCCTGTCCAGTATTGGATCCTCATTCCTTACTCCAATTGGTCTGTTTTGCAGATCGCATACCCTGTCCTTCACTATGCACCTAAGCCTTTCATCATTTCTTTCAATGATTACTTCATTTCCCAGATACTCGTCTGGTTCATCAATATCTTCAACTGATGCCTCTGGCTCAGCCATTTCAAGTTTCAGATCAGATGATTTCACTGGTTGTTCCTCAAATAGCTCTTGTTGAGGTTCTGGGTAATTTTCCTGGAAGAAGGACGCGCTGTCTTTCACTTCATCACCAATCTTGGATTCAATTGATTTATCGATCGCTTCCATTCTTCTTAGGACATCTCTATCCCTCCATTCAAATTCCTTGACAGGCCTTATTGAATTTGTAGAGATTGGTATTGCTGATTCAGTCAGGATCCAAAAACAATCACCACCACCCACCTTGTTACCACAAGGTCCAAGCCAGCAACCCAGTCTTTCAACTCCCCGGGATGAAGAATCACCTTTGTCAAAGTAAAATATAAAATCATACCATTCTGATGATGTGTATAACACGATATCAGGCCTATAGCCATGAACTAATTCAAATGGAGTTCTTCCCATTGAAGAAGGGTTGCTTGATGCAGCCCTCTGCCTGATATTAGCACATAGTTCACCACAAAATGACCATAGTCTCCTCGGTGATTTCTTCTTTGCTGTCTTGGTTGTGATTGCACTACCAAGATGACCTATTGCTTGCTCTGCTCGATTTTGGAACCGGCAATGTGGTTGGATGAACATTTGGTGTATATGGTTGCGTTTCACAATTGAATTCCAGTGCGTCTTGTAGGTCCTTGGAGAGCCTTGTTCTGGAGCACCATCAGAAATCAAGTGTTCAGGAATTGCAACTTCATGAATGAATATTTTGAATCCTTGGTGAGCTTGCGACTTGTCCTGTATTGGTATGAATACTTCAAACCCACGTCCGAGAACTGTTTCTCTACCCCCCGCGGGCTATCGCGCGGTATTATTACAATTCTCCACCCTATTTTTAAAATTTCCTATCTTTTTAGGTCGCGTGTCTACTAAAATACCTCGCGCTTCGCACACCTTTACTTTCGAGACAATATCTCGTCACTCCTCAAATAAAATAGCTATTTTAGGGTTAAGGATATCATATTCTTTTCGTGTCAAGCACTATTTTGTGTACAACTTATGCACGAATGACTATTTTCATCTTCTCAACTTTTCTGTTGACTGTACTGTGCACTACTAAACATACCGGTATTGTACGAGGAATGTTGCAATCATCACTAAGTAGTAATGCATTTACTTTACGGACCATTTTTGCAATCGAAGTATGGTAGTAAGGAAATCTACCATACAAGAAAACACATCACACACAAAATCACACATGTAATTTTTTCCTTTCAACGATTCATCTTTCTGACCTCCTTCGTTTCGACCCATTCTACTGATATTTTCCTTCAAACAACTCCGCAACATCATGCCTCCTGTTATCAAAACCCCTCTTCTATTCTACTGCCGTTGTTGCGCGCTGAATGGCAAAAAATCCAAGTTTTTAGGATATAAATCCACGGCAAACAAGCAGGGTACTTTGAAATACGTCTCTGTTGGCCTAAGAAGACATCTTTATTGTCTTGATGAGTGCCGTCATTTTTACCATAGTCAGGGTCTAATTAAACGAAAGATCTATAACCTCTCCACCTCTATCAAAGTGCAGCCTACCTTGCCGTCTGTTCAACATTCTCCGTCAGATTTTGGGATGACTATGACACAAAACGGTCCATCTGTTCCCCCTTCCCATCTCTCCCAGCACCACACTGTCACAAGTCAATCAGGGACGGGTCTTCATTCTGTTCTAAACCAACAGATTGTACATGATGTCTTTTTACCGCCAATGGATCGGAACGCCATTGAATCTTACATGGCTGTTTCCGCTGTTCAAGATGAAGATGCATTCCCGCTGAATAATGATATCGCCAATTCCGATGACGAGGATGACAAAGACGATGACGTAAATGAAAATAACGACAACAATTTTACCAACAACATAGATTGTGGAGACAACAAAGAAGATCACACTAATCGTTCTGATGTTAACGTCGCTACTGCTCAGCAAGCCCCTCCACCACCATCTTTTCATGAAATCATTAATCTGAACAAAAGAGAGGCTGCGTTTCAAAGCCACACAAAACTACCGCCGCCCCATCATCTTCTTGCAGAATTGGAACTCATGAATTTAATGGCCCGACATAAATTGCCACTGAACACATTCAAATCCATTTTCCAGTGGGCAAAGAAAAGTCAAATGAGACCTGGTTTTGATTTTTGCGATGCCAAAATTAGATCTCGGAAAACAATTTTTGACAATCTCCAATCCAATCTTGGTCTCTCTGATATGAAATTTCATCCTCATATACTGAATTGGTTACCTGATAATAAGCCCACTCAGGTGTATGTCCGTTCTTTTAAGGATGCCATTTATTCTCTTCTTTCTGACCAGCAGCTAATGATAGAAGAAAACCTCTCCTTTCCCGACTATTCCACCCCTCTATCTCCCGACAATAATCCTGAGTTGAATTCTCATTCTGTTATCTCAGAATTGCATCACGGCTCGTGGTGGAAATCTTCTTGGAAAGAAATTTGCAATCCCAATTTGCAAGAAATTCTTGTTCCTATTATATTTTACATGGATGGCATATCTTTGGATGCGCACGGACGACTTACGTTAACACCATTGAACATGACACTCGGTATTTTTAATGTGGAGACCCGTTCTCGACCTGAAGCATGGACAACTATTTACTTCCATCCCGACCCCGAATGGGAGTCAACCAGACACTCTCGTCCTGCCAATTTGAAGGAAAAAATTCAGAATCTTCACAATGGTTTGGAAGTAGCGTTTTGTTCCTTCAAAGCCACATGTAACGAAGACGGTGGTATCGAATGGAATTATCTTCCGTACGCAAATCAACAGTGGAAGGTAAAAATGAAATTTGCCATTGCCTATGTTATTGGCGACACAGAACTTCACGATAAATTGTGTGGAAAATACGGCTCCTTCAATAAGGGCGTCATGCGGATGTGCCGTCACTGCAACTGTTATTCTCCGAACATAAACATTCCTTCTGTTCAACCTGCAACAAAGAAGTGGTCACCTGTTGATTTTCATTGTTTTCCCGGCACAGATCTAAACGATATCAACAAGAACTTCAAAAACAACTCTCATCACAACATAAGGAATATATTTCATGATTTATGCTTTGGTACCAATCAGAACAACATTCATTTTGCAACTCCCGGTGAATGTTTGCACATGCACCAGCTTGGCACTGCCAAACGGGCCGTTGAGTCAATTGAATTGTTGCTCCGCGGAAGTGTTCCATGTGTTTATGCCCCCAATTTGAATCACGGCGTGGCTGTTGCTAACAGTATTGGCCATTTAGCACAACGGTACGGTGGTTTGTTATCACGCCAGTCTGATAGAGATTTTCCTCGCACCAAATTTGGGACTCAGCTTTTATCAACCACGAAGAAAGAAGGGCATGATTTCTCTGGAATGCTTATTTCTCTTCTGATCGCTATTGTTTCCAAACCTGGATCTGACATTATTGGTGACCATTGTTTTGTAAAGAAACAGATAGAGGTAATTCAGCTCATTCTATCAATGGAAGAATTTCTTAAACACGGCCGGAAAAAATATGGTTCCTTAAAGAATCTCCCAAAAACAATTGTTCACTTTATCAATTGTATAAACTCAACATGTCACAGGAAAGGGATGGGAACAAAACTAATCAAGAATCACCTGTACTTTCACCTACCAGATTATATCTCTTTATGGGGAAGCCCTGCAGGGTGGGATAGTGCTCCGAATGAATCTCACCACAAAACTGAGATTAAAGCTCCTTCCAAGAACACG
Organism: Pseudo-nitzschia multiseries; assembly: GCA_037355745.1. Lineage (NCBI taxonomy): Eukaryota > Bacillariophyta > Bacillariophyceae > Bacillariales > Bacillariaceae > Pseudo-nitzschia > Pseudo-nitzschia multiseries. The sequence goes on along the minus strand of CM074782.1, from coordinate 2,763,083 downwards.
CAAGGTAATGCTGCATCACTAATCAATCAAACAGCCAATCGAAAGTCAGAGAAAATGATGCTAAGCCAGGCAACATATCACTACAACTTGAATCCACCTGATCCTCCTCCAATTGAACGCCCTGATGGTGGCGGTTCTCATTTTCAAATAATGAGAACCGAAAATGGGGAATCAACAATGAAGTGGCTTCGTTCTACGAACAAAAGCAAACCATTTTTTCCTTCTGACATACTTGACTTTGTTTGTGATTCTGTGCTACCTTTATTGGAGAATCCTTCGCACATTTGTGGAGTTACAGAGCACAATCGTTTCGATGTTGCTTGTGGGTCTAATTTTATATTTCGCTCGCATCCTTCATATAGATCGGATAGTTCTCTGCTGAACTCCGTCTGGATGGATTGGTGTTTGATGAAATTGGACTTTGATTTAAATAACAATCCCAAGCTCATACCGTGCCATCTGGTATGCTTTTTAACTGTACAGAGTTTGAAGCAGCCATACAGTAGTATTGGTGGCTATCCAATTGATACAAACGGAATGTATGCTGTGGCTTGTCGGTTTCAAGATGTGCCTAAGAAAACAGCTTCTGAATTTGTCAAACGTGGTCGCCTGATGAATTCACTGTACCTATTTCATGTCGACACTATCCATTCCGAGCTGGCAGTTGTTCCAGAGCAAGGACTTGATGGCTGTATTACCAATTGCGATTGGCTAGTGATATCAAATCGGATCTCATGGCTAAATTTTTTTGAAAGCAAAAATGCTGCTACACCACCGTCTTACGAATGTTTGTACAATGCATGCGCACTACAGGACGACATCCAGTTGGAACCATTTGAGATGGCATTGAATGATAACAAATCCAGTGATTCTCTATCCAGTTCAGAGAGCGAAAGCTCGGACAGCAGTTCCGATTGAGTAGCAAGGGTGAATGTAACGGCTAACTTTCAATTATTGTTTAATATTACTATAGAGGGTTAGCTCTAAGCACAGTTTTGCGAGATACATATGCACTCATAATATAACACCCTTCGAATTTTGGATTCGAACAGCTATGTAATACTAATGGATTGAACAATAGAGTATCGCCTGACCTCAATGGAACTTTCACTTTATACGTTGGGAACACAAAGTAATAAATCACCTCGTCATCACTTACATGTTTTGGAGCAATAACCGTCAGCCTTGTATAGAACATATCGACATCGGTATGGCTTTTTGAGTGATAATCCTTTCCAATAGAAAAGGCCGTTGCGTGATGGCCGATTGCATTCAGCGTTGTACGATTAACAACCTCATTCATCACAGTCGTTTCAAGGTTGACAAGTTTGGACATTGGAGTTAAACATAGCTGCATTTCCTTCACAATGTGTAGGGCTTTTTGTTCAAGGTTGGCTTTTGTTGTCGAGTCCACATTGTTTTTGAAAACATACACACCATTTCCCGATTTCAATCGATTTGGTCTCATCCCAATAATAGCATATCCACTGTTTACACTGTCACATTTGGTTCCTCGGCCTATTTTGGGTTTAGATTGAACAATCTGCCCAGCAAATGTTCTTGTGATTTCTATATTTTTCGGGGGTACCCAAACGTTGTTTTGCGAATTGTCTGGAAGCTTTAGCAAAGATTCTCAATGATGGTTCTGATTCGGCGAACGCTAGAACAAACTTCTTGTCGGTACTATCCACTGTTTTGAAACTGTCAATAGACACAGCCTGTGCCAAAGAATATTTCTTCTCTCCAACTTTTGTCCGGCCCCAATTTGTAGCCATGAATTTTCCTTGAAACCCATTTTTGTGAACTGTTTTCAATGCTATTTCCTCGACATGTTTGAAAATTGCATTTGGATCTCGGCGCCGATTCCTGTCCCCTTCTGCTGTCTTGTTAGGTTTTATCTCCGACAAGTGTTTGTAAGTCTGGTGGATTGATGATGGTGCTGCGTTTTGGAGAAAATTTGAAGTCATTTTCTTTCTCTCAGTCTTCCCACGTTTCCTCTTTGATTTTTGCTTGATTGCTTTTGCTGGCAATTGCTTTGTTGTTTTGAATCCCATTGTTGTTGCCGGGACGAATTGTCGTTGGATGACGACAACAAGACGATTCAACGTTGGAGTGGAAGTAGTAAAAGTGTGTCGTAACAAACAAACGCAAATGCAATCGGTCTTACGATCGATTGATTTAGTGAGCAATCATTGTTACAGTTCATTCGGCCTATTCGATGTCGATAGGTTAATTAATCGTCGTCAAATTACTCGTCGTCATCCGTGTAATTTTACCATACAAAACACATGTAAACTTAAGACACAAAACACACGCAAACCATCTTCGATCGGTCTTTCTTTGTATTGTATTACCGTGTAATTCACCGTGATATTCTCATTGGAATATCACAGTATTTGTACCTTATTACGTAGAATTAGTACTAGGTTGTACATAGATTTTAGGGCATGATAGTGTTTTAGAGTTGTTAATTCTTCGAAGAGTGAGCTGTTGGGAAAATTCCCGCTAAGAGACAATCCACATGGATAATCACCGACGATTATTCACTCAGGTTAAATAACCTTACGAATAAGGTTTATTTTCCTTCGTGACTCTTCGTACGTATGAATACGCGTTACACGGTGAATTCTTTTCAGTCCCCTTCAGTCATAAATCCTCCGACCGTTAAACGGCTGGATTCTATGACTTAATCTATTCATCGTGAGTTATTTGTATGTTGAATACCAAACTGTATCCAGTCTACCATCAGAGGCCCTATCAAAAGAAATGGGGCGGCGTTTTGCCTTTCATTCTGGCTCGCATCATGGCATTTTGCCCTGATCCTTGCCAGTTTGATATATTGTATTCATGGATCAAATTATCCATTTTCGAAATGCTCATTGCAGATCGATTCGTTTCCATGATCGAACTTAAATCAACTTGTTGCTTCGGTCGAACGATTGATCGAACATTCCATCGAACGATTGATTTTTACTTTACCACATGCAACGAGAACAATGTTCTCTGAAAACAGCACCGCTCATTAGCTTTGTAAACAAATCAGCAATATTTGTTGAACCTGGTTCCTTTGCAACTCTGATAATTCCTGCTGCAATAGATTCGCGTGCTTTGTGGTATGCAATACTGTTGTGCTTCTTCTTACATGGGCTTTCAGGTCGTGTAACATTTGTGACAACTGAATCATTATCACAATACACATTTGTGCTCCCATCAATTGGAACACCCATCATTCTCAACTTGTACCTTAGACCTTCAACCAATTCGATTGCGATTTTCAAAGCAATAATTTCAGATCCAAAAGTTGATGTCTCAACTGTTGTTTGTCTTTTGGAAAACCAAATGATCGGTGCATTATTAATGAAGATAATAACACCAGTATGAGACCTTCTCGTCGCCTTGCATCCGGCATGGTCGGCGTCAACAAAACAGCTCATAGATACATGCTTTCCCAAGGCTTCAGGCATATCTGTTGGTATGACTTCAGCGGCACCAGGATAAAATTCAGACCAGTCACATTTTTGAAATTTACTTTCATCAACACTTGGTACAGTATCATCAAAAACCAGTTTTGACCTGTTGTACTTTTTCAAATATGCAAATATGTGAAACAACTGATTCAAATGCCCGATCCTCGCCTGTGCCAAATATCTTGACATCAGTGAGACTGGCATTACTATGTCAAGTCTTCCTAGTTCACAAATCCACCTGAGAACTCCAATTAAACCTTGATAGTAATTTTGCAATTCAGGGTTCAATTCTTCTGATATATCAATTTCCGGTCGGTAATCATGTGACAGTGGACTGGATGCTGATTTTGGTAGATACTTGTAGCCATATTTTTCAGTTCCTAACTCTTGTTCGACTGCTGCAACAGCTTTCGCTGTATACTTAGTGCTTGATAATGACCATCTTGGCTTTGAATCACCTTCAAAGTAGAATTTCCCAATATCAGCTCCCAAATACAGAGTTGGCTCTTCAATCGTATCATCCTTCAATTTGAACTTTCGTTCAATGTTTTCAAGCTGGAATCTTTGGATCTTCGCCAGAACATAAGATATCGTCTACGTATGCAATGAGCATTGCCCAGTATCTGGATCCATCTTTCCTGGTTTCAATTCTTAAGTGCACATCCGGATCTGCCTTGCAAGGTGAATATCCAAGATCTCTCAAATGCTGTGTGAGGTATGACCTGAAAGATGCACCAGCAACCGGCAGTCCATACAATGCTCGGACAATCTTGCAAGGCCTTCCTGCAAGGTGAGGTGGAAAACCATCTTCTGCTCTCGCTTTTAGAAAGTATTTCTCTTTAATTGGGGCTGTCAAGTATGCATTTTGAATATCAGCTGATAGAACCTTCAGATCATTCAGCGCTGCCAGCAGAAAGAATATTCTTACTGAGTCTCGACTGGGAACCGACGAATAAGTATTTTCTTTGGCCACTGCAGGGACTTTGTGACCGTCCCCTACCAACCTGGCCTTCCTTGTTAGGGATCCAAGCTTGATATCAAAAATCATATGAGTTGTTATCTGCTTATGGCCAACTGGAAAAACATCATCATCAGAAAATTCGAACGCTGCCATATTATTTGTCATTTCCTTATGAATTGCTCTTTCCCAGTGGTCGGTCCCTGTTTTCTTATCAATAGCCAGCGCTTGTTTGATTGAATGTGGCAATTCAACTCCATATTTGTGAGTCTTCAACCAATACTTTGCTGTTTTGGCCGCTTTAAGGATCCGATCCTTCCTCCTCAAAATTTTGTGCACCCACCATCTGAAAGCTGGTGTTTTTTTCAAGGTTATTGTTAACTGCATACTCGGCTAATTGCACTGGAAATGATTCTTTCACATCACTTAACTTACACCATGATTCAGTGCCATCCTTCCTGCTGGCAAGAATTCTCCAACCCCTAGTTGTCGGCTTATGGGTTTTCCTGCCATTTTTTCCTATGGTCGTGGCTTCATCATCAGTTAGTGCAGTGTTGTCGCATTCGTGGTCAATGAGCTCATCTAGTAGAGTGAACATCCTCCCGTCATCATCAACAGAGCTGTATAGACTTTCTGCAACAATATTTGCCGTGTATTCCTCCATGGTGCCATCAGGTAGTTGCAATTTATACAGCCTCGTGTCTAGTATGGGATTCTCATTTCTGATTCCTATTGGTCTGTTTTGCAAGTCGCGAACCCTGTCCTTGACAACGCACCTGAGTCTTTCATCACCTCTTTCAATGATTACTTCATTTCCCAGATATTCATCTGGTTCATCAACATCTTCTACCGATGCTTCTGGCTCAGCCATTTCAAGTTTCATATCCGGTGTTTCTACTGGTTGATTCTCAAATAGCTCTATTTGGGGCTCTGGGTAGTTTTCCTGGAAGAATGATGCGCTATCCTTTACTTCATCTCCAATCTTGGATTCAATTGATTTGTCAATTGCTTCCATTCTTCTGAGGATATCTCTGTCCCGCCATTCAAATTCCTTGACGGGTCTTATTGAATTTGTAGATATTGGTATTGCCGACTCGGGCAGTAGCCAAAAACAATCCCCCCCACCTACCCTATTTCCACAGGGACCCAACCATCGCGCCAGCCTTTCAACACCTCGGGTGGAAGAATCACCTTTTTCATAATAAAACACAAAATCATACCATTCTGATGAAGTATATATTGTAATATCCGGTCTATAGCCATGGACCAATTCAAATGGGGTTCTCCCCATTGAAGAAGGGTTGTTGGAGGCTGTTCGCTGCCTGATATTAGCACATAGTTCACCACAAAATGACCATAATCTTCTCGGTGACTTCTTCTTTGCAGACTTGGTTGTGATTGCACTACCAAGATGGCCAATTGCTTGTTCTGCTCGATTTTGGAATGGGCAATGTGGCTGAATAAATGTCTGATGGATATGGTTGCGCTTTACAATTGAATTCCAGTGTGTTTTGTAGGTTCTTGGGGATCCTTGTTCTGGCGCACCATCAGAAATCAAATGCTCTGGAATTCCAATTTCATGAATAAATGTCTTCAGTCCTTGGTGGGCTTGTGATTTGTCCTGTATTGGTATAAATACTTCAAACCCATTTCCATTTGTAAAGATCTGTGCACATTTTTCTTGCCTCATAATACTCGTGGTTCTTGCATGCCATGTATCGGTGTACCAGGTTCCTTGTGCGACTCTCTTGTTCCTGAAGCGCTGAGTAGGCAGCCGCTTCATCAATGGTGATTGCAAATTCCTGAGTGCCTTCTGCGTCGTGACTTTCAATGTCTGCTCAGCTTTCTTAAAACTAATGTTCCAAGTTTTGGCTAAGCGTTCACAGTCAACCTTGTTTGGACCTGCAATTGTTATCACTGATGGCCCCCATTGATTTCTTCTGTCAAGAGACCTCCTTTCTAGTGTATTGTCAATTTCTTGCAAGCTAGGGGCCTGTGTTGATTCTGCTTCAGGAGCTTCCATAAAGTCAAATTCTGTATCATCAAACAAAAATTGGTCTACCCTTCGCGCGCTTGAAATATTCCTTACTGAAGAAATCCGATGAGCAATATTTCCATCTGTTGCAATCTGGCATTCAGTTAGCATTCTCCTTGTGGATACTTGATGGACCCTCATCAGTTTGCATTGCTGCATGACACTTGGATGCCGTTCTTCTCCTAAGCTGGTCTTGGGAAGTTTATTTGTAACATTACTAGCAGGTTCTGTTACAACAGAACTTTCGTCCATTACTTGGTCCTCTTTGGTCGACATAGCTTGAAGGCTGAATTGGTCCCCTGAAATTGGATCTCCATTGTCAATGGCTAGCTCGGCCATCCTGAACTTCAGTGAATGTGGATCCCAGGGGGTATCATTTGTTGCTATCAAATGTTGACATTCGTCAAGCTCAATTCTTGTGTGCTTTCTTGTGGGGAAATATGAGATCACATTTCTCATACTTAGTTTGATAAAAACTTCCTTCGGATCATCATCCTCCAGTGGAGTTTGAATTGTAATTCCATGCTTGGATCTTGGATCAAATTGGCGAGGTGTCTCTTCAACAGAGTTGAAATTGCAGTCCCTCACTTGATTTGGGCATATCAAGCTGTTTTTCAATTTGTCCCCAAAGTACAGTGCTTGATGGAACACTATGATATATACTTGGCCTGATGTTGGATTCGTCCATGCAGTCGCACAGCTTCCAATGGGGATTTTCTTGATGGGCTTGTATTCTTCAGAAAAAGGTGCAACATCAACGTGTGTTGTGATTTGATCAGGATTCAGCAATACCATATTGCTTCCTGCTGCGGTAGTATCTGCATGTGAGTCTAACTCACAATATCCTTCTTCATTTTCCCCATCATCAAAACCTACAGGGACATTCATCTGGTATAATGACCGGCTCACCATTTTTAACAATTTGTGTTCTAGTGATAGTGTCCGGTTATTATGTCATTTCTTAGATTTTGATCCAAAACTGTCACCCGCGCCTTCATTTTCAGTTTCTTTCTTTTTAGTCTCAGCAGCCTTGAGATTTCTTTTCTTTTTAGCCTGTCTCATCTGGTAAAGCTCCTGGCGCTGTTCTTTTGACATTGTTTTATAAACACTTGTTGGGTAAGGCTTGCACTCAACTTTTCCTGTAAAGGTTCCAGTTGTCTTTTGCTTTTTGTTGCTGGTTGTGCCCATAGAATACAAACTTCTGGAACCTCTTTTACTCTTCCCGGTTGCAAGCTTTTTCAATCCAAGACGATTGGTGAATAGAATCAAACATTCATTGAAGTTGTCACGATAGTCTTTGCTCTCATCAATTGCATCTGCTTTTGCAGCATCAAGTCGCTCATCACTGATTGAATTGATAAAATCCCAAACAAATCTTCTTTCGTTATGATTCTTTTCAAATCTCAGAATTGTTCCATGAAAAGCAGTCCAATTTCGCTTGTGCTTGTTCCAGTCATAACCCTTGGAATCTCCAGTGTAGTGTGAATCTTTCATATCCTGATATGTCTTATTCAGAACCATAGTGATATTGGTATCAGTGTAGGCATGTTGCATGAGAGAAATGAAAGCGTTTCTGGCATTACCAGAATTCAGTGCAGTGTTTTGGAAATGTGCCACATATTCCCACCCAGGACCTTTTCTTGTTGCATCACACAGCAACCTCCAGACGACGTTGTTGTCCTCATCGTACTGGTGACCTGACAGGACGCCACATCTTTCATTGTAATCACTCCAAGTTGGATAAGTATCTGTTGTACTTTGCCCAACTGTTCCAGCCCTGGCTTCGTCAGTAACTTCTTCCTTTTCTTGGGGTCTTATGACATACAAGATTGGGAATCCCTCAGAGTTGAATCTGTATCTCAGGTTTTGTCGGAAGCCTTCCTCCCATTCCCTGAATTTTGTGAGATCCTTTAGCTCGGGTGGAGTTGCCTTTTCCTGTGATTTCACACTTGATTCCATCATCTTGATTCTGAATTGCTGCAGTTCCAGGTTGTTTGGGTTTGCTTTCCAGTCGATAGCCCTTGGCTTGACTCCAATCAATGGTTGATACCGGGCCCAATTTGCCCAAGTTAGGAGCCTCGATGATAGCCTGTTACCATAGTGGATACTTTTTGGATTAGGACAGTCCGGACTGATAGATTTCAATCCATGCATGAACGATTTAATGCTTTCCTTGTTGAGGTCTGTAATTTCACGAATATTAGACATCCCTCCCCTCATAATTTCTTCAGCTGATTCATAGTTGATACCAAAATCCATTAGGCTGCTCCTTGAAAGCAAGCTGTTCTGGGTTCAGAAATCTACCATTGTTGAATCCCCTGATTTTTATCCTGGGTTGGGATGACCTTCTTCCCAGCCGTTCAGCTCTTGCGTTCTCTGCATTTTGGTCAGCATCATTTCGTCCGTCCTCATCATTTTCGCTATCCGCGTCATCTGGATTCACACCCCTTCTTTCTGCATCTCTCATTGCCCTGACTCTCTTCTTTATTTCTTGGTCGATGATTCTCTTCATGGTTGAGTTTGTTTCTGGGTCCCCAAAGGCCCTTTCCATGACTTCCATGATTTTATCTTCCAAATCTTCCTTTTCTTGCATACCTCTTCCATTGTTTTCACTAGAATTCTGTGAATCGTCCTCATCCACTTCCATTTTTGTTTCTTCCATGTCGCCGTCCGCTCTAGTTCGTACCATGGTGGAGAATTTCAAACGAAGTTTCGAATTATATTTGGCGATTCGTAGTGTGGTATCCGATGGAAGTTGGTATTGGGTGGAAGAGTGTAATCAAATCGAGGATTGGATGTGAGAGGTGGGTGGTCAATAGTTGGTGACTGTTGAGTGTGATTTGCTTATCTGTTTTGTATTTATCCGGATCGAATTTTCGTTCCGGTTTGTATACTTTCTGACTATTCGGATCGAGTTTTCGTTCCGGTTAGTTTTGTGTGAGCTTTTGCTTTTGTTGCAAATCAAGATTGTGAGCTTTCCTATCCTTTCTTGGGATTTTTTGCTCATTCTGTATTTCTGTGGTGAATTTCAAAGATTGTTTCCTGAGAATTTAGTGTTCTCCTTTTAGTGTTCTCGACGATCTTTCGCGGTTCGGTGTTCTCATATCTTTATATTTTTTCGTTTTCGCTCGTAGCAGATGCTCTTTGCAATCTGTTCCTTGTTGCGGGCAGATGTTCTTCGCAATCCGTTTCTGTTTCACCACAGAATACTCCAGGCTCAATCTTCTGGCTCACGTCATTCTATTTTCAGTGAAAGATCAGTGTTCTCGAATTTGGATATTGATTCCTTTCAACTGATGCCAACCTGGGCGATTCGTTCAGCTGAATCGTCCAGTGTCTTTTCCCTTGCTTGTTTTGCTGGATCTCGTATCCCGGTGGAGCCACCACCTTGGTTCGAGTCTTAGGCCTCTTCTTTCAAGGGAGGCCGCCCTGGTGTTGGTCTATTCCAGGGCTCCACAAGCAACTGCCCCTTTTACATCCGTGAGGGTTGATGCCGGTAGCTGATCAGGCTAATCCGGATTCTTTGTCTTCGAGCTCAACTGCGTTTCTCCGTGGAAACGCCATTCGTCCTCCACAGCTCGTAGAGTGCTGTGGGTCTGATAAACTAGTAAAAGTGTGTCGTAACAAACAAACGCAAATGCAATCGGTCTTACGATCGATTGATTTAGTGAGCAATCATTGTTACAGTTCATTCGGCCTATTCGATGTCGATAGGTTAATTAATCGTCGTCAAATTACTCGTCGTCATCCGTGTAATTTTACCATACAAAACACATGTAAACTTAAGACACAAAACACACGCAAACCATCTTCGATCGGTCTTTCTTTGTATTGTATTACCGTGTAATTCACCGTGATATTCTCATTGGAATATCACAGTATTTGTACCTTATTACGTAGAATTAGTACTAGGTTGTACATAGATTTTAGGGCATGATAGTGTTTTAGAGTTGTTAATTCTTCGAAGAGTGAGCTGTTGGGAAAATTCCCGCTAAGAGACAATCCACATGGATAATCACCAACGATTATTCACTCAGGTTAAATAACCTTACGAATAAGGTTTATTTTCCTTCGTGACTCTTCGTACGTATGAATACGCGTTACACGGTGAATTCTTTTCAGAAGACCAATTGCCGTTGCCGTTGCCGGGACGAATTGCCGTTGGAGGAGGACGACGACGAATCGATTTGCGGATGGAGTGGGAGATCAATTGTTGCTGTAGGAGGTGGAGGAGACGAATCCCTGTTGTTGTTGGATTAGGGGAGCGGATTCGCTGCTTGATGGAGGAGACGAATCGCCGTTGTTGTTGGAGTAGAAGACCGTTGCCGTTGACGACGATCCTATTCGAATATATTCGATGGATCCTGGTTGCGGTTCGATGGTTTCCGGTTGCTTGTATTCGATGGTTCCCGGTTGCTTCTATTCGATCGTAAGAAAGGGCCGAAGGAACGTTTGAGAACGGACGGTAATAATTAACCGAGGAAAGGGCCAAAGGAAGGAACCGGCGGCGTTAGAGGGAACAATGACCGGACGCGATGCAAAGAAGTAATTGAAGGGCGGCAGTCGGAGTGTCAAAGGAAGGAGAGTTAACCAAAGGACGACAGTCGGAAATGACCGAGCGAAGGTGCGGCGGTCGTGTCGGAGGGAGGACCAAAGGAATTAACCAAAGAAATATCAACCGTTGGAGAAGACTGTCGAAAATTTGAGGCGGGGGAAGAGAAAAGAAAGAACCGGCGTCGTCAACAGAAACGGCAATGATCGGAAAGAATGTTCGTTGGAGGAACCAAAGAAGTGTTGCGGCGAAAGAACTAACCGGAGGAGCCAATGAAATGACCGAGCGAAGGTGCGGCGGTTGGTTCCCGGTTGCTTCTATTTGATGGTTCCCGGTTGCTTCTATTTGACCGTTCCCGGTTGCTTCTATTTGATGGTTCGTGGTTGCTTCAATGGTTCCCGGTTGCTTGTATTTGATGGTTGCCGGTTGCTTGTATTCGATGGTTTCCGGTTGCTTGTATTCGATGGTTCCCGGTTGCGGTTGGATGGTTCCCGGTTGCGGTTGGATGGTTCCCGGTTGCTTTGATGGTTCCTGGTTGCTTCGATGGTTCCCGGTTGCTTCAATGGTTGCCGGTTGCTTGTATTCGATGGTTCCCGGTTGCGGTTGGATGGTTCCCGGTTGCTTCGATGGGTCCCGGTTGCTTCGATGGTTGCCGGTTGCTTCAATGGTTGCCGGTTGCTTGTATTCGATGGTTTCCGGTTGCAGTTGGATGGTTCCCGGTTGCTTCGATGGTTCCCGGTTGCTTCAATGGTTCCCGGTTGCTTCTATTCGATGGTTCCCAGTTGCTTGTATTCAATGGTTCCCAGTTGCTTGTATTCAATGGTTCCCGGTTGCTTCAATGGTTCCCGGTTGCTTCTATTCGATGGTTCCCAGTTGCTTGTATTCAATGGTTCCCGGTTGCTTCAATGGTTCCCGGTTGCTTCTATTTGATGGTTCCCGGTTGCTTGTATTCGATGGTTCCCGGTTGCTTTGATCATTCCCGCTTGCTTTGATCGTTCCCGCTTGCTTCTATTAGATCCTTCCCGGTTGCTTCTATTCGATCGTTCCCGTTTGATTCCCGGTTGCTTTGATCGTTCCCGCTTGCTTCGATCGTTCCCGGTTGCTGGTTCCTTCGATGTTGCTCTCGCTGCCGCTTGCTGCTGCTGCTATCGCTCCTGCCGCTTTCCGCTGTTGCTCTCGCTCCTGCCGCTTGCTGCTGTTCCTCTCGCTCCTGCCGCTTGCTGCTGTTGCTCTCGCTGCTGCTTTCCGCTGTTGCTCTCGCTACCGCTTGCTGCTGCTGCTGTCGCTGTCGAATTGACGAGTTGTTGCCGCCGATCCTATTCAAATAGATGATATGATAATTGAACAAAATGGGTGAGTATTTATTGATGTACTACATAGAGTAAATAATAACAACAGAATAATATAATGTACATGCCGATCGATTCATAACTATCACCAACAGGGAAAATTCCGCGCACCTACAGGGAAGAATCGACGTTGGAGTGGAAGACCAATTGCCGTTGCTGTTGCCGTTGCCGGGACGACGTTGGTGTTGCGGATCGATTTGTGTTTTGGATTGATTGGTGTTGGATGTTGCCAATGCCGTTGCCAATGCCGGTTGCTTCGATGGTTGCTTCGATCGTTCGAAAATAAGAAGAAAAACAGAAGGGAGAAAATACATTATCAGCAATGCCGGAAGCAGTATAATCATTGTCTATCTCTCTCATTCGTACCGTTGCTTGTTAACGTTGTTGCCGAGACGTTGTTGCCGATTCTTCGATCCGATGCTTCCGATTCGATGGTTGCGCAGCCTTCTTACTCCTCTGTCACGAAAAACAGTACCAAGAGCCTGTTGATATAGAAGCAATGGATGCAGATTTATTGCTTTCAAGACATATATGTTTGTGTGCACCCAAACAATATCTATCCAGCAAACCACCTCTTGTCCAATGCGAGCTAATTCTTTTTCCAGTACAAGGCTGTTATTTCAGACTAAAATATTCGAGCACGGATTACCTGCCTAATGCTGATCAACGATCAAGGGATCATTGGATTAAGTGGAATCCCACGTTCACAGACGGAGTGCCAATTACTAGCAACTCTACTCAAATAAGTCGGGTAAGGAAGATTATGATAGAAAGGTAGAAAAAGTGATTTTTTTTGTCGCGAGGTAGAAAATAAAATTACTGGGTGTTTCTGTGAGAGAGATTTTTTTTTCTTTTTGCGCGTACGATTTTCCTTTTACTTTGGTACATCATGTAGAATTAGAATTCTACACGTTTTTTGTACTAGATTTCTACACATTTTTAGTACTGGATAATTTTCAGTAGTGAATCCGCGTAGGTTTCTACACGGGAAGATGTTTACAACTTACTAGAAAATTTTCGGTATTAAATTCTTGTACGTTTCTACACAAGTAGATTCCTACACCTTTTTAGTACTAGATAATTTTCGGTAGTGAATCCATGTCGGTTTCTACGCCTGTAGATTCGTACACGTTTTTTGTACTAAATAAATTTTCGGTATTGAATCGATGTACCGGTATGTTGACAACAATGTAAACACATGAAATGCTGGTACATGGTACAGGGGGGTAAAGAACTTGCGAGAAGTCCACATATACGAACAAATAATTACTGAATTTGCGAACCGGATGTAACCCTAACCATATTGGGAACAACTTTGCCACACAGGATGCCAAAAATGATGTGGTTTGACTCTCCAAATGGCAAGCATGAGGGTATTTTTGGTGCAATTGCAGGGCACAAACTAACTTATTCGGTAATGACTCAAAAAGTATCTGGTCCAAGCCATGAATACATTCATCATGACTCATCAAATGCATATTGAGAACAACTTTGTCACACAGAATGCCCAAAATGTTGTGGTTTGACTCTCCAAATGGCAATCATGGGGGTAGTTTTGGTGCAATTCCAGGGCACAAACTAACTTATTGGGTAATGACTCAAAAAGTATCTGGTCCAAGCCATGAATACATTCATCATGACTCATCCAATGCATATTGGAAACAACTTTGTCACATAGAATGCCCAAAATCTTAAGGTTTGACTCTACAAATGGCAATCATGGGGGTAGTTTTGGTGCAATTCCAGGGCACAAACTAACTTATTGGGTAATGACTCAAATAGTATCTGGTCCAAGTGATGAATATATTCATCATGACTCATCAAATGCATATTGCAAACAACTTTGTCACACAGAATGGCCAAAATCTTAAGATTTGTCTCTACAAAAGGCAAACATGGGGGTATTTTTGGTGCAATTCTAGGGCACAAACTAACTTATTGGGTAATGACTCAAAAAATATTGGGTCGAAGCCATGAATGCATTCATCATGACTCATCAAATGCATATTGGAAACAACTTTTTCACATAGAATGCCCAAAATCTTAAGGTTTGACTCTACAAATGGCAAACATGGGGGTATTTTTGGTGGAATTCCAGGGCACAAAGTAACTTATTGGGTAAGGACTCAAATAGTATCGGGTCCAAGCCATAAAAGCATTCATCATGACTCATCCAATGCATAAAAGTATCTGGTCCAAGCCATGAATACATTCATCATGACTCATCAAATGCATATTGGGAACAACTTTGTCACATAGAATGCCCAAAATCTTAAGGTTTGACTCTACAAATGGCAATCATGGGGGTAGTTTTGGTGCAATTCTAGGGCACAAACTAACTGATTGGATAATGACTCAAATAGTATCGGGTCCAAGCCATGAATGCATTCATCATGACTCATCCAATGCATATTGGAAACAACTTTGTCACATAGAATGCCCAAAATCTTAAGGTTTGACTCTCCAACTGACAAACATGAGGGTATTTTTGGTGCAATTCCAGGCCACAAACTAACTTATTGGGTAATGATTTAAAAAGTATCCGGTCCAAGCAATGAATACATTCCTCATGACTCATCAAATACATATTGGGAACAACTTTGTCACACAGAATGCTGTAAATGTTGTGGTTTGACATTCCAAATGGCAAACATGGGTGTATTTTTGGTGCAATTCCAGGGCACAAACTAACTTATTGGGTAATGACTCAAAAAGTATCCGGTCCAAGCAATGAATACATTTATCATGACTCATCAAATACATATTGGGAACAACTTTGTCACACAGAATTCCCAAAATTTGGTGGTTTAACTCTCCAAATGGCAATCATGGGGGTATTTTTGGTGCAATTCTAGGGCACAAACTAACTGATTGGGTAATGACTCAAATAGTATCGGGTCTAAGCCATAAAAGCATTCATCACGACTCATCCAATGCATATTGGAAACAACTGTGGCACATAGAATGCCCAAAATCTTAAGGTTTGACTCTACAAATGGCAAACATGGGGGTATTTTTGGTGCAATTCCAGGGCACAAACTAACTGATTGGGTAATGACTCAAATAGTATCTGGTCCAAGCAATGAATGCATTCATCATGACTCATCCAATGCATATTGGAAACAACTTTGTCACACAGAATGCCCAAAATCTTAAGGTTTGACTCTACAAATGGCAAACATGGGGGTATTTTTGGTGCAATTCTAGGGCAAAAACTAACTGATTGGGTAATGACTCAAATAGTATCGGGTCCAAGCCATGAATACATTCCTCATGACTCATCCAATGCATATTGAAAACAACTTTGTCACACAGAATGCCCAAAATCTTAAGGTTTGACTCTCCAACTGACAAACATGAGGGTATTTTTGGTGCAATTCCAGGGCACAAACTAACTTATTGGGTAATGACTCAAAAAGTATCTGGTCCAAGCAATGAATACATTCCTCATGACTCATCAAATACATATTGGGAACAACTTTGTCACACAGAATGCTGTAAATGTTGTGGTTTGACTCTCGAAATGGCAAACATGAGGGTATTTTTGGTGCAATTCTAGGGCACAAACTAACTGATTGGGTAATGACTCCAAAAGTATCCGGTCAAAACTATGAATACATTTATCATGACTCATCAAATGCATATTGGGAACAACTTTGCCACTCAGAATGCCCAAAATGTTGTGGTTTGACTCTCAAAATGGCAAACATGATGAGGGTATTTTTGGTGCAATTCCAGGGCACAAACAGTCTCATTTGGTAATGACTACCAAAGTTTTTGTACCAGGCCATGAATGCATATCACATGACTTACGAAATGCATGTTGGGAACAACTTTTAAATGCATATTGGGAACAACTTTGCCACACACAGTACAGACAATGTTGTGGTTTGTAGATACAAATGGCACACAAGACAGTACGGTATGTTAGGTGCAGCAGTCTACGAGATTCTACATGTGACTAGAGGATTGAAATACATAACCTTAGTGTGATCAAAAGTTTCCCTTCTGAAAAAATTATGGCGCGGGAGGGGTGGCTGGCACAGGTACGTAATCTACTTCTACAAATATAACAGCGCGCCCAAAACCAGACAACACACAGAAGAAGTTCGGGCAAACAACATAGTACAGAACCCACGGAAAAACTCTACACACAAAACATCGTACACATACTACTACACGAAACACCGTACACACACACACACACACGACACACACAACACACACAACACAAAACACCGTACACAACCCGACAAATTATTAGTACACACACATAACCACACAAAAAGAAACACATGATTCTTGATCGACACCGTATTCAGAAAATAAAATAAAAAAATATGAATGCTATCGGAAAGACACGACGAAGCAAAAAATCCGAGGGGAAGACCCTTCGAAACAACAAAACCATCCGGCCCGGTGATCATCAAAATACAGGGGACAACAACGGTAAGAAAAAAAGAGTGAAAACAAACACCGCAATTACTAACAAAGTGTGTAACAGTAATACCACAACTATGAACGCATCAAAGGGCAACAGTAAAAAAAATGATTCCGACAACACAATTTCTACTACTACAAACACGGAAGAACAAAACACCATCAACCAGAGTAACGAACCAGCACTGACCATTACCAACACAACCACCACTACAGTAACGAACCAACAGAAAGAAGGAACAAAAACCAATGTGGTAGAGAAAACATCTAACGGAGAATGCTACAATTTAGAGGATGTTGCCGAACTTGTCATGAAAAATATCCAAGGGGAGTTACAATGCCGGCGACACAAGAGAACGAGCAGTAAGTACAATTACAGACGAATATGGGCTTATAATAGACAACGATATGCTTAAGGCTTTGAGTGATATGACTGAAACAGTGGAGAAGCAGCTAAGGGATTACGTCAAAAAACATTGGTACCCCAACATGAAGTTCCCTATCAATGACAAGGTAACAGCGCTTGTAATAAAAGAAGCTGTTGGAGCAAGTGCGGTTATGAAGCCACCAAATATTCCACTTGCGGCATTCTGTTCCTTTTACAGGAAACGAGTAGGGACAGTACTGACTGCATTGAGGCACAACTCACAAACATTAGCGAGAAAAAACTGGATAGGTAAGTACAGGTGGGAGAATTGGTTGTTGAAATTAGGAATTTGGGAATCTATTTTTGGTCCGACAACACTAACATGCTGCCCGTTGATACTGATGATACTTCCGTACAGACGATTACAGAAAAGGTCGAGTCCCTATCACATTCCCTGGTACTGTTGCAGTTATTCAAGACACAGAATATGAAAACACAGGTATTTTAAACCCTCAATACAGAACATACAAAGACGCGGAAGATGAAGATTTTTATTATTTTGTTACAAGAATCATGTCGGCAATCAATCCGACAAATTCCAATTTCAAACAACGGAAGGAGAGGCACTTGCTGAGTGATATATTTACTATAGCAGATGAAGCATTTGCATTGGTACTGATCTACAATGAGCATCATGTATGGGTGAACCAGCAGCGGCGAAAGGGTGATGCCACGATTCCGCGACAAAAAAAAATTCTGCGATTCAGACAGTGGAAGCAGAAATGGATGGATGGAGGAAGGCCGCGAGTTGTTCAGTGACTTGTGCGACAAAATTGGCGAGATGCGAAAACACCCAGAAACAGGAAGGAAATTGGAAGAAATGATGAGGGACAGATTTAGGAACGAAAGTTCGACAAATTACACCAACAATAAGCATGGCGATGCAAATATTACTAGTAGCAGCTCCACTAATTGTAGTGGACCAAAAAAGAAAAAGAAAAGAAACGTCTATATTGATCCGGCAATAACAGCATTGATGAATGAAAGTTTATCTATGGGTGAACTAATGTAGAAAATAACAGTACATACATAATACAAAACTACTACTAATCTTGAACTTAATTTTGAGAATATTAGAAATAATGGAGGATTCGTAATACGTCGCAATAGGAATAAATCAAGCATAATAGAATCTACATTTTAAAAAGGGAATATTGTAGTCAAGAAATAGAATTCACAACTAGGGGAGCAGAATCGAATTGTTGTTTGGTAGATTAATATTTTGGAATTAATACTGACTCAAGATTTCTTTTTTATTCGTGAATAGAAGTAAGTGTTGTTCGTACAGAATAATAATTCGGTTCTGCTACAGACTGAAATAAATTATTTTTATTTGAGAGTAGAGTAATGTGCATCACGCGCACAGAAATAGTGCTGAGTTTACATATACCCTTATACGATCGTCGCGAATTTCAGGGTGTCCAGAAATATTGCCGTGTTAAAATCACGCACAAAATTTGTGCGCGAGAAGTAAATTCGAACCCCGCGAAACAGTTCTCGGACGCATTTCCATTTGTAAAGATCTGTGCACATTTTTCTTGCCTCATAATACTCGTGGTTCTTGCATGCCAGGTATCAGTATACCAGGTTCCTTGAGCAACTCTCTTGTTTCTAAAGCGCTGTGTTGGCAGTCGCTTCATCGAAGGCAATTGCAAGTTCCTCAGTGCTTTCTGAGTCGTGACCTTCAATGTCTGTTCAGCCTTCTTGAAACTGATATTCCAAGTCTTAGCTAGGCGTTCACAATCAACTTTGTTCGGACCTTCAATAGTTGTCACTGATGGTCCCCATTGATTTCTTCTATCAAGCGATCTCCTTTCAAGTGTATTGTCAACTTCTTGCAAGCCTAGGGGTTGGTTTTGATTCATCTTCAGGGGCTTCTGTGAAGTCAAATTCTGTGTCATCAAATAGAAACTGGTCTACCCTTCGCGCGCTTGAAATATTTGCATCTTGAAACTTTGTGGTCACTGACAAAATCCTGTGAGAAATATTACCATCTGTCGCTATTTGGCATTCAGTCAGCATTCTTCTGGTTGATATCTGGTGCAATCTCATCAGCTTGCATTGCTGCATGAGGTTTGGATGCTTGGGCTCTATGCTAGTCTTGGAGAACATGTCTGTGACAATACTTGTAGGTTCTGTTACCACTGAACTTGCATCTTCAGTTGACATGGCTTGAACGCTGAATTGGTTCCCTAAAACTGGATCACCATTGTCAATTGCTAACTCTGCCATCCTGAACTTCAGTGAATGAGGGTCCCATGGGGTGTCATTCGTTGCGATCAGATGTTGACATTCATCAAGCTCCAATCTTGTTTGCTTCCTTGTTGGAAAATATGTATTATTTTCCTTCTGAATCCGATTCGTTGAGAGTCCGATTCAAAGGCTTCTAAGGAACAGCAACGCTGTGTTAGTGTGTTAGTAGACGAACGATTGTACTCTACGCGTAATAAATGTGTTTGGATACTTTCGGTAACGGATAATCGGACTACAGGCAAAGCTAGGGAGACGCCAGATCTCCTCTTGCTGTGACTTATTCAGATTGCAGCGAGACAGACCTTAGTATGTAGATTACAAGTAGTTGATAGCAACTAGTGTGAATTTTGGGATTTAAATCAGTTGAATGTTAAAAGTATGAGATAAAGTGAAATCTTGCTGAAATGCAAGATATCTCTTTTATTGAGATGAATACGTTGCAACTGCTGTTGCGTAGTGCTGAGATTACTCGCTGATTATTTCCGTACATGTATTAGTCGTTGACCATATATATCTGTATGCATGTATATGTATTGTGTGAGAATCACACGCCAACGGTTTTCTTCTCTTGTTCCGTTAGGAAGACTTCATGATATGTTTATCATTAAGGTCAGGAATTGCTCCCGTAGCTCGTGTGATATTTTATGAAATCAGAGATTGCTCACCGAAGAACAATGGCAATATTGTAAAACAGGGATTGCTCACCGTTGATGCGCGATGGGAATCGATGCGCCGTGGGAATCAATATGCCGTGGGAATCGATTACTTAGATTGATACGGGACTCATTGATTCGTACGAATAGGAAATCTACCCTCTGGTAGCTTTGGTACTTCTGGTCACGAAAGGAATTTAATAATATGAAATCACATTTCTCATACTCAGTTTTATGAAAACTTTCTTGGGGTCATCATCTTCCATTGGGGTTTGGATTGTAATTCCATGCTTGGATCTGGGGTCAAACTGACGAGGGGTTTCTTCAACAGAGTTGAAATTGCAATCCCTTACTTGATTTGGGCATATCAAGCTGTTCTTCAATTTGTTTCCAAAGTACAGTGCTTGGTGGAACACGATAATGTAGACTTGACCTGATGTTGGACTCGTCCAAGCAGTTGCACAACTTCCAATTGGGATTTTCTTGATTGGCTTGTACTCTTCAGAAAAAGGGGCAACATCAACATGTGTTGTTATCTGATCAGGATTAAGCAATATCATGTTGCTTCCCGCTGCAGTGGTGTCAGCATGTGAGTCTAACTCACAGTATCCTTCTTCGTTTTCACCATCATCAAAATCTAGTGGAATATTCATCTTATATAATGACCGGCTCACCATTTTTAAACATTTGTTTTCTAGTGTCCGGTTATGATGTCATTTCTTAGATTTTGAGCCAAAGCTGTCACCTGCACCTTTCTTTTCAGCTTCCTTTGCCTTTTTGGTCTCAGCAGCCTTGAGAGCCCTCTTTTTCTTACTCGCCTGTCTCATCTGGTACAGCTCCTGACGCTGTTCCTTTGACATTGTTTTATAAACGCTTGTTGGATAGGTCTTGTTCTCAACTGTTCCTGTGAATGTCCCAGTTGTTTTCTGCTTTTTATTGCTCGATGTGCCTACTGAATAGACACTTCTGGAACCCCTTTTATGCTTCCCATTTGCAAGCTTCTTCAATCCAAGACGATTGGTGAATAGAATCAAACATTCATTGAAATTGTCCTGGTAATCTTTGCTCTCATCAATTGCATCAGCTTTAGCAGCATCCAGTCGCTCGTCGCTGATTGAATTAATGAAGTCCCAGACAAATCTCCTTTCATTGTGGTTCTTTTCAAATCTTAGAATTGTTCCATGGAAAGCAGTCCAATTCCTCTTGTGCTTGTTCCAATCATAATTCTTAGCGTTGCCGGTGTAGTGTGATTCTTTCATTTCCTGGTAGGTTTTGTTCAGAACCATAGTGATATTGGTATCAGTATAAGCGTGCTGCCAGCACGCTTATACTGATGGGCACGAAACAATAATTTCATCTCGCGAGATTTGTCATACCTCTTGTGCTCCGTGGTTCCAAAAACCTTGCTGCTGCCCACAGCCGGTAGGACCACGTCGCAACAAAATTTGAGAACATCCGATGGAAACCAGGGTAAACTTGCATTTTTTTTTCATCCCACTTCATGTAAGGGAGACCATTCATCACACTAATCCAAAACAAAGACCCAGCTGACCAACCACCCTCCTTAGGATGATTCGGTCCGGTTATGGGTCTATGTTCGAACAAATCAAATTCACGATCAAGTCGATCAATAGTTCGATACTCCATCACTCGGTTGCAAGTTTGCTTGATAAGTGTGGACTTGTTTCGTTGAGTTCTCTTAGCAGGAGCCTTCACTTCAGTTGTATGATTGCTCTCACTCGCGGCAGAGTCCCACCCAGTTGGAGGACCAAACAATGTCATGTACTGTGATAAATGAAAATACATGTGATTCTTCACCAGATTGTTACCCTCTCCCTTACTTTGTTGAAGATTGTTATTTATACAGTTGATGAAAAGAACAACCATTTTGTCAACATTCAAAACACCTTTCTTGTCTTGTTTGAAAACCTCGTCAAACGTTCCAGCATACTTTAGGAACTCTTCCATACCCAACAACAACTCAATGGCGTAAATACGTTGGTCAATTTCCTCTTCACACTTTCTGCTCTTGTTCTCAAGATTGGAAGGAGTCTTTCTAGACAACAACAATTGACAACCTCCAGCACACAGAAGTGACAGCATCTGAATATAAAGCATTCCAATGTACTGGTTACCCTCCTTCTTCGCTGTATGTATTGATTCTGAAAAATTGGTTCGTGGGAAGTCACGATCGGATTGCCTCTGAACAGCACCACCGTAGTAACTGGCTAACCTTTCCATCTCACCAAGAAGCCGCTGGTTATTGCCTAAAAAGTCCTCGCGGAACGTCTCTGCTGCACGCTTTGCACAACCAAGTTGGTGTATATGGAGTCTCTCTCCGGGCGACGCTAGATGAATATTATGTGGGTTTTCCCCAAAATCAAGATCATAAAAAGCGTTGCCATTATGTACACCGTGGTGAGAGATGTTTTTGAAATACTGTTCAACATTCACTCCTTCGTCAACCGTTGGAGCAGTAAAATCAGATATATTCCAGAGACAAATGGATTGATACTTGTCCCCATTTTGGTGCTTAGACACTTGCATGTTACCAGTTTTAACTGGAACAGGAACCTTCAAAACATTCACACAAGCGTTAATACCAAGTGCTCTGGGACAATTGCAATGCCTATCGATCATCTTTGAATTAGATGTTTGATAATGTCCACAAAGTTGGTCGTGCTGGGGAGTATCACCTATGAAATAAGCAACCGCAACTTTCATTCGAACCGACCATTTCTTCTTGTTCCACGGCAAATTAGACCATTCAATACCATCCGTTTGGTTGCAGGCATCTTTCAAAGATGAAAGAGCCAAACGAAGGCCAGAGTGAAGATTGTTCACATTGTCAATTGATTCGGCACCTTTATCACCTGGACATGTTGGGTGATAATATATAGCATCCCACGCATCCGGCTGAGAGTTTCGAGTTAGGGTGTTGAATATGCCAAGAGTCATGTTCAGTGGGGTAAGAGTGGTTTGACCACTATTGTCAATTGCAATTCCATCCATGTAGAGAATAATAGGCACCAGAATTTCATTCGATTTGGATTTGCATCTCTTCTCCCAAGTGTTGATCCACCATTCACCGTGATGCAGTTCGTCAATATCAATATTCCCTTGAAGTTCTGGATAACGGACTGGTAAGGTGGGGTCTTCAGCATGGGGGAATGACAGATTATCTTCATTCACCAAAGTCACATTCGTTAATAGGGAATGAAGTGCTTTTTGGAACAACCGGACGTAGATTTGTTTGCGACTGGAAACATCAGCATTCTGTGATTTCTTAGAACACCAGTCAATAAGATGAGGTTCAAACCCATCACCTTTTATTTCAGGCACAGTTGCGGAAATCTCTTTCATGACACTTGCCCTGGTCTTTATGAGATTGCCTTTAGTCCATGAAAATAAATTAAGCCGCTCTGATTCAATAGCCCATTCATACAATTCCTTCTCGGCAACTAATGGTATGCTATGATTCCGCATGATTTTCATTAACTTGATCTTGACCTTCAGTTCGTCAGATATGTTCCTTCCTACATTGGGTGCCGTAATTGTCGTGTTTGAATCACAATGGGAATCGTCAACATCAATGTTGATGCCTTCTTCATCATTGACAATCGAAGAGTGGGGGGCCTCTATGCCCTCACTTCCTTCTTCCTCATCGTCATTGTTAGGAAAGAAAAAATTGTCATCGGAGACAGAATCATTGTCATCGTCTATGTTTGATAATTCCTGACCAATCAAGGCACGCCCAATCAATTCGACAGAAGGGTCATACATAACTTGATTGTCAAGCACCTCTGGTAATGCGCGTCACTACTCTGTGGACCGTTACGGGTGTTCGTTAGACCTAATTGTTGACTAACATCCTCAACCTTCTTCCTCTTTTTTCTAATGAATAACGAAGATGCAAAATCATCTACTCCCAAACACCGGTAGTAATAAGAATAACATGTACCCGGATTACGTGAAATATGGTCGAGAAGACCGGGAGAAACAATTACTCCCGTTTTCTTTCTTCGTCGCGCTGTAAACAAGAGGGGTTTCTTCTTCTTGGTAACCTTCTGTTTTCCGTAACCAGTAGTGATCAGAGGAGAGTCCCGGTAGCAACGTACACAATATACCTGATATTTAGGTATCGTCACCATCGTTAGTACGATAGCCAGTAATAACAATAGAAATGAGGAAACGATTGAGATTGAAAAATTGCAACCATGCACTGTTTGTGTCAGGCATAAAATTCAGTAACATGCCACTACTTCGGAAACAGATGCCAGTGGGGTAGGAAAATGAAATGTGCATAAAAATATTATGAGTTTGACATTAATTTTAATAAATAGGGTGAAATTACAAAGGGGGACCGGTGGAGTTCGACCCAAATATGCGCGTGATTCTGAAATAACCCTGAATCTCGTTTGTGTGACGTGCATCAGCGAAATAAATGCATTTCTCGCGTGTCCTGAGTTCAATTCAGTATTTTGGAAATGTGCCACATATTCCCAACCCGGCCCTTTTCTTGTTGCATCACATAACAACCTCCAGACGACATTGTTGTCTTCATCATACTGATAACCTGACAAAACGCCACACCTTTCATTGTAGTTCTTGCTCCAAGTTGGATAGGTATCTGATGGACTTTGCCCGACTGTGCCAGACCTGGCTTCATCAGTAGCATCTTCCTTCTCTTGGGGTCTTATGACATACAAGATTGGGAATCCCTTCAGAGTTGAATCTGTATCTCAAGTTTTGACGAAAGCCTTCCTCCCATTCTCTGAATTTTGTTAGGTCCTTCAACTCAGGTGGTGTTGCTTTTTCTTGTGATTTCACACTTGATTCCATCATCTTGATCCTGAATTGTTGCAATTCTAGATTGTTTGGGTTCGCGTTCCAATCAATGGCTCTTGGTTTGACTCCAATCAATGGTTGATAGCGAGCCCAATTTGCCCATGTGAGAAGTCTCGATGATAGCCTGTTACCATAATGGATACTTTTTGGATTAGGACAGTCTGGACTGATAGATTTCAATCCATGCATGAACGATTTGATGCTTTCCTTATTGAGGTCTGTGATTTCACGAATATTAGACATTCCTCCCCTCATAATTTCTTCAGCTGATTCATAGTTGATACCAAAATCCATCAAGCTGCTTCTGAAGGCAAGCTGTTCTGGATTCAGAAATCTTCCATTGTTGAATCCCCTGATTTTTATTTTTGGTTGGGATGACCTCCTTTCGTATCGTTCAGTCCTTGGGTCGTCACCTTGTTGGTTTCCACCTTCATCACTGCTATCATCATCTGGATTCCCACCCCTTCTTTCGGCTTCCTGCAATGCTCTGATCCTTTTCTTTACTTCCTGGTCGATGATTCTCTTCATAGTTGAGTTCTTTTCTGGGTCAGTGATAGCCCTTTCCATTACACGCATGATACTTTCATCAAATTTGTCGTCTTCTTCCATACCCTCTCTTTCATCGTCTCTATCGGGATCTTGTGGGTCCACTTCCATTTTTGTTTCCTCAATGGAGCCGTAGTTTGCTCTTGTTCGGGCCAAGGTGGAGACTAGATTTCGAATATTCTAATCGTTCTTTGGGTATTCGTTTCGAAATATTCGAAGGACGATATTTGGTGGACGATTGTTATTTCGTAGGACGATATTCGTTGGGCGTTGCGATCGAATATTCAATCGAAGATGGTATGTGGAAAGAGAGTGTAATCGGATCGGGGATTGGATGTGAGATGGTTACTAAACGTTGGTGACTGTCGTATGTGATTCGCTTATCTGTTTGTGTATTTGTATGTCCGGATCGAATTTTCGTTCCGGTTATTTGTACTGATTTGGATCGAGTTTTTGTTCCGCTTGTGTGAGCTTTTTCTTTTGTTGCAATTTAAGATTGTGAGCTTTTCTATCCGGTCTCGGGATTTGCTCATTCTATATTTCTGTGGTGAAAGATCGTTGAATTTTTCATCGTCTTGTTCCTGAGAATTTAGTGTTCTCTTTTCTCTTGGATCTTTGAGATTTGGTGTTCTCGTTTCCATATCTTTGGATTTTCTTGCGAGCAGATGCTTGCGATCTATTCGTTCCAATCTGTCTCACCATAGAATACTTGAGGCTCAATCTTCTGGCTCACGTCGTTCTTGTTTTCAGTGAAAGATCAGTGTTCTCGGATATTGATATTGATTCCTTTCAGCTGATGCCAACCCGGGCAATTCTTTTGCATGAATCGTCCAGCCCTTTTCCCTTGCTTGTTTTGTTGTTGGATCTCGAAACCCGATGGAGCCTACCATCTTGGTTCGTGTCTTCGGCCTCTTCTTTCAAGGGAGGCCGCCCTGGTGTTGGTCTGTTCCAGGGCTCCACAAGCAATTGCCCCTTTTACATCCTTGAGGGTTGATGCCAGTTGCTGATCAGGCTAATCCGGATTCTTTGGTCTTCGAGCTCAACTGCGTTTCTCAGTGGGAAACGCCATTTGGTCCTCCACAGCTCGTAGAGTGCTGTGGGTCTGATAAACTAAAGAAAGTGTGTTGTAACAAAACAAAAGCAATCGGCCTTACGGTCAATTGATTTAGTGAGTGGAATAATCATCTTGGATGTGACCAAACAAACAAATGCCAGGTTAATTACTCGTCGTCATCGTCGTATCGATTATCGGCATATTACCGTGTAATTCTAAGACACAAAACACACGCAAATCAGCCATCTTCAATCGGCCTTTTACCGTATAATTTGCCGTGATATTCTCATTGGAATATCACATGTAATTGTATCTCATCATGTAGAATTAGTACTAGGTTGTACGTAAATTTAGGGCATGCTAGTGTTTTAGAGTTGTTAATTCTTCAAAGAGTGAGCTGATGAGAAACTCCCGCTAAGAGGCAATCCACATAAAATCGTCGACGATCATTCACTCAGGAATAACCTTAAAAATAAGGTTATTTGCCCTTATGACTTTTCGTAGGATATGCCCGCTTAGTACGTACGAATACGCGTTACACGGTGAATTCTTTTCACAACACCCGGACATGCACGATCACCCACAGGAAGATGACGACAACTACTTTCATGATAAACCAGATGCACCACTCACTCAGGAATACGACAACAAAGAGAAACATTACCACAACAACAATGATGATTGTTACCATCAGGATGCTCCAGATCAGCATCATCCCAATTACTGACAACCACCGCAGACGGGACCAGTATCTTATACCATTGCCCTCGTATGCTTCATCCAAATCATTCCTTCGCCTCATCCATACCTTGTCTTATGCAATTCTGGCTCCAAAACTACTTGGTTCAGTCATCACGACCTCCCCACATCTATTGTTCCAACCGCAACGACACCCATCTCTGGTGTCAATATGGCTGGAGAATTCAACTCCACCCAACAAATTTTTCTTCAACACTTCACTCTACCCAAACAAGATCCAGACATAACTCTTCCATCATTAGACGCACATGTCTTTCAAGCACTATGTTGCTATGACATCATCCTTGGACGCAATGTCCTTTGCTACTTCAAAATCGTTTTGAACTTTCATGGAAATCTCATTGAAAGCGCCAAACAAATAATCTCCATGTGAACCTTCCCTCGCCTACTCGCCGACCCCACCCTTCAAATTCACGCACTGCAAATCGACACGTCGCACCAAAAAAGACCAAACAAAAGCTTTGCAGTCACTGACAACAAAACCATCATTCTTGATTCCACCTATGACCAACACGATGCTTGCACCATCTGCGACAATTGCACACATTTGACGCCACAACAACACAATCAACTTCATAACGTACTGTGCAAATATCAGACCATCTTTAATGGCAATCTCAAACATTATCCCAATGAAGAAATCCATCTTGACGTCAATCAAATTGTCAGACCACACCGCTCACGCGCTTATCCTGCCCCACACGCACAACTAACACTTTTCAAAAAGGGACTCAACTGCCTTGTTGGCATTGGCATACTCTCACACCAGGGTTGATCAACATGGATCTCTCCAACATTCATCATCCCCTAGAAAGACGGAAAAATTCAATGGGTATCAGATGTTTTTGCCCTTAACAAAGCCATACAACAAAAAGTCTACCCCATCCCAAGAATCCAAGATATTCTATCCCACCGCTTAGGATGCAAGTACCTCACAGAAATGGATATCTCCATGCAATACTACACTTTTGTTCTTGACAACAAAAGCAAAGATCTCACAGCAATCACAACTCCCTTCAGACTCTACAAATACAATAGACTCCACATGGAAGTTTCCCAATTGCCAGACGTAGCACAAGAAATAATGGAAAAGGTTGACATTGCATGCTTCAGCAACAACTTCAATGATCATCTACATTTAATCGACACTGTCCTCACTTGGCTACAAGACAAAGGCGTCATCATCAATCCCCTCAAATATGAATTGATTATCCAAGAAACCTACTTCCTTGGACACTGGCTAACACCAAACTGCATCAAATTGTACATCAAGAAAGTCAAGACCATCTTAGCAATGCTTCTGCCAAAGACTCTTAACAACTCCAAGCCTTCCTTGGCCTTGTCACTTACTATTGCGACATGTGGCCACACTGCTCTCACATCCTAGCCCCACTCAAGAATCTCTTAAAAACTCCCTGCACCTTTCAATGGACCAACGCATGCCAAAAGGCATTCAAAGAAATGAAATCCACTGTCGCCGTTGAGACAATGCTCACATATCCAGATCTACTGTTCCACATTTACACTGATGCATGCGGCTTCCAAACTGGCGCCGTCATCAAACTGAACAACATCCCCGTTGCCTACTTCACAAGAAAGCTAAACAAAGCTCAGGCAAATTACACAACCATCAAGAAGGAACTCCTATCAATTGTCAAAACCTTCAAATAATATTGACCGATGCTCCTTGGCACAGTAATTCACCTCTACACCAACCATAAAAACCTTGCCTATAAGCTTTTGATGTACAACACCCAACGTGTACTCTGATGGAAGCTGATCCTTGAAGAATACAACCCAATTTACCACTACATCAAAGGCCCAGAAAACACAGTCATAGACTCCCTCAGCCGTACACCAACTACTCTCACCTCATATTTTGTAACAGCAAATTTCGACAACGACAACAACAACAACAAAAACAACATCTCCAACAACAATTCTTTCTGTTTCTCCCAAATGGCCGAGAGCCTAATGGCGCTGGCATCATGCGATACATCAACTGATAGTCATCCTGCCAAAGACAGTTACCTAATTCACCTACAATTTGACCCAAAAGGCAGATTGCCATTTCACTTTGCTACCATTCACCAATACCAAGCTCATGATCCAAAAGTATTAACACTACCACAAAAGGACCCATGAAGATTTTTCATCCAAACACTCGACAGCGTCAACATTGTTTGCCGCCTTGACAAATTGACACCAAACTCTCCATGGAAAATTGTCATCCCTAACGACATGCTCGCTCCTCTTGTCAAATGGTATCACAAAATTACAGTTCACGCCACAGGCATGAACAGACTCAAAGCTCTCCTCCAACAACACTTTCACCACCCAGATCTCCGCGCAGTTTGCCTCAATGACATCTCCAATTGCCTCATCTGTCCTCTTGTATGCACTGGCACTCATCAAGCTGGCCAACTCGCGCCTTGCTTGGCATCCATCACTCCTTGGTCAGAAGTACACATCAACTGGATCGGGCCATGTAACATTGAAATCAACAAAACCAAATTCCAATTCAATGCTCTCACATGCATCGGCC
The DNA here is from genome assembly GCA_037355745.1 of Pseudo-nitzschia multiseries. Taxonomy (NCBI): domain Eukaryota; phylum Bacillariophyta; class Bacillariophyceae; order Bacillariales; family Bacillariaceae; genus Pseudo-nitzschia; species Pseudo-nitzschia multiseries. Next base: position 2,733,197 of record CM074782.1, on the reverse strand, counting down.
CAGTTACCAATCTAATTGAAATCATTCGTATCCCAGGATCCAAAACAGTAGAAAACATCAGACATCTCTTTGAAAATTTCTGGCTTTCTTGCTACCCTTGCCCCATGCACATCGTTCACAATCATGGACCAGAATTCAATGAACACGACTTTTTCAATTTCCACTTGATTACACAGGTATCAAACCAATCAACATCTATCCTCACGTCCCCACAGCCAATGGAATTGTAGAATCTCCCCACAAAACAATCAGACAAATCATATGCACCATGATTAATCTCAGACCCCCAAAATCAGAAGCAGAAGCAAACAACCTTGTTGATGAAGCCATATCAACAGCAATACACACTCTTTGCTGCAACCCCGTTTCCACCCTTGGAAACATTCCCCCCGGCGCACTGGTGTTAAATCACAGCATGCTCCAAAACATCCAGCTTCACGTTGTAGACATAACCACATTGACAAAACATTGACAAACCCAAATTGAAAACCGCCTCATTTGCGCAAATTGAAAATGCACAAAACACAAATTTATTGTAGGCCAAGGTGTATTTGTCAACATACATGACCGCAATAAACTTGACCTTGTCTGCAAAGGTCCCTATCCAATCCTCCAAGTTCACACCAACAACACAGTCACTATCCACCGCGCTCTTGAACACAAATGCATCAGTGTCTGTCACCTTACCCCAGTCAAGCCAAAATAAGATTTATATTTCATGATAAGGGAGACTGAACAACGCACAGACACTTCAGTCATGAGTCACTGACACAGCACTCCATCAGTACAGTCACGCGTCATTGACCCATTCCATCAGTCATGAGTCAATGACACATTGCCTGGTCATCTGGCATTTGTTCAATTGTATTCAAACATCAATAGAACCTTCTCCTTGAAGTCTCATCCAAATTCTGATTATCAAAGAACCCAATTCTTTTCCAATTGTATCACAGAACTAGCAGGGAAGCATATCAAAGTCTCTCAAAGTCATCGTAGACACTAAAACTCAATAGCACACAATTTCATACACAGCGTAGTTCATTAGAACACTTGGGAATGAATTCCGCTGTGTTGCTCACCTGTACGGCCCTTGCAGTCTTCACCAAGCAGTGTAGTTTTTGTAGTGATTCATGGCTGGCCCAATGTAAAAACCCTCCGTGCCTTGTTCCTCCCATGCCCCCCTGGTGTGAAGACTCCTCTGACTACCTACTACAGAATGTATGTTCTTGTGTGAAACAAGTGTTTAGATGAAGAGTGAGAGGAGGAGTGCATGTACATACGCATTATGGATTTGCTACTATGCTATCACCCTCCCATGCTACCAAGAGTGCATGAAGCAGCTAACAATACTAGTGGAGTATCCTCCAAACGGTACTGCTTGGTACTAGTAACTAACTATGAATGCAGGTTACAACAGTGCGTGGTTGATCACGTGAGCATCCTGCTAATATGCAGATTACAATTCTCTTTGCTTGAGCATCCTGCATACAATACTACTAGGGAGTAATTGTCTGACATCAAATTGTTCAGGTGCTAGTAAAGCACTGATGATACCATGGGTGTTATACCATGTTTTAAAGGATGGGATTCATCTTCACATGATAACATGATTAGCTTGTTCATAAAACTTGATGTGTCCCAATGCTTTAGGAAAATGATCACTTACATTGTATTGGGTTTTGATGGCTTCCAGTGATAAGTGTTCCTCTTTAATCCAATCCTGTAGAACGAAGAATTTGTTATCCATGTGACAAGTTCTTTTGGTTGGTTGGTTGGTTGGCTGTTGCCATGAAGAGAGTGCCGAGGTTGTCTTTGTAAATGATGGTAGGCTCATACTGGGGGTATCCAAGTTCAAGTAATATGGATCTGATGCATAGCACCATCTTACCTGCTTCAGCTGCTGCTGTAAATTCAGCTTCTGTAGATGATAGTGCTACAGTTGGTTAAAATTTGGATTTGTAGGCAAGAATTACATCTCCAGCAAACATGACCAAAACGCCTGTAATAGATCCAAGGTGGTGGGATCGGTCTCCTCCCCAATCTGCGTTCACATATGCATGAGGATTAAGTGGTGTGAGATGGTGTGGAATCTGTTGAACAAGGACATCCAATTTGCTTATGGATGGATCTGATGGACTGTCTGGTAGGCTAGGAACCAGTGCAGAGCGCCAATATGTAATTCCTCGCCTTTTTGCTGTAAGTGCGAGGTACTATTATTATTTCATGAGGTTTCTGGGAGCTTGGTAGTGCTGTATTTCAGCTGGATTGGCAGAGCACTGTGCCAGCTTGATTACTGCATATGAGATGTTCGGAGGACAAGTCACCATGGCATAGATTGCTTCGCCAATGATTTATAGTTAAATTGTGCATCCTCGAGTTCCTTCTGTTTCGTTGCAGTAATAATTTAAGAAGGTATTTAGTGCCATATTTTAAGAAGTTAATTAGCGCTGTATTTTAACAATAGAAGTACTTTGAGATTTTGACCGGACATTCGACGCGTGTTGTTTTATGCCCATAGCAGACAACATCGGTCATAGAATGGCGTATGTATTGTTCCATAGATAAAAGTGTGACGCATACGCTGGATGGAACGGAAGCTCCCACGACGCGCTTGTCGTTGTCGTTGTCGTTGGCCCATCCGTATTCATAATGTTCTGCGGTTTGGTTCGGTGTGCGGAAGGAACAATTGATGGATGGATGAACGGATGGATTCATTGATTCCTTCATTCATTTATCCAACGAGATTCCTGCCCGGTTCGTTCTGTTCCACTATTATATTCTTATTCCGTTCCGTTACAGCATCACCGACTCGTAGCTCCGCTCCCGGACTGCCTGTTCGGTGGTCTGCCGGAGCACCGACACGTGGTCCCACTGGGGGTCCGCATTTGTATTTTTTGTATTCGCCACGGCCACAAAGACCGGGAGTGAGGCTGCCTCCTTCCGGCAGAGCCGGCAGGAAGGATTGGCACAGGTCCGGTAGTCGTGTTGGGCGTCCTCCACCTTGAGACGGTAGTTTTCCGGGAGGGGGTCCTCCTCCCGAAACAGGGAAGCGTCGTCGACGACGGCGGGATCGACGTGGAGGTCCTCCCCCGGCGAAAGCCCGAGCTCGTCGACGCACCTGGCGTGCTCCAAGACGGCCCTCTCGTTGCGGCGCCGGCGGACGGCAACGAACAGTATGGCAAAGGCCAGGACCAGGGCGCCGGCGACGAGGGCGACGGTGCCTAGGACGAGGTTAAAGCCGGGATCGTTGGCTGCCGAGTAGGCGCTGCCCGTGAGCGCCGCGGTGGTGTGGTCGGCGCCCGTGCCGGGCCGGGAAGGAGCCCCGAAGGGGGTTCCGTCGACGTTCTGGACGTTGGAATATCCGAGAAAGGAAGTCTTCCAGTAGGGGACCGTGGTCCGTGTGGCAGCCGCAGCTTCCCTTGTTGTCGTGATGGTGATGGTGCTGCTGCTACTGCTGCTCCCGAGGGAGTCCATGGCTTGCTCCATCCACTGAGTAAAGGTCAGAAAGGCCTCGCGATCCCCAAAGGGGGTCGCGTGTGACGATCCGAGCCTCCGGCCGGTCGGGGGAAACCACATGGTGGCCTCGACCCGTCCCCAGACCTGGTAGCACGCCACCGCTGCCGCCTGGGTACTGTTGCTGTCACTGTCGCCAAAGAGAATAGCGGTCTCGTCCTCCCTCGCTGCCAATGGACAGTCGCCACCGACAAAGTCCAGCCCCGAGGAGGACAAGTCTACCATCGAGTGCTTTGAATTAAGGAAATCCGAGGTGGCACACCCCATGCCTAGTTCGACGAGTGACTCGTGGAGCTGCGGCTCGACGGAGGACTGCACCAGGGCCTGGACGGTAATGGCATCGAGAGCATAGTCGGTAGTGGTTGTGGTAATGGTAGCGTCCTCGTCCTCGGCGCCGGTTCCTTCTTCCGCCGCCGCCTGTACGTAGAGATAGTACTCGATATCGAGGACCTCCGTCTGGAAGGTCCCGAGGTTGGGCATCCGCGTGCAGTAGGTTTCCGTGGCATTCGTGTCCTCCTTGAGGACGGTCTGGAAGAGATCGTCCAGCTCGATCGGGTCGTTGTCTTCGTCAATATCCACATCGGTATCCACATCGGTATCCACATCGGTGTCCGTGTCCATATCGATGCCGCCATCCGCGTCTGTATCGGTGGCGTTCATCGAGACGTTGTCGGTCTGGTCCTCGACGATGGATTGGACGGGAGCCGGTGTAGCTGTAGTTGCAGCTGCACCACCGTCGAGGTCGAGGTCAAGATTGGTGGGCGCGAACGGACTCGGCGTCGACGCCGTCGGAGCGGACGTGATCGTGACCACCGGAGACGCCGTCGGAGACATCGTTGGTGTTGTTGTCGCTATCGTGGGAGGGAGCGTCGGGGGGAGCGTCGGAGGGAGCGTGGGAGGGAGCGTCGGGGGGAGCGTGGGAGGGAGCGTCGGGGGGAGCGTGAGAGGGAGCGTCGGGGGGAGCGTCGGGGGGAGCGTCGGGGGAGCGTCGGGGGGAGCGTCGGGGGGAGCGTGGGTGCTCTGGTGGTGGGATTGGGTGTGGGAGTTGGTGTGGGATCCGGGGTGGAGGGGGACACAACTTCGACGATCGGGTCCGCTCCTTCTCCAATGGAGGGATCCCTCCAGGGCGGAACATATCCATCGCCAAAGTTGCGGTTCATCTTTTGGACGTCGTTGGAGGTTATGTGGTTGTCGTTGTCGTTGTCGCTATCGTTGTCGTCCTGGGTTCGTCGTTGCTGCATTTGCATTTGCATTTCTCGTTGTGGTTGCTGCATTCCTTGTCGTGCTGGAATGCCATGGCTGATGCTGCTGCTACTACTGCTGCTGCTGCTTCCGGCATCGGCGAATCCCAGGAGAGCCATGGCTACCGAGGCCGTGGCCACCGTGGATCGAAGGAGGGGCGCCATGCTGCGCTGTATAGTGTGCTGTATAGAGTGTTGTGTTGTGTTGTGTTGTGTTGTATGCAAGGACCGTACCCTACTTTGTCGATATTGACTACGGTTCGCAATTCTAACCTATGTTTTGTCTCGTTTTGTCTCGTTTCGTTTCTCTTCGACTATTCGATTATCTTTCCGGATTGGACCTGGAGCGTGCTTTACTGCGAAGGTTTCTGCGAACGCCCGGTCTGCTGTGATGTTTCCTTTCCTTTCCTTTCCTTTCCTTTCCTTTCGTACAAGTACAAGTATAATACCAATCTGGGTTTGTTCTCGACGAGTTTGCTTGGACTGGAGTTTTCTCCTTTGCTCTTTTTGTTGCTCTAACACTACTTTGCTCCTCTAGGTACTACTTCTACTAGAGATTACTTCGTTGTTCCGTGATCTGAACTTGGACTCGACAACCGGCTCTGCTCTGCTCTGCTCTGTATTGTAATGCCGGTAGTGCAATAGCATTGTGTGTCAGACGACAGAATACTCGTACCGGTAGCTATTACGATAGGATAGGATAGGGATACGGTACGGTAGGATAGATAATTCGTACGGAGTTCGTAATGCGGTAAATACGATACTTGTACTTGTACTGTACCGGGTACGGTAGGCTTGTGTGTTCTTTTGTCGCCAACTTTGTGGCGGCTTGTCGTTCCGTTCTGGTTCCGTTTCGGTCACACGACACACCTGGGGTCGATCCCGGTGCGGAAGTGGAGGGAACAACTGCCAAATAACTGTTACCGCAGCCGAGTTACGGAATGTACCGTACATACCGGTACTAGTGCTACAACTAGTATTTGGATGTGCTTGTAACTAAGTACCTTAGGAAAACAAGTAGTTAGTTCGTTGTACGAGTACAAGTATGTGTAGTTGCCGGTGGTATTCCGTTGAGGAATCAGTTAAAAGGCAGAGGTGCGTGCGTGAGTATTAACCCAAATTCGGTGCGGACAGAAGGGCATATATAACAAACGTGCTTACCGAGTATTTTTCCCAAGACTCTGCGCGTGCAGGTGCACCAAGCCAAAAATTTCGCATCGGCACCACGAAAAAGCCCGCCTCGCTAAATTTTTAGGAGATACCGTACGATTGATTCGGTACCGTACAATAAGTACTCGTACGTACCGTACGTACCTGCATGATTTATGCATGCAAGCGAAAAAGTTGATGTACGGTACGGTAGCGAGTCCGTTCCCGAAATAGTTGTCGTAAGCCTTTAAAAAGAGAGCGTGTATGGTAACAATTTGAATTAGTAAATATTTAGAATTGTGGGAATGATCAATCTGAAGAGAGGAAACATGTTTTTGGATACTTTTGTATTCAATCGTATTTGGATTGGGAGAAGCTTCTCATATACAAAAGTGACGTGTTCTCGGAATTGGAACATGTGATTAAAGTTCTGATTCTGATTCAATCGTATAAGGAAGGATGGATACACGTGTAACGGACAAAGGAGTGACGGGATACAACACCCTTCTCCTTCTCGTAAAATGAGTCAAAGTGTTGTAACTCTAAAAATCGACCGAAAGGTATAGGATAATTGAAATTTAAAGAGAAGTGAGCATATCCTGAGATTGCTCTGTTACTGTGTATTTTACTGTATTCGACCGGGATCCCTGTGTTAGTGTTGTATGTAGGGATGTCTAAACCGGTCGTCGATCATGTGCAATTCGTCATAAGACAGAGAACACATGATGTGACGTAGATATCTTGATACTTGAAGTCATTTTATCTCTGTAGGAGTATAAGTAACTTTTCAAGTGTAGAATGGATATAATTCCTGTAGAACGTACATAAGTAGGGTACATGTATTTTTGACCGACAACACACCCCTTGATTCAACACTAAGTGAGGGAGTGTTGAATTACAAGTTGGTTCTCCATCTCGTAGAACTCTAGAAACTCAAGCTTAGATATCTAATCGGAAGATTGTAATCGTAGAATCGGAGTAGCATTGAAGGAGAGGAGCTTGAGTATGCCGTGGTCGCAAAAACGGTGGAGTCGATGAGTCAATTAACCTGAATGGATCTTAGAACGGATGGATTGGAGAATCAGAATTGACTGGGACGGAATCAATCATAATGGAATCCAAAAATCGGAGGGATAAATAGTCGTCCGAGAGGAGGAATTGGCTTGTCGTCCACAATTGTACCGTAGAACCAAATATTGGTGCTGATCTTAGGAAAAATGGAACATTGATAATTGATTCGAATGTGGAGTAGAAAAAGGTATCGACAGTCGACAGATGGATCGACCATATTACAAGTCGAATCAAATTGGAGACAAGACGGAATATTGCTGCGTATCCTGGAAAGGAGATTGGGGAATCTGAATCTACTCATATAAACTCGATAAGTAGAGATCGAATATCGACGTAGATTGGAGAATCCAAATTGATTCATAAGCTCGATCGTAGAAAGTCCGAGAATCAATTGTGGAATCATATCAAAGATATCAAAGATAAGAAGAGGTGTGAATCAAACATCGATGGAGGGGATGTATGTTGAAGTCTATCAATGCCACACGGAGTATTGAGTTGAATCAAATTGTTGGAGATAAAACGGAACATTGATTCGTATCCTTGAAGAGGAGATTGGAGCCAACTTAGTAGGAAAAATGGATAGAGACAGAAGGATGTTTGAATCAAAGGTTAGGTAGAAGTTGCGTTGAAGGAATGCAAGGGAAGGAATCGATCCAAGGAGGAGATATGATCGTGAGATTCGATTGAGAAGTGGGAAAGAATCCAATCGGAGAGCACGGGAATCGATATAGTGAAATCGGATGTAGTCTTAGGTTCAATGCGATTGTCGAATATAATCAATTGAGTCGATTTGCGATGAGACGGATTGATTGAACTGGAGAGGAAGGAATGATTGATGATCTAACGGAGGGGAGATCAATGATGACAAGAGAATGGGTGGACAATGCCTGTTTGAATAGGGACAAATCGAACTCGTGTATATCCATCAAGGATGGGAGATTGAAAGTAATCATAGCATCGATTAGTCCGGGATTGTCGACCGATGGGAAATAAAGAATCCGGTTGGATAGAATTGTACGTTGAGAATGGGAGAGCACAGCGACGCGATGATGTTGGTGGTAGAGAATAAACATCAAGGGAGTGGATTCATATCGATGAATTTGGGAGGAAGCAGATCTATTGATTCCAGAATGAATTGGCAAATGAGATCAAATGGTATCGTTGTAGGGAGACAATGCTGGATATCAAGTAAATTGCTGTAATTTGAATCGACGCATGGAAACTTGATAAGTAGAGAGCGAACCAAATGGTAGGAGTCGAGCAAGCTGGCATCGAAGACGATTGATTGATGGTATCAAAGGGTTGGACCAAATTGTAGAGGCTGGTTGAGAATTGATTGACAAGGGAATTGAGATTCGAAGACGATTGATTGATGTTAGAAGAGTTATCAATCGGAATTGAAAAGAAAATTATATCGGGGAATCTTGTCGTAAAATCTCAAAGAGACTTGTCGTAGAAACGAATGGAATCGGAGGGGATTCATTTCTGACTTGGTAGGAGGAAGATCTATCAATTCCAGAATCAAATGGCAATCAGTTGAGTGTGGAATACAATTGAGAGATCAGAATGCGATTGAGAGATTGTAGGAATCAATATGATTGTTCAGAAGCAATTGTAACTGCTTGAATCAAACATTATTCCAGAGTTGGGACGGAATTATTTGATGCCGTAGGAGAGGGTTCTTAGGAAGAAATGGAACATTGATAATCGATGGGTCGGAGAATCACGTAGAGAGGGACCATAGACAAAACAAATGTCGGAATTGACTGTCATAGTGGAAATTGAATGTAGGTTTAGGTTGAATCGTTGAATAGAATCAAACGAGTTGATTAGCGATGAGACGGATTGATTGATGATCTCAACGGAGGGGAGATTGATGAGGAGAAGAGAATGGTTGGACAATACTTGTTTGGTATCGCGGATGGGATGCAGAGTCGTCCGAGAGGAGGAAGTGAATTGTCATTCAGGATGGTACCGTGGAGTCAAATATCCTAGCAATGGAATTGAGTGTTTGAGATCAATCAATCGATAAGCCATGCAGTAGTAATCAAATCGATTATGCTGGAGTTGTTGATCATCAACGTAGGGGTAACAAAGAATCCAATTGGTAAGGGAAGTCAGGATCGTTGAGGACAAAACCGAGTATGGGTTGTCGAGCGAGTGATCGAGTGATGGGATATTCGGAATCAATTGTAGAAATGGGTGGTGAAACCAATCATAGAAATTGATCGATCGTAGAACGGCATTGGATCCTCGATCATGTTGAATCAGAATCAAACGTAACAGTCAATTGGTGGATTGAATGGTAGATTGGAGAATCAGAATCGTCAAATTAAGATCGTTGTAGGGAGACGATGTAGGATGGAATCGTACGTTGTGAATGGAAGAGCACAGCGACGTATTCATATCTTTGAACTGGAAGGAGGGATTGGATAATCCGAATCGTTTCATAGAAGCTCGATCGTAGATGGTCTTAGATTCAATTGTGGAATGATATCAAAGAGAAGAAGAGATCGCAGAATCAAATGTCGATGAAGGGGGCAAATGCTGAGATCCATCAGTGATTGCTCGCTTGAACGTTGATGGAGAGGGGAGACGGATCGGTTGAACCGGAATCCAAAATTGAATTGAACTGTAATCCAAAATTGGAGACAAGAAGATCTATCGATTCCAGAATCAAATAGCGATTGGTGGAGTGTGGGATACGATTGAGAGATCAGAATGCGAGTGAGAGATTGTAGAAAGCAATATGATAGTAGTGGCGAATCAATTGCAGATATATTGCTGCACGCTAAGCCGTGTTGTTTTGTACGTGAAGTTGTAAGTGCCTTGAATTCTCTTGTGTTGGATTTACACGAACCGGCTACACACCCCTTGATTTAACACGGAGTGAAGGAGTGTTGAATTATTTGTCGGTTCATTGATGTGGTTTTAGTGGGATCCTTGTCGCATGCAGGGAGCATAAGTGAAGGTGCGGGGAGCATAAGTAAGGTGGTGGAGGCTTATGATGAAAACGCTGGAAGTTAAACGCGTTCAAATTAAGCGGCATGCAGTGATCCAATGCACACCCCTTGATGCAGATGCGCACCCCTTGGTTCAACACTTAGGGAATTGAATTCTATGGTTCAAAAGAATTCCATGGTTTATCTTGTGCGCGCGGTGATAAGTTATCCAATGCACACCCCTTGATTCAGATGCATACCCCTTGATTCAACACATATGGAATTGGATGTCATGGTTCAATCGAATTCCATGGTTGTGAATGATACAAAACCGTAGGGCGTATTCCATGGCTATCGTTGTAGATTTGTTGAAAATCGAGATGGTGGCAAACAGTACATCAAGTCGTATCAGAGGATGAGGGGAATACACCGGATTTTGTTGGTATTGAAGTCTGGTGTAAGAGCAGGGAACGTCGCAGCGCTTGGAGAAGGGTGCAGGCGGTTGCAATTTCCAGGCAAGAGTGTTGATGTGAAGGGTTAACTAAGAGAACGTTCGCCGTAGGAGTCGGTGCGTCGGTCGTTATTTCGTAGACATCCTGTGACCCGGAGCGGATGGCATCGGCTGGAATTGATGGATCGTATTTCTCTTGTATCAAGCCATAGGAACCAATTGATCGTAGATGGAATCGTGGATCTTGATTGTAGACTAGGAAGCTCGAATTGAATGAGATTGACCATGTATCATACCGTAGAGCAGATGTGACAAATGGACGAAAGAGAGGCTGAACCAAAAGAACGGCGAAGATCCAAACAAAAGGAAGATCAGGAAGGAACGTTCGTTGTAGAAGCACTCTAGGGTGCAGAAGAACAATCAAAGATGTGCTGCCTGAACGGAAAAGGGTTCGGAGTTTGTCATTTAGAGGGGACCAAAGAACGCTTGAGTAGACTTGTGGTATCCAAAGGGAGGATAGGAGGATCGGTATGGAGCTATGTAAGTAAATCAGGGCGCATCATAGATGTCTTGGAATAACGAGTTGTTTGCTGGATCGTAGAACAAATCGTATAAATGACGTGATCATACGAGATTGATTGTAGATCAAAAAAGAGAGATCAATATGCGGGGACAGTGGACTGATCATAGATGTAATCGTAGAAAGTAGGCAAGCAATGAAGACATTGATTGATAAATTGGATTTTGTGATTGTGGATGCAACAAGAGATCAAATAGATTGGATGGAGAACTAAATCGATCGGCATCGAAGACGATTGATTATCAAATCAAAGAGCCGTAGACATCAGGTAACAGTAGGTCAGATCGTAGAATCCATTGGTGATACAGACTGATCGGACGTAGATCCAGTCGAACCAAGCAAACGTCTTGTGAATGTAGATCGGAATCGACGCGCCTATTGTTTTAGCGTTTCATCAAAGGTAGCTTTAAGAAGAGAATAAGTGATGGATCGTAAATTGATAGGAGATCATAGGAATTGTTCGATGCATAGCTTTGAGTATCGATTGGCTGTCGAATAAAACATCAAGTCGTAGAAATGGAGTGATTGTAGATACCCTTGACGTAGCAGGAACAGGAATACGATCAATTGCTCGCGTCAGCTGTTGGAATTGTGGAGGAATGACCCAAAAAAGATGTATGGTGATCGAATTGAAGACGGCGGGTTGATCAATCGTAGCAGTGTACACCCCTCGATCCGGAGATGGTGGTATCAGCCAGAATGGAGGAGACGAATCCACATACGATGGGAGGAAACGGATTCGTCGTTTGTATTTGACGAGGGAGGTAATTTGTTGGGGTAAAGCAACTGCGTTTGGATGGGGAAGTTGCAGTCGGTTGCAATGTTCAGTCGAAAGTGTCGTAAAACCAATTCATGGACAGGATATTGGCATACAAATGATACCGCTTGACCTTGATGGCATCCCGATGTCGTTTGGAGAGTCGAAGGACAGGTTGATAATACGGCTTGGAGCAAAGCTGTTTATGATCTGGGGATTGCAAGGATCGTATGTATGCAGGAGCTGCGTTTGGAGGGTCAGTGACCTCAGCAAGTGGCTCAGATGGTGGTGAGGGAACAGATTTTGGTACACGTCGGAATGTTGCAACTTCATTCTGAGGATTGAAGGTCCAAACAAAGTTGGTTGGTTTCCAAGGTGGAGCAGAATGATGGTCTGAACCGGGCAATGTGGACGGCGTTACAGATAGTGAGGTTACAGTGGACCTGCCCTGACGTTGAACATGGGGACCTGAGGAAGTGGCACGCCGGAAGGAGATGGAGTTGGGTCGGACTCGACGGAAGGAGACCGATTCACTTTGGGGAGAATAAGTCCAGGTCCAGATGTAACAGGGAGCGTTGACGGAGGGAGTATCACTTGTTGTGGTATTGGAAGGAGTGGTCACAACATCTGAATCAATCGACTTGATGGTAGGCAAGGCAGTGGTAGCCGAAGAAGAGGTCACACAGTATGTAGGTACTTTGATAGCTGTATGGGACTTGGATTCGACGGGTTTGATAGGGGCAGTCAAGATGGGATTGGAAACAGGAAGATTCTCGCTAGCTACAGGAGCAGTAGGCTTTGTGCGGTGCTTCCGTTTGGGAGGAAGTGTATCGGTTGTTTTATCTTTGCCAAGTACTGCTTGTAGGTAGTGTGTAAGTAGAATCCGCTCACATTTTTGAGTGTTGACCAATCGCGATCGGGAAGGCGGTTTGACAGACAATCCTGTTGTGTCCGAGGGAATTCCAGTTGCAGTGGTAAAGACCTTGTTGAATTCATATGGGTACCAATCTTTGTGAAATTGCCAATGGATGATATGCAGTACCAATTGTATGATTGGGCGGCCCCTTTTTGCATGTTTAGCGGCTATATCTAACGCTTGTTTGTCTCTAACTCGTAGTCTCCCCTTGGCTTTTGAATGCCAAAAGATTGTGGTGTTGGCAATTAAGGAGGAGATATGGCGTTTGTGTGCTTTAGATACTTCAGAGGGTGGAAGTGCATCCATGATGGTTGCTACAATGAGAGACTTGAGGACAGGGATTGGGTCCGGGCGGAGAGTCTTGACACCATCATCATCAATAAGGAAGAGGCTTGCAATATTAGGCAATATCCGGGAAAAGACTGCGTTGAGGTCGCTTTGTCGGTTGCCAGCTGTGAAGTTGGGGCCAAAAGAGAAGTGTATTCCCCGGACTTCATTCCAGTTGACTGCAGTTTGTGCCATGTGATCGATTCGTCGTTAGGGAAATAATACAATCTGGAGGAGATCTGGGGAAGATTGCGAGATTGTTGTTAGTCTCAATCGGTGCGAGGAATTCGAATTCTCGGATGAACGTTTGTCGTTGTCGAAGTGTAATTAACCGGTGTCCGGAAGTGAAATCCGAACCGAAATGACCGAGTGGAGGTGTGCGTGTCAAAGGGATGAAATAATCAAGCGTCGTGGGTAGAAAAGAATTAACCGTGGAACGTTCGTCGGGGAAACCGGTGTCGGCGGCGGTGTCGGCGTTCACAGATGTCCAGAATAGCGTTTGCAGGAAGGGACACCAGGAAAAGACCGAGTGCGGGATTGCCGAGGAAGGAGTTAACCGGCGGAACCGACGAAATGACCGAGCAAAGGTGCGGTGGTGTCGAAAGGATGATCGAAGGAATGTTCCGAAGGAGGAACAAACGTCGGTGTTGAGTTTGGTGTTCAGATCGGTGTGTCAGGGAAGTATGGACGTGTCGACGTCCAAAGAAATTACAGAAATGACAGGAGGAGTTTGGTAGGCCGTGGAGGTGAGAGGGATAGAGGTTGCTGTTTGGATTGCTGGGCGTTGCGCCGAGCAATTGATGGAGGTATTGGATAAATGTAATCGTGGGGGTCCGATGGAGGTGCAGAAATAACCGAAAAGACCGTCGGAATGTTACGAAGAAATATCGATCGTCAGGGAAGGCCGTCGAATATGCGAACAAAGAAGCGAAGGTGCAGCGGCCGTGCCAAAGGGATGACCGAAGGAATGTCCCGAAGAAGGAACATTCCAAAGAAAGTAACCGGAGATGGGGATTGATGACCGGAAAGACAGAATAAGTGGTGTAATTAATTGGATGTGGCGGCGACGTCGGTGTTCTGATGAGAGAAGATTCGAAAGGGCCAAAGCTCGGAACGTTCTTGTGATGCGATTAATGACTGAGGGGAGGTGCGAAAGAATCAAAATAACGATCGTCGTCGAAGAATCGTGTCCGTAGAAAGGAATTGAAGAACTGAGTCAAGGGGAGTTAAAGCAACTGTCGAAGGATGAGTTGCAGTCTGTTGTAGAAGTGCTTAGCACAATCAAATGGGCGTTGATGGTCCGTTATAGGGATGATGGACGCAGAAGAAAAAATATGGTTGGGTGATTGCAATCAGCGTGTCCGGTGCAATGGGCTTTCATTAAAGATGGCGGTGGTCTTTAGTTTGTATTAACGTAATCGTAAGCGTTCGATCGTCGTCCTTAGATGTGTATTACAGAAGGAGATTCTTGGTAGAATGATCTGTAGATACGCCCCTTGATACGGATGCTTGGTCGTGTATTACAGAAGAAGATTCTTGGTAGAAGGATCTGTAGATATACCCCTTGATACGCGAGCAAGGAGGAGAAAAGGAGAGGAGCGGGGGGAGGTCTATTGATACAGCCCGGCGATGCGAGTCCCGTACCAAGTATACTCTGGCGGTAAACGGACAGTTGAGGTGCTGAACGGGCGGAGATAGGGAGCTTAAGGTAAACACTAGTGCTCTTGCGGGCCACTAGTGCAAGTTATAAGGGCTCTATAACCTGTTGTAACTCTAAAAATCGACCAAAAGGTATAGGATAATTGAAATTTAAAGAGAAGTGAGCATATCCTGAGATTGCTCTGTTACTGTGTATTTTACTGTATTCGACCGGGATCCCTGTGTTAGTGTTGTATGTAGGGATGTCTAAACCGGTCGTCGATCATGTGCAATTCGTCATAAGACAGAGAACACATGATGTGACGTAGATATCTTGATACTTGAAGTCATTTTATCTCTGTAGGAGTATAAGTAACTTTTCAAGTGTAGAATGGATATAATTCCTGTAGAACGTACGTAAGTAGGGTACATGTATTTTTGACCGACAACACAAAGAGTAGGATGATAAGGCTTGATGTGATGAATAGTTGATTCTTTCTTTGAGGTGTGGAGTTTTCCAATAGGCAACGGGGGTGCCATTGGTGAAAATTTGGTCAATTGTGAATGGACCAATGTTTTTGGCAACAAGAGCATCTGCATTTGGTTTGGTGATCGTGATTTTTTCGTTGACGACAAAGTCATGTTGTTTACGGTGAGAGTTTTCACAGAGTGCATCTTTGTTGATGACGTTTTGGCGTTTGTTTTGGATGATGTTGATATCAGTGATGATAGGATGGGGAGAAACATATCGCGGTTGAATACGAGTGCACCTTGAGAGATGCCAAACGTTGTGTGGACAGTGCAACGAAGGGAAAATTGAGTGGATGCGAAGATGTTGTTGATTAGATCATGAGCTTGTTGTAGATCTTGAGGAGGATTGGTGTTAAGTTCAATGCGCATGGCTGATTTGATGGTGTCATGAGCGTGTTCAAGAACAGCATTTGATTGTGGGTTCTTGACTGTTGACATCTTGGGTCTGATTCCTGGATATTCAAGGTGAAATTGGAAGTCATGGCCTATGAAGCAAGGGCCTCTGTCAAATTGGCAATTATTAGGTGGAGGGTAACGAGAGAGCCAGACATTGTTGAGTGCATGGACTGCCATTAGACTGGTAGGGTTGACTTGAGGAGATCAAATGAGTTCAAGTAGGTTGGTGGACATATCCATGATGGTGAAACCATTGAATTGGATAGGTTGAGGATGACCAGGGAGTTCAATGAACCATGGAGCGATTGTGTCAATTGCTGCGGTATCCCAAGGTGCGTGAGTTTCTTGGCGAGTAGCTAGATGATCATGGTGGTGATGATCTGTCTTGTATCGTTGACAAGCATCGCAAGTTTGGCAGAATTGATGAACTGCTTCCTTGAGGCCAGGAGCATAAATGAATTGATTGACGGTGCTGAACAGTGAGACAATCAGCTCCAGCATGCCCAAGGACATAATGATACCATTTGATAGTATTGGCTCTGAGGATGTTGGGGAGAACAATTTTGGTTTGGTTGTTGTGGTTAGTAAATACAATGATATCATTTCCATTGAAATTTTGAGTTGTACACTTTTCGTTTTGGGTAATACTTTTGTCAGCAAGTTGTGCTTGTGTGAGTTGTGGAAAGGCTAGTGGATATTTGGGGATTGCTCCCGGATAGTTGATGAAGAGATCAGAGAGTTCGAGAGCAGGAGGGTCACTGATAGATTTTGATTCTTCAGGGACTGTATCCGGATCCGTGTTGTCGTCTTGCATGGGGAGCCGCGAGAGTGCATCTGTGATGACATTGTCTTTGCCCTTGATATACTTGAAGACTGGAGAGAATGCTTCAAGTAGCATTGCTTTGCCAGGTCATGATTTGGGTAGAAGTGATGGATTGACGAGTGAGATTGATATGGCCGGTCCATACAATGATTTCTGTGCCCCAGAGGATAGGTAAAAATTCCTTGAAGACTTCGACCACACAGAGCATTTCTTCATCAATTGTAGGATGCTTGATTTGAGCCTTGGTTAGTTTTTGAGAGTAACAGACTATGATGCAGTTGTCTTGGACAATTACAGCACCTAACTGATAATCAGAAGCATCAGTATAGACATGAAATGGTTTGTTTGGATCAGGGTAGCTGAGGAGAATATCTTTGGCTATCATAGCTTTTGCACGTGTAAAAGCTGCGATAAGTGCTGGATTGGGCTTGAACTTGCCCTTTGGTTGGCCAGAGAGAGCTGTAAGAGGAGCAAGGACTTCAGCACGTCTGTGCCAGAAATTTTGGTAGAAATTAATCATACCAATAAACGATTGTAGTTGGGTAATGGTTTTGGGGAAGGTAAGCTTCAGGATGGGTTCTATCTTGATAGGATTAGGTCTAACACCATCAGAGGATATGATGTGTCTGAGCCATGGTGCAGAGATTTTGAACCAGTGGCATTTGGCTGGCTTGACTGAGAAGTTGTGAGCCTTTAGTAGATAAAGGATGCCATTGACTGTTTTGCAATGAGCATTAAGTTCATTGGAGAAGATTCCAGTGTCATCAATGTAGACTTCGACTTGAGGGAGGTGAAGAAACATTTGTTCCATACAACCCTGGGCCCAACATGGAGAGTTTAGGAAGCCCATGGGTAGTCGGAACAGGTCAAACTTGCCAAAAGGAGTTACAAGGACACACTTCCAACTGGATTCTTCATCAAGTTTGAAGGTGTGAAGCTGCATGCTGACATCTATGAGTGTAAGGTATTTTAAACCTTGGCATCGATGGAAGATGTCTTGGATTTTTTGTAGTGGCTAATGAAGTTTCTTGGTGACTTTGTTGAGGTCACGAAAGGCGCTGATAAGGCAATAGGATCCATCTGGTTTGGGTACTACAAATGTAGGCATTCCCCATTTGGTGGCATAGCAGCGTTTGAGGATGCCGAGATTGACTTGTTGAAGGAGTTTGGTTTTGACTGCTTGTTGCTGGTGGATGGGAATAGAATATGGTTGTTTGATATGATAAGGAACTGCATCAGGTTGGAGGTCGATGTGGAACTTTTTGTCAGGAAAGATTCCTAGTTTGCGATTGGTGAGACCTTTAAATAGTTTTCCATGCAGACTAAGGGTCTTAAGGAGACGGTCTTGTTTGTTTGAAGATAGATGGGTTTGTTCAGAGACTAGCTTGGGTAAGTCAGTCTTCTCGTATTTTGTTGCGCCATTGACATAGGCTTGTTGTTTGACTTGGTTCATGTAGCATTTGACAACAACATATGGTTCATTAGACATGACTCTTTGAATGATGGTCTTGTCATGACAGTAACTAGGAGGATGGAATGGCATTGTTTTCCCATACCAGGTCATGGTTGAGTTTTCGAAATCCATTTTGATACCAATATCCTTCATAGTCTTTCGACCAAGGATAAAATGATAATTCATTTTGGCATCGACTACGAAACATTTGACTTTGTTGATAAGAAGTGAGAAGGATAGTTTGGGAAGCATGAGGTTGTGAAGAGTTACATACTTGGAGCAGGTGGCTCTGCCATTGGTGATGATCATGTTGACTGGAGTTTCAAGGTCATGGAGGATGACTGTTGGTGGAAGAGATGATTGAAAAATGAGGTTGTCGGTTGATCCCGAACCAAAGAGTGTTTTGAAGTAGTATTTTCCTTTTTGTTCGTTGACTTGGTTGCAAGTAGTGATGGTAGTAGGAGCAAGATATTGAGGTCCTTTTGGCTTGGAGAGAGCAGTGAAGTTTTCGGTGTAGCCGTTAGGTGGGCTAGGAGAAATGACATAAGAGTTGTTGAGTGGTTCCTTGTTGGGCTTGTTGTCAATGTAGATTAATTCTTCTGTTGTAGTCTCAATGAACAAACCGTTGGAATTGTATGACGGGAACCATTGGATGTCTTTATTGTAATATTTGGAGCCGGCTTCAATATCGACATGAAAGAGATCATGCCAAATTTCTTTTGGGGAATTGAAGAGTTCTTCAATAACAACGCACATGTGTTGTTCTGTATCAGGAGGATTAGGAGGACCGTTATTGTTGTTATCATTGGAATGATTGTTGACGTATGCCTCATTGTTGTTGTTGCGATTGTTATTGTTGTTGTGATTGTTCCTGTTGTGATTGTTCGCGTTCTGGAAGCATTGCCCCCATGTGTGATTTGATGTTGGGTGTACCGGACAAGGATCCGAATCTTGTAGTCTTTGTTTGTTGTTGTTGTTGTTGTTGTTGTTGCGACAAGGGTTGTTTGCACTGTTGTTGCTGTTATTGTTGTTGTTACATTGGTTGTTGTTGTTGTTGTTGTTCGACTTGTTGTTTCTATTGCTGTTGCTGTTGTTATTGTTATTGTTATTGTGGCGATTGTTGTAGTTGTTGCGGCGGTTGTTGTTGGTGTTGGTGTTGGTGTTGTTGCTGCTGTTGTTGTTTTGTAAGGATTTTTGGTGTAGTCTTTCCATTCTGGTGATGATTTGAGCAATGCCACCGTTAAAGGGTGAATTGTGTTCTTCATAGGTAATCTTCCATTCAGTTGGCATTGATTCATAGATTAGACTCTTGAAATCTTCACCATCGATAATGGTGTTTGCGGCTTCAGCGGGAGCATCAGGAAGCAAAGGGAGAATAGCATTGTTATGGTAAGATACCATTAAAACAAACTTGTGGACTGTCATGTTGGAAGTTTTCTTGATGTTGAGGATGAATCGTTTGTAATTGCGATAGGAATCAAAGTTGTTGGAGAACTTGTATTGGATGAATTTTCCTAGGACAATGTCAAAGTTATCTTCTGTATCCTTGATGTCTGCAATTTGTTCAGAGAACCAGGCATTGTTGGAATAGTCATCGAGAATGTCTGGGAACTTGTTGAAAAGCTTAGGACAAGTATCCCATTTGAGGGTTCATCTGGCCTTGTTGAATTCATGAATAGAGTGAATGATTTGCATATGAGTAGAGAAGCGGCTGAAATGATGGGAACTTTCATTTTGGTTGTTTCAGTAACACCATCTATTATTTTCCTTCTGAATCCGATTCGTTGAGAGTCTGATTCAAGGACTTCTGAAGAACAGCAACGCTGCGTTAGTGTGTTAGTAGACGAACGATTGTACTCTACGCGTGACAATTGTGTTGGATACTTTCGACAACGGATAATCGGACTACAGGCGAAGCTAGGGAAACGCCAGATCTCTTCTTGCTGTGACTTGTTCAGATTGCAGCGAGACAGACCTTAGTATGCAGATTACAAGTAGTTGGTAGCAACTAGTGTGAATTTTGGGATATAAATCAGTTGAATGTTAAAAGTATGAGATAAAGTGAAATCTTGCCGAAATGCAAGATATCTCTTTTATTGAGATGAATACGTTGCAACTGCTGTTGCGTAGTGCTGAGATTACTCGCTGATTATTTCCGTGCATGTATTAGTCGTTGACCATATATATTTGTATGCATGTATATGTATTGTGTGAGAATCACATGCCAACGGTTTTCTTCTCTTGTTCCGTTAGGAAGACTCCATGAAATGTTTATCATTAAGGTCAGGAATTGCTCCTGTAGCTCGTGTGATATTTTATGAAATCAGAGTTTGCTCACCGAAGAACAATGGCAATATCGTAGGACAGGGATTGCTCACCGTTTATGCGCGATGGGAATCAGTGCGCCGTGGGAATCGATATCCCGTGGGAATCGATTACTTAGATGGATACGGGACTCATTGATTCATGTGCATAGGAAATCTACCCTTTGGTAGCTTTGATACTTCTGGTCACGAAAGGAATTTAATACTCCCCATGTCTCCTTGTGAAGGGTCATCACGCTCTACATGATGCTTCCATCATCCTGGAGAAGGTCGCCAGTATTACCACAGAAGTGGAAGATGGGCCTGAGCAGTGGATACACAACTGAGTGACTCCAATGCTTGGTGAGAATGTCTGCACAGTTATCCTTACCTGGGATGTGCATCATTAGAATGAAACCTCTCGCTATCATGCTCCGTACGTAGTGAAACGATAGAATGTTATGACGCTTATGCAACCTTGCGTAAGGAAAGGTCGACGTCTGGATCATCTTTTCGTTGTCACCCCAAGAGTATGAGATATCATGTACTGGTGTTCCGAGGTATCGGAATGAGTGGCGTAGATCGACAATCTGTTCGATGCAAGTTCTTCCTGCAACAAATTCAGCTCCAAAGGTGGCTGTTTCCGTAGTAGACTGCTTCTTCGAGAACCACATCATGGGAGTCTTGTTCGCGAAATGAAGTATGCCGGTAACTGCCTTGCCACTGAGAATATCATGCATGAGGTTGGCATCATAGAAGTGTGATAACACTACTGTCTTTCCAAGCGGTGCAGGAGCGTCGTCGGGTAGCTCCTCAGAATGCTCCCCATAGACGGTATTGGACCAGTCGATGGTGTCGGGTTTAGTCAATATAAAATCGGGCGGTTCCACACGGAATCTGATTTTAAAATGTCTAAATTTGGAGATATATCCATAGATACGTTTAGCACGTTCGAGATGCCCATCTCGTGGCTGAGCTCTGAAACTTGAGAGCGTCATCACGGCTGTTTGTACATCGAAACGGCCAATAGCGATGATCCATTGCAGTGAACCGATCATACTTTGGTATTTCTGTATACCGGTTTCTTCAAGAAAGGCTGAGGAGTCCAATTCAGGATGATCGTTCTCCGCGATGGGCGATTGGAACCTAGTGCTAGGTTTGCATCCGAACATTTGTTCGTAAGATGCTTCCATCTTTTCGATGAACTTTATGGGATTCATGCATAGAACACCATGTTCGTCGCGCTCAAATCCACATCCTAAATGGAAGTTCATAGGTCCGGATCCCTTCAATTTGAAGTTATATGGTGACAATTGCAATATCTTCAAGAAGGAATTGGGATCGGCCATGCAGAGACATAGGTCATCGACATATGTGCATATAAGCTCATATACACGTTCACCATGCTTGTTCGTTCCGGGTTTGAGGAATATTTCCGGTTCTGCGCGGGATCTTTCGAAGCCGAGTTCGATGAGACAAGCCGCGAGTAAGTCTCCAAAACACTTGCCTGAAGACCTGAGACCATATAGGGCTTTGTAAATGACCAATAGGTGACCCTCCAACGATCCGAATTCGGGACCTGCCTTGATGCATACTTTCTCGCAGGTGACTGCTTCTAAGTAGGCGTTACCTATGTCGGTACCCCATGCTTCTAGATCGTTGAGTTCAGCTAGGAATAGGCACATACGTAGACCACGAAGAGATACGACGCCTGCGTAAACACTGTGGATAGGGGCCTCAGTGAGATTACCGTTAGCAACGAGGCGAGCCTTGTGTCTTCCGTCGTGTTTGACAGCGTATATCATGTGTACCTTGATCTGTTGGAATCCCGTGGGAATGGAGCTTGTCTTGTATACGCCTTTATCAATGAATGTATTGTATTCATTGAGTTGTGCCATTTCAAGAGTGGTGGCATCTTCCCATTTGGTGTTCCCGTTGGCTTGGTCAAATCGGAGGGCTTCTTCGTGGTTACGGGGCACTTTGAATCCATATTGATACTGCGGAGTGGTACGGAAAGAACGTAGTTTGGCTTGATGCACGAGTCGATCAAGTTTCTTGGTTCGTCGGGCTAGGTTGGTGATTCTCCTGAGACGTTTCCAACCTGGGAGGTCAAGCAAGTTGTTGTCTTTCCCATATTTTGCAACGGTGACTGGGTCATCAGCCGCAATATTGGCCAGAGGTTCATATGTGCGTTCCATATTCTCCCATTCAATCCAAAGGTTATACTTGGAACCTTTGTATTGAGGGTGCTTGTTATCCAGTGGACCTTGGTGTCCTAGGATGCGGCGAAACGACCAGAGTTTGCCGTCTTCTTGTGTTGAATCACGATGGATGTAATTCATGACGTCATTGTATGCAATGATATCATCGAGTTCGTCATCGGAGTGTTTGCACTTGAACTTGATGAAGTCTTTATTGCGTTCAAGACTGTCTTCAACATCGACAATGGTGAGACGTTTCCGAGTGCCATCTGGATTGGTTACAAGGAAGGAACGTCCTTGTAGATCGGCAATCGGGATCGTAGGAATGGTAATAGGTTTACCATCATCGTCAAATTGTGCGTTGCCTTCTTCGTCGGTAACAACTACCTGTGATGGGTCTACGGAAGGAGTAGCGGGGTTGGTGTGTGGAGTTGTGACGTCACTAACATCAAAGTATGCTAATTCCGGTGGATCAAAATCGTCTTCAGTAAGGAGAACGCCATCAGATGTCTTGCTGAAGATGTGTGCCGTAGGAGGACCATCAAGACTCTCCCCATAGTTGTTAGGGAGTGGAGAAGGTGACCAGCTTGGGCTGTCATCGACCTTCTTATAAAGAAAGCTCGGTAACGAGGGGTGGGTGGGTGGTTGAAGATTTGGTTGAGTGCCAGGTGCGTGGGGCGTGATATCTGTTGGTGCAGATGGAACGGTGTCATTGGCGGTGTCAGAATCAGCAGGTGAGCCATTAGGGGAAACTGAGCTGTTTGGTTTAGTAGACTCGTCAATGAGTTTATTCTGATTGGTATGCTCCCCATGTTTGAAAGCTGGAGCTTCTCCAGTGGCGTATATACGGGGTAAGGAATCCTTTGCATTACGCCATTTGATGAAACCATCATCAGTAAATAAGCCCGCGCGCTTGTTACGTGACTCAGGTGTAAGAGCAGATCGAACACCGGACCGGTCTAGTAACTTGTTGGTAACTGGATCCCAGATTCGAAAGCAGAGTCCATTGCCAACATGTTCAGCGATGCCGACAAAATGACCTAGGCGTTCGGTAGATTTGGTACCGAAAGGGGAGTCATTGGTCTTGAAATACACAGGTTCAAACCAGAAGAAACTGGTGTATGCGCTGATGTCGCCAATTGTACCCGTGGCAATGAAGATCGGTTGTTTATCGGACAGCGTAGGGTCAGAGACAACATTAAGGAGACCCGCGACGTATGTCATGCACAGTAACCACATGTGTGGTGGTGTGCCGGTACGATCCATGACGCGATTGACAATGCGTTTGAACGTTTGGTATCGTCGTTCGAATTGATTCTGATGTTGATGGTACGGTTCACTTTGCCAGAGTCCAATCCATAACATCTTGAGGTAATCCATGACTTTCTTGCTTGATTGATAGTTACCGTGGTCGCAAAGGAGGCGGATGGGTCTGCCCCATTTTCGAACAAAGTTCTGAAAGCAGGGTAGAAAATCGCCGGTGGTACGCATTTCTTCAACGTGAATAATATGCGATTTGCGGCCGAAGAAGATCTGAGCAATCTTGGATCCACCATCAATTGCTGGGACATCTGAATAGACTGCATCGGACATAACATCGTCATTAAAGGGGCGAACGTTCATGGCCGGTTGAGGGGAATGAAACCGTTTGAAAATGTTACCATCAGGGCTAACCGCTAACGAACCGTATTGGGTTGAGTTTTCAAAAGTAGCTTTGATGCGATCGGTGGAAACCCAACAAAAGAAAGGTTTGAGGGATAAGTAGTCATGTTCGTTGGGGTATCTTTCGCGGGGCGTAGCTGCAATGCGTGTAGTGTCACTGGCTGTACAATCTGTCGGAAACGCAGTGACTGTTCCAGAGACTGCGGTTGGCGCGCAGCATGCGAGACGTTCTTGATGAGCGTAGTCAGTGGAAGTAAGCCAAAAGGAGCGATCGTTGTTCTTATGATCATCAATCGGAAGAAAGGGAGATCGGGTGGAATGGCTGGAATACGAGCTGAGGGATGTGACCGTGGAGGACCCGGGAGAAACAGATATATCGAATCCTTCAAGGCAGCGTGGGTTCCCATATTCGTCGTAATCGGCATAGGGGAGTTGCTGTGGTTGGGGAGGATATTTCTGGAGAAATTGTTCATCCTTTGCACTGATCGTGGTATCGAGAACAGATGGGTCCCAATGTTTATCGGACGTCATGATAACATGTGGTAGTGTGTCAAATTCGACAGTCGTATACTTTCGCATCGCAAGGTATGGTAAGCCGTGTCGTATGCTAAGAGGCAGTGCATAGCCATCGGAGGTGGTGATGACCTGTCCTCCGCCTGCTTTGATGGACGTGTCGTCTACAGTGGAAAAATATGCTTCCATCTGGCCGGATGACAATATAGAAGGATGTCGTCCTGTATAGGCACATTCATTGAAAATGAGAATGACGGGGCCTCTGTTCGACATGGAATATGCTCCGCATGTAGCAATGGGAATGTTTTGTACCTGATGATTGTTAATGCCGGTGACGTTAACATATCGTGGTGGAATATCCTTGGAGATGAGACATGCATCATTACCGATGATGCAGCCATTTGCGCCGCGATCAACCATGGCAAAACCAGGGCTAGTAACCGTAGTTTTGTGTATACGGTATGTGTATGACGTTACGGGACCATCATTAGGAAAGGTGAGATCATCCTCGGGAGTATACCACTGGTGAAAATTGGCGGAATACGATGGTGTTCCGACAGGTATTTGGGTGTCACCGTCCTTTTTGTACTGAATGTCAGGGTTGTTTGAAAGGAATCGAGCTGGATGCGCGGGTGACACGGAAGACTTGAGAGGTCGCTGGTCCTTAGACGAGGAGGTCGTTGATTTGTATACACCTAGAGATGCATGGAAAACGCCTCTACGATCATTTTCTACAGCAGGATGTAGGTCTGCTGTGGAATTGGCATGCTCATCCTTGGTCGAAGTATCGTCTTCTTGAAAAGATACCGAATGTTCATGTTGGTATGCCTTTCGTGTAATGGGTTTGACACTGTTGGGGTCAGGTTGGTTAGTGTTAAGTAAGTCGTGTCGCAATGAGGCAACCACGATTTTCTTTCCTTCCGGAGAAAAACTGAGCCAACTCTTCATGTCCTGACGTGACAAGGCCTTCCATATGTTTGTAGGCAACCTTGTGGTAGGGTCAGGGGTACGTCCAGCCTTGAACACAGCATAATCTTGATAGTCGCCTTCAAATTCGATGGGAAGAGCATAGTCATCATGGTGTTGGATCGAGTCAGGAGAGAAATCATGAACGTGTGCACGTACGGTCGACCGAGGAGCAGACATCGCAGACTGGGAATCAAGTCGAGTTGCTTCGAGTAAAAGCGTGATTTTAAGATCATGGATAGCAGCGGCTTCGGCAACTGCATCCGTTACGGTGCTATTCGTCCCACCTGGATCCTTGACTTTGGCAAATTGTTCGCTTAGCTGGAAGCTGGAATAACATGCCTGACACAATGCTGATTTTACAGTGTGATACTCGAGGGGCTTGTTGGGAGGACGGAGCTTGTTGAGGTGATTCAATTCGTCAAACCAATGTGTGATGAATTTCACTTTGGATTCCTTCCAATTGTTAAGGTTCAACTTGAGCAACGCTTGTAGCTGGGTCGAGTTGTCGTATACCTTTGCTTTTGATTGGCTATGAAGGTTTACGAAGTCGAAGTAGGCCTGGCGTCCATCACAAGTGGTAGAATGACTGTGTACACATGATGCAGAAAGGTCACTCTTGAAGACTTCCAACATTAGTACCCAGAAGAAGGCACATTGTTTGATGTAGAGATCACGGGTGTAGCCCACGAGCGTGGCTGGAGGCCAAGTTTCATCGAGGAATGTCTCTGTATTGATGTCGTATGCCTCGAGTTTAGCTTTGAAACCTACGAGCCAGTGTTCAAATCTCGAGTCATTCGTGAGGGGTGTAAAGGACTTTTCATCTCGTGCTTTTCGGCACCATGATTCGTACTTTACCTGCTGAGGTGACTTTTTGTTATTTCCTGCCGGAGGAGGTGGTGGGTTCAGAACAGATTCGTTACGCAAGCGTTGGGCACGTTCTTCGCGGAATGACTGGAATTCCCTGTATGTATATGACTTTACATCCTTCCAGTTCCTCCTGTCTTCTTCTAGAGCGACATCGGCTTCTTGTAGGTCGATAGCGAAATCCGCAAGTGCTTCTATGCTCCTTTGGATGGAGCGAGGGATATGCGTTGCCAATCCTCGTTCCATATAGGTAAGTTCACGTGCAAAATCCGGTTCGATAAGTGCGCCGAGGAACGACTTCCATTCGCATAATCCGCCTTCTTTGAGAGCTAGGCACAACTTGCTAGTAATCTCACTTGTTACGTTGAGTAATGATATGAGTATCTTTCTCATATCAGCATCGAAGCTGGGAAAGCGTTCGATAGTGGTGACTTCGGCGTCATTCTTCTCTTCGCCTCCGAGTGCATTGCCGGCCATTAACGGTACCGGTATGTTCGGCATCTGTGGTGTTTCGGAGTCTTGGAAGGAAGTGCGTGGTAACTGAGAATGGGAACTGCTTCTTGTGCGATGTGCGACGTGCATATGCCAGCGTAGGGATTATGATTAATTCCGTTCCTGTTCCTTCTTGTGTGCAAGCCTTCTTAGAGCTTGCGACTGTTAATCTATTATTTTCCTTCTGAATCCGATTCGTTGAGAGTCTGATTCAAGGACTTCTGAAGAACAGCAACGCTGCGTTAGTGTGTTAGTAGACGAACGATTGTACTCTACGCGTGACAATTGTGTTGGATACTTTCGACAACGGATAATCGGACTACAGGCGAAGCTAGGGAAACGCCAGATCTCCTCTTGCTGTGACTTGTTCAGATTGCAGCGAGACAGACCTTAGTATGCAGATTACAAGTAGTTGGTAGCAACTAGTGTGAATTTTGGGATATAAATCAGTTGAATGTTAAAAGTATGAGATAAAGTGAAATCTTGCCGAAATGCAAGATATCTCTTTTATTGAGATGAATACGTTGCAACTGCTGTTGCGTAGTGCTGAGATTACTCGCTGATTATTTCCGTGCATGTATTAGTCGTTGACCATATATATTTGTATGCATGTATATGTATTGTGTGAGAATCACATGCCAACGGTTTTCTTCTCTTGTTCCGTTAGGAAGACTCCATGAAATGTTTATCATTAAGGTCAGGAATTGCTCCTGTAGCTCGTGTGATATTTTATGAAATCAGAGTTTGCTCACCGAAGAACAATGGCAATATCGTAGGACAGGGATTGCTCACCGTTTATGCGCGATGGGAATCAGTGCGCCGTGGGAATCGATATCCCGTGGGAATCGATTACTTAGATGGATACGGGACTCATTGATTCATGTGCATAGGAAATCTACCCTTTGGTAGCTTTGATACTTCTGGTCACGAAAGGAATTTAATACCATCAACCACTCTTGAAGTTTTGTATTCCACCTTTTTGATGGTGTTTGGTTCAAAATTGAACTTGAAGGGGATAACAGTATAGTTAGTCATTGTGGACAATGATGTTGATAGTTAGTACGGGTGAGAAAAGAGTTGATTAAGTTGTAACGCGTTGAATAGTAATACTCGAGTAGTGAAGGATAAATATCAAATAGAAGCGTTTATTCTACTGTTTAAACAGTGTCGTAAGCCTCTAAAAAGAGAACGTGTATGGTAATTTGAATTAGTAAATGTTTAGAATTGTGGGATTGATCAATCTGAAGAGAGGAAACATGTTTTTGGATACTTTTGTATTCAATCGTATTTGGATTGGGAGAAGCTTCTCATATACAAAAGTGACGTGTTCTTGGAATTGGAACATGTGATTAAAGTTCTATAAGGAAGGATGGATAGACGTGTAACGGACAAAGGAGTGACGGGATACGACAATAGTCTGGGTAGGGACCCAGATTTTTGTATTTCGGGAATGAAAATCACCATACCCAGATTTTGTCTAAAGTCTCATTTTTGGAATAAGGAATTTGTTCATGAATAAAATAATTTATTCTTGCTAAGTGATAGGTACTATGCGCGCGCAGGAAACAAAAAAGAAAATTTCGTGGGTGCTTTCAATCAAATTTGAGTAGGGACCCAGAAACTGGCCGATGTGAGCTCACATCGACCAGTTTCTGGGTCAAAATGTTCCAGAATCTAATCTGGGCCCCTGCCCAGATTAAATCTGGGTCCCCACCCAGACTATTTCGGGAATGACCCAACAATGGTAGTGCCATGTGGCACTCCTTAGGTTGGAAGCAGGACAGACCGGTGTACAAAGGACAGACCAGGGAATATCCTTGAGTATCCAATGTGCGTACCGTACTACTAGTATGCTACGAAAGATCTCACTGTATCACTAAGATGTCACTGTATCACAGTCCAACATCACCGGCTTCTGTAATACTAGCCGTAATAAGCGTGTAAACAAAGGATTCCTCCAGCAAAATCCAATCATACAGCTCACTCTTTTTGCTCCTAAAACGATTATTAGTAGTAGTAGAATAAGTAAACGACGGCTAACACGTCCTGGTCCAATAGTCATCCTATTGTACCCGTACACGCCTACTACTATCTCTGGTTCGATAGTCATCCTAGTATTGTATCGGGAACAGATCCTCCCAACGCGAGGAGACTAGAGTGTGGGCGGTGATATGGAGTAAACTTGCGTGCTTTATATCCGAGATACAGACGAGACGTTTGGGTGTAGGTATCTTTACTAGTAGTCCTAGGAATGGTTGACCTGTGTCCGTAAGCAATATTGGATGCGGAACTTGCATAAGACGAGTTATAGTAGCGATGACGCGGTGCGCAATTGTTATATCCGTTGTTGTTCTTGTACCCGCCGTTGTTCTGATTGTAGCAACGGTTGCCCAACAATTCAATGACACGACGAGGTGCCTACAACAACACGTGCATCCTAGCCATCCTACAACAACACGCCCCGACGGCTAAGACTCGATGCCTACAACAACCATCCATCCTACAACCACACGCCCTAGTAGTGGCTCCACACGCCGGTACCTCCAAAACGCACGCGCCTCGACAAGATCCGACAAACGAGGATGAACAACTATCTGGAGTACTTCCAAGGGGACAGCCCTATGACTCCCAAAGTATCAGGTCCAAACAATGAATATATTTCTCATGTCTCATCAAATGCATATTGGGAACAACTTTGCCCCACAGAATGCTGGAAATGTTGGGGTTTGTCTCTCCAAATGGCAAACATGAGGGTAATTTAGGTGCAAATCCAGGGCACAAACTGACTTATTGGGTAATGACTCCCATAGTATCAGATCAAAGCCATGAATATATTTCTCATGACTCATCAAATGCATATTGGGAACAACTTTGCCCCACAGAATGCTGGAAATGTTATGGTTTGTCTCTCCAAATGGCAAACATGAGGGTATTTTTGGTGCAAATCCAGGGCACAAACTGACTTATTGGGTAATGACTCACAAAATATCAGGTCCTACCACTCCAAACACGGAAGATCACACAACCATCAACCAGAGTAACAAAGCAGCACTGAGCATTACCAAAACACCCACCACTACAGTAATGAACCAACAGAAAGAAGGGACAACAACCAATGTGGTAGAGAAAACATCGAACAGAGAGTGCTGCAATATGGAGGATGTTGTGAGCCGTGTCATGAAACAAATCCCATATGACATATTGGCACAGGGAGTGGCCAAACACTTACAATAACAGCAGAGGGAACAGCATATGGGTGTGGGGAAGGTAGTATTGGTACATCAACATATGAAGGCAACCATGCAGGGAGATGGGAGTTGCAATGCTGATGACACACCAGATAAAGTGAGTACACTTACCGGCGGAGATGCACATATACGAACAGATAACAATATTGACGTTTTGACTGATGCGGCTAAAACAGTGGACAGGCAGCTAAGGGAATACATAAAAACTGTTGTCGGCGAAAAATACGGACTTTGTCGGCATCAAATTCGATCGAAAAAGCCGACGAAACGAGAACGAAACAACGACCGAGGTGCGGGAAGACGATACTAGATACGAATATTCCAAAGACCGAAGCTTAGAATCAAACGCACCTCCACTACTTGGAAATCCCTAAGTGGTAAAAAACTGATATCACTTAGGACTACAAACAAAAGACAGTAATCGGTTAGAAACAAGACATATCCAAACACCTGACCAATAAGTGAACACTTGGAATCCATAAGTACATTCAAAAGAATATACTTGATATCCCGTGAGGAAATTACTTATTGCAATCAAGAAAACCAATACCAATTCCAGATGGGCCTCATATCTAGCATATATACCGTGAACAAGCATACGCCCCATCGAACAGATTACTTAACAACATGAATGACCAATACCACCAAATGACCGATACAGTAAGACCGACACGACGCTAATACAGCAACAGCAACAGCAGTATCGGTACGAGAATAATAACAGCACCGGGGAAGATCTCTACCATGTAAAATACAGCAGAGAACCCAGATACAGTGAAATATGCAGTAAAAATAAGAGCGTCTCTTTGAGCTCACTTCTCTTTAAATTTCAATTATCCAATACCTTCTTACCGGTCGATTTTTAGAGTTACAACAGGTTATAGAGCCCTTATAACTTACACTAACAAGTGTATACCTTAAGCTACCTATCTCCGCCCCGTACAGCACCTCCACTGTCGGTTACAGCCAGAGTATACTTGGTACGGGACTCGGCGACGGGCTGTATCAATAGACCTCCCCGCCTCTCTTCTTTTCTTTCTTTCTCCTCCTTACTCGCGTATCAAGGGGTGTATCTGCAGATCCTTCTACCAAGAATCTTCTTCTGTAATACACGACCAAGAAGCGTACGTATCAAGGGGTGTATATACAGAACGTTCTACCAAGAATCTCCTTCTGTCATACACATCTAAGGACGCCGATCGAACGAAACGATTACCGGTTAATCCATTTCTTTTTGACAACTGCGATCGGACATGAATGCTCTTTCCGACATCGCCGGTTAATTAAAACATCGCCGCATCGCAACAACAACCGACTACGATTGACGACAAAAGGGGTGTATATCCAGAACATTCTACCAAGAATCTCCTTCTGTAATACACATACGCATCGTCGTTTTCGATCGCAATAACGAACGCCGCCGTCAACGACACCGCAATTCCCGATTCGCCGATCGAACGCTTACATTTACAACGGACGACTTCGATCTAACCTGCGATTACGATTGAACCGACAAGTAATTACATTGCATCATCGACAATTACGAGAATCTTCTCTAATCCCCCACGATCGATTACCACAACGCCGAAACACCGATTCGATAATTCATCATGCCGCCAGCACCTCCATTTGACTGGAATCAGATCCGGGACATTAGAATCCAATTTGGATCCTTCCATACCAAGGGGAATGCAGACAAACACGTCGAACTCAACAAATCATTCTCTCACTATCTAGAGGACACCGATGGCCTATTCATCACAGACGAGGATGCCGAAGGACCCAAGACATTGGCTCCAGACCCGGCAACCATGCTCAAGGAAATCATTGTCAACGCAATCATGGATATCATCCCCGCCCGAGAACAAACAGAAATTAACAAGGGACACATATCCACTCTCTTTGCTGATGCCACCTTCTGGCATGTAGATACGACTCAATCAGCAAGACGACTCAGGAACAAGAATGCAATGGATAGGGCAGGAGAACAAGCTATCTCAAATGGACAGGACACGTTCCTCATAGAAATCAGAGTAACTCACTGGGGCTTTAAACCAGATTGGGATCCATTACACTTTGATGAGGTTTATGACGCCAATATCTACAATTTCCCTGAACTGAATGATGAAACGCCTACACTCCCAGCACCAGCACCAGCAGGCACGGACATGCAGCAATTGACCACTCTACTCCAGCAACTGGTCGACAACAGCAACACCAATAACAACAACAACAACAACAATGCTGGTGCCAACCATCAAGCGACACTTGACCTCCCATGGAATCCGGCCACCTTACCACCACCAGTGAAGGACCGTTACTACAGGAAAGATGAATTCCTCACCAGAGATGACATGAAAGACTTCCCAATCACCTACACCGACTCATCGGGAAGTGAAACCATTGTCAGGCAAAACTACTACCTACACAACCTAGGCAGTGGGAGAAATGACCAGCGCCTGATCACTAGAAGTGGTGACTGTTTTGATTTGACCAGAGCCTCAGACAAGTCCAAGGAAGCTGCTAGAGACAAACTGTTCCTCTCAGGATTCCCACAACTAAAGGACGCAACGGACCCCCAGGTTAGGAAATGGTACCGAGAAATCACAGCTCATTCCCAGCAACATCATATTTATGTGCACCCATACTATCTGTTCAGACGTGAAGCTGACCACCTCAGAGGATTCACAATTGGTGATGACCTCCCGCACGACCTACCTTCAAGATATGAATTGGCTATCAATGAATGGGGAAATCTCATTTACACTGCACTAAGAACTGATAAAATCATCCCTGACTCATGTGCAAGTATGAAGGCCACTATTCAGAGCTTTGAAGGCGGACAGGGATATGAAGCGCTATACACAGTTATTGCTCAAACGCATCCCAACTCAAAAAGGCCATCCAACGCCAGCAGAATGGTCAGAAACCCTCCCAACCAAGATCCAAATGAATCTCTTGAAGAATACTACTTCCGGTACAAGGATTATCTGAGACTTAGAGTGTTCCTCCAAAACCAACCCAGCACTATCAGTTCAACAGAAGAAGTTAGCAACCTGATTGCAGGAACCACCCTCTCAGAAGAGCTCTTCAAAAAGACAGAAGATGAACGCGACTCTGATGATCAATTCAAAAGAGACAAATACAAGGCAGGTAGGCTTCTACAAACCCTTCAAACCTATGAACAAGAGATCAAGGCTGAACAAAAGTACAAGAGGGACACCTCCAAACCAATCCAGCCCAAGCAATTGCCTGTCTCAGGTACCAGACCAGGTCACCGGCGCAATGAGAGATTTCAAAAACGCGCTAGCAACAGCACTGTTAGGACACCTTCTACCTTGACCTCTCACTCAATCAGCCTGATTGAATCACTTGGCTACCCGGAGATGGACGAAGAATCTGACGATCCCTTCCTCCACCAAGCATACTGCAATGCCATCACGGCATTCGATAAGCAACCTAGTCTTTTTGACACATCCAGAAAATGTATCGTTTGCCACATGTCCGGTCACAATTTTGATAATTGTCCTGCATTGCAAGATATTGAGTCCCTGAAGAAACATAGGATTGCTGCGGCTGTTTTTCTGAACAAATCCAATAAGCAGACCCAACAACTCTTGGATTCCACCCAACAAATCTCACAGATCAACATTGGTAATGAAGATCAAGATGAGGTTTCACCTGATGCTGCAGTAGAAGGACAAAATTTTTGCAATGGCCAAGAATAGAAAGTCTTTCTTGGAGCCATACTATGACATCACCTCAAGATGATCCTCAAGGATTTGACAACGCCACAGCGCCTCAAGTGAGCAGCTTATGCCCCTCCTTGGACTCCAGCAGTGCCAGCTCCTACGAATCTGTCATAATTGGTGCCGTCAACCTCCTTCCCAAGGACAGCTTCCAGTCATCAATCCCCATTGATGTCTACTGTGACATGGAATCACTCAGGGCTACATCCCCTACATTGGAATCACACCTGAAGACCAATGAGGATCCCAATTTCGATAGGGACAACCCTACGCCAGTTGATACATACAATGTGCAATCCCTCGTCCCACCGGACCCTATTGCAGCTACAGCCTACTTCCAACATGGTGTCAGGGCTCAGATTGACACCGGTGCAAAAGTTTCCTGCACAAATCTCAAACACATCCTGCACGGTTACAAACCTTACAACAGGATGAGGAAATGTCCTGTCAGGCTTACAGCAGCAATAGGAGGAAAAGCAGCTACCTGCATCCCTGAAGGCTCGGGATATTTGCACATCCCGGCACCCAACCACTTAGGGTATCTCAAAGTTTTCTTCTACTATTCTCCCTCCCTGTCAACGACATTACTGAGTGAGAACGATCTCTGTGGAATGACATCCCGTATGCGATGTCAGTTCAGTGGACAGTCCATCCATAAATCATTCACTGACAACCTTGACTCATCTGCTCCACAAAATGGCAACCTCACCATTATTTGTCATCACAAGCAGAACACTGCCTGCAGCATTGTCCTCCATGGGAGCATCATTGATGGTCAATGCTATACACACCCAGTACTGATCCCAGACGTTGATATTGCCTCTCCATATGCCAATTGTGCAACATCGTCCGCCTATGCCTTAGCGACTGACATGCAGTTCAAGGAAGCTTGTGAACTGGCCTCCAAAGAAGCAATTAGCAACTACAGGTATGATATATACACAAACCTTGTCAATCTGCAGACATGCACTGAAGCAGCGAAAGCTCAGTCTGATACCAGTGACATGCCAAGGTTTGATGCCAAACTGTTTTTCACCAAGATTGTGGAAAAAAATATCCCAATCCAAGCCATCAAAACCAAGACATCGAAACTCCTGTGGCACCAAAGGTTGGGACACCCATGCGATGATTTTCTGTATCAAGCTCATAAGCACATCATTGGAGTCCCAAAGTTCAAACGGCAAACCAGTATTCTTGACCAATGTCCAACTTGCATACAATGTAAGCAAACCAAAGCACCTGCTGGCTCGCATTCCACACGCAAGGCCACACAACCGTTTCAGGGTTTATCTATTGATTTTGCATTCTCAGGTACCAAATCCTCCAACAGCAAACGCAAGCGCGATTATGAAGGCATTCATGGAGAAACTGCTTGGATTCTCATCACAGACCACTATACTGGTATGAAATATGGAGACACGCGAATCTCTAAAGCAGCGCCACTACACTGGTTAGAGCATTTCTTCGCCCAGCACAACCCAACTTGTGCCGACAAGTATGTTTCAGTTGATCAAGGTGGAGAACTCTATCACAATCCTGACATCAGAAACCTATTCTCTGCGTTTGGATATTCAATTTTCCCCACTGGCGCTGACGCTTCACACCAGAATGGTACAGTTGAAAGAGCACACCGAACTCTTGCTAACTCCATGAGGACAATGCTGTCTGGTGCTAATTTGCCCATCAAGTTCTGGCCCTTTGCTTTCTACCATGCACTTCGGTTGTCCAATGCATTCCCTGAAGGCAACCAACCACATTCACCATTGGAATTGGCAACTGGCCGTAAGGAAAACCTTGCTGATTTCCGAACCTTTGGTTGTAGAGTTTGGGTTCGACCGCCAGGCAAAAGATCTATTAAACTCAAACCCAATGCACGCAAAGGCATCTTCCTGGGTTTCGTCCCATACACTACAAGAAACATTCTTTGGTATGACACTGAAACGCACCAAGTCAAGATCGCCACTCATGTCAGATTTGATGAAGGGATGAATGACTTACCTCTTGCAGATCTTCCAACCAATGTCAAGCACCTGCTCCGGACTGATGACAACACTCCACTTCCTGCAGAAACCCGTGAGGCCTCATCCAGTGATTTCCAATTCTCAATTTCCCCCTTTGCAGACCTCACCAATCTTCGACTCACTGTCTCTCCATCTTGTGCTGATCTCAAGTTTGGCCTTCGCTATGCCAATGACTCACTGATTGGCAGAGCCTACATCACTGACATCCTTCCCAAAAGTCCTGCCTCCAAGCTTTTCTCCTCCCACAAGAAGACTCTCTCCAGGCTCCGCGGCGCTTATATTGTATCTATCAATCACAATCGTGTCTTTACTGCTGCTGATGTTACTACAGCTTTACAGGCCTGCCACGATCGAGGGGTGCGGGATTCTTCAATAGATACACCAATCACCTTCGCACTTGAAGAAAAATTGTCTATGAAGGAGGTCAGGAAACACTCAAATGAATATGGTTTATTTGCTCCCAATACCTCCTGGAAGGAACCCACTGCTGAAGAAGATCCACCATTCTTGGACTGGATTTCCTCCATTCAAACCATCAAGCGCATTGGTACCAAATACAAGCAGCTGATACAATCGAGAATCAACCAGGTCGATAGCACTGAAGCACTCCATGCCTCCATCCAAAAACACTTGGCGCCAATTGAAGACGATATGGAGGTTGTCATTCCGACTATTGATATTGCATCCCTCAGAGCTATCACCAAGCTTCATAAACCAGGAAATCAAGCACTACCACTAGATGCAGATTCACTGTCCACTGAAGAAATTGAACTTTTCATCAAGGCCATCAACTCCAAGGCAACTACACCTGAAGAACAAGCACTAGGGCACTTCACTCGAAGGAATCTCAAGCCTTTATCTACATGGCCTGAATGGCAAGCTGGGGAGCGAAAACAGCTTGATCAGTTTGAAGATTTGGAAATGTTTGGATCACCAATTCAATACCCTAAGGACCCCGACGCTATCATTCTCAGACCTCACTGGCAATACAGTGTGAAACGAAATGGTGTCAGAAGAGCCAGACAATGTTGCAATGGAAGCAAATATGCAGCGCCAACCCTGCATGCCATAGCAATGTCATACTCATCGTGTGTTGAACACCCCATCCAAAGATTGTTCTTTGCCATTGCAGCTAGCCTCAATCTCAAAGTTTATGGGGGGGACGCGGCTGACGCATATGCCCATTCTCCAGGGCCCAACATTCCTACATACATGACTATTGACGATGCATATGCAGAATGGTACAGACACAAGCATGACAAGGACATAGACAGACGATTGGTGCTCCCAGTCCTTCGAGCACTTCAAGGCCATCCAGAATCTGGAAGACTTTGGGAAACACACATCAACAAAATATTGAAAGGCCCTGATCTCAACTTCAAAACCACCACACATGACAGGACGATCTATACAACTGTCTTCGAGGGTGAAACGGTCTACATGTTGAGACAAGTTGATGATTTTGCACTAGCTTGTACATCAGAATCCATATCTGACAAGATCTATGACATTATAGGTGCAAGGCTCAAACTACCAAAGGAAGACGTGATCCCCTTTACAAAATTGGGATTGCTCGAGGACTTCAACGGAATTGACGTCAAACAGACAGCTGATTACATTGAACTGTCCTGTGCCAATTACATCGACCGGATCATGACATCCCATGGTTGGGAGACTGATTCTAAGATGAAACCCCACTCCAAACCATCAGCGCCGTTATCTACTGAAGTACTGAGCCAACTGCAATCACATACGAATGGACCATTAGAAGGCACCAAGGAACACGCTGCATTACAATCCACATCTGGGTTCTCCTACAGAACACTCTTAGGTGAAATGATGTTTGCATATGTGAGCTGCCGGCCAGACATTGGCTATGCAGTGACCCTGATGTCAAAATACAGTTCCAATCCCACTGCATTCCACTATTCCAGTCTGAAGAACATCGCTCGATATCTCAGAACAACCAGGTCCTGGGGTATTAGATTCTATAGACCGAATGCAGAACCATCTCTTCCATCAGGAGAACCATATAATGATGTAGTCCAAGATGGATCACTCCCAGAATACCCTGCGGATATCAAGCATAGCAAGTTGATGTGTTTTGTTGATGCAGCATATGGAAATGATCCAAAACATCGCAGGTCCACCACAGGATATGTGTTCACTTATGCGGGTGGAGCAATTGTTTACAGATCCAAAGCGCAATCACTCACTGCACAGAGTTCTACAGAAGCAGAATTCATTGCTGCAGTCACAGCGGCCAAAACAGCCAGATACCTCAGATTCGTACTCAAAGAATTAGGATTTGCTCAAGCTGGTCCAACCCCTATCTATGAAGACAATGCATCGGCAATTGAGATCATCAATGCCCAGAAGCCAACCGAACGAACCAGACATATTGAAATCAGGTTCTTTGCCATACAAGCATGGAAGGAAAACGGTGAGATCAAGATGATTCATATTCCTGGAGTTATCAACCCGGCCGATGACCTAACCAAACCATTGGGATGGATCTTGCACGCCCGACATGCAAGATATATCATGGGACACTACCCAGGTTAAATCGTTCGATCGCTTTGATCGATAGTCAGTTACATCTTTCGATCGCTTCGATTGAGCGCTGGATCTCATATTACAATCACATTGATTTGATTTGATTTGATTCAATCGCACCCGGATTCGATCCGATTGATCATACGGATGCAGATGAATCGACCCAAGGTCAAACATACTCCGACAGTAATCCAATACAAAAGTATTGGATCAAGGGGTGTGTTGTCGGCGAAAAATACGGACTTTGTCGGCATCAAATTCGATCGAAAAAGCCGACGAAACGAGAACGAAACAACGACCGAGGTGCGGGAAGACGATACTAGATACGAATATTCCAAAGACCGAAGCTTAGAATCAAACGCACCTCCACTACTTGGAAATCCCTAAGTGGTAAAAAAATGATATCACTTAGGACTACAAACAAAAGACAGTAATTGGTTAGAAACAAGACATATCCAAACACCTGACCAATAAGTGAACACTTGGAATCCATAAGTACATTCAAAAGAATATACTTGATATCCCGTGAGGAAATTACTTATTGCAATCAAGAAAACCAATACCGATTCCAGATGGGCCTCATATCTAGCATATATACCGTGAACAAGCATACGCCCCATCGAACAGATTACTTAACAACATGAATGACCAATACCACCAAATGACCGATACAGTAAGACCGACACGACGCTAATACAGCAACAGCAACAGCAGTATCGGTACGAGAATAATAACAGCACCGGGGAAGATCTCTACCATGTAAAATACAGCAGAGAACCCAGATACAGTGAAATATGCAGTAAAAATAAGAGCGTCTCTTTGAGCTCACTTCTCTTTAAATTTCAATTATCCAATACCTTACCGGTCGATTTTTAGAGTTAAAACAGATTGGTATCATACAATGAAGCTCCCAATTGATGACAAGGTAGCGGCGCATGTAACAGAAATGGCAGTGAAAAAACAAAAGGTTATGGGGTCACAGAATATTCCACTGGCATCATTCTGTACCTTTTATCAGAAGAGAGCAGGGACAGTACTGACTGCATTGAGGCACAACTCACAAACATTGGCAAGAAAAACCTGGATAGGTAAATACATGTTGAGGCATTTGTTGTTGAAATTAGGAATATTGGAATCTATTTTTTGCTCAACACCACTAACATGCCGCCAGTTGATACTGATGATACATCAATACAGCCGATAACAGCAAAGGTCAAGTCCCTATCACCTTCCCTGGTACTGTTGGAGTTATTCAAGACACAGAAAATGAGGATACAGGTATTTTAAACCTCAATACAGGAAATACAATGAGGCGGAAAATGAAGATTTTTATTATTTTGTTACAAGAATCATGTCAGGAATCAATCCAACAAACTCCAATTTCAAAGAACAGAAGGAGAAGCACTTGCTGAGTGATATATTTTCTGTAGCGAATGAAGCATTTGGGTTGATAGTGATCTACAATGAGCATCATGTATGGGTGAACCAGCAGCAACAAAAGAGTGATGCTATGATTCCGCGACAAAAAAAAATTCTGCGATTCAGACAGTGGAAGCAGAAATGGATGGATGGAGGAAGGACAAGAGTTGTTCAGTGATTTGTGCGACAAAATTGGCGAGATGCAAAAACACCCAGAAACAGGAAGGGAATTGGAAGAAATGACGAGGGATAGATTTAGGAACAAAAGTTGGAAAGGGTGATGCCACGATTCCAAGAGAGAGAAAAAATTCTGCGATTCGGACAGTGGAAGCAGAAATGGATGGATGGAGGAAGGACAAAAGTTGTTCAGTGATTTGTGCGACAAAGTTGTCAAGCTGCGCAATCAGCCAGAAACAGGAAGGGAATTGGAGGAAATGATGAGGGAGAGATTTAGGAACAAAAGTCCGACATGATATACCAATAAGCATGGCGATGCAAATAATACTAGTGGTAGCTCCAGTAGTTGTAGTGGACCCAAAAAGAAAAGAAAAGGAATGTCTATATTGATCCGGCAATAACAACATCGATGAATACCAATTTATCCCTTGAATTAATGTAGAAAATAACAGTACATACATCATACAAAAATTACTAGTAATTGAGAACTTAATATTGAGAATATTAGAAATATTGGAGGAATCATAATACGTTGCAATAGGATTAAATCAAGCATAATAGAATTTGCATTTAAAAAGGGAATATCGTAGTCCAGAAATAGAATTCACAATTAGGAGAGCAGAATCGAATTGCTATTCTGTAGCTCTATATTTGGGAATTAATACTGAGTTAAGATTTCTTTTTTATTTGTGAATAGAAGAAATTGTTGTTGGTACGGAATAATAATTGGGTTCTGCTAGAGACTGAAATATATTATTTTTAATCATGATTAGAGTAATGTGCATTACGTGCACAGAAATAGTGCTGAGTTTACATATACCCTCATATGAAGGTTGCAAATTTCAGGGTGCTGAGAAATATTTCCGTGTTAAAATCACGCACAAAATTTATGCGCGATAAGTTGATTTGAACCCCGCAAAACAGTTCTCGGACGTACTTGCTACTGGAACATGGATTTGTCCATTATCTTACTCTCCCCAATGGTAGTAGTAGCATCCAACCCCATCTGCCCAGGTCCCTCCAGCGAGGCCTTGAAGCATTTGCAGATTTTATTACAGAACTACGATCTGAGGGCCAAGACTGGAGAAACCACACAACACATTCCCTCAAGTCATTCCTCTCGTTTAAGGAGAAATGGTCAGATTGCCTGAAACTGGACGCCTTTGCAAATCCTCCACCGCCACCTCCTCCTGGAACAGCAAACAGCTGGGCTAAAACGCCCAACCAACTGAAATACGAGTCATGGCACAGAAACTCACATGACGAGACCTCATTCACAGCCCTCCAGAATGATTCACCGTTTGAGCATTGGATCATTCAATTCAAGGCAAAGCTTGAAGCCCATGATATTGATACAGAAACGTTCCTCGATCCTTCCTGCCCACCTGGTGAGCTAGTTGGTTTCAAACGCGACCTCTTTGTCAAGCAATGTGCATTCTTCTGGGTATTGATGCTACATGTCTTCAAAACTGACTTGTCCTCTTCCTGCTGTGTGCTCAGTCATTTCAGCAAACAGAATGGAAGACAGGGATATTTTGATTTCATCAATCAGGATAGATGCAGACCACGACAAAATGGTCAAGTATGGAGTGTCCTCTTCCTGTGTGCTCAGTCATTCCAGCAAACGAAATGGAAGACAGGGATATTTTGATTTCATCAATTGGCATAGATGCAGAGCACGACAAATGGTCAAGTATGGAGTGTTTCAAGAGGTAGATGAAGCTGATATCCCTCCTGGCACTAAAATCATGGATACTACTTGTTGGGCAAACAAGATGAAACCTGATGGCACTGTGCGCTGTTGCACATTGACAAGATAAGTTTGCCCCTGTTGTCAGTGACATCTCCATTTGGATTGCTATGATTCTGATGGTTATGGAAAATTTCATGGCTTACATTGTGGATGTGGAAGGGTCATTCCTCAATGGAAAATTCCAAAATGGAGAAAATATTTTCACCAAGGTCCCTGAAGGCTATCAGAAATTCTATCCCTCGTATGTCATCCTGTTATTGGAGAAGACACTCTATGGAACTGTTCAAACGGCACTACAATTCTGGAGAGAACAAGGGCGCCAGGCAATGTGTGGTGTAATGCAGATGGAAAGGTGCAAGGCAGATCCATGTCTATTTTTCAAGTGGATCAATGGCAAGCTACTTCTGATGCTGCTCTGGGTGGATGATTTCTGCATCATGGGTGAGGAGAAGGCAGTTTTGCAACACAAGGAGCAACTCAAAGGACTCTTTGAGTGCAAGGATGTTGGCAAAATGGATGAGTATGTTGGATGTCATATTAAACAAGACAAGACAAAACAAATGCTGCGGATGTCCCAACCTGTGAAGATAAAGAGATTTGTTGATGAGTTTGAGCTTGATGAATGCAGAGGCAACCCAGCCACTCCAGCAGAATCTGGATTGGTGCTGAAGAAGGAAGGTGAAGGCCCAACTGATAGTATTCTCTCCAAAGAAGCTCAGACCTATTACAGATCAGGAACAGCTATCTTGCTACACATGATGAGATGGACGCGCATTGAAACTCAGAATGCTGTACGAGAGCTATCACAATTCATGACTGAGACTAGAAAGTCACATATGAGAGCTCTGAAGCGTGTCATGAAATACTGCGCTGCAACACCCAAAAGGGGACTGACCCTGGCTCCAGTTGGCATATGGGATGGAACCAAGAATTTCATTTTTGAGTTGATTGGATTCAGTGATTCTGAGTATGCCAAAGATGAGTTTAGACACAGTGTGAATGGCTGGTCCACTTGGTTGAATGGCGCAAATGTGACAGCAAGATCCAGGATGATTCCAACCATTGCATTATCAGTGATGGAAGCTGAACTGTATGCAGCGGTGTTATGTGTGCAGGACATGCTATACATTTGGAGAGTGATGATGTGTTTAGGATTGCAGATCAAGTTATTGATGATTTTGTTTGAGGACAACAAAGGAGCAGTGGATTTTTGTAACAATTGGTCGATCGCAGGCAGAACGAGACACATTGAAGTGAAGCCATATTTCCTCCAAGAGTTGAAGGAAATGGATGTTCTTAAAGTCATGTGGAGAACAGGTGATGAAATGATGAGTGACATCTTAACCAAGAATCTGCCTGGAGCATTGTTTGAAAAGCACGGCACCAAATTCTTCGGGAGAGACGAGTAGTATTCCCCAAAGGACTCCAAGGAGAACAAAGATGCAAACCTGGCATCGGTGGAAGTCAGTGAAGCTGCCAAGGAAGCTCACAAGGAGTACATGAGATTCTGGGGCGACCTTATTGCTTGAACGGATACCTTTGAAGCAGGGGAGAATGTTTGGACCAGGTTGAATAACCAGTCGTGCTTCTGCAGAAATCCGACCGGATGGAATCCAAGAAAAGGGAATCGGACTGTGGATGGGAATAGAAATGATAATTTACCACTTACTCCATCCGGTTCTCCTCCATACTAAAAATAAGTCCCTATGTACCAGATTCTACAGGGGCATAGTACAAGAAGGATACAGCCCCTGGTATAAAAGTGTACAGCGCATAATGAAAATACACCGGATGATGTGATTGCCGGTGTGAACATGAGTGACTTTAGTGATTAGTAGTTTCGTAGATTGGATGGGTTCATCCGCTCATAATTTCAATTTCGGTTTAGTAAGCAAATAATCATTACAACAACAAGCACAAGTTAGCTGAATACCACACTCTTCCTCCTCATCCTTCGGGGCTCTCCAAACAAGTACACTATACTCTGCCGTGCTACAATCCGACCACGACGGGACACGAAAGCTTTCGTATCGCCTTGACCACCGACAGGGCCACGATCGCGGAGGTCCGCGGATTTGTCTTGGAGGGAGTCGCCTCCACCTGAATGGCGATGGTTCCCGCGGCCCCGCGAAGGGACAGCTCGATCCGGTTCCCTTTTGCACGGGGATCGGCCAGAAGGCGCGTCTCGGTCCGGTCGAGTCCCACCGTGGCCAGAGCCAACATCGCGGCAACGTTGGCGTTCTTTGGATACAGCGACGCCGCCCTCCGGGAGGATCCCTCGAACAACACCCGGGGTTCCGAGAGCGAGAGCAGGTCCGGGTGGTGGTCGGCGGCGGGGGTACCCAGCCACGCCTTCGGCGGCTTGATCTGGGTGACGGTGACGTTCATATCATCCTCGCAGCCGCATTCGCCCAGGGCGGCGGCGCCCATCCAGTCCAGCGCCGGCATGGAACCGGTGCACAGAATAAGGCGCGTTCCGTTGGCTTCCGCCGCGGATTGCAGCTCGCGGTA
Organism: Pseudo-nitzschia multiseries; assembly: GCA_037355745.1. Taxonomy (NCBI): domain Eukaryota; phylum Bacillariophyta; class Bacillariophyceae; order Bacillariales; family Bacillariaceae; genus Pseudo-nitzschia; species Pseudo-nitzschia multiseries. The sequence continues at coordinate 2,688,971 of CM074782.1, read as the reverse complement.
GAGATCGTCGTCGGTCAGGGCGCCAATTGAGGTGATCATCAGGTCTCTCCCGGACTCGAGGCACTTTCTTCCATAGTCCCTCACGGCTTGTTGCCCAGCGGCCTCGATGCACAAGGTCCAATCGGAACAACTCCCGGCGAAAAACCGATCGGCGTCCGTGGTGCACTCCACATCCACGTCGGAGGAGGTGTTGTTGGCGGATGGTCGATCGTTGTCGCTGTCGCTGTTGTTATCGATGTCGCTGTCGGTTTGTGAACCCGGATCGATCGTCATCGATCGAATCTCTTCCCGGGATCGTTCGCGGCGCACGAGAATCGCTCTCAAAACCGCCGGTCCGGCTCGTTGGTCGGCGATCATTCTGGCCACGGTGCTGTTGACGGCGCCGCATCCCAGCAAGCCAATGCGCAGCGTTTGCGACTCTCGTTTTCGATTTCGCCTCGTGTTTGTGTTGCTGTTGCACTCCCTTGCGTTGCCAACCGGTGTGCCGGGGGTAGCTGCTGCTATCGGATCAGCCATGACCGAAGATGACGGTGGCGGACAACGGAAACAGAAAACAGAAACAGAAACAGAAACGGTGTTGTTGTGCCATGATGTTCCAGAAAAGCGCCGGTAGCAATCTAGAAATCACGCGGTTAAGGACGTACGGACGGACAGACTATGGACGTATGACTGACAGGCTAAATGAATCACTCGTGGCAGCTGCCAATGTTAATAACTGCTATCACTCACTACATTCGTGATAGCCTCAGTAGCCAGCCTACTTGTAGTACTGTATGTGCAATGCTTGTAGTTCATGGGTGTGTTGGTGGGTTAAGCAAGAGGGGGAGCCGGGAAACTCCAGCCTGTTGGTTGTTTTGCACTAGTGGGAATGCATGATTGCCTGCTTTATGAAGCTTGGTGATGGCTCGAAGTGATGCAATATCAATAGTGGGAATGACAGCATCCATGTCATCCTCAGTTGGTGCCAAGTGTTTTTGGACGGAGGCATGGAGTGCTTCAGTGTTATCAACTTGGTTGATTCTGGATTGAAGGAGGTTCTTGTATTTGGTGCCAATTCGCTTGATGGTTTTGATGGATGAAAGCCTGTCCAGAAATGGTGGGTCTTCTTCATTGGTAGGTTCCTTCCGGGAGGTATTGGGAGCAAAAAGTCCATATTCATTAGCATGTTTCCTTATGTCTTTCAGAGATAATTTCTCTTCAAGTGCAAAAGTGATAGGAGTATCTATGGAATAATCCCTCACCCCTCGATCGTGTGAGTCATGCAGTGCTGTGGTAACATCAGCAGCGGTGAATACACGACTGTGATTGATAGATACAATATAAGCGCCTCGCAGCTTGGAGAGAGACTTCTTATGGGAGGAGAAAAGCTTGGAGGCAGGACTGTTGGGAAGTATAGCTGTGACATAGGCTCTGCCAAGTAGCAAATCATTTGCATATCGGAGGCCAAAGGTTCGGTCAGTACAGGAACGTGAAACAGTGAGGAGCCTGAGGTTGGTGAGATCTGCAAATGGTGAGATGGAGAATTGAAAATCACTGGATGACACCTCATTTGGCTCTGGGGGGAGCTGAAGGTTGTCATCAGTTCGGAGCAGGTGCTTGACATTGGTTGGAAGGTCTGCAAGTGGTAAGTCATTCATGCCTTCGTCAAACCTGACATGGGTGGCTATCTTGATTCTGTGTGTCTCAGTATCATACCAAAGGATGTTTCTGGTAGTGTATGGTACAAAACCCAGGAATATTCCTTTGTGCGCATTCGGTTTGAGCTTGATTGATCTCTTGCCTGGAGGTCTGACCCAGACTCTGCAGCCAAAGGTCCGGAAGTCAGCAAGATTTTCCTTATGGCCAGTTGCCAATTCTAATGGTGAATGCTGCTGGTTGCCTTCAGGGAACGCATTGGACAACCTCAGGGCATGGTAGAATGCAAAAGGCCAAAACTTGATGGGCAAATTTGCACCACTGAGCATGGTTCTCATTGAGTTAGCTAGAGTTCGATGGGCTCTTTCAACTGTACCATTTTGATGTGAAGCATCAGCACCAGCAGTTGGGAAAATGGAGTAGCCAAAAACGGAGAAGAGATTTCTGATATCAGGATTGTGATAGAGCTCTCCACCTTGGTCAACTGAGATGTACTTGTTGGCGCAAGCTGGGTTGTGCTGGGAGAAGAAATGTTCGAGCCAATGGAGGGGTGCTGCTTTGGAGATTCTGGTATCACCATACTTCATACCAGTGTAGTGATCTGTGATGAGGATCCAAGCTGTCTCACCATGAATGCCTTTGTACTCATGCTTTTGTTTACTGTTGGATGATTTGGCGCCCGAAAAAGCAAAGTCAATAGACAAGCCCTGAAACGGTTGTGTGGCCTTTCTGGTGGAATGGGATCCGGCAGGGGTCTTTGTTTGTTTACATTGTATACAAGTTGGACATTGATCAAGGACACTCGTTTGGCGTTTGAACTTTGGTACTCCAATAATGTGTTTATGAGCTTGGTAGAGGAAGTCATCACATGGGTGTCCGAGTCTCTGATGCCATGAGAATTTCGATGTTTTGGCTTTGATGGCTTGAATGGGGATATTTTTGTCCACAAGCTTGGTGAAAAACAGTTTTGCATCAAACCTTGGCGTGTTGCTGGTATCAGACTGAGCTCTCGCTGCTTCAGTGCATTTTTGCAGTGTCACAAGGTTGGTGTGTATATATCGTACCTGTAGTTGCTAATGGCTTCTTTGGAGGCCAGTTCACAAGCTTTCTTGAACTCCATGTCTGTGGCCAAAGCATATGCTGAAGATGTTGCGCAATTAGCATATGGGGATGCAAAATCAACATCTGGTATCAATACTGGATGTGTGAAGCACTGACCATCAATGATGCTTCCATGTAGGACAATGCTTTTGGCGGTGCTCTGCTTGTGATGACAAATAATGGTGAGGTTGCCATTCTGTTGAAAAGATGAGTCACGGGTGTTAGTGAAGGCTTTATGTATGGACTGTCCACTGAACTGATGTCTCATTCGAGATGTCATTCCACAGAGGTCATTCTCACTCAGTAATGTTGTCGACAGGGAGGGAGAATAATAGAAGAAGACTTTGAGATACCCTATATGATTAGGTGCTGGAATATGCAAGTAGCCAGATCCTTCTGGAATGCAGGTGACCGTCTTTCCGCCTATTGCTGCTGTGAGCCTGACTGGACATTGTCTCAGCTTGGTGTAAGGTTGGTAACCATGCAGGATATGCTTTAGGTTTGTGCATGAAACTTTGGCACCCGTATCAATCTGCGCTCTGACACCCTGTTGGAAATATGCTGCAGCTGCAATAGGATCTGGAGGTACAAGATTTTTTACATGGTTTGTATCATGCGGGATAGGATTGTCTCTGTCGAAGTTGGGATCTCCATTGGTCTCCAGGTGTGATTTCAATACAGGGGCTGTAACCTTGGGTGATTCCATATCACAGTAGACATCAATTGGGATTGAAGGCTGTAGGCTATCCCTAGGGAGGAGATTGACAGCACCAATCTGGAAAGATTCGTAGGAGCTGACACTGCTGGACGCCAAGGAGGGGCATAAGCTGTCACTTGAGGGGCTGTAGCATTGTCAAATCCTTGAGGTGTTGTCATGTGGCTGCAAGAAAGGCTATTTATTCTTGGCCTTGGCAAAAAAATTGATCTTCTACTGCATCATCTGGGGGGACTTCATCTTGATCTTCATCTTCAATGTTGATCTGGGAGATCTGTTGGGTAGAATCTAAGAGCTGTTGGGTTTCTCTATTGCATTTGCTTAGAAAAACAGCCGTGGCAATCCTGTGTTTCTTAAGGGGCTCAACATCTTGTAAGGCAGGACAGTTGTCAAAATTATGACCAGATGTGTGACAAACAATGCATTTTCTGGATGTGTCAAAGAGACTGGGTTGCTTGTCGAATGCAGTGATGGCATTGCAATATGCTTGATGGAGGAAGGGATTGTCAGATTCTTCATCCATCTCAGGGTACCCAAGTGATTCAATCAGGCTGATTGAGTGAGAAGTCAAAGTAGAAGGTGTTCTAACAGTATTGTTGCCAGCGCGTTTTTGGAATCTATCACTTCGTCGAGGACCTGGTCTGGTTCCTGTGATGGGTAATTGCTTGAGCAGACTTGATTTGGAGGTTTTGTCCTTGTACTTCTTTTCAGCCTTTATCTCTTGTTCATATGTTTGCAGGGCTTGTAGGAGCCTACCTGCTTTGTACTTGTCTCGTTTGAATTGGTCATCTGAGTCACGTTCATCTTCTGTTTTCTCAAAGAGTTCATGTGAGAGAGTGGTTCCTTCAATGAGGTTGCTGACTTCTTCTGTTGAACTGATGGTGCTGGGTTGATTCTGGAGGAAAACTCTAAGTCGCAAGTAATCCTTGTACCGGAAGTAGTATTCTTCAAGGGATTCATTCGCATCTTGATTTGGAGGCTTTCTGACCATTCTACCTGCATTTGATGGCCTTTTTGAGTTGGGATGTGTCTGAGCAATGACTGTGTACAGAGCTTCGTAACCTTGTCCCCCTTCAAAGCTTTGAATTGTGGCCTTCATTCTTCCACAAGAGTCAGGAATGATCTTATCAGTTCTGAGTGCAGTGTAGATGAGATTACCCCATTTGTGAATGGCCAATTCATATCTTGTAGGTATATCATGAAGGAGGCTGTCCCCAATGGTAAATCCTCGGAGATGATCAGATTCACGCCTGTAGAGGTAGTATGGGTGGATGTAGATGTGGTGTTGCTGTGCATGAGCGGTGATTTCCCTGTACCATTTTCCAACCTGAGGATGGGTTGAATCCTTTAGTTGTGGGAATCCTGAGAGAAATAGTTTGTCTCTAGCTGCTTCCTTGGACTTGTCAGAGGCTCTGGTTAGATCAAAGCAGTCACCACTTCTAGTGATCAGGCGCTGGTCATTTCTACCACTGCCTAGGTTGTGTAGATAGTAGTTTTGCCTGACAATTGTTTCATATCCCGATGAGTCCGTGTAGGTGATTGGAAAGTCTTTCATATCATCTCTGGTGAGGAATTCATCTCTCCTATAGTATCTCTCCTTAACTGGTGGTGGTAAGGTTGCTGGATTCCATGGTAAGTCGAGTGTCCCTTGGTGGTTGGCACCGGCATTGTTATTGTTGTTGTTGTTGTTGCCATTGTTGACCAATTGCTGTAGAAGGGTCGTCAATTGTCCCACTTCGGTAGGAGGATCGGTTTCTGCAGGTGTATCCGTAGCAATGACATTATCTTCATCATTGGATGGTGGATCTCCGGTGTAGGCTTCCATGAATAGGTCAGGGCGCCAATTTTCTTGAATCGCCAATGGGTAATCGTGATTTCAATTACAACGGTAGGCTCATCATCTGTGTTGGTCCGAATGGCATGCTTTGCAGCAGCATCAAAGTCTGTTTTGTATCTCATGCGCTTTGTAGATCCACCGTTTCTGACATGCTTGATAACACATTTGTCGTGGAGATTGGCAATGTGGCCTTTTGTTATTTCATCCGGTGGTTGCTCCACTAGGTTGATGGCAATAGCGTTTGCGATGCAATTGAGGATGTGGAGTTGTGAATCCGGAGCTATTTCTAGTGGTCCATCTTCTTCTTCTTCATCCTCGCGGGTCACAAAGAATTCTGAGAGTTCATCTTTGCCAATGATTTCAGAGTAGGCTTTGTTGAGGGATGTGACCGCAGTTGGGTTGCTAGTGCTTGAAAATCGAAATTCGATTCCAAAGATTGGGGTCCAGTCAAATGGAGTTGGCATGGTTTCGGTATCTTGATATCGTCGTTGTTGTTAATGGTAGTATTTGATTAACGTTTGATCGTCGTCGTCTTTCCAATCGATCGTCCGTTGATTTAACCTTGGGATGAAATTAAGGAGTCGTCGTTGGCGTTTCTGTGGCAGCGTTCAATTCGTTTGATTGATGAAGCTCGTTCGATCCGTTTGATACTGGTGAAGGAGATTCCGAATTAATCCGTTGTTGTAATTAACCGTGGTCAATTTACTTCGATTGTGGCGGTGTCCAGAACGTTCGTCGGAGAAACAATCATCGTTGTCGCTTGTTAATTAACGTTGAAACTTGGTCGTGGATCAGAAAAGAAGATTCTTGTAGAAGGATCAGTATCACACCCCTTGATTCACGAGCAGGGAGGTGAAAAGGAAAAGAGAGAGAAAGAATGAGACGAGGGGGGAGGCCAAGAATGTGCCGCACAAGGAGCTAAGCACACAATTTCCTCTGGTATTAACCGACAGTGGAGGTGCTGAACGGTCAGAGATAGGTAGCTTAAGGTAAACACTGGTGCTCTTGCGGGACACAAGTGTAAGTTATTAGGGCTCTATAATCTGTTGTAACTCTAAAAATCGACCAAAGGTATATGATGTTAAAATTTAAAGAGAAGTAAGCTCAGAGAGACGCTCTTATTTTACTGTGTAATTCACTGTATTGGGGCTCTCTGCTGTATTTTACATGGTAGAGATCTTCCCCGGTTATCTGTTACTGTCATCTTCATCGTACCAATACTGCTGCTGTATTAGCGGCGCGTATTGGTCTTACTGTATCGGTCATTCAATGGTATTGGTCATTTTGTCATATACAAGGTTAATTGTTTTATCCGATGGGGCATATGCTTGTTCGTTGTATTTGAGATAGATGAGGAGGCCCATTCGGAATCGGTATTGATTTTCTTGATCGCAATAAGTAATTTCCTCACGGGATATCAAGTGCATTCTTACGAGTATACTTAAGCGTTCCAAGTGTTCACTTATTGGTCAGGTCTTTGGATGTGTCTTGTTTCTAACCAATTATCCTCTTTTCTTTGTAGGCTTAGGTGATATCGTTTTTACCACTTAAGGATTCCAAGTAGTGGAGGTGCATTTGATTCTAAGAGTCGATCATCGAAATAATTGTATCTCTGTTGATACTCCGTGTTAGTATTCCGCACCTCGGTCGTCGTTTCCGTTTGTCGGCTTTTTCGATCGAATTTGATGCCGACAAGAACTTCGTATTTTTTTGCCGACAACAGAAACGTTATTTTGTACAATTCATGTATACAATCATGGAACGGCGTTTCATAATTCCCTAATTGGAACGGCGTTGCAGACTTTGTGTTTGAAACATGTTTCAATTTGAAATCTCAAAATGAAGTAGTAATGTTGGTAAGAATGTAATGACTTCAGTTGGGGTGGTGTAACGTTTTTTTGTACAATTCACGTCAACAATCATAGAACGGCGTTTCAGAATTCTCTAACCAGAACGGCGTTGCAGACTTTGTGTTTGAAACATGTTTCAATTTGAAATCTCAAAATGAAGTAGTAATGTCAGTATTATTGTAATGACTTCAGTTGGGGGGGTGAAACGTTTTTTGTACAATTGATGTCAACAATCATGGAACGGCGTTTCAGAATTCTCTAACCGGAATGGCGTTGCAGGCTTTGTGTTCGAAACATGTTTCAATTTGAAATATCAAAATGAAGTAGTAATGTCGGTATGATAGTAATGACTTCAGTTGGGGTGGTGAAACTTTTTTTTGTACAATTCATGTCAACAATCATGGAACGGCGTTTCAGAATTCTCTAACTGGAATGGCGTTTCAGGCTTTGTGTTCAAAGCATGTTTAAATTTGAAATCTCGAAATGAATGTTACTGGGTGTTAAAGAATTGGTTGGAAAATCTCAACATAAAGCATCATATCTCACAATTGATGATCGGTGTTTCATATTGTTGTGGTTTGTTTTCGTCAGTTTTTAAGTTTTCTTTTGGAACGGCGTTGCAGGTTCTACTATTTGTTCGCCATTAAAGGGGAAATATTTGTACATTGTTGCATGATGTTTGTTTGTCATTTGAGGCGCTGTGGTTTGAAGTTTAGTCGAATCTGTTTTTTGTTTCATCATTTGAGAATCTCTTGATATGTCATGTTTGGTTGTGTTTTCTGATTTGTTATGCAACAAGTTATAGAATTGTAGCAAATTAGATTGCTTTCACACAATTTTATTTTGTTGTTCTAAAAATTATCAATCAAACAATGGCAATTCTGAGAAGTGAGTCAAGACGTCTGTCTAATTCACCAGCAAATGAAGTAACAGCTGCAGCCGCAACCGCAACCGCAACCGCAGCTTCAGAAGACAATAATATTCCACCAAGAGAAGAAGTCGAAGTCACAGACGCAACTCCCACGTTAGAAGACAATACTAATCCAGCATCAAATGCAGCCGCAGTCGCAACCGCCGTTGCAGAAGACCATACTATTCCACCACAAGATGAAGCCGCAGCAGCAGAAAACAGCACTACTCCACCACGTGATGAAGGGGCAGCTGCAGACACAGTCACAGCCACAGCCCCACCAAAACCACCACCAACGTTGCTTCGAAATGATCCAAAAGCACATCCGGTCAGTCAAGGGGGTGCAGTCGATAAACCGAAGAAGAGGAAACTCAAGAAATGAAAAAAAGTCTAAAAAACAAAAAACAAAATAATGATGCTCAAACACCATCAGTCGTTCCCCAAACACCAGATCAAGGAGTCACAGGTGCACGACCTTCGGCGTCTTTGGGCAATAAAGCTGGTGGTACTTTATCATTGGAATTATTTGATGATGACTCCCAATACAAGGTTCACACGGATGTAATGAAAAGACGTGTCTAAGCTTGTCTGAAGCAACAGGGTCCTAATGGATTCTCAGAGAATATTTTGACAGAGGAACTCATCACTGCCGTCAGTCGGGACATCGAATCTGTCTTCAGCCAGCTCATGAACAAGGTTTTCATTGTCACACAACTCTTTTCTTCCGGAACCAGTCCTGACTTCAGCAAGACAGCAACGGGTGACAAGCCATCATCGGGTCCTATACCAAGGGCTGTTGACGTGATGGTAAATCTTTTCCTATGCGACTCGGGTTCACAGTTGATAAAGAAGGTCTGTATCTTGGATTCAAAGGAGCTGACAACTCGTTTCAAGGAGTACGAAATGAAAGATAAATGGAACGCCTTCCAGTCAGCGCTCAACTCCGTTATCAAAATCAATGATAATAGTACAGTAGGTGTAACAGAGTACACCCGGGTTGAAGGACAAGACAAAGTAGCGGAAGGCACATCGCATGCTGTTTGGTTGAAGAATGTTGTTAACTACGACACCATACTGAAGTACATGAAAGTGTATTTAAGCTTACTTTGGTGGTACATACGTTGTGTCAAATTCCCCCCTGCACCTTCACCGGACAAGGAAGGTCCGTTTTTCTATCAACGATTTAAAGACAATGTAAAGAAAGGGAAGCTATACGTCCGGCAGATGGTCTCATTCTTTGAAGGTCTTTCCTTTCACCACGCACTGAGGCATTTTCTTTCAGCAAGTCACTCTTTGAACAGTTGGACAATAGAATGAATCAAATTAGGGGGCAGGAAGTTGTGTGTGCACCAACAAGAGAAGGTGTCGCCCAATCTCTATGAGTCTTCGTTTTTGGTTGGACGGTACAAAATATCAGGAGTTGACAATTTGGTGGGGAAAATTTGATTCAAACTGTTATCTTCTCTTCACTTTTGCAAGATTATGGAGCACCGGAAAACTCTGAACAAGTGTTACAGAGTAGGCGTTGACTTTGCAAAAAATGTGGTGACTCTTTGTACTGCAAAGAAATTGGAGGAACGGGACATATTTTTTGACGAATTTGTTCCTGAGGATGAAGTTCACGTGAAGACATTGTTGCAACAGTACCTCCTGAGTTTGTCCTGGGTTGACAATGTTGTTTCCACGCCGGACCAACTTGACCAGGTGGATCTTGTTTGCGAGGAATTGCTTGACTATGTTCTAACATCTCGTTTGTCCCGTGGTCATAACGGTACACGTGTCCCAGTTACTAGGATTATGGTTTCAAAGGCAATACTGAAGGCAGTACTGGGCAAGGAAGAAAAAACTTCTTTAACGTTGACGGCGCACACGAGAATTTGGACGAATATTTGAAAGCAGAGCGCCATTCATTGTCGTCGAACTCCAATCCTTGTGAACCTCACCGCAAAGACCGGTTATTCATTTTCACCAACAACGGTGCTCGATCCATTCAATTTGAAGAACGAACTCCACCTGAGCTTCTGAGAGGTGAGGAGTGTCAACATACTTACCCCATGACTACAGCATATCCATCACAAGGTTCCTTAATTTTGATGAAAGCTGCATGTACACGGTGGACGACCGATTGTTCTGGGAACATACGAGATTCATATTCTGTGATATTTTCATCACGCGCCGGAAATACTACTCAAAGGTTGTAAGTGTTTTGAGAGGTCTCTGCAATTTCTGACAACTTACAATTATCTACCTGTTGGGGGCCTATTGTTTGTTCCATTGACGAAGGAACTTCTGTCTTCAGTTTTCCAGAACAAAAAATACGTGTTAGAAGCAAACTTGGAAGTAAGCTTTGTGTCAGGCGAGGATGAAAAGACTTTACAATCCGATGGCGACTCGTTGATCCAACTATTTGAAAAAATCAAGGTACCCAGGAGTCAACGTTACAGAGCAACCGGCATTGCAAAGTGGGACTTCATGAAGGAGCACTTGAAAAACTTTGAGACATTCATCGAAGAGAATGGCACATATTCCGTCCGATGACTAGTGTTCACTAAGAAAGGGCTCAATGGAGTGGAATCATTCTTTTGATTTCCTTGGGGAGATAAATCAACGGTCAACTTGGACTCCGCAATTGGTGAACCTGAACGAGAAGATGATGACGAGGAAGAGGATGGAGGAAACGCCGACAAACATCCCGTTGTCCCTGACGCAGTCGAAGAGAACGCAACCAGGAAGGCAAAGAAGAAGTCATTCCTTACGAAACGTAATAAACAAAAGAAGTCTGCATCAGACGCATCAAATGGAGAGCCGAAGTACAAGGAGAGGAAGGTTTCTCCAAACCTTGGCCATGTTCAAGCTCTTGGATACCTTCTGCAAGTTCCTCGTCCAAGACCCGACAACGTAGTAATGCAGAAGCGCTCCGGAAACGTGAAGGTGTTGTTCGCAGATCCTGATCCCGCGATCTTGTATCCTAAATTCGCAATTGGTAGTGAGGTTACAATCACGGGTATTCCACCACCTGGAACTGGTGTTGTGAAGAGTTATGCATCGAAGAGGAAGGACCATTATCCTCTTTACCCTGGATACATGGTGCACAAGAAACTACTGGATGGTACAACAGTGAAATGCGCAACCTGGTTCCCTTACGACCGTGTCGGGTCGAATAAACCGCAGTTCACCAAGTTGTCCGAGGTCTTCAAAGAATGAAACAATGCTGTACTATCGGGTAGATGTACATAGCCGTGACCACGCACCACCAAAGAACACAACAAAGAGTGGCAAACCGGCAAAGAAGTGATCATAGTAGTACTGCGTCACTAGTACTTCTTCTTCTCCACATTGGGTTGATATTAACCAACAAATGGTTGCTGACGTAAGAAAGAATCATAAGTCATATTTACTAGACTACTACAAGCAATGTATTACTTTAAGCTTTTCATATTATTCTAGTATTACATGTTCGTGTAGTACTGTAGTCCAACCTGCGTGTTCATAGTGCTTAGTAGTTGAATGTTCTCAGATTCTTCTACCTACTACTAGTATTAGTAGTGGTACTACAGCAGTCCAATCTGTTTGTATCATGATGGACGACAACAGGATGCATTTTCAGTGAACAATGAATTGAGCCCCGTCCATAGTATGAGCAATGTTGATGAGGAAATTGCTGGCAATGACAAACAGTTGCACTTGAAAACTGATTAGGACTCACAGTTTTGGTAATTGGATTATGTCCAGGGACAATAAGTATTTCAAAATTCATACTGTCTAAAGTAACAGCTTGAAAACTATACAGTTTGTTTCATAGTCTACCCCATCCATAGTGTTAGCAATATTGATGATGAAATTGCTGGCAATGACAAACAGTTGCACTTGAAAACAGATTAGGACTCACAGTTTTGGTAATTGGATTATGTCCAGGCACAATAAGTATTTCAAAATTCATACTGTCTAAAGTATCAGCTGGAAAATTATACAGTTTGTTTCATAGTCTACCCCATCCATAGTGTTAGCAATATTGATAATGAAGTTGCTGGCAATGACACACAGTTGGAACAAAAATTCCACACAAAATGCTGGAAATGTGGTGGGTTGTCTCTCCAAATGGCACAAAACAGGTTTTTTTTGGTGCAGTTCTAGGGCACAAACTGACTCATTGGGTAATGACTCCCTAACTATCAATTCAAAGCCATGAATACATTTATCATGAGTCATCAAATACATATTAGGAACAGCTTTTTCACACAGAATGCTGGAAATGTTGTGGTTTGTCTCTCCAAATGGCAAAAAAGAGGTTATTTTTGGTGCAGTTACAGGGCACAAAATGACTCATTGAGCATTGTTCGGAATAGTAACATTACTCAAAAATTCATACTGACTAAAGTATCAGCCTGAGAATTGTCATCATTGTTTCATAGTCTACCAAATCCAAAGTAGTAACAGCAATATTCATCATGAAATTACAGACAATGACACAGATTTGTTGCACTCAAAAACTGACTAGCAATCACTATTTTGGTGCATGCATGGGAAGGGACAAAAATGATTACAAAATTCATACGGAATAAAGTATCAGCAAAGGAATAGTCAATATTGTTTCATACTCTACCCAATCCATAGTATGAGCAACATTCATCCTGACATTTCAGACAATGACACAATTTTGCACTCAAAAACTGACTAGGACTCACTATTTTGGTACATGCATGGCAAGGGACAAAAATTATTCTAAAATTCATACTGACTAAAGCATCAGCCTGAGACTTGTCAATATTGTTTCATAGTCTACCCAATCCATAGTATGACCAATATTCATCCTGAAATTTCAGACAATGACACAATTTTGCACTCAAACACTGACTAACAATCGCTATTTTGGTACATTCATGGCAAGGGACAAAAATTATTCTAAAATTCATACTGCCTAAGTATCAGCCTTACAATGGCCAATATTGCTTCATAGTCTACCCAATCCATAGTATGAGCAATATTCATCCAGAATTTGAAGCCAATGATAAACTTTTGCACTCAAAAACTGACTAACAATCACTATTTTGGTTCATGCATGGACAGGGAAAAAAAAACATTATAAAATCCATACAGACTAAAGTATCAGTCTTAGAATTGTCAATATTGTTTCATAGTCTACCCAGTCCATAGTATGAGCAATATTCATCCAGAAATTAAAGCAAATGAAAAACTTTGGCACTCAAAAACTGACTAGCAATCAGTTAATTGGTACATGCATGACCAGTGACCAAAATTATTCTAAAATTCATACAGACTAAAGTATCAGCCTGAGAATTGTCAATATTGTTTCATACTCTACCCAATCCATAGAATGAGCAATATTCATCCTAAAATTGCAGCAAATGACAAACTTTTGCACTAAAAAACTGACTAGCAATCACTATTTAGGTTACTTCATACAAAAATAAAGAAATACTAGTAGGAACAAAAAATAATGCGGAGACTACTACGTCTGCACATTTCTACGGAGGAGTCAAACCACCAGACGTGGTGACATCAATATAAGCCAATCCTTGCGAGATCAGGAAATTTACTACACCACTTAAAGCGCAGTAAGGATTATTCCTTAACAGTTTACAACGAGTAATTGTACTAAAATACCGGAGTATTTGCCCAATGTCAAACATTGTTAGAAGTGAGAGGTAAACGGAGAACACAACACCCAAATCAGCATACAAGAGGAAGGTTTTGAAGCCTAGGTTTCTTTTGGATTCAGCGGAGTACTGTGCTGGAAGTAATGAGCTAAATAACGGTGACAGAAACGACGAGAGAAATCCATTCTTATGTCATTTTGAAACTGGGTTTGATGCACTATGTGCCAAAAACGGCAACTTGGTAATCACAAAACTTAATGGATGCAACAAGATCGATGACGTGAGAGAAAGACTCAACAGCCCAAAAGGGCATTTCGATGAAGAAGAAGCTTTAGAAATTTGGGAGCAATGCTTAAAGTACGTAACTGAGGACATATTTCCTTTCTATGAGGAAGGCAACACTGGTGGCGTTGACCACGTGTGGGCTTTGGGTATCATTATGGCGTACGTTTTATGCGGTTATCCTGCATTGATAGGAACGGAGGACATACAGTGCTACAACAACGTGGGTATTGGACGACCAGTACAATCAGGAGAACGAGAGAGGCTCAAACTGAATGGTCATACTTTTCCACTAAAGAAATGGTGTAACCTGACGCTGGAAGCCAGAAAACACATAAAGCAATGCATACATTTTCACCCGGATAACCGTCCCTGTCTGACAAGCCTTTGGTTCAACGAGTGGCGCACAAGGACTGAAGAGGCAATCATTGAAAAGTACTGTATAATCTACATAGAAGAAACCGATGACATAAAGGAACGAAACAAAGAAACGGAGAAAAATAAGATTAAAGACAATTGGAATTCGTTCATGGAGAAAGCGAAAAAACAGTCTAAGAGGAAAAAAGAAAACTAAAACAATTAGCAAACAAAGTGAAAAGGGAGGAAGAAGATGGAAACAAGAGAAACATTGTGCACTGGCTACAACTTAACGAAAAACGTTGAAATTCACCGGAAGATTTAGAGGAGTACAACAACTATCCCATTCCTTGTGGTGCGTGGGGACGTGTGAAATAGTACTAGTAAGCTTTTTGGCAAAGCTAACCCCTACTTAGGAATACGTACACGTTCCTGTCCTCGTTAAAAACGTAAATATAAAAATTAACTACTGTGAAAAATGTTTGTTACATATAAAAGAAGTCAGAATTGCCGTTCCAGACAACTCAATCTGAAACGCCGTTCCAGAAACTTAACCCTGAAACGCCAATACAGACGTTCTGCAGATTTTCCCTAACAGAGAATTGTTATCTCCAACACCGTTCCAGACACTTAACACTGAAACACCGTTCCATATATAGTGCTTATTTTCCATTACAGGCTCATCAAGGCGCCTTGTTTGTTACAAATGAAGAAGTCAGAATTGCCGTTCCAGACAACTCAATCTGAAACGCCGTTCCAGAAACTTAACCCTCAAACGCCAATACAGACGTTGTGCGGATTTTCCCTTTCCCTAACAGAGAATTGTTATCTCCAACACCGTTCCAGACACTTAACATTGAAATGCCGTTCCATATATAGTGCTTATTTTCCATTACAGGCTCATCAATGCGCCTTAACATTGATAACATTTAACCCTGGAAGGCAATTCCAGACAATGCGCCTGTTTTCGGTTCTACAGATTTTAATATGCGGAGTGATAGGATGGGGAACATCAAAATAAACTGTTATCGTAGAATCTAGTAGTACTAGTTGTTTTGAAATAAGTAATGAATGTAGGGAGAAAAAAAATGGCGCGGCTAGGCCAACAGTTCTTTTTGGTTGGCCCGCGCTCACAAGCCCGCTTCCACGAAGAGAAATGTAATGCAAATTGCTGAATTCGTACAATCGATGCAAAAACAAGGCATCATAAAAATTCACAAAATTGCCAAAAACACTGATGATTGAAAAAATATAAATACAAGATGCCAAAACAAAAATGGTTCAACCTACCCAAGGCAAAAATAACACGTCTCCAAGAAAAGAAAATAGCAGGTATGGCAAACGCAGCCAGGGACAGAGACACTAGAGATAGTAATACCAAAAATACAAGCATTACCACCATGTCCACCAAGAAGAACACAACAATTGCAACAACATAAGAAGGCACCACCAGAAATAGAGACACCACTAAAAAGAACAGCTGAAAACATTAGCATCATGGACAGCGACAGTGACAGTGAAAGTGATAGTGACAGTGACAGTGATTCAAGTTCGGTTAGTGAAGACAACGTCACATGTGACGAATGATGGAAGCTCCAACAAGAATAAGGGTAATAGTGAAAATATCCAAGAGACAAGAGAAAAAAAACTACGGAGGGCAGATAACAGAATAAGAACAACGTGACCCGCGTGGTGAAAATAATAACAGAAAAATTGAATAAGAATCCAGATCTACTAGAGAAAATGATGATGACAATGGTGAGTGATGGTATGAAGGGAGAGAATTCTAAAGAGGATGCTACAAAAACTACCAACACAGTTCCATTGAAAACAGTGCAGAGCGGCGATAGTGTTGATAAAGTGAGTACGTTGAGTTATGGAAGTATACATAGTATGAAAATGGGTAGTATGAAACTAATGAAAACACAGCATAAAGATACAATTGAAGGACAGGTGAGAGCCTATGTGAAGCAGGAATGGTATGGTGGCATGAAATTTCTGACATCAAAAGGACTCTCCAAAAAAATAATGATGCAAGGAATCGATGCCGGTGTAATCTCTGATACGAAAATATGCCCGTTAAGGAATTCTGTGACTATTTTGATAATGCAGTACCTAGAGCCCTAGCAAAATTGAGGGACAATAATCAAACATTGGCAAGAAAAAATTGGTTTGGTAAGTGTCAATGTAATGGTTGAATCATTTGGAAATTCTGGTGCTGTTGACATTCTTCCGTATGTGCCTACGACCAACGTACAACTAACCCCGTCATACTATGATATCATACTGTCATTTGTTGTCATCACTGCAGCTGATAGTGAAAAGGCAAAAGTGCCAGCATCATTCCCTGGTACTGTAGCTCTGAATACAAACTCGGTGGAAATTACAGCCAACAACTACCGGCAATATGGAAATGCGGATAATGAAGACTTTAATTATTTTGTGACAAGAATCCTGTCTGCCTTTAAGCTGAGGAAGGCAAAGGATCTTATTAGTAACATTTTTTCTGTTACCGATGAGGCTTTTGCCCTAATGATAATTGACAACAAGTACAGCAATTGGGAAAAACAGAAGCAAATGAAACTTGATGGAACATACGCGACACAAATAACAAAAAAATACATGGAAAAAAAATATTGCGATTCAAAAAGTGGAAGTGCAGATGGATGGGGCTTAAAAGGACAGCAAGTGTTCGCTAGATTGTGCAAGAAGGTACAAACGTTAAGAGAAGATCCCGAAACAGGTAAAAATTTGGAGAAAATGATGCTGGAAAGATTCAACTCAGAAAACAATCCTATCAGTACTGTATCGATAGATGGTGGCACTGTTGCCAGTAGTCTTGCTGAAGAGGAAAATGAGGATGACAACTATATTGATCCTGTATTGATGCAATTGCTTGGCAATATGGAGGAAGTTTAAGCATTGTTTTCAGAATCATTACTGTTCATTGTGTCAGTCCATTCACTAATTCGATGCAAGTGGGTTCACACCTAGTAGTACGACACAGGTAAATCTTCCGGGAGAGTGATTAGGGTAAAAGGTACATATTCTACATACAGTGCATACCGTTGCAATAAATAGTACATTGTGTGACACAAATGATTAAAATGTACGGAAAGGAGTACTCATACCTATCATACATAATTTGCATATGATACTACTAGGCAAATTCTTGACCCAAATAATTCAACTGTAGTGGTAGGTAGTCGCAAGCGATGATATTAAATTTTAAGGGCCGTGTGTTGTGAGCACAAATATTAAATTATAAGGGTAGTGGTGTGTGGCGAGCACTAATGTTAAATTCTACTGCTGGTTGTGTGTCGCAAGCAAAGGAGATACATTTTAAAGGGTAGTGTGTCACAAGCCCAATTATTAAATTATAGGGGTAATGTGTCACAAGCAACGGAGATAAATTTTAAGGGTTATGTGCCGCGAGCACTAATGTCAAATTATACTGGTTGTGAGTCATGACCTTGCGTATTTAATTTTAGTAGGTGTGATTCGTGAACGTACTGGTAGCTTATATTAAAAATTAATACTCCCTCCGTCCCAAAATATTTAGACAGACATTGTGGCCACTTTTGGGCGTCCCTAAATATTTAGACGTTATGAATTGATGTGTGTAGGAACATGTAGAACTAGTACTAAATTAATCAATTACGGAGCATTCTAAACTTCTCTCATGTTCAGGGCTGCCAATGTCTGCTGAGCAAAAGTCACAGTGTCATCATCACAAGTGATAGACACAGGGAGGTTGTCCTCTTTCAAGAGTTTTTCCTTGCCCATATGACAGAGTTTGTAGCTGTTGTTACCTTGGACTTTAATAGACTCTTCCAATGCACACTGAAGAGATAAAAAGACGCTGTTCAGAGCAATAGTGCTGGTCTCAACCAATGCTTCCTCCACATTTGCAATCAGCTGGTCAATGTTCTTGGCCCTCTTCTTGTATTGCAGAGCCTGGATGGAAGCAAAGAAGCCCAAATCCAAGACATTGAAATCAGGACTATTTGGTGGTTGTGTTTTCACAGTGATATTCCAACCAGCTTCACGAGCCGTCTCTCTCACTGCTGCCCTAGATTGAACATGATGGGGTTTTGCATTGTCCTCCTGTATAAAAATAGGCCTGCTCTTCCAACGTACTGGAAACTTCTCTTGAATTGCAGGGAGCACTTTCTCCAACATCATCTTCTGGTATTCAGCAGCATTGACAGAATGGATGTTCTTTGTCACCATTGTTCCTCTTGGACGGTTCACTGAATTGCGCTGAGCAGGTTCCTTCACAACAAAAGGCCAGATGCCTATCTTGCCATCAAACCCAGCGTTCCGGTCAGCATCATGCCTTGGACGAGCCACGACACACAGAAACATAACTTTTTCAATGAACCGTTTTGACTTACAAGTAGAGTGTGGTTCAGGTTCACCAGAGCACAAGTAGGTTTTTTGGTTTGTCATCTTCAAGTAGAACCACTTCTCATCAATGTGAATCGTGTCATACATATCTTCAAACTTGCCATCAGGTTTGATTAGAGACAAAGCAAACTCAACTCTTGCTTTTTTGTTTTCCTCTGTGAGGAAGGGTTTCACAGCCCCACTGTGTCTGAGTATCTGTCCCTTCTTAACATAGTTACCCAAGGTGGTTCTGGAAATCCCACTTGCAGCAGAAAGAGTACGCAAGTCAGACCTATCTCTGTAAGAGACTTTCTTGACAGCCTCTTCCACAGCAGCAAAGGTGCTCTTTCTTCCACAGTTTTTCCTATTGGTAGACACATCCCCAGCAGGGCAGGTTTCAGGATCCACTGTTTCCAGGTACATCTTCCAAACCCTAGAGCAAGTTCTTGCAGTCACGCCAAACAATGCAGCGGATTCTTTGAAAGCCCCCTTTGGAAGCTTTGCACTAGTGGTGCTTTGCTTTGGTAGAAGGAAGTGGACAACAGCTTGACGCTCGTTCAGAGTCAGGTTCCGATTGCGACGGGGAGGTACTTCATCAGTAGGAAGTACTTCAAGGCTTGGTGGTGCTAGGCTTGTCATGATGCTGGTGTGTTGTTGTTGTTGTTGCGTGTTGTTTGTTGTTGTTTGTTGTTTGTTGTTTGTGTTGTTGTTACGTGCCTGTAAGATTGTGAGAAAAAGGAATAGACTAGGTTGATTGTTGAATGCTGTTGGTGCTTCCTTTCTGCTTCCATTGCAGATTGATTTGCAACCACGCCTGTGTGCTTACCCGTGTGCTTCTCGCCGCTGCTTTGGATTGATCCGCGCCGTCTTTTGCAACACTCCCCCTTGTACAATCTGTAGAAGAGTACATTCGCAACGGTGCCTGTGGGCTTGTGTGTAGCGTCTAGTGTTGAGTGTTGTAAAAGATGGCGCAGATTGATCCACAATCCGCGCCGGCTTCCTTCTTGTTGCTTGTCTTGTTGCTTGTGGGTTTGATTTCGAAACTTGCCCCTGTAGAAGTGTACTAGTCCTTCTTTGTTTGGAAGGGACAGAGGTGCTGACTGAGGTACTCAATCCGATCCGTACTCAAGTGGATCTATACTCAACAAGGGCTTTGTCGGAAGTGCAACTGGACTTGATGACAAGCAGTAGAGGTGCTTGACATTTGCTGGCCCGCCGATCTGTAGTACCCCCCCTGTAGAAGCCTACTGATCCTTCTTTCTTTTGCGTTCAACCAACAGAGGTCCTTGGCGCTCAATACTCCTCCCCCTTGTAGAATCCGTGGATCGATCCAAATGGACTTGATTTGATGACGCCGACTAACAGAGGTGCTGCAAAAGATGGCGCGGATCCGCGCCGTCTTGTGCCCCCCCCCCCCCCCCCCTGCCTGTAGAGGTGTACTGGTCCTTCTTTGTTTCGCGTTCGAACTGACAGAGGTGCTGACTGACGTACTCGTCAATGTGATCCGATCTGATGGAGGTGCAACAAGAGAAGTAGAGGAATACTTAGATGACGCACTTGATGACAACGACGCCAACCAGCCAACAGAGGTGCTTGGCGCTCAACAGGCGCTCATTCTCGTCAATCTGTGTCTCCCGTAGAAGTATACTGATCCTTCTTTGTTTCGCGTTCAAACTGACAGAGGTGCTCAATCTGATCCGCTACATACTTACTAGTCAGCCGATGGAGGTGCAACAACAAGAGGAGTGGAATAGAGAATGAATGCAAACACATGAAAGTTACCGTGTGAAAAACGCGAGTGAAAATCACTGTGTAAAAACACACACACACAAATTCGCGATGAAAAATTTGTGCGATCTAAAATCCCCTCTCAGTCAGTTTTTTGCATCAGTTGAGTTTTTTCAACTGAAACCCGTGAAAATGGCATGCTTCCGGTGCATAAAATGGCTCTCTTTGGAACACCTATGAAAGTACAAGCACATTCTTCATGTTTCTAACCACTATGCCCTTGCAAGCATTCAGTGCCTTAGCTTGCATGTGGAAGCATCCGAACGTTAAACCGGCCAGCAGAACCCTCTTAACCGGAGGAATCACTTTTGCAAGGCGTGACAGCCCTTCTTTAACTCCCTATGAAAGGTACACCAATACCACTGAAATGTCTAACATTTAACCCATCATGAGGAGTTGATTAAGGAGAGTTCAACCCAAAAAGCCCGGTTGGCATCCATTGAGTATTGACCTTATTTCAAGTATTAACGTCCATACTGTCTAAATATTTCGGGACAGAGGGAGTAATAACTATTCATGACCCAAGGAAAAAATAATCGCAAACCAGGGATTGAGAGTTAGAAAAATGAGTATGATACTGAAGCTACTGAATCACAAGGGGGGCTTGGTTGTGAGTCATCACCTTGTGTATTTAATTTTAGTAGGTGTGATTCACTGAACGTACGGGTAGGTTATATTAAAAATTAATAATAACTATTCATGACCCAAGGAAACAAATAATCATGAACCAGGGATTGAGAGCTAGGAAAATATGCATGATACGAAGCTACCGAATCACAGGGGGGGCTCGTGTAAAAATTACACACAAGCAAGGGTGGCAAAAGTACCTTGCAACGCAGAAAAAAAAAAGGGTCGCGGGACAGTTATGACGATGGTGTTGCTGGAGGATTGTATCAACTTCTACAGCAACATTTCGCCCGGAGGATAGTGTATCGACTCGACGTGCGTGGTGTTGTATTCTTACTAGTTGGAAGCACTATGGTGGTTCCGAGTTGAATCAGGCAATCACTCTGTCAACTGCTACCCGGTGGTTTAATTACTTGTATGTTGAAATCAACAGCAAATCTACTATGAACCCTTAAAGAGTGCAATCAACCCTGTTGGTTGTTGTTAGATACCAGTAATTAAACTATGAGTGTAGTCGAGCAATCAATGGTAATTGATTGTCGAGTGTCATCATCCAATGGAAGTGTGCATGTGGTGATTGGATGGATGTCATTGGCATGTAATATGGATGGCTAATGTTGGACCATCAATGATATTGTGTGGAGATTCCATATTCCTAATATCATGACTGTCGCCCCGCTTTCATTCCCGTTTGGGTAAACTAAATATATAAACTATGAGTACGAGTATATAGTGAGTGATTCCCACCAATAATAAAGTAATAAAAGACCAAAGTAATAAAAATATATTCGCGAGTGAATAGATGAATAGATTTTTTGGTGCACCCAACCGATGAATATTTTGATTAACTGATGAATTTGGAACTTGGAATCTTTAAATAAGAAACAGTAACTGTCTGTTTAATCACTACCCGTGCCACCTACCGGCCTATTTTGGCTCGCAGGCCGGCAGTTGAAAATTTCAGAATTTCATGTACCGTACGATTACGATTGGCTTTGCTGATACAAATTACTAGTAAGTACTAGCTATCCTCGCTAAAACACTCACATTTCTCTCCAGCAAGCTGCAAACACTCTTTCGCAAAACAATCTTTCACGAAACAATCTTTCACGAAACAATCTTTCTTCTATGATCGACAATCAACATGGCCCTGGAGTTAGTAGAACAAGTGTTCGGAGACTACTATGATAACTACTTAACCCCCGATTACAACAATCCACTGCTTGGGGAGGAAGATAAGAAAGGAAGGGGTCGTAGAACTCCTAGGATTGCAATTAAGAGATACACTCAATCTGCTTCCATGTATCTCTACCAATTAGGCAATGATCAAGCCCTTCTCAATTGCTCTAGAGTCGACCACGTAGTATTCAGGGAGCTTCTAGATGTATTTGAGCCTTTCTACAATAAATACACTATTGATAAGAGCACCGGATCGATTCGGAAGTTCAAGGAATACAAGAAACACAATTACATTTGACATCAAGAATTTGATGCAACCGGATGTCTTGCTCTTATCTTATTCTGGTTCTGAACTAGAGGATCAGCAGCAAGAGCAGTTGCTATAGCGTTTGGATTGACAGCCTCTCCTATGTACAGATGGCTCAAATTTGGTTGCAAGGTCCTTCTTACTGCATTACAAGACCATCCTGCTGCAAAAATTTGTTTGCCAAATGAAGAAGAGATTCAACAATACATCGATGCTATTGCTGCAAAGTATCCAACTCTATGTCCACACAGAGTGTGGGGTGCTTGTCATGGGCTTAAACTCCATCTCCAACAGTCTACCAACTGGACCAAACAGAACCAATACTACAATGGTTGGACTTGTGGTACATATGTGAATAGTGTCTTTCTTTTCTGCCTGGATGGGAGGATCTGGGCTTGTGTCTTGAACTATCCTGGGTCTTAGCATGATATTTCTCAGGCCAAGTACGGGCTGTATGAAAAGATGGAGCGCATGTATGAGCTGTATAAGGCAAAGAGTGTAGTCGATTTGGTGTTTAAGTTATCTACAAACAACTACCTTCTTAGAAGTAGTCAATACGACCCTCTGACAGCTCCTGTAGAAATACCTGAGGGTGCACCTATCCAGGAGGCCACAGCAATGAAAAGATGGGCTGTTCGCAAGGCTATTGCAGTGAACAGAGATGCGGCTAGCGTTAGACAGATGTCTGAATGGGGGATGAGACAGATCCAAGGTGGGTTCCCTCGACTCAACAATAACATGTTGCTGGAAGAAACGGGAGACAGGAGGATCATTCTGAAGCTTGTCGTGTTGTTGTACAACTTCCAGACAGCTAAGGTTGGAATCAACACCATACTCAACACCTACATGAGTCAGACTGAAGGTTTCAAGTCGTATGGCTTCTTCTTGTACGATTTGCTACCAACTGAAACCGCAAACGGCGTATTTTAGAGTCGTCAAATCGATTGAGTCGTCCATCATTAGCAAATGAGATAATCGTACAAATTAGTTTCACGAATTAGCACTACTTTTTAGAGCAGTCAACAATACGGTCGAATCGATCGATTACTAGTCAATCGACTACACGACCAATCGATCATTAGAGCACCAGTTGACAATACGACTGATCGATTAGAGCAGTATTTAGAGCAGTCGACAACACATTCAAATAATTTTGCTCCAGCGCACCTCTAGTGGTTTTGGATCCCTCTTTTAAGGTGTTGCAATGGAGTTTTTCTATTACCTGCTTTGTAGCCTAAGTTTCTTTCTGGAGCAACGGTGGTACTGTTGTTCAGGATTAATAATCGATTCAATTCCTTTATTTTAACTAACTAACTAACTAACTAATCGGTCGATTCGATTCCTAACTAACTAATCGATCGATTCGATTCCTAACTAACTACTAATCGATCGATTCCTAACTAATCGACGTCAACGAATCGTTGTCATTGCTGCTGTCACTGTCATCACTGATGTAGTTGCAATGCTGGAGACTGTTTACTTTTCTTTTGAGCTTCCCCCCTTCAGTAACATTAGTAACTTGGGGAGTAGTAACCTGTGGAGTAATAGGAGGTGTAGTACGGCCACGACCGCGATCAACGCCACCACTACCACTAGTACCACCGGCGCTAGGAGGACCAAGACCCACGTGAGCAACGAGTACCTGCATCAACACCTTCCTCTCTTCATCTGCCTTTTCCTGATATCGTTGCAGTTGTTCCAATGCCTGCTGCTGAAGCTTTAATACTTGAGCAATAGTATTCATCATCTTCGATTTGTCTCCTTTGTGGTTGTAATGTCTCTTCTTGCTAGTACTAATGGTACTAACTTCTTCAAACTGTGTAACTCTTGAGGTTCGGGTTGTGTTGGTTGAGTTGGTTGACCAAGTAAAAGTGGTTGTTGTGTTGGTTGAGTTTGTTGTCCAAGTAGAAGTGGTACCGGTTGAGTTGCAACAGCAGGAGGAGGAGGAGGAGTAAACTCATTTCTTTCAACCTCATACCTATCATCTCCATCTGTAACATGTGATTTATTGCCTATCAGTTTGTGGAGTTCCTTTGCCTCCTTAATGTCCCATCTCATGTCTGGATTGCCTGTTGGCGCCTTCTCCCGTTGCAATCGATTGAATTTGTTGCAAATTGAAGTAGCATCCCTTCCAGGAAATTTTTCAGCGTGCAGATCTGCAACATCATCCCAGTCATCTGTTCCACATGGCATGACAGCTCTAATGGCAGCAAACATGTTCTCCAACTCGGCCTTGGTGTAGTTGCCGATGCCGGCTTTCCTACCTCCAGTCAAGGGCATGCTGTTGTTGATTGTTACAATCAATGGCATTGCTGGTGGTGTTCCTTTTTTTATGTGCCGAGCACCCAATTCAAACCAATTCATCATCCAACTCGTCTACTAATAATCTAGCAAGCGCGACAAGAGCAGCAACAGTAGTGTAGGAGGTCATTGGTGGTGGTGCCGTGTCTAATGTGCTGGAGAGACAAGTCGTACTGCTATTGTTGCTGTTTGCTGTTCATCTTTCTTTCTGGACTTTCTTTGTTTGCAATTTTTCTTTTGCAATTTTTCAGCTCAGCAAAATTAGCGATGATCACCAAAAATAGCATGCAAGCATGCCCGGCAAGAGGCTTACATGACTGATTCGTGCGTTGGGTGACTGAAATATTTGATTTTAGTGATTCCGTTTGAGTTTATTCTGTTTTCATTCAGTTAATAAAGTTTTGAAAGTAGAGACAGTCTCGACTGCCAAATTATATTCAATAGTTAGTAAATCTATGCACTCTGTGAATAGATTTATTACTTTGGTCGCAAACTTTTATTACTTTATTATTGGTGGGAATGAGTGATTCCCACCTAAGGAAAACGAATATAATTAATTAAAAAACACAAAAATAGTATGTGTTTTGTATATAGATGTATTTACTTCTTAATAAAATGTGTCAGTCGAGGGGCTCTCAACTGACAGTATTTATTCACTTAACTAACACTGAATAGATTTCAACGGAATCTTAAAATCAAACATTTCAGTCTCAATCAATCGTGTGCACCTCTTGCACCTACTTTGTCTGGCATGCTTTTTTTGGTGATCATCGCTAATTTTGCTGAGCTGAAAAATTGCAAACAGTACAAAAATACGAAAAGAAAGTCCGGAAAGAAACAGCAACAACAGTAACACTTGTCTCTCCAGCAAGAAACCAGAAATTCAACTTCAAGGATTGCAACACGCATCGCAACACGTCAACACGGCAACATGATAACACGATAACAAGTTCTTTTCTTTTAAGCTGACTCAGGAGCAGGGCAGGACAGGGCAATATCCTTCTATCCCTTCACTACAATTGCAATCATTGCTCTTGCTAGTTTATTAGACGATTCATCAGAAGATGAAGAATCGATTCTATCCGCGGTCCCCTCCTCACAAAAAGAAATACTTCAAATACCATCCATCATAACAATCAACATGGCACCGGCTGCTGCACCAACTGGCAGCAGTGGAAGGAAAGCCGGTATTGGCAACTACACAAAGCCTGAGTTGGAGAACTTGTTCTGATGCATGAGAAGTATCCTACCAATCAGACCAGAAGAGTGGGATGCTGTTGCAAGCCTACACGCTGAAAAATATCCTGGTAGGGACACTGATCCAATCAGGAACAAATACATTCGGTTGTACCGGAAGAAGATGCCAACTGGTGATCCAATTAAGTCATGGGATGTTAAACAAGCCAAGGAAATCAAGTATCTGATTGGTGATAGAGCCTCCGTTCTGAATGAAGAAGAAATGTTTGATCTTGAAACAGGGGAGTTT
Organism: Pseudo-nitzschia multiseries; assembly: GCA_037355745.1. Classification (NCBI taxonomy): domain Eukaryota; phylum Bacillariophyta; class Bacillariophyceae; order Bacillariales; family Bacillariaceae; genus Pseudo-nitzschia; species Pseudo-nitzschia multiseries. The sequence continues at coordinate 2,662,589 of CM074782.1, read as the reverse complement.
GTCCCTGCCGATGAGGAGTCGTCCAATCCTCCACTCTGTCAACCAACTCAACCAACTCAACTGACTCAAGCAACAACTCAATCAACTCAAGGAACCCCACCGGCACTTCTACTTGGTCAACCAACTCAACCAACACAAATCGATGAAGTAACGGAGCTCACGACTCCTACCAGTACCATTAGTGGTGGTGTTACCACTAATAACAAGAAGCGAGTTTACAATCGCAAAGCAGAGAAGGACACACACTTGATGGGTGTGATTGCTGCAGCATTGAAAGAGGGACGAGAGGATCGAAAGCTTCACCAGCAGGCATTGCAACTTCAGCAACAACAACAGGAAGAGGATCAAAAGCTTCACCAGCGGGCATTCGAACTCCAGCAACGATAACAGGACAAGGCCAATGAAGAGAGGAAGGTGTTGTTGCAGGCACTCATTGGTCAACTTGGTACTTGTGGTGGTCCTTCTACTGCTGAGGGGAAGCCCCTCAAAAGAAAACTTAAAGATCTTCGACTCTCGTTGCCTGACGACTGTCCACTCCCCCCGGGTGCTGATGACAGCAGCAGCAGCAGCAGCGACGAAAGCGATTTCAAATGAGACCTCAGTTAGAAGTCTTCATCAAATCAGCGAATCGAATTGATAGTAGAATTGAATCGATCAATTAGTTAGTTAGCTAGTTAGTTAAAATAAAGGAATCGATTATTAGTTAAACTCAACAACACTACCACCGTTGCTCCAGACAGAAACTTAGGCTACCAAGACAATAGAAAAACTCTATTGCAACCCCTTACAAGAGGGATCCAAAACCACTAGAGGTGCGCTGGAGCAAAATTATATTCGAACGTGTTGTCCACTGCTCTAAATACGACTAATCGATCGATCAAATCAATCGGACGTGTTGTTGACTGCTCTAAGCAAATATGACAAACTAATGCAATCTAATTTGTAATGCTAATTCGTAACTACCATGGATTATCTAATTTATCTAATTTGGTAACGTAATCGATTGACTAATCAATGGACAAATCGATTGAATTGAATACATCGTTTGCAGTTTCTGTTGGTATCAATTCATAGGAGAAGAAACCTTCAGTCTTACTCATGTACGTGTTGAGTATGGTGTTGATTCCAACTTTAGCTGTCTGGAAATTGTAGAGACAAACAAGGAGCTTCAGAATAATCTTCCTGTCTCCTGTTTCTTCCAGAAGCATGCTGTTCTTCATCCAAGGAAATCCCCCTTGGATCTATCGCATTCCCCATTCAGAGAGCTGCCAAACGCTGGTAGCAGCGCGATTCACTGTAAGATCTGCTGCATTGAAGGGATCACCCTGGCCACTCCGCATGAGGTATGGCTTTCTAGACAGTTTGAAAGCTGAATTGACAATAAGCTTTGCTAGGTATTCATCATACATGAGCTCCATCTTTTCATAGAGCTCATAGTCAGCTTGAGTACTATCATGCCAACAGCCTGGAGCATTCAAGATGCAACCCCGGATCCTGCCGTCCGGAGCAAAGATGAAAACAATGTTGACGTATGGCCCACAAGTCCAACCATTGTAGTATTGGTTTTGCTTCATCCAGTTACCAGACTGTTGGAGATGCAGTTTAAGGCCATCACAGGCACCCCACACTCTGTGAGGTGCTAACACTGGATACTTTGCAGCAATAGCATCAATGTATTGTTGAGTCTCTTCTTCATTTGGCAAGCAAACCTTGGCAGCAGGATGTTCTTGTAATGCAGAAAAAAGGAGCTTTTGTCCAAATTTCAGCCATCTGTACATAGGAGAAGCTGTTAATCCAAACGCTAGAGCAACTGCTCTTGCTGCTGATCCTCTGGTTCGGAACCAGAATAGGACAAGAGCAAGGCATCCAGTCGCATCGAATCGATTGGCCGAGCAATTGGCCAAGCGGGTCTTCTGTCTAATAACTCCGGTGTTCTTATCAACAGTGTAAGAATTATAGAGCGGCTCGAATAAATCTAAGAGCTCCCTGAATACTACATGATCGATGCCACAGCAGTTTAGAAGGGCTTGACCATTGCCAGATTGGTACAGATAAATAAAAGGAGATTGGCTGTATCTCTGAATTGCAATCCTAGGAGTTCTACAATCCCTTCTTCTCTTATCTTTGTCACCAAGCAGTGGATTGTTGTAATCGGGGGTTAAGTTATCATAGTACTAGTATCCAAGAAGTGCCAACTCCAGGGCCATGGTGATTGTCGATTGTCGATTGTACTAGTAGAGTGTTTCGCGAAAGAGTGTTTCGCAAAAGAGTGGTGTTTCTTGCTGGAGAGCAATGTGAGTGTTTTAGCGAGGATATCAAATTTTACCAGCAAAGCCAATCGATACGGTACATAGAAATTCTCAAAAATTTCAACTGCCGGCCATCCTTGAATACTTCTTAACAGGCTTGCTTGCCAAAATAGGCCGGTAGGTGGCGCGGGTAGTGATTAAACAGACAGTTACTGTTGCTTCTTTAGGGATTCCGAATTCCAATTTTGGCAGTTAATAAAAGTATTCCTAGGTTGGGTGTGATAAAAAAGTATTCATTCCATTCACTTCCGAATACTTTTTATGAACTTTCGATTCTGAGGTATTCACTTTCCTTAGGTGGGAATCACTCAATCACTCAGTACTATCCTATTAGTACCCTGGTACGCTCGCGGGCGGCGCACCACCAACAATCACCGATCACCGATCACCATGGACCCTACGGTACTACGAGTTTATTACCGCTGCAACAACCATACCGTACCGTACGGTAAGATCTTAGTCCTCCTGTCAGACCAGACTTCCATCGAACGACTCGCAACAAACGACAACAATCGCATCCCGTTTGAATACGATACGATACGATACGATACAATACGATAGCATCACACAACATTCACCAAACAGCATGGCGGAATCTGGCATCGAAGAGAACGCGGCCGAGCGGAAATTCGGAGCTCAGTTCGACGACATTCACATCTTGTCGAACGGTGAGTCGAGTGAATTCAGTGCTAGTTGTGTTTTGTTGTAGGGTTGTAGTGCGTTGCGTGTTGCAGTGTGTAGCAACGGAAGGAAGGAAGGAAGAAATGCATCGTACCGTACCGTGACCATCACTTCGATGCGGATTTTGGGCCGAGCAAAAAATAATAAAACACACCGCGATTGCATTGCCACCAGTGTCCGTTTCGTTTTGTTTTGTTTTGTTTTGTTTTGTTTCTAATCCAATACCATACGACCACCGAATGGATTTTAATTGTGTTGGTTTCGTTCTCTGCACAATGCAATGCAATACAATACAATACAATAAAACGCATCACGACACAAACACAAAAACAGCACAAGTGGCCGTGATTCTCCAGGTCAGTGCCGGACAGGCCGTGACACGAGACGAAGAACTCAACGAGGTGTACCGAAAGACACAAAAATACGTCGAGCGATTCAATCAAATGTCCAACAAGGAAAAGGATCACCAGGGTAAGTGTGTGTGTGTGTGTGTGTGTGTGTGTGTAACAATGTGACTGTGGTGTGGTTTGGTGTGGCACAGAATCCCCCGCTGCTGCTGCTGTGGTTCTTCGTTGCCTCTGCCCGCTGTCACTGACGGTTCCCGTTTTTGTTTTATTCCTTTACTTATTGAATTGTTGGCTTCGTGTTTCCCTTCGACGTGCAACACAACACACAAAACAAAACAAAACAGAACTGGTGGAGGAACTGGACAACCTGCAGGATGCGCTGACGACCTTTCGCAAGGAGACCGACGACGGGGACGAGCTGGAACTCCACGGATTCGAGGTCGCGGCGCTCATGAACCTGGTCATTGCCGATACCACCGTGGAGGAAGCCTGTGCCCTCATACCGTCCCTATCACGGCTACCGGAGGCGGCCATCGACGAAATACTCGATCTCATCAAGAGCACCATGCTCCGGATCATTTCGTGAGTGACGAGACGAGGACGGACGTGACCGATAGTGAGAACAGGCGCTACTGTGAGACCGACGCTACTGTGAGACCGACGCTACAGTGAGACTATGAGACGCAACAGCATGGAATAGAATGAACTGCGCGTTGTTCGTAGCGTGGAATTGGTCGAAGGTGCGGTGCGGTGCGCCTCCAACCACTACACGAACGATACGGTATCATTGGAACGAAAACAACAACAACAACAACAGGGATTGTGCGGTTGCGATGCGACCCGGACGTGGAAGGGAAAGGAAAGCTTGCGCAGCGGGGTGAGGGGGGGGGGGGGGGGGGGGGACCACGGGGTGTTGTGTTGTGTTTTGTTGTGTTGTTGGCTCTCCGCGGGGCGATGACGATCGCATCGTTCGAATGTGGGGTGGGGTGTCCACCAATATCAACACCAAAGTTTCGGCTGCACCGTACCGGTTTGATCTGTAAATAATGAATTGAATTGAATTCTGCTTCTAGTTCTATCGGCTGTTTTGGCTCTGGGTGATTGGCCCGGGGAAAGAATAGGCATTGTATGGTTTATTTGTGTGAAATTTGAAATGGTCATGTTGTGGTGGTGGAGGGTAGCGGTTGTGTTGGTCGTGTCCTTGTGGTGGTGGCTGCAATGTGTATGGTCGTAGTAGTGTGTATGGCTGCATCACGGATGAACACAGTGTGTATGGTGTAAAAGATATGCATAAGGGCCAATCAGTTTTTGGGTTGAGTTGTTGGGTTGCGTTGCGTTGCGTTGGGAGAGTGATTGGTTTGCTATGGGCCAGGTTCACTCGATCCCAGTAGGTCGTGTGTATGTGTGTTGTGTATGGCTACTAGCTTAGTTATTTCGCTCCTAGGTACATTATCATCATCATCCTTATTGATGATGTGGGCTCCTATTGGGCCTTGGGACAATGATGCGGTGAGTATCAGGGTAGAACATTCCTCTATCTACTAGGCTCTGAGCTTGGCCAGAGGCTGTCCAGGGCACTGGGCAGGGTACGAGTACTGCTGGGCGGGGTCGTCTGCTGGTTAGTAGCGTATGTTTCATACCTACTAGTACTACTACTAGTAGTAGTGCCTACTTCTTACCTACCAGTACAGGCCCAACGCATCCTCATACAACGCATCATACTATACTATCTCGGTGCGTTGTCTCGGCGTGGATGGTGGACAAGATTACTGGTGCGCTTGGACCAAGGGGGTGCTGTTGAACTACGCTGTGTATGAAATTGTGTGCTATTGAGTTTTAGTGTCTACTATGACTTCGAGATAGTTCGAGAAGCTTCCCAGCTAGTTCAGTGATACGATTGGAAAAGAACTGTGTTCTTTGATAATCGGAATTCGGATGAGACTTCAAGGAGAAGGTTCTATTTGATGTTCGAATATGATTGAACAATGACAGAGGATCGGGAACAATGTCATTGACTCATGACTGAGGGAATGTGTCAATGATACATGACTGGACTGGAGGAGTGTGTCAGTGGCTCATGACTGAAAGAGTGTGTCAATGACTCGTGACTGGACTGAGATAGTGTGTCAGTGACACATGATTGAAGTGTCTGTGCGTTGTTCAGTCTCCCTTACCATGAAAATTTATGATGGTTTGGCTGGGGTAAGGTGGCGGATGCTGATGCATTCATGTGTTTGTCCGCGGCGTATAGTGACTGTGTTGTTTGTGTGTACTTGTAAGATGGGATAGGGGCCTTCGCGGACGAGATCGAGTTTGTTGCGATCATGTATGGTGACAAAAACGCCTTGACCCACGATGAATTCGTGTTTTGTGCGTTTGCGGTTGGCGCGAAGGAGGCGGTTGTCAATTTGAGCTTGGCGATGTTTGGTTAAGGTAATGATGTCGGCGTGGAGCGGGATGTTGAGAAGCATGTCACGGTTGAAGACGAGGGCACCGGGCGAGAAGTTTCCCAGTGTTGAAACTGGATTGCAACGAAGGGCGTGCATCGCTGTTGATATTGCTTCGTCGACAAGGTTATTGGCTTCTATTTTGGTTTTGGGGGGTTTCAGGTTGATCATGGTGCATATGATTTGACCGATGGTCTTGTGGGTGGACTCGATAATTCTGTTGGCGGTGTGTGTGTGGGGGGAAATATTTATTGGTTTGATGCCTGCATAGTCTAGGGGGAATTGAAAGTCGTGTCCGTTGAATTCGGGACCGTGATCGTGTACGATGCGTGAGGGACGAGGGTAACGGGAGAGCCAGCAGTTTTCGAAAAGTCGTCTGATGTTTTCGGCTGTCTTGGCTTCGGGTATGCGGATGATTTCGATAAGGTTGGTAACTGGGTCGATGCATGTGAGCGCATCAAATTTGAGGTTGATTTTGTTGATTTCGACGTTCCATGGGCCAATGCAGTTGACGTGGACTTCAGACCAGGGAGTTATGGGAGCTGTGCGTGGTGCAAGTTGACCGGCTTGTCGGGTTCCTGTACAAACGAGGGGACAGATGAGACAGTTGGATATGACGTTGCGACATACGGCGCGAAGGTCGGGATGATGGAAGTGACGGCGGAGAATGGCTTCGAGTCTGTCCATGCCTGTGGAGTGAACGGTTATTTCGTGGTACCATTTGACGAGAGGAGCAAGCATGTCGTTAGGGATGACAATTTTCCACTGGGAGTTAGGTGTTAGCTCGTCGTATCGGCAAATAATGTCGACATTGTCTAGTTTTTGTTTGAAAAATTGTCTGGGGTCTTTTTGTGGCAAGGTGAGAACTTTTGGGTCATGTGATTGATATTGGTGAATGGTCGTAAAGTGGAATGGCAATCTGCCTTTTTGATCGAAACGGGGGTGAATCAGATAGCTGTCTTCGACAGAATGACAATCAGTCGATGCAGCGCATGATGGCAGCGCCATTAGGCTCTCGGCCATGTTCTTGAATGAGAAAGAGTCGTCGTTGGAGACATCGTCGTCGAAATTGGTAGTTGTGAAATATGAGGTGAGGGTTGTTGGGGTTCGGCTGAGGGAGTCGGCGACTGTGTTTTCTGGGCCTTTGATGTAATGGTAAATGGGGTTGTATTCTTCTAAGATTAGTTTCCATCGTAGAACTCGTTGGGTGTTGTACGTAGAAAGCTTGTAGGTTAGATTTTTGTGGTCGGTGTAGAGGTGAATGAGTGCACCGAGGAGCATGGGCCGGTATTCCTTGAATGTTTCGACAATGGAAAGCAGTTCCTTTTCGATGGTGGTGTAGTTGGCTTGTGCTTGGTTGAGCTTGCGCGTGAAGTATGCGACGGGAATGTTGTTCTGTTTGATAACTGCGCCAAGTTGAAAGTCAGATTCGTCGGTATAGATGTGAAACGGTATGTTGTGATCTGGATAAGCGAGCATTGTTTCAACTGAGACAATGGATTTCATTTCTTTGAAGGCTTTTTGGCAAGTGTCGTTCCATTGGAATGTGCGAGGAGTTTTCAAAAGATCAGTGAGCGGGGCGAGTATGTGGGAACGGCGTGGCCACATGTCGCGGTAGTATGTAACGAGACCGAGGAAGGCTCGAAGTTGTTCAAGGTTTTTGGGCGGGAGCATTGCTAAGATTGCCTTGATTTTCTTGATGTATGGCTTGATTCTGTTGGGAGTGAGCCAATGTCCGAGAAAATCAGTTTCTTGTATGATCCATTCGCATTTGAGTGGATTGATTGCGAAGCCTTTGTCCTGTAAACGGGTGAGTACTGTGTCGATGAGTTGCAAATGATCTTCGAATGTGTTGCTGAAGCAAGCAATGTCATCGATGTAAATTTCGAGATTCGGAATGTCGTGGAGTACCCGTTCCATGATTTCTTGTGCTACGTCTGGGGATTGAGAAACTCCCATTGGTAAGCGATTGTACTTGTAAAGGCCAAATGGAGTTGTGATAGTGGTTAAGTCTTTGCTTTTGTCGTCTAGGACAAAGGTGTAGTATTGCATCGAAATGTCCATTTTGGTGAGGTATTTGTATCCGGAGCGGCGGGATAAAATGTCTTGAATATGGGGAATTGGGTAAACTTTGCGCTTGATGGCTTTGTTGAGAGCGCGAAAATCGGAAACCCATCGAATTTTGCTGTCTTTCTTGGGAATGATGAAGGTTGGGGAGATCCAATTGGAGCGACCTTGGCGAGAAAGAACGCCAATGATTACCAGTCGATCGAGTTCTTTCTTGAATAGGGCTAATTGTTTGTGGGGTACGGGGTAAGCGCGAGAACGATTGGGCTTTACAGTTGGATCGATGTCGAGATGGATTTCTTCGTCTGGATAATGTTTAAGGGTTCCGTCGAAGATTGTTTGATATTTGCAGAGAACTGAGTGTAGGCGGTCACGTTGATTTTGTGACAAATGTGAGCAGTTCTCAGATACCGTGCGAACGTTGTGCTGATCATAAGTGGATTCCTGAATGTTGGTTTTGTTCGTTGTGAGTGCGAAAGAATCGTTAGGGGTACTGTTGTCAACGTGGCTTGCGTGAATATGAAGAGCGAGTGCCGCAGCGTCGGCGTGCATGCGTGGAAAATGCCGCATCGGGATGGAATGTGTGGCTGTTTTGATTTCGTTGTTGTGAAAGTTCAAAACTATTTGAAAATGACGGAGGACGTCGCGTCCGATAATCATGTCGTAACGACAAGGAGCTTGGAACACGCGAGCGTCGAGGGAGGGAAGAATTATTTTTGGGGCAAGTTCCGGAAGTGTGAAATGCTGAAGAGAAATCTGTTGAGATGAGTTGAATTCTCCAGCCATCGTGATGCCAGAAATAGGAGTAGTAGTGGTAGGTACGATTGTGACCGGAAGCGCGTGATGGCTAAACCAAGTTGTTTTGGAACCGGAGTCACAAAGAATGAGGAAGGGACGTGGGGAGGGGCAGTTTTGGAGAAAGCGGGCAATTGCAATAGTATAGGGAACAGATTCCGAAGGTGGTTGTCAGTAGCCGGGTTGACTGTCGTAGTCGGGCTCGTCGTCCTGATGATAACATTCGTCGTGTTCGTTGTCGTACTCCTGTGTGAGAGGAGCGTCCATTTGTGTATTTGGTCGTGAAAATAATTGTCTTCATGACGTGGCCTGGAATCGGGATGCTCGTGGTCGAATTGTTGAGGGTCGTGATCGTAGTAGAAATCATCGCCCATTTCCAAATGATGAGCATCGTTGACAGCCGTTGAGCGGGTTCTGTATGGACTGGTACGCGTTTTGCTGGCGGATTGCGAACGAGTAGTACGACCAGCCAAGGATGGTTGGTCGGAACGATTAGTACGTTCTGAGCGAGGGTAAGGACTGTATCGGCGTGGGGTATATCCGTGATTCGAGCAACTGGTCTGTGTTGAGTTGTCGCGGGTGCGGGGAGTGTATGCCAGACGGCGATACGTGGTGGTGTTGCCATACGTATACTGAGATGACAAGGAGTAATGAGGGCAATTGTTGTGTCCGTTACCATTGCCGTTGCCGTTGCGGCCGTTGCGGTATCCATTGGAAGAGGAGGAGTGTCGATTGGATTGACGAGAAACTTGACCAGCGTCATGATGCAAACGTTGCTGTTCCATGAACGCGACGAGACAATGAAGAGGAAAATTTTGATCATCGAGTTGATTTCCGGTCTCGTTGAATTTGAGTTGCCAAGTCGGAAGCATGAGGCGAAAGAAGGCATTCTTCATGGTTGTCTTAGTGGGAAAGAGTCGCATTCCTCCGGATCCTGGTAGGTGAACGCTAAGAATGTTGATTAAGCGAAGGCGACCGGCTGCTGCGAAGCAATTCATGTGGTACGTCTTAGTTGCGTTGGACATGTATTCTTGCTGAATGAGAAATGCGTTGGACGGAAGAAAGAGGGAGATGAATGCGTTGAGATTGTTGGTAAAATCAGCATCTTGAATGCGAGAGCCGGCGTCGGTAACGATTTCATCCCAGGTATGCTTGAGGTCGCCACCAAGGACTTCACGAAGTTTGTAATGTTTGGCATCGTCCTTAATGTTGAGGTTGTGCAGTCCAACGGCGTCGATGAAATCGACGAGAACGCGAATGAGACGTTCGGAGTCACTGGAGTCGGGGCAAAAAGTGGTATCCTGTTTCTTGACTGATGACAAAGAAGTCGTCACCGGAGGAGGGGGAGGAGGGAGGTTCGTGCCTGGGGTGCCAGGTGTGGTTGTAACCGAAGGAGAGGGACGCGTGTTGTACTGAGTGACACTGTGTACAAGGCGAACGGTGGGGTAATCTTCATAGCAAAGATTGGGTTTGAAAAAGAAAGGGGCCTGCTTAGCGGCTTGAAGTTGAGCGACAGCAGACATGGTGAGTTAGAGGTTACGGTTAGTTTTTAGATATTTTTATCGATAAAAAAAATTCAAAGCGATATTGCGATTGAATTCAATATGAACTACGCTGTGTATGAAATTGTGTGCTATTGAGTTTTAGTGTCTACTATGACTTCGAGATAGTTCGAGAAGCTTCCCAGCTAGTTCAGTGATACGATTGGAAAAGAACTGTGTTCTTTGATAATCGGAATTCGGATGAGACTTCAAGGAGAAGGTTCTATTTGATGTTCGAATACGATTGAACAATGACAGAGGATCGGGAACGATGTCATTGACTCATGACTGAGGGAATGTGTCAATGATGCATGACTGGACTGGAGGAGTGTGTCAGTGGCTCATGACTGAAAGAGTGTGTCAATGACTCGTGACTGGACTGAGATAGTGTGTCAGTGACACATGATTGAAGTGTCTGTGCGTTGTTCACTGTGCCTCCCTACACACGCACTCTGCTTTGGCTTGTCCTGTGTCTTGCCCAACAAACATGAGATGATGGATCTCAGAATGTTGCGATTTCTTAGTTAGTCGAACTAGTCAAATATGCTATTGTTCACCCAGACTTGCACTCGTACGGTACCGTACGTAGCGTAACTTCTACCGATACTTGTACGGCTCTGAGTACGAGTACGAGTACGAGTTACCAACGAGAGACATCTCTCTCCGATGAGTCTCCGATCATCTCCCGGTACAGTAAGATAGTGCGAGTACGTACGGTACCGTACCGTACGGTACTGAACTAAGTGGTATCTAGCGGCAGAACAGAAACTGCATGGATCGTTCAGTTGGTTGACCCACCCTCCTGCCTCCCGCGGAAAGATTAGTGATGTACCGTACTTGTACTCTATCAAAAGTACGAACTCGTATCAATCCAACCTACCTGAGGAGAACCATCAATCATGACGACAGCCGAAGCCGACGCCGAAGGCTCTTGGATACCACTACTCTGTGTCGTGGTACTTCTTTTGCTTTGGTGGACATCCTACAGCCAGTCAACGAGAGCGGTTCGGACCCGGCGATGGTACAACACAAAGGTGAGTACGGTACCGTAAATTCATTGCGGAATTCGTTTCCGAAGGTTGCATACGAGTTTGGTGCGGTGCGTGGTGGTTTGGAGAATCTTCGGCATTGCAGTGCAGTGCAGTGCAGTACAATGTGGTTGCGCAACAAACGCTCGACCCAATCCACGGCGAACGGTTGATGTTGCGGCAACGAACGGAACGGAACGGAACGAGATTTAATTTGGTTTGATTTGGCCCAGAATCCCCGTTGGGCTGTTTGTTGGACGGCACCCAAGTTCGGCGCAGGTCTCTCCGTTTCTGTTCCCTCCTGTCCTTTTCCGTGACTGGACCTGGTTTCGTCTCTCTCTCTCTCACACACACACACTCACACCCCAATTCTTTCGAAACCTATTCTGGGCCACGACCATTGGTGCTCTTCGTTCGTTCGTGGGTTTCAAACAATGGAAACAACACAACCAAAACGCGCAATCTTCGCTCCGATCGACGACTCAAATCGCATTCGATTTGCATCGCAGAGGGTGCAATGGAAAAAGAAACTCGGACTTCGGGACGAGAGCATCTACCGGGACGGGGCCGCGGGGGACGGCGCCAATCAACGACACAAGCGGCAGGGCTAACGCTGACAAACAATAATAAAAGTAATACTGTAATATCTACTCCGTACTTCTACCCGATACGGTACCGTACAACGTTCGAAACCAACCGCATCGCTTGGGGCACAAACGATACTGCTACCAACGAAACGAAACGAAACGAAACGGAAAGAACATCCAACGGGTGAGGTTTTCGTTCCGATGGCCACAGAGTCCCAAAAGAGACAGAAGAAGCCCGCTTTGTCTCGGTTGCTCCACGGTTGCACCCGGTGATAGCGCATGGATAGCTCGCGGGAGACGAGGAACCTTCCCTGCCGGAGTTTTTGAACACCGATTCTTGCTTGTGGAAGGAATGGAGCCGCCGATACCGGTACGAGCTCGAATAGTACCGTACATGCATCAATGAATAGTGAAAGTGATACAACCAAAATACCTTTTCCTTCGCTCCGCATTGCGCATCGACACACACCCGTTTCTTCTTTGAACAACAGGAACTATGGTGCGGTGCGGTGCGGTACATGCATGCTGGTTCGAACGTTTGTTGTGGACTGGAATGGAATGGCACTGCCTGTCATTTTCGTTGTTGCCGTTGTCGTTGCTGTTTCTCGGATGGTACGCTCAATGCGGTACGAGTACGAGTATGCCTCGTAGCTAGCTCAAAACACGAATGAACGAAAGTCTTTCGTCGGGTCCTCCGCCCTCGATCACTCTGGACTCTAGTGTATCTCCATTCCATTACTGTACCACGAACTGTACCGCGATGCGATGCGTCCGAGTAATTACGAGTACGTACCGAGGTCGTTCTGGTGATGTATAATACAATAACTGTCGACTTGCTCGTGCGCGGTTTGTGAAACCCTTTCGAAACCTGGTTCTGAAACCTGAAACCTAGGGGGTGGCGACCTTGAATCCTGTTGAGCTTCATCGGGGGTGGGCTGTTGTTGTTGCTGTTGCTGTTGCTGTTGTTGTTGCTGTTGTTGTTGCTGTTGTTGTTGCTGTTGTTGCTGTTGTTGTTGCTGTTGTTGTTGTTGCTGTTGTTGTTGCTGTTGTTGTTGCTGTTGTTGTTGCTGTTGTTGTACTTCGTATCAAACTTTGGATGCAAGAGTCACAACAACCATTGCATGCATACATGCATGCATGCGCAATAATGCCCAAACAAACACGATCCCAACCAAATCCAAACTTTTCCGCAACAATCAAATCATTCTTCTCTTCACTCGAGTGTAATGCAATTCGTTGCTTGCTTGCCTGCAATCGAAATTGGGTGCGTGTAACTGTAGCAGTAACAGCTGCTGTTGTGATGGGCGAAACAAACTACACTATTGCTTTCGTGCGTTCGTGCGTGCGTTCGTTCGTGTCCGAAATTGTTGATTTAGACCAAATCAACTTCGACGGCAACTCACTCAGTATTGACTATTGACCGCTGCCATTGTCGTGTTTCCCGCATCGTTTCATAGTCGACAACCTCCAACCACACTGGTGGGTAATACAACACGACACGACACGACACGACACACAAAAATGGGCACTCGTTGTTGTGTGAGTTAACATGTTATTCCGTGCTAAAGTGCTGAACCGCAACAACACAACAACAAACTGTTTGTTTGCCCCGTAACTGTCTCGGTCTCGATGACCTTTCTCGGACCAGGCAATAGAAAAGGCAAGCCACCGATATAGATATCGACATCGACATCGATGCTGTGCTATTGGAATGATGCGCAAACTGTAACGCAGCAGATCATCGGATAACATAACATGCTCCGCGACGAACGGGCGTTGCATCGCAATGTACAGTAATCCTCTGCTACAATACAACAACGAAAGCAGTGATTCGTTGGGTTGGGTTGGGTTTGTTCGTTTCGTCCCGCTTCGTTCCGCTCCCATGCGGCAAATGCAGCACGGCACGGCGCGGCGCGGTAATCTAACGGGAAGCTCGACCAGAAAACAAGAACCACTGCTCGTTCGTTCGTCATTCCTCGAACAATCCCGAAGCGAACACGAACCGTACTGGAACGGAACGGAACGGAACGGAACGGGGAATGTGCATGCAATCTTCCACAAAACGCCACAACAAACACGAAGGCAATACTGGATACATGCATCAAATAATAATAATATAAATACGTACATTCATGCTTTCCTATCTTCTTGGTGGTATGACTACCGGTACGTAATTACCGTAGATTGCGAGTAATGTGCGGAAGAAACGTGCCTTTGTCTGATCATCATGTCTAGGCGGGGTCGTAATGCGAAATGATTCCTTTTTCGCCAAGGCATGAAATCCGGCGATTAATCTCATATGAGTAATACGAGTAATAACTGTTGGTGGTGCGCCACCCGCGAGTGTACTACAGGTACCACTCTAGCTCCTTGTTGTTTACGAGGCCCCCGGCCGAGGAAACAAGGAGCTAGAGTGGTACCAAGTAACACCCCTCCTCCCCACTGATAATACGAGGAGGAGGTAAAGGAGGAAAGGGGTGTTGACATGGTAATCTCTATGACTTTGGAAGGGCAAGCACAATGGAGGAGGAGGAGGAGGAGGGGTTCCTTGCTAGCTACCGGCGTAGCGTTTCGATGCTGCTACAGGGGGAGTAGTAATGTTTCAATGCTGCTACAGGGGGGGACAAGGCTAAACCGGTACCAACGATTGGTGGTACCACTGAGTACTCGTAGGAACAAGTACCAAATGTAAGGTACTGATCAGTGGTACCATTTTGGTGGTACCGGAGTACCACTCACTTTGTTAAGTAATAATTTTTTCAACGCATTGAACGTGTTTTTAGGTATACTCAAGGGTAAAGAGGGAGCAATCACGCAGGATCCGCAGCAGCAGCAGCAGGATTTGGTTGATTCCTTGACACCACCTGTGTATCATCTAGTAGAATCCCTACTACAAGCTGGATTTTTGCTGTTTTTCCCCGGTTGTAATTCATAATTTTGAAATCAACCACTTTCAGAAGCAGATTGCTCCCCGACCATGGGAATAGACCATTTTCACTGCTTTCTTTCCTATTACAACAACAAGAAATCCATCATATCACACTGTAAGCCATTGCCGGTCCTTTGTGTGTTGGGGGGGGAGCTGTTAAGGCTGCTGCGGTTTGATTTGTTGTCATCGTCATCGTGGTGTTGTCATTTGTTTATTCGTAGTATCACTCACGATGCTCTGCTTCTTTTTGCTTTTTTGACCATGGGAATAGTAACAACAAGCACTGTAAGTGACTGTTGGTTCTTGTTTGTTGGGGGGGGGGGGGGGGGATGTTCAGGCTATTCCGGTTTGATTTGGAGCTGTCGGGGCGTCGTCATCATCATCGTTGTTGCTGTTGATGTTGTTGTCGTCACTTTGTTTAATCCTAGTAGTATCTCACGACACTGCTTCTTTTTGTGTTGACCATGGGAATAGCAACAATGGCAACGAGTCTACCTTGGATGTGACGACCGCTCCTATCTTCCCTGCTGGGAGGGGGACAAGATGCTGTTTCTATGATTTGATTCGACGTCGGCAGCGGCGTCAGAGCATCCAAACTTCAAGCGCACGAGCTACAAGCTCTGATTTTGGCCCCAACAGCCTCAATATTTGTCATGGTTGTTGTCGGCGAAAAATACGGACTGTTGTCGGCATCAAATTTGATCGAAAAAGCCGACAAAGCGAAACGACGACCGAGGTGCGATTATTTCGATGATCGAGTCTTAGAATCAAACACACCTCCACTACTTGGAAATCCCTAAGTGGTAAAAAAACGATATCACTTAGGACTACAAACAAAAGACAGTAATCGGTTAGAAACAAGACATATCCAAAGACCTGACCAATAAGTGAACACTTGGAATCCATAAGTACATTCAAAAGAATATACTTGATATCCCGTGAGGAAATTACTTATTGCAATCAAGAAAATCAATACCGATTCCAGATGGGCCTCATATCTAGCATATATACCACGAACAAGCATACGCCCCATCAAACAGATTACTTAACAACATGAATGACCGATACCGCCGAATGACCGATACAGTAAGACCGACACGACACTAATACAGCAACAGCAACAGCAACAGCAATGACAGTATCGGTACGAGAATGGTAACAAATAACCGGGGAAGATCTCTACCATGTAAAATACAGCAGAGAGCCCCGATACAGTGAATATTCGTAGTAAAAAATAAGAGCCTCTCTCTGAGCTCACATCTCTTTAAATATTAACATCATATACCTTTGGTCGATTTTTAGAGTAACAACAGGTTATAGAGCCCTTATAACTTACACTTGTGTCCCGCAAGAGCACCAGTGTTTACCTTAAGCTACCTATCTCCGGCCGTTCAGCACCTCCACTGTCGGTTAAATCCAGAGGAAAGTCTGTGCTTAGCTCCCTGTGCGGCACATTCTCGGCCTCCCCACGTCTCATTCTTCCTCTCTTTTCCTTTCCCTGCTCGTGCATCAAGGGGTGTAATACAGATCCTACCAGAATCTTCTTTTGTAATCCACGACCAAGCACCGGTTAATACAAGAACGCCGACGATTGTTTCTCTGACGATCGTCCCCATTTGTGACCGGCCCGCAACGGCATCATCCACGACAATCGATCGTTTCTCCGACGATCGTCCGGTTAATTACCATCGACGCCGATTGTTTTCCCCAATCAAACACACAAACCGCCGCAATCGAATTCATTCGTATTGACGGTACTGATTCCAACACAAAAACGCCGACATTGACGACGACGACGCCGACATTAACGACGACGATTCGCTGACATCGACATTGCCGCCCGGCCCGTAAAAATTACTAACATCACCATCGCCGTTGAACGAACACATACAACACGGGTTAATTCAACAACGACGCCAACGACAACGAAAGGTCAACACGTACGATGCCGACGACTCCATTTGACTGGACTCCAATCTTTGGAATCGAATTTCGATTTTCAAGCGCTAGCAATCCAACTGCGGCCACATCCCTTAACAAAGCCTACTCTGAAATCATTGGCAAAGATGAACTCTCAGAATTCTTTGTGACCCGCGAGGATGAAGAAGAAGAAGAAGGACCACTAGAAATAGCTCCGGATCCACAACTCCACATCCTCAATTGCATTGCAAAGGCTATTGCCATCAACCTAGTGGACCCCCCGCCGGATGAAATAACAAAAGGCCACATTGCAAATCTCCTCGACAAATGCGTTATCAAACATGTCAGAAATGGCGGATCTACAAAACGAATGAGATACAAAACAGAATTTGACGCTGCTGCGAAGCATGCCATTCGGACCAACACAGATGATGAACCAATTGCTCTAATCGAAATCACAATTACCCACTGGCGTTTCAAGAAAAATTGGCGCCCAGACCTATTCATGGAAGCCTACACTGGAGACCCACCATCAGATGACGAGGCAGACGTTCCAGACTACACCCGCCGCAACGGCCGCAACTGTCTCCCCTACTGAGATGGGACAAATTACGACCCTACTGCAACAACTGGTCAACAATGGCAACAGCAACAACAATAACAATGCCGGCGCCAACCACCAAGCGTCACTCGACTTACCATGGAATCCAGCAACCTTACCACCACCTGTCAAGGACCGATACTACAAGAGAGATGAATTCCTCACCAGAGATGATATGAAGGACTTCCCAATCACCTACACCGACTCATCAGGAAATGAAACGGTCATCAGGCAAAACTACTACCTACACAACCTAGGCAGTGGTAGAAACGACCAACGTCTGATCACTAGAAGTGGTGACTGTTTTTATTTGACCAGAGCCTCAGACAAGTCCAAGGAAGCTGCTAGAGACAAACTGTTCCTCTCAGGATTCCCACAACTAAAGGACGCAACGGACCCCAAGGTTAGAAAATGGTACCGAGAAATCACAGCTCATTCCCAGCAACATCATATTTATGTGCACCCATACTATCTATTCAGACGAGAAGCTGACCACCTCAGAGGATTCACAATTGGTGATGACCTCCCGCACGACCTACCTTCAAGATATGAATTGGCTATCAATGAATGGGGAAATCTCATTTACACTGCACTAAGAACTGATAAAATCATCCCTGACTCATGTGCAAGTATGAAGGCCACTATTCAGAGCTTTGAAGGCGGACAGGGATATGAAGCGCTATACACAGTTATTGCTTAAACACATTCCAACTCAAAAAGGCCATCCAACGCCAGCAGAATGGTCAGAAACCCTCCCAACCAAGATCCAAATGAATCCCTTGAAGAATACTACTTCCGGTACAAGGATTATCTGAGACTTAGAGTGTTCCTCCAAAACCAACCCAGCACTATCAGTTCAACAGAAGAAGTCAGCAACCTAATTGCAGGAACCACCCTCTCAGAAGAGCTCTTCAAAAAGACAGAAGATGAACGCGACTCTGATGATCAATTCAAAAGAGACAAATACAAGGCAGGTA
This sequence comes from Pseudo-nitzschia multiseries, assembly GCA_037355745.1. NCBI lineage: Eukaryota > Bacillariophyta > Bacillariophyceae > Bacillariales > Bacillariaceae > Pseudo-nitzschia > Pseudo-nitzschia multiseries. The sequence continues at coordinate 2,644,360 of CM074782.1, read as the reverse complement.
GGCTTCTACAAACCCTTCAAACCTATGAACAAGAGATCAAGGCTGAACAAAAGTACAAGAGGAACACCTCCAGATCAATCCAGCCCAAGCAATTGCCTGTCTCAGGTACCAGACCAGGTCACCGGCGCAATGATAAATTTCAAAAGCGCGCTAGCAACAGCACTGTTAGAACACCTTCTACTCTGACCTCTCACTCAATCAGCCTGATTGAATCACTTGGCTACCCGGAGATGGACGAAGAATCTGACGATCCCTTCCTCCACCAAGCATACTGCAATGCTATCACGGCATTCGATAAACAACCTAGTCTTTTTGACACATCCAGAAAATGTATTGTTTGCCACATGACCGGTCACAATTTTGATAATTGTCCTGCATTGCAAGATATTGAGTCCCTGAAGAAACATAGGATTGCTGCGGCTGTTTTTCTGAACAAATCCAATAGACAGACCCAACAACTCCTAGATTCCACCCAACAAATCTCTCAGATCAACATTGGCAATGAAGATCAAGATGAGGTTTCACCTGATGCTACAGTAGAAACCCAAAATTTTTGCAATGGCCAAGAATAGAAAGTCTTTCTTGGAGCCATACTATGACATCACCTCAAGATGATCCTCATGGATTTGACAACGTCACAGCACCCCAAGTGAACAGCTTATGCCCCTCCTTGGACTCCAGCAGTGTCAGCTCCCACGAATCTGTCATAATTGGTGCCGTCAACCTCCTTCCCAAGGACAGCCTCCAGTCATCAATCCCCATTGATGTCTACTGTGATATGGAATCATTCGGGGCTACGACCCCTACATTGGAATCACACCTGAAGACCAATGAGGATCCCAATTTCGATAGGGACAACCCTACGCCAGTTGATACATACAATGTGCAATCCCTAGTCCCACCGGACCCTATTGCAGCTACAGCCTACTTCCAACAGGGTGTCAGGGCTCAGATTGACACCGGTGCAAAGGTTTCCTGCACAAACCTCAAACACATCCTGCACGGTTACAAACCTTACACCAGGATAAGAAAATGTCCTGTCAGGCTTACAGCAGCAATAGGAGGAACAGCAGCTACCTGCATCCCTGAAGGCTCAGGATATTTGCATATCCCAGCACCGAATCACATTGGATATATCAAAGTCTTCTTCTACTATTCTCCCTCCCTGTCAACGACATTACTGAGTGAGAACGATCTCTGTGGAATGACATCTCGCATGCGATGTCAGTTCAGTGGACAGTCCATCCATAAATCATTCACTGACAACCTTGACTCTTCTGCTCCACAAAATGGCAACCTCACCATTATTTGTCATCACAAGCAGAACACTGCCTGCAGCATTGTCCTCCATGGGAGCATCATTGATGGTCAATGCTATACACACCCAGTACTGATCCCAGACGTTGATATTGCCTCTCCATATGCCAATTGTGCAACATCATCCGCCTATGCCTTAGCGACTGACATGCAGTTCAAGGCAGCTTGTGAACTGGCCTCCAAAGCAGCCATTAGCAACTACAGGTATGATATATACACAAATCTTGTCAATCTGCAGAAATGCACTGAAGCAGCGAAAGCTCAGTCTGATACCAGTGACATGCCAAGGTTTGATGCCAAACTGTTTTTCACCAAGATTGTGGACAAAAATATCCCAATCCAAGCTATCAAAACCAAGACATCGAAACTCCTGTGGCACCAAAGGTTGGGACACCCATGCGATGATTTCCTGTATCAAGCTCATAAGCACATCATTGGAGTCCCAAAGTTCAAACGGCAAACCAGTATTCTTGACCAATGTCCAACTTGCATACAATGTAAGCAAACCAAAGCACCTGCTGGCTCACATTCCACACGAAAGGCCACACAACCGTTTCAAGGTTTATCTATTGATTTTGCATTCTCAGGTACCAAATCCTCCAACAGCAAACGCAAGCGCAATTATGAAGGCATTCATGGAGAAACTGCTTGGATTCTCATCACAGACCACTATACTGGTATGAAATATGGAGATACGCGAATCTCTAAAGCAGCGCCACTACACTGGTTGGAGCATTTCTTCGCCCAGCACAACCCAACTTGTGCCAACAAGTATGTTTCAGTTGATCAAGGTGGAGAACTCTATCACAATCCTGACATCAGAAACCTCTTCTCTGCGTTTGGATATTCAATCTTTCCAACCGGTGCGGATGCTTCACACCAGAATGGTACAGTTGAAAGAGCTCACCGAACTCTTGCTAACTCCATGAGGACAATGCTGTCTGGTGCTAATTTGCCCATCAAGTTCTGGCCCTTTGCTTTCTACCATGCACTTTCGGTTGTCCAATGCATTCCCTGAAGGCAACCAACTACATTCACCATTGGAATTGGCAACTGGCCGTAAGGAAAACCTTACTGATTTCCGAACCTTTGGTTGTAGAGTTTGGGTTCGACCTCCAGGCAAAAGATCTATTAAACTCAAACCCAATGCACGAAAAGGCATCTTCCTGGGTTTCGTCCCATACACTACAAGAAACATTCTTTGGTATGACACTGAAACGCACTGAGTCAAGATCGCCACTCATGTCAGATTTGATGAAGGGATGAATGACTTACCTCTTGCAGATCTTCCAACCAATGTCAAGCACCTGCTCCGGACTGATGACAACACTCCACTTCCTGCAGAAACCCGTGAGGCCTCATCCAGTGATTTCCAATTCTCAATTTCCCCCTTTGCAGACCTCACCAATCTTAGACTCACTGTCTCTCCATCTTGTGCTGATCCCAAGTTTGGCCTTCGCTATGCCAATGACTCACTGATTGGCAGAGCCTACATCACTGACATCCTTCCCAAAAGTCCTGCCTCCAAGCTTTTCTCCTCCCACAAGAAGACTCTCTCCAAGCTCCGCGGCGCTTATATTGTATCTATCAATCACAATCGTGTCTTTACTGCTGCTGATGTTACTACAGCCTTACAGGAAAATCACGATCGAGGGGTGCGGGATTCTTCAATAGATACACCAATCACCTTTGCACTTGAAGAGAAATTGTATATGAAGGAGGTCAGGAAACACTCAAATGAATATGGTTTATTTGCTCCCAATACCTCCTGGAAGGAACCCACTGCTGAAGAAGATCCACCATTCTTGGACCGGATTTCATCCATCAAAGCTATCCAGCGCATAGGTACAAAATACAAGCAGCTGATACAATCACGAATCAACCAGGTTGATAGCACTGAAACACTCCATGCCTCCATCCAAAAACACTTGGCACCAATTGAAGACAACATGGATGTTGTCATTCCTACTATTGATATTGCATCCCTCAGAGCTATCACCAAACTTCATAAATCAGGAAATCAAGCATTACCACTAGATGCAGATTCACTGTCCACTGAAGAAATTGAACTTTTCATCAAGGCCATCAATTCCAAGGCAACTACACCTGAAGAACAAGCACTAGGGCACTTCACTCGAAGGAATCTCAAGCCTTTATCTACATGGCCTGAATGGCAAGCTGGGGAGCGAAAACAGCTTGACCAGTTTGAAGATTTGGAAATGTTTGGATCACCAATTCAATACCCTAAGGACCCCGACGCTATCATTCTCAGACCTCACTGGCAATACAGTGTGAAAAGAAATGGTGTCAGAAGAGCCAGGCAATGTTGCAATGGAAGCAAATATGCAGCCCCAACCCTGCATGCCATAGCAATGTCATACTCATCATGTGTTGAACATCCCATTCAAAGGTTATTCTTTGCTATTGCTGCAAGCCTCAATCTCAAAGTGTACGGGGGTGATGCTGCAGACGCCTACGCGCATAGTCCTGGACCCAACATTCCTACATACATGACTATTGATGATGCATATGCAGAATGGTACAGACACAAGCATGGAAAGGACATAGACAGACGATTGGTGCTTCCAGTCCTTCGAGCACTTCAAGGCCACCCAGAATCTGGAAGACTCTGGGAAACCCACATCAACAAAATATTGAAAAGCCCTGATCTCAACTTCAAAACCACCACACATGACAGGACGATCTTCACGACAGTTTTCGAAGGTGAAACGGTCTACATGCTGAGACAAGTTGATGATTTTGCACTGGCTTGCACATCAGAATCCATATCTGACAAGATCTATGACATAATTGGCGCAAAGCTGAAGCTCCCTAGAGAAGATGCTGTCCCCTTCACCAAAATGGGATTGCTTGAAGACTTCAATGGAATTGATGTCAAACAGACAGCTGACTACATTGAACTGTCCTGCGCCAATTACATTGACCGGATCATGACATCCCATGGTTGGGAGACTGATTCTAAGATGAAACCCCACTCCAAGCCAACAGCGCCGTTATCAACTGAAGTACTGAGCCAACTGCAATCACATACTGATGGCCCATTAGAAGGCACCAAGGAACATGCTGAATTGCAATCCACATATGGTTTCTCCTACAGGATGCTTTTAGGTGAAATGATGTTCGCCTATGTTAGTTGCCGGCCAGACATAGGCTATGCTATCTTCCCTGCTGGGAGGGGGACAAGATGCTGTTTCTATGATTTGATTCGACGTCGGCAGCGGCGTCAGAGCATCCAAACTTCAAGCGCACGAGCTACAAGCTCTGATTTTGGCCCCAACAGCCTCAATATTTGTCATGGTGTGCTCTCTAGGAAGAAATAGGTCTACCTAGGGGACTGGTGTATCCACTGCGTTCGAACTACAAGCGCTGCTTTGTTTACTACGGGACGACCGTATTTCTCGCTCCAGTGCCCGAAGTAGTAGTACTGCAAGCTCCCATTTTGGCCCCAACAGCCTCAATATTCATCATGGTGTGTTCTCTGGCAAGAAATAGGTCTACAGACTAATTCTAGCGCCTTTTTTGTCATATACTCTGGTCCCTAGTCTGCTGTGTATTAGTCTGTTCTGGGAGTATCAAAAATAGTGGTAGGCGAATAGTGCTCAGAATACGACTGGAAATCACGACAGAAAATTCTACTATTCTACTAGAAATCACGTAGAAAATAGTACCAGAAAAAGTGTGGTACCAGAGTACCACTTTTTGGTACCAGAGTACCACATTCTGCTACCAGAGTACCACTCCCTCCTCCAACCGTTGAGCGAGTTTTAAATGCTCATTTTTCTTGGTACTTAGGAGTGAGTACACGTGCTCGTCCGCCGAAGCCATAGGATTACCAGGGTACTAAAAGGGTTAGCTCACAGTTTAGCTTGGTCCCGGGTCAATCTCACACTTTTTTTGGTACATTATGATGTAGCAGACCAAATGTAAGGAATGGTAGTGCCACATGGAACGCACGACCTACAAACCAAAGAACACCTTGAGTATGCAAGATCTCACTGTATCACCAACATAGGTACGGACTCTATGATCACTCACTGCATAGCAGCAATCGTGCTGTAAGCAGCAAACGGCTGTAAGCAGCAATCGAATTACAGGTTAAGCACTAACAAGCCCGCAAAGGATTCCTCCAGCAAGAACCAATCCTACAGCTCACAAACGATTAGTAGTAGAATAAGTAAAAGGCTTACACGTCCAGGTCCAATAGTCTTCCCTATTGTACCCGTACAAGAAGCCTATCTTGGTTCGATAGTCATACTACCGAATCACGACCGGCTTCTCCAACGCGAGACAGCAGAATCCCAACGTGCGGATTACTGACAAGGCCCAACGCGTCTTGTTACAACAAGGACCAACGCGCCTGACTACGTGTAGATGAGTATACAGGATCTGACGCACTACCAGTACGGTCATCCCTATTGTAACGTACAACACAACAACGACCGATGAACTAGTAGAGGGAATTCTTCCAAGGGAGTGGCCCCTTTGGAGATGGCCCTGCTAGGCGAGATGTCTACCAAGCCATCTACACCCTCTTCACTGAAGGTGAAGGGGGCCATCTTCTCCCCCTCCTTCTAGATATCTTCAATGCGCAAGCCATTGGCGGCTTGGGTATCTTCCAAGAAGATACCGCTGGTGTGAACCCGCTCCGGGTCATCCATGGCCTCCGACAATATCCAGGTACCATCACCCAGCCATCAGCCAACATGGGCCAATCCTTTGGCTACATCAATGATGTAGAAGGACAGGAATGTGAGCTGGTGCAGGTTGATGCAGCCCTGCTGGGCAGGGCCGCAGCTAGCCGCGTGTATCTCATGGCTCATCATGAGTCCACGGTGTCCCATAACCCAGATCTCCACTACATCCCGGCCATCCCTGAAGGGACAGCCCACACTGAGATGCTCCAGGCTCACAAGGTGTGCTTCCTCCCCTTTGAAATTGTTCCTCTGGTGTTGTGTCGAGGCCTTACACCCAAGCAGGCCTTTAAAGTCCTCCACCCCCACATCCTCCAGCAAGGGCTTGAGGAAGTCTGCAAACCCCTTCTTGACACCCTACGAGCAGGGGGGCACAACCCACTACGCTCTTGGGCGCCATCCGGCTCCTAGAACCAGGCCCATTCTTCCAGGCAGGTGCCAGTCTGCGCTCCTACATGAAGAAGAATGTCCTCCTCCAAGACCTACCCAGCCTAGGCCTCCCGGCGGGTGGCCCAGCTAACCCGACGCTCACTTCAGCCTTCGCCGCGCTCACCGACCATCAACTGAGACTGAGTGAGAGCCTGGACCAACTGGCGACAAGAATCTTCCAAGCTGCACACGGTCAGGGAGGTGTGGGGCCCCCTGTACACTGAAAGACTCCTCCTTCTCTGCGGCAAAACAAACAAAGCGGACCTCCCCCCCATCTACACTGCCTGGGCCAATAAGAGCAAACACGAGAAGACCCACATGATCCTCCAGAGTCAAGTAGTCACAGACGCCTACAACCTTGGCATCCAAGCGCCACTCATCACCACCGCTGTCCTAAAGAGATTCCAAGACTGTAACTTCTACTGGAACCGACCCATTTGATGTAGCAGATGGAATCCTCCCCCTTGCTTTCACTCCACCAGGAGGGTCCGCAGCTACCCTGAAGAGGGAACATGAAGCGGCCACCAATGTGGCAGCCTATGACACTATGATCTCCACCCAAGGCAACTCCCTCTCTCTGAAAGACTCCCTGGAACTCCAAAAGACCAAGGCCTACATCCCCTTATACTGGACCGAAGCCACTGCCCAGCTGAAAAGCTACATGGCTGTCCTAGTCACCCTCTTAGGAGCCACACATGATGTGGTGAAGCGCTACCAACAAGGTCTCTCCAGGCTAGAGTGGCAGCAAATGCTTCTTTGAAGGGCCATTGCTGACAAAGTGGGCAAACACATCACCCCAGCCATTGTGGTGTACTACTTCCAAGTCAGAGTAAGGGGTTGGCTGGAAGAGCAATGGGAGTCAGACATTACACTCCCTTCCCCCGGCTTTGGGGAAGACATCCATCGGTTCTAAATGACCCAGAACCTCAACTGGCTCCCCAATGTGTCAAACCTCGATGCCTTACGCGCCCTCCAGCAGCCTACCCCCCTAAAAGGAGGCGGCGCCCCTCCGGGCGCCCCTCCAGCTCCAACCACAGGGGGGGGGGGGGGGGGCAAGCGTCCACCCAACAGGGATGATCAGCTTCGAAACCCCACCAGAGATTCCTGATTCTACGACCCATCCAATCCCATCAGCTCTAGAATCAAGAATAACACCATGAGATTGGTCATTGCCTCCATGAAAGCCAAAGGCAAACCCCCTATCAAGCGCCCGGATGGCAAAGAACGTTGCCATTCCTGTCACATCAGAGGCAACTGCTTCACTGGTTGCCAGCACCTCTACGACCACACCAACATCACTCCCACAGTGCAAGACATGCTCTGGGAATGGTGCCAAGAAGCCTATGCTGCAGCCTGATGGCCAGGCAAGCGCCAGCAACCTCACTACCGACTTGGCGCCGTGCCACCCCCCTCACTCATACGGTTCGCACAGGGGGGCCCCAGAATCCACCAATCATCCTTCCACACATCCTCCCTCCGCCATTCACATACTCCACACCTCACCCATGAATTAGGCAAGCCCCACACGCGCGTTGTCTGTAGAGCCCGACTGTATGCCCGACCAATGTATGTACCCCATGTATCCCCCCCCCCCCCCTCCCCAGCACCTGCCCCGGCACCTGCCCCGGCACCTGCCCCGGCACCTGCCCCGGCACCATCCCCATCCATCCCCACCAGCACCAGCACCAGCACCAGTACCAGCACTTCCACCACCATCTTCCCCAGCGCCTCCCCCCAGCCCGGGCGGGCTGGGACCCACCCCCAGCGACGTGCTGGCCGACTCCAAACCCAGCGACGTGCTGAACGCCTCCACCCCCGGCGATGTGCTCGCCACCCCCCCACCCCACTTCTAGCAACGTGCTAGCCTCCCACCACACCAACACCCACACAAACACCAGCGACGTGCTGGCCTCCTTCCACCCCAGCAACGTGCTGCTGGCCAACTCCAACCCCAGCGACGTGCTGGCCGACTCCAGCCCCAGCGATGTGCTGGCTGACTCCAAAACCAGCGACGTGCGGGCCGACTCCATGTTGTTACTCTAAAAATCGACCAAAGGTATATGATGTTAAAATTTAAAGAGAAGTGAGCTCATGGAGACGCTCTTATATTTACTGCATTTTTACGTGTCGGGGCTCTCTGTATTTTACCTAGTAGAGATCTTCACCGGTTATTTGTTAGTACCATTCTCGTGCCGATACTGTTGTTGCTGTTGCTGTATTAGCGTCGTGTTGGTCATTACTGTATCGGTCATTTCGATGATATTGGTCTTTTACGAGGTTAAGTGTTTCTTATCCGGTGGGGCGTATGCTTGTTCGTAGAGTGGGTAGCTAAATGAGGCCCATCCGGAATCGGTATTGATTTTCTTGATTGCAATAAGTAATTTCCTCATGGGATATCAAGTATATTCTTTTGAATGCACTTATGGAATCCAAGTGTTTACTTACTGGTCAGGTCTTTGGATATGTCTGGTTCTAACCAATTATCCTCTTTCGTTTGTAGCCTTAGGTGATATCGTTTTTACCACTTAAGGATTCCAAGTAGTGGAGGTGCTCATCGGAGTATTCGTATCACGTATTCCTGCACCTCGGTTGTCGTTTCGTTTTGTCGGCTTTTCCAATCGAATTTGATGCCGACAAAGTCCGTATTTTTTTCGCCGACAACACACCCCTTGATCCAACATGTTCACCCGATGTTGGATTACTGTCGGAGCATAGTTGTTCGATGGATCGATCATTGTTGATTGAAGCAATCATCGAAGAGGAATCGTAGCCCCCCCTCACCCATGGTAGAAATTTGGGTTCTCTACTTGTGGCATCTAAACTATAATATGTAGCAGTAACGAGAACCTATGTCAGAATTCAAGCACCCAAAATGTGTATTTTCTATGTACCAGTTTGTCCATCAAAATCACAGGTCATTATAGCACCATTAGGTTGCTGGTCTAGAGTCTTGAGACATTTTCTGTGCAGCGATCAGGAAACAAGTATACAGAGCTCAAGCAATGAAAATGTCTTCACATACTTTTCCAGAATTGCACTGTTTTTGCAAGCTGGAACATTCTTGGTGTTGAACAACTGCATATTGGGAAGGAAACTTAATATTGAATGAGGGAATCATCAATTTGAAAGTGGCAATGAACAGAGATAGTTTTGAACAAGCCCTTGCTGTTCTAGTTTCACAGACAGAGAGGGAATTCTCAAAGCACAGTATGCAATTCCAATATTTACAGAGCGAACCTGTGGGACTACATGCAAGGGGGCGCAAGGGCACTTCTGGGGGCTGTTCTGAGGGCCCAAGGGCACTTCTTCTTCCAAGGAGACTTGCAAGTGATTGGATTGTATTACATTCCTTCTGTATGTACTATGAAAGGAAACTACAGTACTCTAACGTACATACATACATTTCTATGTAAAGTACAGTACTGCAAATACAACCGATCAAGTCATATGGTTTTAAGCACATTCATGTGTTTGGAATAATGAGACTCAGCAGGTTATGTATCTCTGTATGCAGGATTGGAATATTCTTCTTGGGTCATATATTCTTAAGGCATAAGGCTGGTGACTACAAACAGCTCATATCTTATGGAAAATGACCGGAAAGGTTCATTCTTTTCTGTTTTCATGATCAAAGTTGGATACTTAAGATCGGAAGCAAGATTTCTGCTGTTTTCAGGACAGCCATTTTGATACCCAATGACCACAGTAGAGGTTCATATATCTGATATGCAATCTTTTAATAAGCTGTGTTTTCAAGAAAAGACAGCAGAGGTTTGAATCTTTGCTCACTTATTCATTCATAATGAACCTATTTTCTGCTGAATTGACTACATAGGAAACAGTTATTCTGCAGTGCTGTATTAGTGGCAACACTGTCCAACAAGATTGGTGAAACCTGGAGTGGAGGTCTATTGATACAGCCCGTCGCTGAGTGCCGTACCAAGTATCCTCTGGCGGTAACCGGACAGTTGAGGTGCTGAACGGGCGGAGATAGGTAGCTTAAGGTAGACACTACTAGTGCTCTTGTGGACCACTAGTGCAAGTTATAAGGGCTCTATAACCTGTTCTTACTCTAAAAATTGACCGGATAGGTATAACGAATAGTTTAAATTTAAAGAGATGTGCGCATATCATGAGGTTGCTCCCTCTGTTATTGTACTATTTCATGTAGTGGACCGGTATCCCTGTAATACTCGTGTTGTAGGGATATCTTAATTGGTCGTATATCATGTGCAACTCGTCATAAGACAGAGAACACATGATGTGGCCTAGATATCTTGATACTTGAAGTCATTTTTATCTCTGGAGGAGTATAAGTATTTTTTTCAAGTGTAGAATTGATATAACTGCCGTAGAATGTACGTAAGTAATGTAGGTGTATTTTTAACCGACATCAGTAAAAGAGATACTTGCTGTCCTGCAAGGATCATCTCTTTCTCTCATACTTTTAGTTTCTTTGATTATTCAGCCTTCAACCTTGCCATCAGTTGCCATGCAACCCATAGTAGAACTACAAGCCTAAGATGCAACTGACTGCGCCGAAACCCAGTAGTAGTAGCTAGAATAGATCTGGTTGACTAAATGCTCAGCCGTAGTGGATATCAGAGAAATGTTAGACCACAACAGACCGGCACCTCCTCCACCGGCCTGTAGCTATTGCTCCTGCTGCTCTTCTTTGCCTTCTTTGGATTGAGTCAGCTCTGCAGTCACTTTCGAAAGAAAATTGTTAACAGATTGCGGCGCCTTTGTCTGCTGATTGCGTAATCATGCACCAGTAGTAACACAGAAACTTGCAAGTGCCCCAAACCAATGCCCTGTGCCTCATTTCAGGAACGTGGCATGATGTTCCTTGTGCCCGCATAATATTGTGTTTTGACACTCAACAGTGTTCTCTGCAATGTCAGGTGTCTGACTTTTGATTTGAATGGGACAAAAAAATCTGACGATATTTGCATTTTTAATATCATCACATCCCGAATTGACGAATGAGCCTAATTACGCTATGACCATTTTTTGATACTCGATGGTAATTAGATACTTCGAAATACGGCACGGTATGGTATGTACGGTAGGGTTCTTCGCACTTTACCGCACTATTCTCCAATCGCTGGGACGAGTTCTACGTTTCATTTGGGGGTGCGTACTCGTACCTAATACGTACATACTTCGTAGTCCATAGTGTAACACAAAATACACGCACGATGATGTGTCCCGATTCTGCCATGATGTGAGTTAAACACAGTATTACTCGTATCTGGGTGCTTTCGTTAGGAGTACGAATACAAGTACGAGTACCCGTAGTACGAGCACTCATGGGATCTTCTGCTACTCGCGCACCGGTCACGTGACATTGCCATGGAAATAAAATCCTTGCATGCGATCAGAAATCAAAGTTCCGCCACTTGGAAGGAATTTTTCGACGCGCGGTATGCGCGTTTCTAAATTCGATCCGAAACAAGAATTCCGATCGAGTTGAAGAATTACACACTGACGATCGCGAAACATTTCCATAGTCGGAATCTCAGGTGCGAGTACGATACTATGTGCTCGCTCTCATCCTTGGTTGGATTGAGCGCTGACTAGATATCATTTGATTTTCGAAAATGATTGGTTGAAAATTTGAGAATTATAAAATGGGACAACGCATTGTCCAATAAAAAGTCAACAACGCACAACACATAGGATGAAGTGGGAGCCAGTCGAGCGTGATAAAAAAAGGCCTCATTCATTTTTTCTCGTAAGAGGTCTTCTTACGCGGTAGCAAAGATACCGTTTCCTACCTACTTTTCGTTCATTCGCATTGCAATGTTGGTTGGTACGTGTTCGTACATCAGTGTTTTCCGATGAACATCGGTGGAGAACATGCCTTATCTTAGCATAAAAAATTTATAACTTAAAATTGGAGAAGAATATTCCTCTAACTTTGCTATTGGATGTAACTCTCACTACCAAGAGCAGAATCCAAATACAACACCCACCAACAAGACCAGAATCAAAAGAAGAAACTAATCGACAGCGATGACCATCAAAACTCTGAAAAAGCGTTCTTCCGAACTTGCATTGGCGTCGATTCGGTATGTTGGGTTGGGTGGTCGTTGTCGTGTCGAGTCTCCAACACAATTTGGATCCGATCTGCAGTTAAGCCGATCGGATCAATGTTCCCATGTTGGCCGAAACACGGATAACTTGATCGTTTTCGACAAATCTGGTATTCTCACCTCTTTTGATGATTCTTTTGAACTCTGTACACTTGCAAACAATGAATTTTAACACAGAGATGACTCCATGTCGATGAAACCGGTGCTTCCTGCCTCGATTCTCGAAGCTTGGACATCTCTGGCGCCAGAGGTCCGAGCTGCATTGATTGCTGCCGAAACAACGTCGCAAAAAAATGGTTCGTTGCCTACCAATGCCTCGGTTTCCAGCATGACTTCTGTTTCGAGTGCCTCGGATGAGAGCGTCGAAAAAAGCACGAGCAGCAACTCCGACGATGGAGTCGACGAGACGTTCGTCGAATTAGACCCCGTGGCAGGCACGAAAATTACGCTTCGACCACTCGAACGCGCCCCATCCAATGTTTTCGAAATCACGAAAACAACCTCTCGGGAAACCGTCACGGTCGAGAAGACGGGATCCGCGACGGTCACTACGAAGAAAACCTTCATGGCCACGACAAAAGGCTGGAGAAATGTGTTCTCCTTGCCAATCTCGTACGATGTCAACATGGTTTCGAGAGGAACACTGTTGGATCCATCGAATCTGCAGCTGCTTGAGTCGACAGGAATCCACACAGAGGGATACAATACACGATTTGCCGTTATTGACGAAGCTGTCAACGAGTTCTACGGCGAAAGGATCATGAACTATTTCAAAGCCCAAAATATCGAGCTCCACACGATAATTATTCCCGGTGGAGAACCCGACAAACGAGATGACGTGAGTATCAATTTGTCGAAAAACTGTTTTATTCCTATACGATCAATCCAAATGTCTTTCTCAATCAAATTTGTTTCTTTTTTAACGGAATGCATGTTTCAACAACAGGCCGTCGACAAAATCCTTGACGCCATGTGTGTCTACAAGCTGAGAAGGCGAGAACCCTTTTTGGCCATCGGCGGAGGAGTTGTCCTCGATATCGCCGGAATGGCTGCGTGCCTCTACCGTCGTGGTGTTCCGTTCGTCCGAGTTCCCACCACCCTCCTCGCTATTGTCGATGCCAGTGTCGGCGTCAAAAACGGTGTCGATTATTGCTGTAGCTCGACCACCGAAACCTACAAGAATCGTGTTGGCTCCTTTTACGCCCCGAGCTCCTGTCTCCTGGATACGGCGTTCATTGCCACACAGGACGCTCGAAATATTTCCAACGGGTTCGGAGAAATCATGAAGCTCGCCCTGGTGCGATCTGAGGATCTGTTTGAATTGCTGGAAACGCACGGGAAAGCCCTGGTCGATTCCAGATTTGCCGATACCCCATCGGTCCCGGACGGTGTCGCACAAAGGATAATCGACGTGTCCATCCAGATCATGCTCGAGGAATTGGGGCCAAACCTTTGGGAGTACAACCTAGAACGCTGCGTTGATTACGGTCACACGTTTTCGAAGCTCCTCGAGATGGTGCCAGGCGTAGACATCATGCACGGAGAAGCCGTGAACATCGACGGTTTCTTCTGCTGTCTGCTGAGTTATTTGCGTGGTTTTATCACGATGGACACGGTAAACCGTATCTTCCATTGCATGCAGGTCCTCCAATTACCGACCACGTCGTCCCACTTCCAGTCGGAGCTCGCTTGGCAGAGCTGCAAGGATGCCGTGGAGCACCGACACGGAGCGCAACGAATTCCTCTGATTACGGATATTGGCGAGAGCGTCTGTGTTAGCGACATAACGCAGGACGAGCTCGATAGAGCCCTCGAGATGCTCCATTCGTTCAAGCACCTAATGAGTGGCGAGTAAAAAGAGAGACGAAGCAAGATTATTTTATTGACTACCGTGACACCTTGTTATTTTATGATCTGCATATGTGGATAAGTCGGCTGCGAACGACTTCGTAACGAAAAAATATTTTAAATGCATGCACTTTATTTGGTCTGTCAATCATTTTCAACTTCTCGACTCATTTTGAGTGATTCCCAGCAATAGTAAAGTAATAAAAGTTCGCGACCAAAGTAATAAATCTATTTACACAGTGCAGATGAAGAGAGGAAGGTGTTGATGCAGGCACTCCTTGCTCAACTTGGCGCCGGTGGTAGTGGTAGTGCGACCTCTCCTCCTGGTGGGGGCGTCGGTCGTGGTCCTCCTACTAGTGTCGGCATCGGTCGTGGTCCTATTACTCCACAGGTTCTTACTACTCCCCAAGTTACTAATGTTACTAGTAATGCTGACGGGAAGCTCAAAAGAAAAGTAAACAGTCTCCAGCATCGCGACTACAGCAGTGACAGCAGCAGTGACGACGATTCGTTGACATCGATTAGTTAGGAATCATTGACGTCATCGATAGTAGAATCGAATAGATAGTGACGTGATCACGAATCGAATCGATACTAGTAGAATCGAAATGACCAATTAGTTAGTTAGTTAAAATAGTAAAAACTCAACAACAACACCAACATTGCTCCAAACAGAAACTTAGCCTACAAAGACAATAGAAAAACTCTATTGCAACACCTTAAAAGAGGGATCCAAAACCACTAGAGGTGCGCTGGAGCAAAATTATTTGAACGTGTTGTCGGCTGCTCTAAATACTGCTATAATTGGTGATCGACTGTCGACTGCTCTAAATACGACTAATCTGAAGCGATCGATCGGACGTGCGAATTCGTAACTACTACTACTACTGATTATCTAATTTCCTAATGTAATCGATCAACTTGTAATCGATCGATTTGACCCTAAAATACATCGTTTGCTGTTTCAGTTGGTACCAAATCATACGAGAAGAAGCCATACTACGACTTGAAACCTTCAGTCTGACTTATACAACAACATGACAAGCTTCAGAATGATCCTTCTGTCTCCCGTTTCTTCCAGCAACATGTTATTGTTGAGTCGAGGGAACCCACCTTGGATCTGTCTCATCCCCCATTCAGACATCTGTCTAACGCTAGTCGCATCTCTGTTCACTGCAATAGCCTTGCGAACAGCCCGTCTTTTCATTTCTCTGGCCTCTTTGATGGGTGTACCCTCAGGTATTTCTACAGGAGCTGTCAGAGGGTCGTATTGACTACTTCTAAGATCTAAGAAGGTAGCTTTTTGTAGATAACTTAAACACCAAATTGACTACACTCTTTGCCTTATACAGCTCATACATGCGCTCCATCTTTTCATACAGCCCGTACTTGGCCTGAGTACTATCATGCCAAGCCCCAGGTGCATTCAAGACACAAGCGCGGATCCTCCCGTCAGGGCAGAAAAGAAAGACACTATTCACATATGTACCACAAGTCCAACCATTGTAGTATTGGTTCTGTTTGGTCCAGTCGGTAGACTGTTGGAGATGGAGTTTAAGCCCATGACAAGCACCCCACACTCTGTGTGGACATAGAGTTGGATACTTTGCAGCAATAGCATCGATGTATTGTTGAATCTCTTCTTCATTTGGCAAACAAACTTTTGCAGCAGGATGGTCTTGTAATGCAGTAAGAAGGACCTTGCGACCAAATTTCAGCCATCTATACATAGGAGAAGCTGTTAATCCAAACGCTATAGCAACTGCTCTTGCTGCTGATCCTCTGGTTTGGAACCAGAATAAGATAAGAGCAAGACATCCGGTTGCATCAAATTCTTGATGTCAAATGTAATAGTGTTTCTTGTATTCCTTGAACTTCCGAATCGATCCGGTGCTCTTATCAATAGTGTATGAATTGAAGCATGGCTCAAAAGTATCTAGAAACTCCCTGAATACTACGTGGTCGGCTCCACAGCAATTGAGAAGGGCTTGATCATTGCCTGATCCATAGAGATACATGAAAGCAGATTGACTGTATCTCTTAATTGCAATCCTAAGAGTTCTACGACCCCTTCCTTTCTTATCTTCCTCCCCAAGCAGCGGATTGTTGTAATTGGGGGTTAAGTAGTTATCATAGTAGTCTCCAAGCACTTCTACTAACTCCAGGGCCATGGTGATTGTCGATTGTGTTTCGCGAAAGAGTTTTTCGCGAAAGAGCAGTGTTTGCTTGCTTGTATTTGCTTGCTGGAGAGAAATGTGAGTGTTTTAGCAAGGATACTACTAGCAGTACCGTGCCGTAGTAGTGGAAATAAGCAGCGCAAGTTGGTACATGAAAAATACTGAAATTTTCAACTGCCGGCCATCCTTGAATACTTAACAGGCTTGCTTGCCAAAATAGGCGAGTAGGTGGTGGCACGGGTAGTGATTAAACAGACAACAATTACTGTTTCTTATTTAGAGATTCCGAATTCCAAAGTTGCTCTGATTGAATAGTTAATAAAATCTATTCATCCATTGGGTGCGCCAAACATTTATTCAATCTATTCACTTGGGAATATTTTTTTGTTACTTTGGTCTTTTATTACTTCATTATTGGTGGGAATCACTCAATGATTGATTCCCACCACCATAAAAGAATACAGTAAAAGTTTCTGTTCAAAGTGAATAAATCTATTCACATAATGAGTGATTCCCGGCAGTGATAAAGTAATAAACGACCAGAGTAATAAAAAAATATTCGCGAGTGAATAGATTGAATAGATTCAACGCACGAATATTTTTTATCAACTATCACTCAGAGCAAATTTGGAATTTGGAATCTCTAAATAAGAAACAGTAACTGTCTGTTTATGTCTGTTGAATCACTATCCGCGCCACCTACCGGCCTAATTGCAAGCCTGTTAAGTATTCAAGACTGGCCGGCAGTTGAAATTTTCAGAATTTTCTATGTACCGTATCGATTGGCTTTGCTGATACGAATATCTACTAGTAGCTATCGCGAAGAATTACTAGTAGTAGCTACTATCCTCGCTAAAACACTCACATTGTTCTCCAGCAGCAAGCAACAACAACAAACACTCCTCTTTTGCGAAACACTCTTTCGCGAACCTAACAATTGACAATCACCATGGCCCTGGAGTTAACACTACTTGGAAACTACTATGAAAACTACTTAACCCCCGATTACAACAATCCACTGCTTGGCGAGGAAGATAAGAAAAGAAGGGATCGTAGAACTCCTAGGATTGCAATTAAGCGATACAGCCAATCTGCTTTCATGTATCTCTATCGGTCAGGCAATGATCAAGCCCTTCTCAACTGCTGTGGAGTTGATCATGTAGTATTCAGAGAGCTCCTAGATTTATTCAAGCCCTGCTACAATCAATACATGTATGATGAAAAGACTGGATCGATCCGGAAGTTTAAGGGGAAATATGTGAATAGTGTCTTTCTTTTCTGCCTGGATGGGAGGATCTGGGCTTGTGTCTTGAACTGTCCTGGGTCTTGGCATGATAGTTCTCAGGCCAAGTACGGGCTGTATGAAAAGATGCAGCTTATGTATCAGTTGTACATGGTAAAGGTTGTTGTCGATTCGGCGTTTAAGTTATCTACAAACGACTACCTTGTTAGAAATAGTCAATATGACCCTCTAACAGCTCCTGTAGAAATACCTGAGGGTACACCTACTGAAGAGGCCGCGACGATGAAACAATGCGCCATTTGCAAGGCTATTACAGTGAACAGAGATGCAACCAGTGTTAGACAGATGTCTGAATGGGGGATGAGACAGATCCAAGGTGGGTTCCCTCGACTCAAAGATAACATGTTGCTGGAAGAAACGGGAGACAGGAGGATCATTCTGAAGCTTGTCGTGTTGTTGTACAACTTCCAGACAGCTAAGGTTGGAATCAACACCATACTCAACACCTACATGAGCCAGACTGAAGGCTTCTTCTCCTATGGATTGGTACCAACTGAAACCGCAAACGACGTATTTTAGAGTTGTCGAATCGATTCAATCAATTGATTGAATCGATTGATTGAATCGATTCAACGAATCGATCGATTGCTAGTTACGAATTAGATATTGTTGTAGTTGAAAAGTGTATGGCAAAAGTGTACATTTGTAGCATGGAAGTAGTAGTGTTCTTGGAGTATGCAAATTTGCAGACAAATCAACAGCCATAGTAAGATGTCATTTCCATCCTTCACCTTCAAGGGGGAGATAGAATTGTCGCTTTACGGAGACAAAACCCACTTGTACATTGTGCGTGCGAAAATCTGCTTTGCAGATTGTTTCACAGTGGTGTACTTTAAGGTGCTGAGGCTTTCTCCATAAGTATAATCTGAAATGGTATTGCTGTCATCACGTCCAATCGATTCGTAGTACTATCGATCGATCGATTTGATCGATTGATTAGTCGTATTTAGAGCAGCCGACAACACGTTTGAATAATTTTGCTCCAGCGCACCTCTAGTGGTTTTGGATCCCTCTTGTAAGGGGTTGCAATAGAGTTTTTCTATTGTCTTGGTAGCCTAAGTTTCTGTCTGGAGCAACGGTGGTAGTGTTGTTGAGTTTAACTAATAATCGATTCCTTTATTTGAACTAACTAACTAACGATCGATTCAATTCTACAAGTATCGATTCGATTAGATTCACTTGTTACTTGTCAAACAAGTCTAAGTCATCGTCGCTGCTGCTGACACTGCTGTTGTCACTGCTGCTGTAATCGCAACGCTGCTGGAGAGTGTTCACTTTTTTTCTTTTGAGATTACTAACTTGGGGAGTAGAAACCTGCGGAGTAGTAATATTCGGACGACCAACGCCGGCACCACTAGTAGTAGGAGGGCCACTAGTAGGAGGGCCGCTAGTAGTACGACCAGTAAGTTGAACAAGGAGTGCCTGCAATATCACCTTTCTCTCTTGATCTGCCTGCTTCCTCTCTTGATCTGCCCTCTCCTGTCTTTGTTGCTGAAGTTCTAATGCTCGCTGCTGAAGCTTTCTATCCTCTCTTCCCTCTTTCAATATAGTAGCAATCACATTCATCATCTTTGCCTCATTGTTGCCTTTGCGATTGTAGTGTCTCTTCGTCTTGTTACTAATAATGGTACTGGCAGGCGTTAGCTCTGCTACTTCTGACTGTTGAGTGACTTGTTCAGGTTGTGTTGGTTGACTGAGTAGAAGTGGTACCGGTTGAGTTGTGGTGGCAGCAGCAGCAGCAGGAGGAGTAAACTCATTTGTTTCCACATTGTACCTATCTTCTCCTTGTACAACCCGCGCCTTTTCACCAATGAGATCCTTGATTTCCTTTGCCTCCCTAATGTCCCATTTCATGTTTGGATTGCCAGTTGGTGCCATCACCCGGTTCAATCCATTGTATTTATTGCGAATGGATTCAGCATCCCTTCCAGGATATTTTGTAGCATGTAGGTCTGCAACATCATCCCACTCTTCTCCTCCAGTGGGTATGATAGATCTAATGGCGGCAAACATGTGCTCCAACTCGGCTTTGGTGTAGTTACCGATGCCGGGTTTCCTTCCTCCAGCTGTCGAGGGCATGTTGTTGATTGTTATGATTGATGGTATTGGTTTTTGTTCTTTGGATTTCTTATGTGAACTTGATTCATTTTCGGACAAATCGTCTACTAATATCGTAGCAAGCGCGAGAAGCGCAGCAACAGTAGTGTAGGACGACATGGGTTGTGCCAATGCCCTGTCTAATGTGCTGGAGAGACAAGTCGTACTGTTGTTGCTGTTTCTTTACGGACTTTCTTTTTTTTTTCTTTTCGACTGTTTGCAATTTTTCAGCTCAGCAAAATTGGCGATGATCACCAAAAATAGCATGCAAGCATGCCCGGCAAAAGAGGTGCACATGATTCATTCGTGCGTTGGGGACTAAAAACTTTGATTTTAGTACCGTACGATATGATTCTAAGATTCCGTTGGAGTTTATTCTCTGTCATAAAATCTGGCAGTCGAGGCTGCTGCTTCGACTGCCATATTCTATTGAGTATAGAATAAAAATGGAATAAATCTATTACTTAGAGAATAAATTTATTACTCTGGTCGCAAACTTTTATTACTTTATCACTGCCGGGAATCAGTCAATGCATACCGGTAGATTTAGAAAGTACGAATACCGTACTCGTACTCCGAATTCATTACTGAATAGAATCTGGCAGTCGAGAATGGCTCGACTGCCAGATTTTATTAACTGAATAAACACCGAATAAACACCAATGGAACCCTAAGAAAAGACAAACATTTCAGTCACCCAACACATGAATCGATCAAGTGCACCTCTTGAACCTCTTTTGCCGGGCATGCTTGTTTTGGTGATCATCGCCAATTTTGGCCAGCTGAAAAACTGCAAACAGTCCGGAAAAGGAAGAAGAACCGCAACAACAGTACGACTTGTCTCTCCAGCAAACACATTTGAATGAGACAGGGCACCAATGTTCTCCTACACTACTGTTGCTGCTCTTCTCGCTCTCGTTTGGTTATCAGAAGACGATTCGTCAGTAGAGGACAATTCGTCGGATGGCTGCTCACATAAGAACTGAAAAACCACCAGCATACCATCGATCATAACAATCAACATGCCCCCGGCTGGAGGCAGGAAATCCGGCGTCAGCTATCCTGGGAGGGATGCTGAATCCATTCGCAACAAAGAGAATCGATTGCACCGGAAGACTCAAGCAACAACTCAATCGACTCAAGGAACGCAGGACAACCAACTAGTACCACTTATGCTTGGTCAACCAACTCAACCAACACAACTCGATGAAGCATCGGAGCTGACTCCCGCCAGTACCGCTAGTAGTACCAAGAAGAGACGAAGGTCGAAGATGATGAAGATGATTGCTGCAGCATTGAAAGAAGTACAACGTCAGCAGCAGACATTGGAACTCCTGCAACGACGACAGGAAAGGGCAGATGAAGAGATGAAGGTGTTGATGCAGGCACTCCTTGCTCGCTTTACTAGTGGTGGCGGTGGTACTAGACCTCCTATTACTCCCCAGGTTACTACTCCCCAAGTTACTACTGCTGAAGGGAAGCTCACTGCTGAAGGGAAGCTCACTGCTGAAGGGAAGCTCAAAAGAAAAGTAAACAGTCTCCATCACTGCAATGGCGACTACAGCAGGGACGACAACGATGACTCGTTTCGTTCGGGAGGACCGCGTTTCATGCTACAAAACAAACAAACAAACAAAAAAAAACGCAACAAACAAACAAAAAAAACGCCGCATGCACGACAAGTAGTGTATCTGGTTTGTCAATCATAACATTTCCTAGTATTATCAATCTTGTTCGTTCCTTTATTATTAGTCCGAGTCTTCCAGATCATTAGTTTTTTGCTTCTTGCCACTGGGTTGCTCTTCGTCGTCGTCGTCGTCGGCTGTTTCATTGTTCCCCCGTTTCGTCCCGGACGACGATGGCTTGAGCTCTTCGTCGCTCTCCTCGTCGTCACTGCTGTCTCCAAACAAATCCTGCTGGGTGGACGTGGCAGCAATTTCCTTGTTTTCCTTTGATTCCTCCTTCTTGGGTTCGGCTACTTCTCCATCCTCGTCGTCGTCGTCCGAGTCGTCGAAGAGTCCCGCCGACGCCGGTTTCTTTGATTGCTCGTCGCGGTCTTCTTCCAGCTGCATGCTGTCGTCGATAAAGTCGGATGCCGGGGGTGCCTTGCTCTGGCTTCGTTTTTCGGCCGCGGCCTTGATCGCTGCTTGCTCGTGCTCCCATCCCGACCGCAAGTCTTCCACCTTTCTCATTTTTTGCCGTGCCTAGTAAAACACAAACCAAACATGCCGAAACACTGGTAAGAAGACTTAACCAATAGCAACAGAAACAATTACGAATCACACACAATCACACACATCTATACAAACTCCATTATTGTGCACACAACTACGAATGTTCCAAACACGACACGACACGACACGACACGACACAACAAAACACGCACCCTCCGATCCCGTTCTTCCTGTTTCTTGGTTTCTTCCTTCATCTTTAACTCCTTCTGTAGCTTTTGTTCCTCCCGCTTGGCTTCCGCGGCCATCCGCTGCAACTCGCGGATCTCGTTGGCTTCCTCCTCGCGCTTGCGCTCGTCTTCCAGGTGCGACCCAGCCGATTCGATGTTGCTCTTGCAGTGGGCGATGAAATCGTGGAGGATCGACGTCGAGATGAGGACCTTGGCGCCCTCCTTTTTGTTCTTGAGGATCGTCTCGACCGTTTCGAGGCTGTGCTGGAGTCCGTTCAGCGCCTCCTCGACCTCGGCGGCCGTCCTTCGGATGTTCCGGGTGAGTTTTTGCAGGACGCAGTTGGCCGCCTGGAGCTTGGTCATGCAGAGGTTGTACGTGAGGAGTCCGTTCTTCGATTCGGAGGTGTTGTCGATGAGGGCCAGCTCGATGTGTTCC
Source organism: Pseudo-nitzschia multiseries (assembly GCA_037355745.1). NCBI lineage: Eukaryota > Bacillariophyta > Bacillariophyceae > Bacillariales > Bacillariaceae > Pseudo-nitzschia > Pseudo-nitzschia multiseries. The sequence goes on along the minus strand of CM074782.1, from coordinate 2,621,542 downwards.
ATGGCCTTCTTGTAGCGCTCGTCGGCGGGTGCCGCCTTGGCGTTGTTGAAGAGCTCGGTCTGGCGGGCCCAATCGAAATAGGCAAAGGCGATGTAGTGGAGGACGTCGACTTTGTCGTCGAGGCGGCTCTTGGAGGTGATCGGTGTGGCTCCCTCCTCGGTCCGTTTGAGGTAGCTCTGGTACATCTGGAGTGCCTCGGGGTGTTTTTTCTGCGCCAGGTAGATGTGTGCCAGGTTGAGGTGGGCGTCGGAAATGGTGTCGCCGGTGACCTCCCGGACGCGGTTGAATACCTTCCTTGGCCCGGAACAGCTCTGCCTTTTCGGCAATGACGGTTCCGAGTCCGTTGGCGGCGTAGGCATTCGCGTTGTCCTTGGAGAGGATGCGCTTGTAAAAGTCCCCGGCGTACCCCAGATGCCGTGCGTACCGCTTGGGGATGTCGAGGTTGGCAAAGTAGATGTTTCCCATGCTGAGGAGCGCGTAGGCTTCGACGTTCGGTATTTTCTTCCCGAGCAGTCCGTCAAAGATCTGCTGCGCCGGCTGCCAGTCGCAGAGCGAGAGATGTAGGTTCCCGATGAGGGTCAGGACCTCCGGATTACCGGGAGCGGTCTCGGCTGCGATCTTGAGCCACCCGGCGCACTCGTTGAGGGCCCCGCAGTCGATGGCGATGCAGGCCAGTCGCAGGTAGCTGTTGACGTATGCCGGATTGCGTTTGAGGATGGCCTTGTGTAGCTCGATCGCGGCGAGGTTGCGTCCCGCCGTCTCGTGGAGGCGTGCCAGGTTGAAGGCGATGCTGATCGCGAGCGGGTCTTCCATTCGGCTGTTCTCGCGCTTGACCCGAACCAGGACGGTCTCGGGAGCAACCGGTTCGGGTTTGTCTGCGTCTTTGTCTCCTTCCGCCGGTTGGTTCTCGTCGGTGTCGGTTTTCGGTTTCGGCGGGGGCTGTCCCTTGTAGGAATCCTCGATTTTCAACACGAGGACATCACCCTCTGGTTCGATGGCGACTACCCTGGAGTGAAAGTCCTCTCCCAGCTGGATGTCGTCGCCGACCTTCACCGCCAGGTCCGAGGCTTGTTTTCCCTCCGATGCGACAATGGTCAGCACGTTGGATCCCTCTTCTTCCTCTTTGCTGTTATTGTTATTGTTATTGTCTTCGTCCCCGCTCTTATCCTTGTTCTTGTTCAACGCCAACCACGGATTGACAATCGCGACATCATCGACATCGACGTACCCGAAAAACATGTGGTTGTCTGGGTGGCGGATTGTCCCCCCTTCGATGCCGCTATTGTCGAGCGTCGCGGCCCGCTTGGTCCCGTCGGCGTCGAGTGCGTTGAGGGCCCGGATGTACGCGGACAAGCTGGCGTCGAATTTTCGGGTCTGGTGCGACAGCACCCCGATGTTGGTGTGTATGTCGGAGGAGACGGTCGATCCCTGCCGCTCCGTCAGCTCGACGGCCTTGTTGTACCGCTCCAGCGCCTTGGAATAGTTGGCCTCGTTCTGCTGGAGGGCCAATGCCTCGAGAAAGATGAGGTCGGGGTTGAGGGGGTCCAGGTCGATCGCCTTGCGGAGGTGTGCCAGTCCCTGCTGGGTCTTGCGGCCGGTCCGTACCTCCAGGAGTCCGAGCGTGGCCAGGGCGTCCGTGGCGGTGTTGCAGATGCCCAGCACCAACTGCAGGTGCGCCGCCGCCTCCTGGTATTCCTCCCGGTAGATGAGTACCTGGGCGAGTCCGAACCGTGCCGGTGTGAGGTTGGGATTGAGTTTGCAGGAGCGGTCGTACACCTTTCCGGCGTCCTCCATCATGCCCCGCACGTGGTAGACCCGTGCCAGGAAGAATAGCGACTCGGCCTGTATTTCTTGTACGGTGGTGCTGTTGTAGGCCCCCTTGGCGAGGGCAATGACCCGATCGTAGTCCTTCTTCCAGGCCTTGAGGCCGGTGGTGGTGTGCCCTGTCCAGGCGTCCTTGATTTTGACGGTGACCCCCCCGTCGTCGTCGTCGTCGTCGTCGTTGTCCATGGCGTCGTCCTCAATGACGGATGTCTCGAATTCCATCCCGATGCGGACCCGGTCTCCCTCGTCGAGCGGGATCGGGTGGGAACTGGTGACGGTCTTGGATCCCTTGGTGACGGCGACGGTTCCGGCCAGCGGTGTCCACTTCCAGAAGTAGTGGTTGGCCAGGTGGTTTTGCACCATGGCATTGGAGTGGTCGAGTAGATTGGCCATGCTCATCATCTTGATGGCCTTTTCCATGTGCGAATTGAAGTCGTTGCTGGTTTCGTCGAGGTTCATCATGTCGAGGACCGCGGCTCCCACCATCGCCTCGACGTTTTCGCCGTCCATGTCGAGTGCCCGGGCAAAGGCGGCCTTGGCGCGATCGACCTGTGTGCAGTGTGCGTGTGCGTGTGCGCAGTGTGTGTGTGTGTGTGTGTGTTGGTTGGTTGCAGATATACACGGAAAGGAACGCAAAGCGAAGCACAAGAAAAGAAAAGAAAGGAAAAGAAAACGGAACGAGAACACAACGAAAGCGCAATGTAACATTGAGGAAACTGTTGTCATTGTCGTTGCCATTGCCATTGCTTGTACTGTATACTATACCGTATACCATATTATAGCATATATTATAGCATATATTATAGCATCACACATCAATGCCATATAGCATCACACACAACTTCTACTTCTACTACTTCTTCTTCTTCTACTCACCTGCCCAAGCTTGTAGCACGCCAATCCAAAACCGACCCGGGTGGCCGACCCGCTCGCCCGTGGAAACAACCGTATCGCCTCGGCGTACAGTTTCTGCGCCCCGTCGTAGTTTTCTTCGAGATAGCAGACCGCCGCCAATCCTAGAATCGCCGGGAGGACCCTCCCGCACTCTCTCAGGGTGGTGTCGAAGAAGAAGCGTGCCTGTTCGAGCCTCCGTGCCTGCAGATTGAGCATTCCCTTTCCCATCCACGTCATGGGATACAAATTGTCGACCTTGGAGCTGAGTGTGAACCGATTGTCTGCCTTGGAGACCAGTTCCTCCCGCCGGTCCGCCGCGGACGACGAGGCTCCTCCTCCGCCGCCGCTGCCACCACTGCTACTGCCAGTATTGCTGGTGCCGTTAGCATTGCTGTTGCTTCGTCCTCCCCGGCTTCCGCCGCTCGACGACACGACCACGTCCTGCGCCGCGGTCAGATGGGCAATCCCGGCGGCGGCAAAGATCCGGACCCGATCGTCCCGGCTTCCGGTATCGGCCCGTTCGCAACCCGCCTCGAGGATGAGTGCCGCGTCGCGGGCGGCATTGGCGTGGTTGTGATTGTAATTGCTGCTTCCACCACCGCTTCCTCCTCCTCCTCCGCCGCCCATCATTCCCATTCCGTTTCTGCCGCTTGCGCTGCAGCTGTGCTTGGTGTAGTGCAGGGCGGCATCGGCCCAGACCCCCAATTCGGCGTCCTCGTCTCTCAGCACCCGGAGGAGGGACGAGGATTTCGTATCGGGGATTTCTTCCGGGAAAATCTCGATGAATTTGGATGGTGCATCGCCACTGCTGCTGCTGCTGCTGCTGCTCTTGATGGGAATGATCAGGGGGGGATCCTCGTGGTCGCAATCGTAGTCGTAGTCGTTGTCCGTTTCGCCATCGTTGTTGTTGTTGTCGTTGTTGTTGTTGCCCTGTGGAGAGACGGCATTCGTGGCAATCGCTGCCGCCTCCGTCGTGGATGCCATGCTAACAGAGTATAGTATAGTATAGTGTTGTTGTAGCGTTGTATTGTGGTTGTGGTTGTGGTTGTGGTTGTGGTTGCTTTGTGATTATTGTTGTTATGTTCGACCAATGAATGAATGCACAGGCAACGGATTAGGACTGGGAATGGATTGAGTTAGAGTGAGTCGGGAACATCGATTTGGTAGAGACTACTCGTATTGCTATTGCCGTGCGATACCTGGAAGTACCTGGGTGTTATTGTACGGTACTCGTATTTTTTTGGCTGGGGGTGTCGACGGAGGCTTCAATCGGGCAAGTCGCGAGCTAGGTACGAGTAATTATTACTCGTACTAGTATTGTACCGGTGATTTTACCGTACGATACCGTAGTCACCGTTGTTTGTTAGTTGTTAGTTTGTTAGTTTGTTTCTTGTTATTGGTGCATTCAAGTTATTTTTTACGGATACTTGATACGCAGTGAGTACTACGCGCTACGGTACGCACCGTCCTCGTAAGATTAACCCCAACGCGTATCGATTGATTATTCATCCATCCATCCATATCCATCCATCCATTGTAAGATAAGCGGACCTAGGAGCTATTATGTACCGTACGTACGATACGTACCGGTAGGAGAACCGTCCCCCATCGCCATCGACGCCGAGTACGAGTGCTAGGAGTACATACGGTACGGTACGTAATTACTTCGTATTATGCACACACACACAATCGGATGACCGATTGGTTCCTGTTCCGCTTCATTCACAATTCCCTCCAACATCCAACGTGAACAAACGACTTCACTCCAATCGGGAGTGTCTGCAAGGCCGGTTATTATTCCGACAACAAAAGCAAAGGCAAAGGCAAAGGCAAAAGCAACAAGACCGACAACTGCTGCCCCCTTAACGGCACAACTCCATCAATCGTTCGGTTGGCAATCACTCCTTTGGCATCATTGGTTGGGCCACAGCATCCAATCGGCCGAAGCTCGTTTTGTTCTACATCGGTCCTGTCTGTGTTTTCCATTTCCGCTCCATTTGTTTCCGTCGCATCGCATCGCATCGCATTGCATTGAATTGCATTGCATTACATTACAATAAGCCAATCCACCAATCCAACCAACCAACCAACGAACCACAAGGGAAGAACAGACGAAACGAAAACGCAGAATGTCCGACTATCGCTCCCACTCCCGCCGCAACAGCAACAGCAACAGCAACAGCCAACAACATTCATACTCGAGGGCCTTTTGTCTCCTTTGGTTGTGGTGGATCCTTCGGGCTTCCCAAACCCTCCAAACCCTCCGATCGTCGAAGAATACAACAAATCCGACGATTTTGCCTTTCGATTATAATGTCGATTATAGTGTCGATTATAATGTCGATGCCAATGTCAATGCAAATACAAATGCAAATGCAGCTCGTCTTGTCGGATCCAACTTCTATGTCGCAGCGGCGGCCGAGAGCACCGCCTCTCCCGATCGCCGTTCGCGTGCCCGGTCTCGATCTCGATCCCGATCCCTGAACAACTACAAGCGGTATCGGGCCTATCCGGAGTATTGCTCCGATCCTTCCGCAATGGCCACCCGGGCGATTCCCCCGCTGCCCCCTATCGACAACAGCAGCAGCAGCAACAACAACAACAACAACAACAACAGCACCAATCCCGAACAAGCACAACCAACCACAACGACAACCACGACAACCCCACACCAAACTGGTACACGTCACGGCCATCGTTCGACACGGAGCCAGGACCCCGGTCCACTCCAAGAATTGCTGGAAGGGACACTGGGACGCACCGGACGGGATCTGGGACTGCGACCTCAAAACGGTCCTTTCCACGAGGCCACCCCCGGAGGAGGAACGCAGCAAAAGCAGTACTACTACAACAAGCAATGGCAATGATAATGATAATGATAACGGTGGAACCTTTTTGGTGGAAAAACGATACGATGCCTTTCGCGGGGATGTCCTCCCGTCTCCCTATCGGAACGCCATGAACGGAACCTGCCAGGACGGACAGCTCCTGCGGCAGGGATACGACCAGCAGGTGGCCAACGGGAGGCACCTGCGCGACGCGTACGTCGTGGTGGCGTCGCCGGCGCCGGCGGCGAGTGGTAGCGGCAGCAACGGTGGTGGTGGTGGTGGCCGCGCCGGCGATCCCCGCCTCGGATTGCTGGACGAAGCGCTGTTGAACGGGACTTCGACGTCGACAACCGCGGCGTCAACAGCAAACGTCAACGCCAACGCCAACGACAATGCCAAACGCGGCGGCGGCGGCGGCGGCGGCAAAAACTTTTTGGAGGGCGTCCTCCGGTACCGATCCGACGACGACCAGAGGACGCTCGCATCGGGACAGGTCCTCCTCCGCGCCATGCTCGGACCGGAGGTGGAACACTACCGTAAGACGCACAATAGCAATGGCAATGGCAATGGCAACGGCGAAGCGGCAGCGGCACCGGTCATTACCCACCACACGGCCGACGGACCCCGGGACATTCTATCCAGCAAGCGGGGAAAGACGCTGTGCTCATCGCAGAAACGCGTCATCGAACAGAGCTACCGGTCGGACGCCTACAAGACCTTTGTGGCATCGGACGAATACAAGATCATGGAGAAAATGGTCGAGACCGAGCTCGAACCGGAGGGGGTCGCCTTTGGGGGCATCGATTGCCTCATGACCAGCATCTGCACCGATCGGGGACTCCCGGAAGTCATCGACGACTTCAACAACAACGGTAGCGATGGCAACAGCAGCAGCAGCAGCAGCAACAACAACAACAACGGCGACGACCACTATACCAAAACCTACGGTCCCAATCGGTTCCAGCGCCTCCTGAATTACGTACGTAGTGTAGTAGGGTAGCAGGCACGGCACGGCAATGGTCGTTGCGGTGGATGCTTTTTTCGTTTTTGTTTTGTTTTGTTTTGTTTTGTTTTGTTTTGTTTCGATCGGTTCGGACTCACACTGGTAACTGTTTCTTTTCCCGTCCGTCACGCGGCGATTGGATTGTTGCGCGGCACGAATGGCATGTCATTGGTCGTTCGTTCGTTCGTTCGTTCGTTCGTGGTGTTGGTACTGGTGTTGGTACTGGTGTTGGTACTGGTGTTGGTGTTGGTGTTGATTTTCCACGGCATTACAATTACAATCCCAACAAACAACATATATACTCCTGTCCTGCAGGTGATTCAAAACCAATCGTTTGCCACCCGTTTCAATGACGCGGAATTGTCCAAGATGGACATGGGACCCTTTTGGGCCGAGATCATGGACCACATCCGACCCGTCCTGGCGGCACGGGACAACGAGAACAACAACAACAACAACGACGACAATAATCCTCCTCCGCCGCCGCCGCCGCTGAAGTTTGCCCTCTATTCGGGACACGATTCAACCATTCTCCCACTCATGGCCTCGCTCGGCGAAAAAGTTTGGAACGCAACCGACTTTCCACCCTATGCTAGCATGATGATCCTCGAGGTACGTTTTGGAATTGGCACTGCCTTTGGCATTGCCTTGATGGCTTGGTGGGGTTGGGTAGGGTGGGGCTCCGTGCCGATTTGTTGTATTGCTTGCTTGGTTGCTTGCTTGTGGATTTGGCACGAACGAACGAACGAACGAACTCGAGTATGAAAAAAAACCCCGACCGTGGATCGAATTCGTCCAACGCGTTGATCGATCTCGCTCGCTCGTTCGCTCGCTCTCACACACGAATCATTCATTCGTTGCTCTCCTCGATTGCTCTATTGTATCTATCCATTCATCGTTCCATGCTCTCATCGTTTTCCGGTTCTTTAGATTCACGAGGTCACAACGACGGTCGGGGATTTGAATTCGAGCTCGAGCGACTTTCCCTCCGGGTTCGCCTTTCGATTGATCTACAACGGACGGGTGTTGACGTGGCTCCTGGACGGGTGTCCCGCATACTCCCACCTGTGCGATGTTTCCGTCTTTGTGGATCGGGTAACACCGTTTGCTACCCGGAAAAACCGGGGCTGTGGCGTGGAAGAAGGCGAAGACGCAGAGGAAACCAACACCGCGGGCAAAGGATCCCAGAGCGGTTCGACGACTACGACGACGACAACACCGGACGGGGACAACTACCGGCCACAACAACGGGTCCTCTGGATCTTCTTCCGCCGCCGTGGTGGGAGTTTTGTTGCTGTCGATGGTGGCGAGTTTTGTTGCGGGAAGTCTCCTGACCTGCTGCGTTGTCCGCTGCTGCCGATGGCGACCGCGACGGAAGCAACGCGACGAATCAGGTGCTGGTGACAAGCAACCCATTGGGTTTTTCTTCGGAAGAGGCGGACATCGTGATCGACTGACGAATCGAATCGACGTGACATGACGTGACGTGACGTGACGTGACACCAGATAACATCACGCCGCATCACACCAAATCAAATCTATTCTGTGAATCAAATCGGGCAGACGAACGAAGACGAGACGAACCGCGATGCATCAATCTGGTTTGGAATGGTGTGGAACGTAGAAAAACAAACGCCAACTCTGTGGCTGTTTTGCCGCAAACCATTTTTTGCAATGGTGCGAGCCGCAAATCGCGCACGCGCAGTGTGTTGTGTTGTGATGTGATGTGTTGCCGGTGATACTGTAGTCGGCCACGCAAATAAGACAAGCGTTCCGTTGGACGTTCGGATACCTAAATCACCATTGACATCGACATCGACATCGGCGTCCATAGAACACAACAAATCGGGATAATTGTAATAGTTTTGACCATATTAGAGTATTAGTTCTATCTCGACTGCTTCTATCTGTCGTATTGTCGGTTTTGAATGAATCGTCCGTATCCCCTACCCTCTTCCTTGTATCTGTGGCAGTTTGCTGGGCAGACGTATTGCTTGCATAACTGCTTGCAGATTGGGTGAGTAGAATCTGGATGATACCGTGTCGTATAGGCGTTGTATTCCGTAGTGTCCTAATACAATGTGGTACCAATGGATTACTTGTCGGATAAGTGTGGCTGGGATGACAATCTTTCAGTTCTGATTGTTGACTTCGGCTGCTCTCGCTATTATCTGTTGGCCATTGATGACTATGATGGGGAATTTGGCTGGGTCCTCTTGGTGCGTTGTTCTGAGATGGATGTCTTGGTTTTGGTGGTTCTGAATGTTGGTGATGGTGATGGTGATTGGATTTGGCATTTCCTGTAATGGTGGTAAATTGAGTAGGCATTCCATCCATTCGGCATCTTCATCGATATTGGTAAACATCTCGTCTTCTATGACAATATCATCCTTTGGTACTTGAATCGTGTGGAAATCTACGAGAGTTCCATTTCTTTGTGCTTTCGTTCCTTTTCCTTGTTGACTATCCCCCACAGAGGGTGGCTCCACCCGGGGCAGCCTCGAGAAACAATCGGCAAGGACATTCTTTTTACCTTCAATGTGAGTGAGGTTAATATCAAATTCGGACATGAAGAGTTTCCATCGGAGTATTCTTTGGATAGAGAATGTTTTGAAGATGAGATTTTTATGGTCCGTATAGACATGGAGGACGCCGCCTAGAAGGATTTTTCTGTACTCAGTCAGTGTGAGGATGATCGCTAGGAGTTCCTTCTCTGTGGTCATGTAGTTTTGCTGCACCACGGATAGCTTTCTGCTATAGTAGGCCACAACGCGGCCGTCCTGGATGATCACTGATCCCAATTGGTAGTCTGATGAGTCTGTGTAGATGTGGAAAGGCTTGGCATAGTCGGGAATATACATTCATTGCGTCTGCCACAAAGATGGCTTTCATTTCTTCAAATGCTTTTTGTTTGGTGTCATCCCATGTGAATTTCTTTGCTCCTGTCATCTCAGTGAGTGGTGCCAAAACATGCACGCGTCTGGGCCAGAATGACTTATAATAGTTGACTGCTCCTATGAGTGACCGGACTTGTGTGATGTTTTGTGGTCGCCCCATCTTGAGCACGGCGTCAATCTTTCTTTACCATGGCTTGATTCCTTCTGGTGTCATCCAGTGGCCCAAAAAATCTGTTTCCTTCACTAGCCAACTGCATTTTAGTGGGTTGCATTTCATTCCGTTGTCTGCAAAGCGGCTGAGTATCTGATCCAAGAGTTGTAGGTGATGATCGAACAATTGATTGGTCCAGATTCCCACATCATCAATGTAGCATTCGCAATCAAGCCCCTGTAGCATCTCTGTCATGATGTGTTGGGAGACATCACCACTGATTTTTACTCCCATAGGCAACCTCTTGTATCGGAACAGGCCATATGGTGTTGTAATGGTACATAGCTTCTGACTTTACTCGTCCAACCGAAAGCAATAGTATTGCATGGACAGGTCAATTTTCGTAAAATATGTATACCTTCCTTGTCTATTCATGATGCCTTGTATCCTTGGTAATGGGAAAGGCTTCCTTTTGGTTCTGTTGTTGAGCTCCCTGAAATCGGACACCCATTGTACTCTATTATCCTTCTTGGGAATGATAAAGGTTGGAAATGCCCATTCCGATGGTCCGCATGGTTTGAGTACGCCATCTGTTATTAGGCTGGCTAGCTCTCTTCTGAATATTTCTTCTCTCTTGTATGCAAAAGGATACGGCTTCATGTGGACCAGTTTGACATCATCCTTCATGTCTATGTGTATCTCTTTGTGTGGGTAGCAGCCTAGCTCTCCATTGAATACTACTTCGTGTCGGGTCAATATTGCATGAAGTATTCGTTTTTCTTCAATGGTCATGTGGTCTTGTCTTTGTGTCACTTCTTTGGCCATGACCTGTTGATAACTTTGTTCTAGTATCTCCGTTGACGTGTTGGCGTTGAATAATTTCGCATCGATTGCCTCTTCCGGGCCCACCTGTGTTATTCTTCTTGCATCCTTCATGGGTACTTCCACATCCATCCATCTGATGCTGGTGTTTGTATCAAACGATATTTCTATGTCGGCCACTGCCAGGAAATCCCTGAACAGTATAATGTCATATATGCATTGTGGTGAATCAAATATAGATGCTGATATCCCCTGAATTCTTTGGCCGGTCACGAATTCGGGTAATTGTAGCTCTTCATGCTTCACTTCATGTGAGGTATCCAATCTTCCATTGGTTGTTGTTGTTGTTGTTGTTCTTTTGTATCCTATATGCCTTGGCCGTACGCCAAATGGCATCGATTGTTTGTTGATCATAGTTTTTGTGCTTCCGGAGTCCAGTAGTGCTGTGTACGGCCTGTCTGCCGGCACTCCCTGTATTTCTTTGATTTTAAACATCATCATTGGTGTTGTGTCTTTCACAGTGGCCCTTGGCCCTGTGCTTTTGTTCTCGGTGGCGCCAGGCCCCTTACTGTTTGTTTTGGCCTTTCGCATTTCATCAGTGGCCTCTAGCCCTGTTGTTTTCATTTTGGCCCGAGGCCCTTTTTCTTCTTTCGTGGCGGCCTGTAGCCCTTTTGCAGTGGCCTATAGCCCTGTTGTTCCTTCGGTGGCCCTTGGCCCTGGTATTTCGTTCGAATGCGCTTCCTCTAGTCATTTGTATTGGCTTTGACTTTGATTGTTGGTGAAATAACTGGCATCGCTTGCTGTTATGTTGGAGAAGGCGTCTCCTCCGGTTTGGTTCTGCTCCCAGTTATAATTGCTTTCATTGGAGTCTCCTGCTCCCATGCTATTGTTGCTTCTACCTCCAAACCTTCCTCTGCCTTCGTTAAATTGGCCTCCGTTGAATCGGTCTCCTCGGCCCCCGAATCTTCCTCGGCCTCCATTGAATTGACCGTTTTGTCCTGAATACGTGCTATTGTTGTTGGACCCAACGTAGTTTGGGTATGGTGAATTCTGGTTCTTTGGGTTGAGGTAGCATTGTTCCCAGGTGTGGTTTCCTTGTGGATGGTTCCTGCACTTCCTTCCACCTGCTCCTCGGCCTCTGCCTCCTTGGCCTCTATTTCCTCTGCCTCTTCCGAATCCTTGTCCGAAACCTTGTTGTCTGCCCTTTTGTTCCTGCTTTCTTGTCCTGTCGGTACTGTCTTTCTTTCGCGTCATGTAGTCGTGAATTTACAATATAGATACTTCTCCAAAGTTCACCGCTGTGTCTATGTACGCATCCTGCCAAAATCTAGGATGGGTCTTGAAGAACATTCTTTTCCTTTGCTGTTCTGTAAGGTCGTTGTCGCCATCTCCGGGCAACATGTCAATGTAATTGAGGATGGTGTCGATTCTGCTGAAATGATCGTGTTTGGCAATGTCCATCAGCTTGGCCATGTGTTGGTGCTCAAATGCTGCTATCATAGTCCCTTTGGCATCCGGGTCTGGTGTGATGACTTTAATGTAGGCACGCACTGTATCCTTGAACCCTTCCTTGGTGTTCTCTATCTCTCTGTTGGATAAGGTCTCATTCCATCTTTTCCTGGGCCCTCTCAATAGGCACTGGCCCCATTGGGTATGCCAACGGTTCACCAGCATTCCTAGGTCGTTGCACGCATCCACAAACAGGTCATAGGTACAGAGGATCTCTTCCACTTCTAAATTCTGTATTTGATGAATGTTTTTCTTGCCTGCTGATCGATTGGTGGCTCTGGCGTAGTCCACCACCAACTTATGGCTATCATGATCTTCTGCTGCGTCAAATGTTCTCTTTTATTGGATACATGGCTGAAATTGGGTGTTCATCTTGCTTTTGTAATCGCGATGTTGTTGCGTCTGCCGTCTTATTCGTAGGGTAGTAGTAGTCTTAATGTAATTACAGTGTATCAACTACCGATACGTTTTTAGAATAAAGATATAAGAATTATAAGTAGTTACTGAAATTGATATGTAAATGTAAACCGGTCTCCATGGAGGAGTCACTGAGACCTCCTCCTCATCTTCTTCCGGAAGTAGACCTTCTCCCGGTCATTATGAATCTTCCCTCAGTCATTGGGATTATCTTCAATGTGGTATTCCAACGCTCACGATTGAAAATTACCCACGATTCAAGAAAATCTGAAAAGCAATGCCACGCAAGCCGGTCTTCAACCTTGAAGACTGGATGAAGAACATATCCAAATTCTCCATGTGCTTCTCTATGTGCAATGTACGTTGAATTTCGATTCAACGGCTGTTTACTGTTACAAGCCTTCCAACTGCTCCTCGGAGTAGTTGACAGAAGAGCTAGCTCACAATCTTAGTTTTTAACCAATACATAAACCTTATTTTAGTACCTTTTTAGAGGCATACAACACTGTTTAAACAGTCGAATAACTGCTTCGACCTTATTACTACCGGTAAAGACTACTTCAACTACTACGCGAATAAAAATTACCACTACCGTACACCTAATAAACGAACAACCGATCCTGACGATTGTCCAGTAACAAGAAGAAAACGACCATGTCTTACTCAGTCATCCCCTTCAAGTATGACTTTGATCAAGATTCTATTGACAAAATTGAATACAAGAACACCCAAGAAGTCAATGGATCTCAAGAAGTTACCAAGATCAAAATCCCTTTGATTACTGCAGGATCAACCAAATTACAAATCCTTTTTACCATCAACGAGTTCATTCGATCCAAGAAGACCCTCAACCTAACCACAGGACCAAGAATCTATGACAAGTTTGTAGATCTCCTCAGAGACTACACCTACTGTAGCTGGTGGAACAGCTATGTGTCAACCAATGTGCCACAGAGAACCGTGGACAACTTCCAAACCACAGTGGAAGCATTTATCAACTTCAAGTTCGACAGCAATCTTGATGCCTATCAGAATCATAGAAGATTCCTCACCAACATCAAGAAGACAACCACCATGACCGTACACCAATTTGTAGCACAAGTCAACTTCCACAACCATGTTATCCTTCCATTACTTCCGGGACACCCACCACAAGATGCAGAGATCAACGAAAGAGAGTTCAAGAATCTAGTCTTTGAATCGATGCCTGAGGACTGGAAACACATCTATCAACAACACCACTCTCCCCATAGAGATTCTCTCTCTGAAATGATGATGAGATTTGAACGATTCCAATCTGCACAGAATAGAAAGAACAAGAAATCAGATAGTAACCCGTCGCAAAACAACAACAACAGCAACAACAATGCCAACAACAATCGTAACAACCGAAATGGAAACAATCGAAACAATCAAAACAATCGAAACAATCGGAACCGAAACAACAACAACAACAACAACAACAATAACCAACGCAACAACAACAACAACAACAATCAACACAGCAACAACCAAGGCAACAACAACAAAGGATCGGCTAGGATCTCGAATGACTCACCATGTCCTATCCACCCTGGTACCAATCACACTTGGGGTCAATGCTACACCAACAAGTATGGCACCAACTCCAATCAGTCCAATAACAGCAACAGAGACAACACCGACTCGCATGTGAACGATCGCAGTAACTCCAACAACAGCAATCGATCCACTACCTCCTCTTCACATGGCAGTAACTATCATGAACCCGAGCAACACATGTGTGTCTTCATCAATGAACCAGAAGAAACCATACCTGCCACACCTTGGCCTGATCTCTTCCATGTAGATATGGATATCGATGAAGAATACTACAACTCGGATCTTCAAAGATTTCCCTCTGACAAGACCGATTCCGACAACAACAGACAAGATGTTGCTCCCAGCACCGACAATGTCGACATCGACCTTGCTCCAACCACAGTAAGTGTCTGCAACTCAATCAATGGATCCCTTGGCAAGTACTACTTGAAAACCCTCTTCGATTCTGGATCAACCGACAATCTCATAGTGAAATCAGCAATTCCCTCCGGAATCAAGAAACATCTTCTAGACCAACCAATCCAAATGCAGACAACAAATGGCAAAACCACTTGCAACCACTATGTAACCTTGGAGAACACCATATTCCCAGAACTGTCCTACTCCATGAAAGTCCTACAAATCAAATGCTTTGTGGTCTCTCAGAATATCAACTACCACCTCCTTATTGGAAGGAAAACCATGAGAGATCTTGGAATGAAAATGGACTTCAAGGCTTCTACCATAGAATGGTATGAAAAGACAATGGACTTCCACCCGCGGAATTACTTTGACAACAAGTCCTTGCTTCACAAAGTCATGTCTGCAGAGCCACATGCAATTGCAGAAAGTTATTCCAACCAATCTATCCAACAATCGTATGTAGATGGAACCACCAAGTATGAGAAAACTGATCTCCACAAGCTCGTCACCGACCAAAACCATCTCTCCTACCAAGAGAAACAAGCCTTGTTACCAATACTCCTCCAAAATGAAGAACTTTTTGAAGGCTTGAATGGCAAAGAGTTAGGCATTTTCCCTAATCAAACCTTCCACATTGATCTCCAGCAAGGCGCAACTCCATATCATGTAAAACAACCATATTCCATCCCACTGCACCAACAAGAAGCAGTGAAGAAAGAAATCGATCGACAAGTGAAACTTGGTATCCTCGAACGGTGCTATGCAACTGAATGGGGAATGCCAACCTTTGTAGTGCCAAAACCAGATGGCTCCTGTTGACTCATCAGTGACTTTAGAGAACTTAACAAGGTCACCAAGAAACTTCACTATCCACTCCCCAAGCTCCAAGATATCTTCCACAGAAGAAGAGGCTTCAAATATGTCACCCTTATTGACGTCAGCATGCAGTTCCACACCTTCAAACTCGATGAGGCCTCTACCTGGCTTTGTGTCCTTGTTACTCCATTCGGAAAGTTTCGACTGCTTTGATTGCCAATGGGCTTTCTCAACTCTTCAAGTTGGGCCCAAGGCTGTATGGAACAAATGCTCTCACACTTGAAGGACATTGAAGTATACATCGATGATATTGGTATCTTCTCAGACACTCTCGAATCCCATTGCAAATCAGTCTCTTCTGTCCTGTCCTTACTGAAGTCCCACAACTTCTCTGTCAAGCCCTCCAAGTGCCACTGGTTTCAATCGCAAGCACCATGGCTTGGCCACATTATCTCGCACGATGGTATTAGACCCAATCCAAACAAGATCGCGCCAATCCTGAAACTTGCCTTTCCCTCAACAACAACCCAACTTCGATCCTTTGTTGGGATGATCAACTTCTATTGCAACTTCTATCCCAAACGCGCTGAAGTCCTTGCACCCCTTACTGACCTCTCTGGAAGAGCCAAAGGCAAAATCTCTCCAACACCAGACCTTCTCAAAGCTTTCAACAAAGCCAAGTCCCTTATTGCCAATGATATCCTCCTTGCCTTTCCTGATCCAAACAAGCCCTTCCATGTCTATACTGATGCTTCTGACTACCAACTCGGAGCTGTCATCCTCCAAGACAGCAAAATCATCCTTTGCTTCTCCAGAAAACTCAACGCCGCTCAACGGAAATACCCAACGGTCGATAAAGAAATGCTCTGTATCGTAGAAGTCTTCAAAGAATTTCGAACCATTCTGTGGGGTGCTGAAATCATAGTATGGACCGACCATATCAACTTAACTCGCCAAAACCTCACAAGCCATCGCATTATGACTTGGAGAATGCTCCTTGAAGAATTTTCCCCAGTATTCAAATACGTCAAAGGCAAAGACAATGTCATTGCTGATGCCCTCTCAAGGCTTCCGCTTCAGCAAGACACTCCGGAGAAGAAGAAGGAGTTCTTCGGTCCCGCTTCCGATCCAACGGATGACTTGGACCTTGAAACTGACTCAACCGACTCCGACCTTCTCTCTCTTTCTGAATTGTTCCTTAACTACTCAGAAGACATTCCCATGTACCCCTTAGCCTTCGACCAACTCGCCCAAGATCAAGCAGCCAACGCAGATATCTCTACCAATCCCCGGTACACAACTGAAAACTTCAACGGCACCAACTTGAAAGTTGTAGACTCCAACGGTCGCCAGAAAATTGCACTCCCTCCAAATCGAGTGCAAGCCACGATCAAATACTACCATCATGTGCTTGACCATGCCGGCGCAGAAAGACTGTATCGAACCATCAACCAATTCGTATATGCCCCAAACTTGAAGGACCAAATCAACTCCTTCTGCAAGATTTGTGACACGTGCCAACGATACAAGAATAGCCACCAAAGCCACGGACAGCTCCCTACCAAAGAACACCAATATGTTCCTTGGGATACCATTGCAATCGATGGAGTAGGCCCTTGGAAAATCAAGATCCCTGGCCACGGAACAGTCTCCTTCAATGGCTTTACCATCATGGACATGTGCACCAACCTCCTCGAGATCATCCGAGCTCCACAAGTGAATCCAACTGGCCTCATGGCAGTCCATGCCCTTGACAATGGCTGGCTCTCCAGATACCCCAAACCAGTAAATTGTATTATTGACCAAGGAACCAACTTCATGAGTAATGACTTCCAACTCCATCTTGCCAACCTAGGAATCAAAGCCAAGGTCTGCTCAGTTCGGAACCCACAATCCAATGCAGTACTTGAATGCATCCACGATACCATGAAGTCTGCAATGAGAACAGAACTCAATACCAATCCTCCACAGACCCTCCAGGAAGCGACTGACATCATCGACAGCATCTTTGCATCGGCTCAGTTCGCGGTTAGATCAACCATCAACAAAACGTTTGGAATGACACCCGGAGCCCTTGTCTTTCATCGTGACATGTTTCTACCAATCCCTGTAATTACTGACTTGGCCATGGTCAGAAACAAAAGACAAGCTCAAATCGACAAGAATGCTATGAAAGAGAACAGCCACAGGAAGATTCATGATTACTGTGTAGGAGACCAAGTTATGGTGAAAAATGAAAAGCAAATCCCTGGAGCTTTTGACGCAAGAAGCAAAGGCCCCTACACCATACAGCAAATTCACACAAATGGTACAGTTTCCTTTTTCTTAAGAAATCACGTGATCCAACGTATGAACATTCGGAACCTCAAACCATATCACACCAACTAAAAATTTCTTATCTAAGCAATACTGGTCGCACACGACTAACAAAAATTCTGTGCCACCAATCGAACTTTTACGAGAAGGAGAAGAGTGTGGTATTCCAACGCTCACGATTGAAAATTACCCACGATTCAAGAAAATCTGAAAAGCAGTGGCACGCAAGCCGGTCTTCAACCTTGAAGACTGGATGAAGAACATATCCAAATTCTCCATGTGCTTCTCTATGTGCATACGTTGAATTTCGATTCAACGGCTGTTTACTGTTACAACAAGCCTTCCAACTGCTCCTCGGAGTAGTTGACAGAAGAGCTAGCTCACAATCTTAGTTTTTAACCAATACATAAACCTTATTTTAGTACCTTTTTAGAGGCATACGACATTCAACTTTATCACGACTCGATTGGTCAGTCACGAGGATTATCGTTCCAACTTGTACCGATACGAGTACGTACGGTAGTTAATCCTTCGTACTCGTACTCGTACTCGTACTCGTACTACTTTTACCAATACCGGTAAGATTAGGTTGGCTATAAGTACTGAGGCTATCACAAACGTAGTACGGTACCCGTAAGTGATAGTTTTGGATCGCAAAATCGTACCGGGTACGCAACGGTAGGGTACGTACTTGTACCGTTGCATGTTTGAGAATTACCATGCATAGTACGAGTACGCTACCTACGGTACCGTACGAAGTATTGTATTGTTTCAGCGCACTCCGTCCGTTTAGCGATCGCTCTCAACGCTGTCACCAATAAGCCTATTAGTTGTGCAGCGCCTCACATCACGCATGTACCGTACACAACGTAAGATACGGTACCGTAATTACGGTATCGTCCCAAAACCCCAAAATCCTGTTTCGTTCGTCGATGATTGGATTGGATTATTCGTCGTCTTCCTCGTCGTCGTCGGTATCGTCGTTCAGTTCCCGATGGGTGAATGGACGATGCACCAACAACATGCATACATGCATGCATGCATACATACATACATACACACATCATGCCACACACCCGGAGAGGAGAGTGAACTGTACATCCACGAAGAAGAGAGCGCGGTAGGGAACACGATTTCACTTCATTGCATTCCATTGCACTGCATTGAATTGAATTGGTGACGGTAACAATCGACATCGCATATCGCACACCACACAACACCAATCGGTCCGAGAAAACAAAAACATGGATAACAATACTCCTACCACAACACGCGCTACTACTGCTAGTAGTAGTAGCAGTAGTAGGTCGCCTAACTACAACGGCACGAAGCGTTTCGTTGGCGACAAGATGAAGAAGAATAAGAAGAACAAGAACCACATCAAGAACCACATCAAGAACTACATCAAGAACGAAGAACAAGAACGACGAGATCAATCAACAACAACAAGAAGAACCAAGGTCACGATTACCACCCTGAATCCGGAGCAGGCCCGGGTTGGTCCCGATCAGATCATTTATCCGATTTCCGAGACAGTGTCCGCGGAGACCGAGTCGGTTGCGATGGGAATTGAAAGGAGAACGGGGATTGGAATGGGAAGTGGAAGTGGAATGGGAATGGGAATGGCGAGCGAGACCGAAACTCAAGCATCCGGCAACAACAGCAGTGGCTGCAGTGCAGAAACCCAAAAGACGGTCAACACAAACACCGCGTCTACAATGCTTGGAACCTCAACGGCAACGACGATGACAACGACGATGACGATGACGTTGCTTCGTGAAGGAATCGAACACTACGAGAACGGGGAGTATGCGAATGCATTGGAAATATTCACCGCGGTTCTGAACATGAGTATGAACATGAACCCGAACTCGAACTCGAACTCGAACTCCAATCACAACAACAACAACAACGACGACCCCCTCGTAGCCAACCTACTGGCAACCATCGGATGCGTCTACCTCCGGCAGGATCGACACCAACACGCGGTAGAAGCCCTGGAGAAATCCATAGAGATGATGCGCCGGTGTAAGGAACAGGGAGCAACATCCACAGCAACCACAACAGCAACGGAACGCGCAACAGCAACAGCAACAGCAATGGCAACGGCAACGGCAACAACAACAGCAACAGCAACAGCAACAGCAACGTACGCGGGGATCCTGAACAACGCCGGCACCGCCCGATCCCTCCTGGGAGACCACCGGGCGGCCTTCCGATACTACCAAGAAGCGCTTCGGGAAGCAAACGCAAACGTGATGACAATTGCAATGGCGGGGGACGGAGGCAAAGGCAAAGTCGACGCCAACAACATCAACCAGAAGAGAGAGGCAGCCAAAGCGCTCTACAACATTGGAAGGATCGGCGTAGTGATGGGTAACAGCAGCAACGACAACAACAACAATAACAGCAACAACAACAACAACGACAACGACAACAAGGACCACCCGCTGTTGGCGCTGAACGCCCTCCAAGAGGCCCTTCGCATCGAGACCGAGCTGTACGGCGAGAGGAGCACCGAGAGTATCGACACGCTGCACCTGATCGGGTTCGCTCATTTTTCGATGGGAGCCTTCGACGACGCCATCCTTTTTTTTACGGAGGCCCTCTCGGTGGCCACCACCGTGCACGGATCGCTGCACGAAACGGTCGCGACCGCGCTGGTCCACGTCGGGATGGTGCTTCTCGAGAAGCAACTGCATAAGAAGAAGCAGAAGCAGAAGCAGAAGGATAAGGACAAGGATAAGACGGATCACAGCGGCGGCAACGAGGACAGCGACAAGGATTTGGAGGACCTCGAGGGGGGCCTCCGGTGCTACGTCTCCGCCAAGCAGATCGGCGAGCGGATCGGTCTGGCCGCGAATGCGGATGCTACTGCGACCGACCACCCCGTGATGCGCGCGGCCGTCCGGGGTGCGAGCGACGCCCGGCGGGAGCTACAGCTGCTGCTGTCGTCGCGGGAAGGGACCCACCATCAACATCAAAGCAACAGCAACGGCAAGTCGTCGTCGTCGTCGTCTGAGGGCGAGAGTCGCAACCAGAGCCCCAATCACAACCAGATCCGGAATGCCACCACGACCGCAACCACGACCGCAACTGCAACCGCAACCGCAACCGCAACCGCACACCATCACCACCACCACCAATCTCCGTCGTTCTCGTTCTCTCGAGCGACGAAGAAGCAGCCGCGGTCCACGTCCACGTCCACCTCGAAACCGACCCCGCGCGTCATAATCAACAGGTACGATTCAAGCAGGTCCAAGATCCGGATGGTCGTCGGCAACACGCACGTCCCGCCTCCCCGATCGGACATCTCGCTGGAACAATTCGAATTAAGGTCCCCGTCCGGGGGGTCCGAGTACCGGGAAGATCCGTTCTGGGAGCTCGACGATAACTCCATGGTAGAGGCGGTGGAGGAGGAGGAAGAAACCCGGGAAATTTGATTGGATTGGATCTGACTTGATTTGACTTGACTTGATTGGATTGGATTGGATTGGATGAATGGATAGATGGATTATTGCCGAACCGAGCACAACGACGAGAACGAGAACGACGGCGGCACATCGATTTTGGAGGGCATCAAAATCACAGGGACATATTCCGGACCAACCAATACCAAAGATCCCGGAAATGCAAGTGCACGTTCTGTTATATGCGCAAGATTATAGGCAATACAATACGATACAATACACGCAACCATTCAAATAGAGTGTTGTACCGAAGACATAGATTTTGGATGATCGACAGTCAAAGCACGACCACGAACTGGAACTGGAACTGGAACTGGAACCGAAACCGAAAGCGGCGGTTTGTGTTGTGTTTGTCGTCCCACGCCACGCGCAACCCGAAGAATTTCACAATTGTACAGATTATGAGATGAGATACTGTACACGTGCACAACGGAGAACTTATACAGTAATTTTTAATAGAATAATAGTATTGATAATAATAATAGGATCGCTTTATTCACATCATACCGCAATCACGAGTGTTTCGAACCCCCACCATCGTTGTTATTTCGTTGTTCGTTATTCGTTGTTCGTTATTCGTTGTTCATCATTCGTCCTTGTTCTTGCCAACGCTTCCGCCGTACAGCCCTTCCTCCAGCCACACGTCCTCGTCGGTTCGTTTCACGTTCCGCCTCCCGGTCTTACCCCCGGTGTCCGCCAGGGTTCGAGGTTTCCGCCTCGTTACCCTCCCCTCCATTTCTTTCCACATGGGCTGCAGCTCGTCCTCCGATTCGATGGTTTGTGCGGGGGCTACGACCACCGGTTTTGACTCGAGCAGCTTCTTGTTCGAAGAGGAGAATCGGTCCTCGAGTGTTGACAGCTGTTGCTTGCGCCACTCGGTTCCGAGCGATCGCCCGGCACTACCACTACTGTCACTACCACTACCGACGGGTGCATCCGAATCGCCGTCGGTCCCGCTTGTGCTTCCGAACCAACTCCTTGTGATGTTGCTTTTGATGTTGCTTTTGATGTTGCTTTTGATGTTGCTGTTGGGAACAACGGCAGCGACGAACGGCCGGGGACCGTTTGATCGTGCTTGCCCGGACAGAACTCGGTGGGCCGTCGATTTCGATTTCGATTTCGACCTCGACAGCCGGTGCAATATTGAAAGTGATCTCGATGCCATGACGATTACTATTACGATTGCGATTGCGATTACGAGTGCAAGTACAAGTACGAGTACGATCCTGTTGATGCAACGATCCGATTCTTCGGAAGGGTATGGTGTGGTATGGTATGGTATGGTAATCTTACGGTATTGATGATATCGTATCCCACACGATTGTTTCGATGCTGTTGGAGGGTACCGGTACTGTTGAAATCAGTAGCAAAACAAAATCTAATACTACTACGAAACCTTAAAGAGTGCAATCAACCCTATTGGTTAGATACAAGTAATTCAACTATGAGCTCACTCGGGATATCCAAGTATCGAGTGAGTCTGGCAATTGGTTGGATGCCAGTAACAAATATGATGGATGGTCAGTATTGATTGGCCAATGATATTATGCGGAAATTCCTTATTCCTTCAATCACGACTGCCACGTCCGAGAACTGTTTCGCGGGGTTCGAATTTACTTCTCCCGCACAAATTTTGTGCGTGATTTTAACACGGCAATATTTCTGGATACCCTGAAATTCGCGCCGATTGTATAAGGGTATATGTAAACTCAGCACTATTTCTGTGCGCGTGATGCACATTACTCTACTCTTAAATAAAAATAATTTATTTCAGTCTCTAGCAGAACCGAATTATTATTCTGTACGAACAACACTTACTTCTATTCACGAATAAAAAAGAAATCTTGAGTCAGTATTAATTCCAAAATATTAATCTACCAAACAACAATTCGATTCTGCTCCCCTAGTTGTGAATTATATTTCTTGACTACAATATTCCCTTTTTAAAATGTAGATTCTATTATGCTTGATTTATTCCTATTGCAACGTATTACGAATCCTCCATTATTTTTAATATTCTCAAAATTAAGTTCAAGATTAGTAGTAGTTTTGTATTATGTATGTACTGTTATTTTCTACATTAGTTCACCCATAGATAAACTTTCATTCATCAATGCTGTTATTGCCGGATCAATATAGACGTTTCTTTTCTTTTTCTTTTTTGGTCCACTACAATTAGTGGAGCTGCTACTAGTAATATTTGCATCGCCCTGCTTATTGTTGGTGTAATTTGTCGAACTTTCGTTCCTAAATCTGTCCCTCATCATTTCTTCCAATTTCCTTCCTGTTTCTGGGTGTTTTCGCATCTCGCCAATTTTGTCGCACAAGTCACTGAACAACTCGCGACCTTCCTCCATCCATCCATTTCTGCTTCCACTGTCTGAATCGCAGAATTTTTTTTTTTGTCGCGGAATCGTGGCATCACCCTTTCGCCGCTGCTGGTTCACCCATACATGATGCTCATTGTAGATTAGTACCAATGCAAATGCTTCATCTGCTATAGTAAATATATCACTCAGCAAGTGCCTCTCCTTCCGTTGTTTGAAATTGGAATTTGTCGGATTGATTGCCGACATGATTCTTGTAACAAAATAATAAAAATCTTCATCTTCCGCGTCTTTGTATGTTCTGTATTGAGGGTTTAAAATACCTGTGTTTTCATATTCTGTGTCTTGAATAACTGCAACAGTACCAGGGAATGTGATAGGGACTCGACCTTTTCTGTAATCGTCTGTACGGAAGTATCATAAGTATCAACGTGCAGCATGTTAGTGTTGTCGGACCAAAAATAGATTCTCAAAATCCTAATTTCAACAACCAATTCTCCTGTCTGCATTTACCTATCCAGTTTTTTCTCGCTAATGTTTGTGAGTTGTGCCTCAATGCGGTCAGTACTGTCCCTACTCGTTTCCTGTAAAAGGAACAGAATGCCGCAAGTGGAATATTTGGTGGCTTCATAACCGCACTTTCTCCAACAGCCCTATTTATTACAAGCGCCGTTACCTTGTCATTGATAGGGAACTTCATGTTGGGGTACCAATGTTTTTTGACGTAATCCCTTAGCTGCTTCTCCACTCTTTCACTCATATCACTCAAAGCCTTAAGCATATCGTTGTCTATTATAAGTCCATATTCGTCTGTAATTGTACTTACTGCTCGTTCTCTTGTGTCGCCGGCATTGTAACTCCCCTCTCCCTGCATGGTTGCCTCCGTTTGTTTAGGTACCATTACTACCTTTCCCACCCCTATATGTGGTTCCCTCTCTTGTTTCCGTAAGCGTTTTGCCACTTCCTCTGCCAATTTGTCATATTGGATATTTTTCATGACATGTTCGGCAATATACTCTAAATTGTAGCATTCTCCGTTAGATGTTTTCTCTACCACATTGGTTTTTGTTCCTTCTTTCTGTTGGTTCGTTACTGTAGTGGTGGTTGTGTTGGTAATGGTCAGCGCTGGTTCGTTACTCTGGTTGATGGTGTTTTGTTCTTCCGTGTTTGTAGTAGTAGAAATTGTGTTGTCGGAACCATTTTTTTTACTGTTGCCCTTTGATGCGTTCATAGTTGTGGTATTACTGTTACACACTTTGTTAGTAATTGCGGTGTTTGTTTTAACTCTTCTTTTCTTACCGTTGTTGTCCCCTGTATTTTGATGATCACCGGGCCGGATGGTTTTGTTGTTTCGAAGGGTCTTCCCCTCGGATTTTTTGCTTCGTCGTGTCTTTCCGATAGCATTCATATTTTTTTATTTTATTTTCTGAATACGGTGTCGATCAAGAATCATGTGTTTCTTTTTGTGTGGTTTTGTGTGTGTACTAATAATTTGTCGGGTTGTGTACGGTGTTTTGTGTTGTGTGTGTTGTGTGTGTCGTGTGTGTGTGTGTGTGTACGGTGTTTCGTGTAGTATGTGTACGATGTTTTGTGTCTAGAATTTTTTCGTGGGTTCTGTACTATGTTGTTTGCCCGAACATCTTCTGTGTGTTGTCTGGTTTTGGGCGCGCTGTTATATTTGTAGCAGTAGATCACGTACCTGTGCCAGCCACCCCTCCCGCGCCATAATTTTTTCAGAAGGGAAACATTTGATCACACTAAGGTTATGTATTTCAATCCTCTAGTCACATGTAGAATCTCGTAGACTGCTGCACCTAACATACCGTACTGTCTTGTGTGCCATTTGTATCTACAAACCACATCATTGTCTGTACTGTGTGTGTCAAAGTTGTTCCCAATATGCATTTAAAAGTTGTTCCCCACATGCATTTCGTAAGTCATGTGATATGCATTCATGGCCTGGTACAAAAACTTTGGTAGTCATTACCAAATGAGACTGTTTGTGCCCTGGAATTGCACCAAAAATACCCTCATCATGTTTGCCATTTGTAGAGTCAAACCACAACATTTTGGGCATTCTGAGTGGCAAAGTTGTTCCCAATATGCATTTGATGAGTCATGATAAATGTATTCATAGTTTTGACCGGATACTTTTGGAGTCAGTGAATGTATTCATGGCTTGGACCCGATACTTTTTGAGTCATTACCCAATAAGTTAGTTTGTGCCCTGGAATTGCACCAAAAATACCCTCATGTTTGTCAGTTGGAGAGTGAAACCTTAAGATTTTGGGCATTCTATGTGTCATAGTTGTTTCCAATATGCATTGGATGAGTCATGATGAATGCATTCATGGCTTGGACCCGATACTATTTGAGTCATTACCCAATCAGTTAGTTTTTGCCCTAGAATTGCACCAAAAATACCAACATGTTTGCCATTTGTAGAGTCAAACCTTACGATTTTGGGCATTCTATGTGACAAAGTTGTTTCCAATATGCATTGGATGAGTCATGATGAATGCATTCATGGGTTGGACCCGATACTATTTGAGTCATTACCCAATAAGTTAGTTTGTGCCCTGGAATTGCACCAAAAATACCCCCATGTTTGCCATTTGTAGAGTCAAACCTTAAGATTTTGGTCATTCTATGTGCCACAGTTGTTCCCAATATGTATTGGATGAGTCATGATGAATGTATTCATGGCTTGGACCAGATACTTTTTGAGTCATTACCGAATAAGTTAGTTTGTGCCCTGGAATTGCACCAAAAATACACCCATGTTTGCCATTTGGAGAGTCAAACCACAACATTTACAGCATTCTGTGTGACAAAGTTGTTCCCAATATGTATTTGATGAGTCATGAGGAATGTATTCATTGCTTGGACCGGATACTTTTTGAGTCATTACCCAATAAGTTAGTTTGTGCCCTGTAATTGCACCAAAAATACCCTCATGTTTGTCAGTTGGAGAGTCAAACCTTAAGATTTTGGGCATTCTATGTGACAAAGTTGTTCGCACTATGCATTTGATGAGTCATGATGAATAAATTCATGGCTTGGACCAGATACTTTTTGAGTCATTACCCAATAAGTTAGTTTGTGCCCTGGAATTGCACCAAAAATACCCCCATGATTGCCATTTGTAGAGTCAAACCTTAAGATTTTGGGCATTCTATGTGACAAAGTTGTTCCCAATATGCATTGGATGAGTCATGATGAATGTATTCATGGCTTGTACCCGATACTATTTGAGTCATTACCCAATAAGTTAGTTTGTGCCCTGTAATTGCACCAAAAATACCCCCATGATTGCCATTTGTAGAGTCAAACCTTAAGATTTTGGGCATTCTATGTGACAAAGTTGTTCCCAATATGCATTGGATGAGTCATGATGAATGTATTCCTGGCTTGGACCAGATATTAATGTAGTCATTACCCAATAACTCAGTTTGTGCCCTGTAATTGCACCAAAAATACCCCCATGATTGCCATTTGTAGAGTCAAACCTTAAGATTTTGGGCATTCTATGTGACAAAGTTGTTCCCAATATGCATTGGATGAGTCATGATGATGAATGTATTCCTGGCTTGGACCGGATACTTTTTGAGTCATTACCCAATAAGTAAGTTTGTGCCCAGAAATTGCACCAAAAACACCCTCATCTTTTCCATTTCGAGAGTCAAACCACAACATTTTGGGCTTTCTGTGTGACAAACTTGTTCCCAATATGTATTTGATGAGTCATGATGAATGTATTCATGGCTTGGACCAGATACTTTTGGAGTCATTACCCAATAAGTTAGTTTGTGCCCTAGAATTACACGAAAAATACCCTCATGTTTGCCATTTCGAAAGTCAAACCACAACATTTCCAGCATTCTATGTGACAAAGTTGTTCCCAATATGCATTGGATGAGTCATGATAAATGTATTCATGGCTTGGACCGGATACTTTTGGAGTCATTCCTCAATAAGTTAGTTTGTGCCCTGTAATTGCACCAAAAATACCCCCATGTTTGCCAGTTGGAGAGTCAAACCACAACATTTTGGGCATTCTGTGTGACAAAGTTGTTCCCAATATGCATTTGATGACTCATGATGAATGTATTCATGGCTTGGACCCGATACTTTTGGAGTCATTACCCAATAAGTTAGTTTGTGCCCTGGAATTGCACCAAAAATACCCCCATGTTTGTCATTTGTAGAGTCAAACCACAACATTTTGGGCATTCTGTGTGAAAAAGTGGCTCCCATTATGTATTTGATGAGTCATGATGAATGTATTCATGGCTTGGACCCGATACTTTTTGAGTCATTACCCAATAAGTTAGTTTGTGCCCTAGAATTGCACCAAAAATACCCCCATGATTGCCATTTGTAGAGTCAAACCTTAAGATTTTGGGCATTCTATGTGACAAAGTTGTTCCCAATATGCATTGGATGAGTCATGATGAATGTATTCATGGCTTGGACCCGATACTTTTTGAGTCATTACCCAATAAGTTAGTTTGTGCCCTAGAATTGCACCAAAAATACCCCCATGATTGCCATTTGTAGAGTCAAACCTTAAGATTTTGGGCATTCTATGTGACAAAGTTGTTCCCAATATGCATTGGATGAGTCATGATGAATGTATTCATGGCTTGGACCCGATACTATTTGAGTCCTTACCCAATAAGTTAGTTTGTGCCCTGGAATTGCACCAAAAATACCCCCATGTTTTCCATTTGTAGAGTCAAACCACAACATTTTGGGCATTCTATGTGACAAAGTTGTTTCCAATATGCATTGGATGAGTCATGATGAATGTATTCATGGCTTGGACCCAATACTTTTTGAGTCATTACCCACTACTTTATTTTTTGCCCTGGAATTGCACCAAAAATACCCTCATGTTTGCCATTTGGAGAGTCAAACCACAACATTTAGGGCATTCTGTGTGACAAAGTTGTTCCCAATATGCATTTGATGAGTCATGATAAATGTATTCATGGCTTGGACCCGATACTTTTTGAGTCATTACCCAATAAGTTAGTTTGTGCCTTAGAATTGGACCAAAAATACCCCCATGATTGCAATTTGGAGAGTCAAACCTTAAGATTTTGGGCATTCTATGTGACAAAGTTGTTCCCAATATGCATTGGATGAGTCATGATGAATGTATTCATGGCTTGTACCCGATACTATTTGAGTCATTACCCAATAAGTTAGTTTGTGCCCTGGAATTGCACCAAAAATACACCCATGATTGCAATTTGGAGAGCCTACTAACCTTAAGATTTTGGGCATTCTATGTGACAAAGTTGTTCCCAATATGCATTGGATGAGTCATGATGAATGTATTCCTTGCTTGGACCAGATATTAATGTAGTCATTACCCAATAACTCAGTTTGTGCCCTGTAATTGCACCAAAAATACCACCATGATTGCCATTTGTAGAGTCAAACCTTAAGATTTTGGGCATTCTATGTGACAAAGTTGTTCCCAATATGCATTTAATGAGTCATGATGAATGTATTCATTGCTTGGACCGGATACTTTTGGAGTCATTACCAAATAAGTTAGTTTGTGCCCTGGAATTACACCCAAAATACCCTCATGTTTGCCATTTGGAGAGTCAAACCACATCATTTTGGGCGTTCTGTGTGGAAAAGTTGTTTCCAATATGGTTAAGGTTACATCCTGTTCGAAAATTCAGTAATTATTGGTTCTTATATGTGGACTTCTCGCAAGTTCTTTACATACCGTACAATCTAGTATGTACGAGATTCTATTTCGAACGTCGTACGTACGAGATTATTTTTTGAACGTACATACATACCGTACAATCTAGTATGTGGGAGATTCTTTTTCGAACGTCGTACGTACGAGATTCTTTTTCGAACGTACATACATACCGTACAATCTAGTATGTAGGAGATTCTTTTTCGAACGTCGTACGTACGAGAATCTTTTTCTTTTTCGAACGTCGTACGTACGAGAATCTTTTTCGAATTCTTTTCGTACGTACGTACGAAATTGAATTATCTAGTACAAAAAACGTGTAGAATTCTACACAAATCTACACTAGTACCAAATCCTGTAGAATTGTACAGGATGTATGATTTTTTTTACCTCGCGACAAAAAAAAAAATCTTTCCCACACAAACACTAATAAACTTTTCTTACCTCGCGACAAACAAAAAAGATCACTTTTTCTACCTCGCGACAAAAAAAATCACTTTTTCTACCTCGCAACAAAAAAAGGAATCTACCTCGCAACAAAAAAATCACTTCATAATCTGCCTTCTTACATCCGACTTATTTGAGTAGAGTGTTGGTTCTTGCAATCAACACTCCGTCCGAGAACGTGGGATCCGACCCTCTTTGAGCACAACGATCCGTTCTCATTTATTTTAGTCCGAAATAACAGCCTTGTACTGCATGACAATAGAAAGCATTGGACGAGAGGGAAATTGATGGATAGATATTGTTTGGACTGCAGCCTTACATATACGTCTTGAAATCAATGAACCTGCATCCCTTGCCTCTATATCAACTGGAACAAGATACTGTTTTTCGTGACATGGAGTAAGAAGTATTCTACGGCAGCAGCAGCAACAACAATTTCATCGGGTCGATTGTGGAACAAGCAAAGGTAAGAATGAGAGAGATAGGCATTGGCAACGTCAATGGCATTGCTGATACTCAATGTATTTTCTCTTCTGTTTATCTTCTTATTTTCATAGGACCAGATTGGAACAACAAATCGAAACCAACTGATCGGAATCAACGGATTGGAATCAACGGATCTGAATCAACAACGATCGTCGGAAGGTCGAGGGGTGGGGAAACAACGGATCCGTCGGCAAATCTTTAGTCTTCTTCCCTGTAGGTGCGGGGAATTTTCCTGGAGGGTGATAATTATGAATCGGTCGGCGTGTACATTATCATATTATTCTGTTGTTATTATTTACCCTATGTACTACATCAATAGATACTCACCCATTTTGTTCCTTTATCATATATTATTTGAATAGAATCGTCGGCAACAACAACGGCAACGACTCGTCGTACCACAGACAGCAAGCGGCAGCAGCGAAAGCAACAGCAGCAAGCGAAAGCGAGAGCAACAGCAGCAAGCGGCAGCGAGAGCAACATCAGCAAGCGGCAGCGAGACCAACAGCGGCAAGCGGCAGCAGCGAAAGCAACAGCAGCAAGCGGCAGCGAGAGCAACAGCAGCCAGCGGCATCCTCCTCCTCCAACGAACACAGCATCGTCTCCTCCTTCCAGCAGCGAATCCGCTCCCCTCATCCAACAGAGCAGCGATTCGTCTCCTCCTCCTCCAACAACAACAACAACAACAGCAACGGCGATTCGTCTCCTCCATCCAGTAGCAAATCCGAATCCGCTCCCCTCATCCAACAGAGCTGCGATTCGTCTCCCCCCCCAAGAGCAGGGTTCGTCTCCTCTTCCTCCAACAACAACAACAACAACAACCGGGATTCATCTCCTCCTCCTCCTACAGCAACAACAACAACGGCGATTCACCTGTTCCTCCAACAACGGGAACCATCTAAGCAACCGGGAACGATAGAATAGAAGCAACTGGGAACCATCGAATCAACCGGGAACAATTGAAGCGCAACCGGGAACCATCGAATAGAAGCAACCGGGAACAGAAACCGGGAACCATCGAACTGCAACAGGAACGATCGAAACGCAACCGGGAACCATCGAATATCCAATCAACCGGGAACGATCGAATCGCAACCGGGAACCATCGCCGGCACTCCACCCGAATCGATCCTCCACCGTCGCTCCACACGAATCACTCCTCCTCCTCCACCGGCGTAACCCCTAGTAGGAGGCAACAACGGCAACGAATCGGCCTCCAATCAGTTAGCAGATTCTAAGATACCGACTTCACCAATAGCCCGCACCTCCAACAAGCATCCGGTCGACTCGGTTTGGTCCCCACATATCCGCACCTCCTCGCACCTCCAGTCGCTCTCCCTAATCCGCGCCTCCAATCAGTTTGCAGATTCTCCCTAAGATACCGGCTTCTCCGATAGTCCGCACCTCCAACCGCAACCGGGAACCATCGAAGCAAACGTCATCGGCACCGGCAACGGCGACGAACAATCAAACCACAACCAGGGACTATCGAAGCAACCGGCATCGGCAACGGCGACGAACGGTCGAATCAACC
The DNA here is from genome assembly GCA_037355745.1 of Pseudo-nitzschia multiseries. Taxonomy (NCBI): domain Eukaryota; phylum Bacillariophyta; class Bacillariophyceae; order Bacillariales; family Bacillariaceae; genus Pseudo-nitzschia; species Pseudo-nitzschia multiseries. Next base: position 2,590,090 of record CM074782.1, on the reverse strand, counting down.
GGGAACCATCGAAGCAACCGGGAACCATCGAAGCAACCGGGAACCATCGAAGCGCAACCGGGAACCATCGAAGCGCAACCGGGAACCATCAAAGCAACCGGGAACCATCGAAGCAACCGGGAAGCAACCGGGAACAATCGAACCAACCAAGAACGATCGTAGCAACCGGGAACCGGGAACCATCGAACCGGAACCGGGAAGCATCGAACCGCAACCGGTAAGCAACCGGGAACAATCGAACCAACCAAGAACGATCAAAGCAAGCGGGAACCATCGAAGCAACCGGGAACCATCGAAGCAACCGGGAACCATCGAAGCAACCGGGATCCATCGAATAGAAGCAACTGGGAACGGCAATTCGTCTGCACCGGGAACAATCGAAGCACCCGAATCGCTCCTCATCCACCGGCCCATACGATTTGACACCAATCGATCCGCAACACCAATCCATCTGCATCGTGGGCAACAGCATCGGCAATTGGTCTTCTACTCGTCCAACGGCAAATCGATTCGGCAATTCGTCTCCTCCAACAACAATCCGAAGCAACCGGCATCGGCAACGGCGACGAACGGTCGAATCAACCGGGAACCATCGAAGCAACCGGGAACCATCGAAGCAACCGGGAACCATCGAAGCGCAACCGGGAACCATCGAAGCGCAACCGGGAACCATCAAAGCAACCGGGAACCATCGAAGCAACCGGGAAGCAACCGGGAACAATCGAACCAACCAAGAACGATCGTAGCAACCGGGAACCGGGAACCATCGAACCGGAACCGGGAAGCATCGAACCGCAACCGGTAAGCAACCGGGAACAATCGAACCAACCAAGAACGATCAAAGCAAGCGGGAACCATCGAAGCAACCGGGAACCATCGAAGCAACCGGGAACCATCGAAGCAACCGGGATCCATCGAATAGAAGCAACTGGGAACGGCAATTCGTCTGCACCGGGAACAATCGAAGCACCCGAATCGCTCCTCATCCACCGGCCCATACGATTTGACACCAATCGATCCGCAACACCAATCCATCTGCATCGTGGGCAACAGCATCGGCAATTGGTCTTCTACTCGTCCAACGGCAAATCGATTCGGCAATTCGTCTCCTCCAACAACAATGGGATTCAAAAGATCACCAGAGAACATTGCAGCAAGAGCCAAAAAACAAAGAGCAAAGAGACAACAGGAATACAGAAGTCAATGGAAAATGTCTTCAAATTTTCTTAAGGTTGCTGCACCGGTGTCAACAAGCCACAAAACTTATACAAATTTGTCTCTGATAAAACCGAGGAAGAAGAAAAAGAATAGTAGGCGTTCAACTTGCAAAGATGGCGTCGGTACAATAGCGCTGAAAAAAAAAAACCGAGCAACTGTGGTGGAAGGTAAATACATGGAAACAGATTGGGGTGGCAAGATAGGAGGAAAGAAGAAGTATCAACCGGAACAGGCTTTGTCAATCGAAAACTACAATACATTGGATAGTACAAAGGATGAGCATATTCTTGCGTTTGATCATTCTAAACCATCATTGCGAATTTTTGCCAAAGTTTCACGCCATTTTGCGGAACGACACCTCGCTTCGAAGAATAATATCGAATTGTTGAGACAGTTTGCTCCTGCCATTGTTGGAGCAAAACCAACCGTTGGAAGAGGGGTTAAGCGCGGCAGTATCAATGATGATTATGCTATCATTGGAATTCGACCAGAAAGATTGGATTCAAATATTGGTGAGTATGTTTTCAAAAGTCATGTCGATCCCAGCATCAAACTAGAGCTAGAAGAGACAACAGTTGAAATTGTGAAGCATATGCATCATAGTTTAATTGACGTCGAACCATTTGTTGCGGAGGAAATGGATGTGTTGTCTCAGATTCTGTCTCGTACAAAGCTAAATGCAATTGGGCAGCAGGCCTTAGCATTTTCGATCGGTCGCAACTACCATTCTAGATGCCATGTGGACGATGACATGTACTACACTCGTTTGACAGTCATTGCTCCGGCGGAAGTGTCTGCTGACGAGGTGATTTATTATTTTGTCTTCCCCACGTATGGAGTGAAAGTTCCATTGAGGTCAGGAGATACTCTATTGTTCAATCCATTAGTATTACATAGCTGTTCGAATCCAAAATACGAAGGCTGTTATATTATGAGCGCCTATGTATAGAAAAAGTGTGTCGTAACAAACAGCAAACGGTCTTACGATCGATTGATTTAGTGAGCAAGAGTAATCATTGTTACAGTTCATTCGGCCTTGTCGATGCCGATCGACAGGTTAATTACTCATCGTATCGTCGTGTCGATTTACGGCATATTACCGTGTAATTCTTAGCATACAAAGCACACGCAAATAAGACACAAAACACACGCAAACCATCTCCGATTGGTCTTTTGTTGTATCGTATTACCGTATAATTCACCGTGATATTATCATTGGAATATCACAGTATTGTACCTTGTTGTGTAGAATTAGTACTAGGTTGTACATAGATTTTAGGGCATGATGGTGTTTTAGAGTTGTTAATTCTTCGAAGAGTGAGCTGATGGGGAATCCGGTAAATCGGTAAAGAGACTATCCACATGAAAGCGCCGACGATTATTCACTCAAGTTAAATAACCTTACGAATAAGGTTATTTGCCCTTATGACTTTTCGTACAATACGCCCGCTTAGTACGTACGAATACGCATTACACGGTGAATTCTTTTCAGTCCCCTTCAGTCATAAATCCTCCAACCGTTAAGCGGCTGGATTCTATGGCTTAATATGTTCATCGTGAGTTGAATACCAAACTGTATCCAGTCTACCATCAGAGGCCCTATCAAAAGAAATGGGGTGGCGTTTTGCCTTTCATTCTGGCTCGCATCATAGCATTTTGCCCTGATCCTTGCCAGTTTGATATATTGTATTCATGGATCAAATTATCCATTTTCGAAATGCTCATTGCAGATCGATTTGTTTCCATGATCGAACTTAAAAAAAATCAACTTGTTACTTCAATCGAACGATCGATCGAACATTCCATCGAATGATTGATTTTTATCAAATCTCTTACCACATGCAACGAGAACAATGTTCTCTGAAAACAGCACCACTCATTAGCTTTGTAAACAAATCAGCAATATTTGTTGAACCTGGTTCCTTTGCAACTCTGATAATTCCTGCTGCAATAGATTCACGAGCTTTGTGATATGCAATGCTGTTGTGCTTTTTCTTACATGGGCTTTCAGGTCGTGTAACATTTGTAACAACTGAATCATTATCACAATACACATTTGTGCTCCCATCAATTGGGACACCCATCATTCTCAACTTGTACCTTAGACCTTCAACCAATTCGATTGCGATTTTCAAAGCAATGATTTCAGATCCAAAAGTTGATGTCTCAACTGTTGTTTGTCTTTTGGAAAACCAAATGATCGGTGCATTATTAATGAAGATAATAACACCAGTATGAGATCTCCTTGTTGCCTTGCATCCGGCATGATCAGCATCGACAAAACAGCTCATTGTCACATGTTTTCCCAAAGCTTCAGGCATATCTGTTGGTATGACCTCAGCGGCACCAGGATAAAATTCAGACCAGTCACATTTTTGAAATTTACTTTCATCAACACTTGGTACGGTATCATCAAAAACCAGTTTTGACCTGTTGTACTTTTTCAAATATGCAAATATGTGAAACAACTGATTCAAATGCCCGATCCTCGCCTGTGCCAAATACCTTGACATCAGTGACACTGGCATTACTATGTCAAGTCTTCCTAATTCGCAAATCCACCTGAGAACTCCAATTAAACCTTGATAGTAATTTTGCAATTCAGGATTCAATTCTTCTGATATATCAATTTCCGGTCGATAATCATGTGACAGTGGACTTGATGCTGATTTTGGTAGATACTTGTAGCCATATTTTTCAGTTCCTAACTCTTGTTCAACTGCTGCAACAGCTTTCGCTGTGTACTTAGTGCTTGATAATGACCATCTTGGCTTTGAATCACCTTCAAAGTAGAATTTCCCAATATCAGCTCCCAAATACAGAGTTGGCTCTTCAATCGTATCATCCTTCAATTTGAACTTTCGTTCAATGTTTTCAAGCTGGAACTTTGGATCTTCACCAGAACATAAGATGTCGTCTACATAGGCAATGAGCATTGCCCAGTATCTGGATCCATCTTTCCTGGTTTCAATTCTTAAGTGCACATCCGGATCTGCCTTGCAAGGTGAATATCCAAGATCTCTCAAATGCTGGGTGAGGTATGACCTGAAAGATGCACCAGCAACCGGCAGTCCATACAATGCCCGGACAATTTTACAAGGTCTTCCTGCAAGGTGAGGTGGAAAACCATCTTCTTCTCTCGCTTTTAGGAAGTATTTCTCTTTAATCGGGGCTGTCAAATATGCATTTTGAATATCAGCTGAGAGAACCTTCAAATCATTCAGCGCTGCCAGCAGAAAGAATATTCTTACTGAGTCTCGACTGGGAACCGATGAATAAGTATTTTCTTTGGCCACTGCAGGGACTTTGTGACCGTCCCCTACCAACCTGGCCTTCCTTGTTAGGGACCCAAGCTTGATGTCAAAAATCATGTGGGTTGTTATCTGTTTATGGCCAACTGGAATAACATCATCATCAGAAAATTCAAACGCTGCCATATTATTTGTCATTTCCTTATGAATTGCTCTTTCCCAGTGGTCAGTCCCCGTTTTCTTATCAATAGCCAGCGCTTGTTTGATTGAATGTGGCAATTCAACTCCATATTTGTGAGTCTTTAACCAATACTTTGCTGTTTTGGCCGCTTTAAGGATTCGTTCCTTCCTCCTCAAAATTTTGTGCACCCACCATCTGAAAGCTGGTGATTTTTCAAGATTATTGTTAACTGCATACTCGGCTAATTGCACTGGAAATGATTCTTTCACATCACTTAACTTACACCAGGATTCAGTGCCATCTTTCCAACTGGCCAAAATCCGCCAACCTCTAGTTGTAGGTTTATGATTTTTCCTGCCATTTTTTGCTATGGTCGTGGCTTCATCATCAGTTAGTGCAGTGTTGTCGCATTCATGGTCAATGAGCTCATCTAGTAGAGTGAACATTCTCCCGTCATCATCAACAGAGCTGTATAGGCTTTCTGCAACAATATTTGCCGTGTATTCCTCCATGGTGCCATCAGGTAGTTGCAATTTATACAGCCTCGTGTCTAGTATAGGATTCTCATTTCTGATTCCTATTGGTCTGTTTTGCAAGTCGCGAACCCTGTCCTTGACAATGCACCTGAGTCTTTCATCACCTCTTTCAATGATCACTTCATTTCCCAGATATTCATCTGGTTCATCTACATCTTCTACTGATGCATCTGGCTCAGCCATTTCGAGTTTCATATCCGGTGTTTTTACTGGTTGATTCTCAAATAGCTCTATTTGGGGCTCTGGGTAGTTTTCCTGGAAGAATGATGCGCTGTCCTTGACTTCATCTCCAATCTTGGATTCAATTGATTTGTCGATCGCTTCCATTCTTCTTAGGACATCTCTATCCCTCCATTCATATTCCTTTACAGGCCTTATTGAATTTGTAGATATTGGTATTGCCGACTCGGGCAGTAGCCAAAAACAATCCCCCCCACCTACCCTATTCCCACAGGGACCCAACCATCGCGCCAGCCTTTCAACACCTCGGGTGGAAGAATCTCCTTTTTCATAATAAAACACAAAGTCATACCATTCTGATGAAGTGTATAATGTAATATCGGGCCTATAGCCATGGACCAATTCAAATGGAGTTCGCCCCATTGAAGAAGGGTTATTTGATGCTGTTCTCTGCCTTATGTTTGCACATAGTTCACCGCAAAATGACCATAATCGTCTCGGTGACTTCTTCTTTGCAGACTTGGTTGTGATTGCGCTACCAAGATGACCAATTGCTTGTTCTGCTCGATTTTGGAATGGGCAATGTGGCTGGATAAATGTCTGATGGATATGGTTGCGCTTTACAATTGAATTCCAGTGTGTTTTGTAGGTTCTTGGGGATCCTTGTTCTGGCGCACCATCAGAAATCAAATGCTCTGGAATTCCAATTTCATGAATAAATGTCTTCAATCCTTGATGGGCTTGTGATTTGTCCTGTATTGGTATAAATACTTCAAACCCATTTCCATTTGTAAAGATCTGTGCGCATTTTTCTTGCCTCATAATACTCGTGGTTCTTGCATGCCAGGTATCAGTGTACCAGGTTCCTTGTGCGACTCTCTTGTTCCTGAAGCGCTGAGTAGGAAGTCGCTTCATCAATGGTGATTGCAAATTCCTGAGTGCCTTCTGCGTCGTGACTTTTAGTGTCTGTTCAGCTTTCTTGAAACTGATGTTCCAAGTTTTGGCTAAGCGTTCACAGTCAACTTTGTTTGGACCTTCAATTGTTATCACTGATGGCCCCCATTGATTTCTTCTGTCAAGAGACCTTCTCTCAAGTATATTGTCAATTTCTTGCAAGCTAGGGGCTTGTTTTGATTCTTCTTCAGGAGCTTCCATAAAGTCAAATTCTGTATCATCAAACAAAAATTGGTCTACCCTTTGCGCGCTTGAAATATTCCTTACTGAAGAAATCCGATGAGCAATATTCCCATCTGTTGCAATCTGGCATTCAGTTAACATTCTCCTTGTGGATACTTGATGGACCCTCATCAGTTTGCATTGCTGCATGACACTTGGATGCCGTTCTTTTCCTAAGCTGGTCTTGGGAAGTGTATTTGTAACATTACTAGCAGGTTCTGTTACAACAGAACTTTCCTCCATTGCTTGGTCCTCTTCGGTTGACATAGCTTGAAGGCTGAATTGGTCCCCTGAAATTGGATCTCCATTGTCAATGGCTAGCTCGGCCATCCTGAACTTCAGTGAATGTGGATCCCAGGGAGTATCATTTGTTGCTATCAAATGTTGACATTCATCAAGTTCCATTCTTGTGGGCTTCCTTGTGGGGAAATATGAGATCACATTTCTCATACTCAGTTTGATAAAAACTTTCTTCGGATCATCATCCTCCAGTGGAGTTTGAATTGTAATTCCATGCTTGGATCTTGGATCAAATTGGCGAGGTGTTTCTTCAACAGAGTTGAAATTGCAGTCCCTCACTTGATTTGGGCATATCAAGCTGTTTTTTAATTTGTCCCCAAAGTACAGTGCTTGATGGAACACTATGATGTATACTTGGCCTGATGTTGGATTTGTCCATGCAGTCGCACAACTTCCAATGGGGATTTTCTTGATGGGCTTGTACTCTTCAGAAAAAGGTGCAACATCAACGTGTGTTGTGATTTGATCAGGATTCAGCAATACCATATTGCTTCCTGCCGCGGTAGTATCTGCATGTGAGTCTAACTCACAATATCCTTCTTCATTTTCCCCATCATCAAAACCTACAGGGACATTCATCTGGTATAATGACCGGCTCACCATTTTTAACAATTTGTGTTCTAGTGATAGTGTCCGGTTATTATGTCATTTCTTAGATTTTGATCCAAAACTGTCACCAGCGCCTTCATTTTCAGTTTCTTTCTTTTTGGTCTCAGCAGCCTTGAGATTTCGTTTCTTTTTAGCCTGTCTCATCTGGTAAAGCTCCTGGCGCTGTTCTTTTGACATTGTTTTATAAACACTTGTTGGATAGGGCTTGCACTCAACTTTTCCTGTAAAAGTTCCAGTTGTCTTTTGCTTCTTGTTGCTGGTTGTGCCCATAGAATACAAACTTCTGGAACCTCTTTTACTCTTCCCTGTCGCAAGCTTTTTCAATCCAAGTCGATTGGTGAATAAAATCAAACATTCATTGAAGTTGTCACGATAGTCTTTGCTCTCATCAATTGCATCTGCTTTTGCAGCATCAAGTCGTTCATCACTGATTGAATTGATAAAATCCCAGACAAATCTTCTTTCGTTATGATTCTTTTCAAATCTCAGAATCGTTCCATGGAAAGCAGTCCAATTGCGCTTGTGCTTGTTCCAGTCATAACCCTTGGAATCTCCAGTGTAGTGCGAATCTTTCATATCCTGATATGTCTTATTCAGAACCATAGTGATATTGGTATCAGTGTAAGCGTGTTGCATGAGAGAAATGAAAGCATTTCTGGCATTACCAGAATTCAGTGCAGTGTTTTGGAAATGTGCCACATATTCCCAACCGGGACCCTTTCTTGTTGCATCGCACAGCAACCTCCAGACAACGTTGTTGTCCTCATCATACTGGGGACCTGACAGGACACCACATCTTTCATTGTAATCACTCCAAGTTGGATAAGTATCTGTTGTAGTTTGCCCGACTGTTCCAGCCCTGGCTTCATCAGTAACTTCTTCCATTTCTTGGGGTCTTATGACATACAAGATTGGAAAACCCTCAGAGTTGAATCTGTATCTCAAGTTTTGTCGGAAGCCTTCCTCCCATTCCCTGAATTTTGTGAGATCCTTCAGCTCTGGTGGAGTTGCCTTTTCCTGTGATTTCACACTTGATTCCATCATCTTGATTCTGAATTGCTGCAGTTCCAAGTTGTTTGGGTTTGCGTTCCAGTCGATAGCCATTGGCTTGACTCCAATCAATGGTTGGTACCGGGCCCAATTTGCCCAAGTTAGGAGCCTCGATGATAGTCTGTTACCATAGTGGATACTTTTTGGATTAGGACAGTCTGGACTGATAGCTTTCAATCCGTGCATGAACGATTTAATGCTTTCCTTGTTGAGGTCTGTAATTTCTCGGATATTAGACATCCCTCCCCTCATAATTTCTTCAGCTGATTCATAGTTGATTCCAAAATCCATTAGGCTGCTCCTGAAAGCAAGCTGTTCTGGGTTCAGAAATCTACCATTGTTGAATCCCCTGATTTTTATCTTGGGTTGGGATGACCTCCTTCCTAGCCGTTCAGCTCTTGCGTTCTCTGCATTTTGGTCAGCATCGTTTCCTTCATCCTCATCATCTGGATTCACACCCTTTCTTTCTGCATCTCTCATTGCCCTGACTCTTTTCTTTATTTCTTGGTCGATGATCCTCTTCATGGTTGAGTTTGATTCTGGGTCCTCTAAGGCCCTTTCCATAACTTCCATGATTTTATCTTCCAATTTCTCTTCCAAATCGTCATCGTCTGAATCGTCTGAATCGTCATCCACTTCCATTTTTGTTTCTTCCATGTCATCGTCCGCTCTAGTTCGTACCATGGTGATGAATTGTGTATTCTAATGGAGTTTCGAATTATATTGGAGGAGTATGGATGGTCGATTCGTAGTATTTGTTTCGTAATATTCGGAGTAGAGTAGATGATATTCGACGGAATATTGAATGTTCAATCGATGGTGGTATGTGGAGAGAGAATGTAATCGAATCGAGAGTTCTGGGTGTGAGATATGGATGGTAAATGTTGGTGACTGTCGTTCTGTATTTATCCGGATCGAATTTTCGTTCCGGTTTGTATACTTTTGTTCGGATCGAATTTTCGTTCCGGTTGTCTGTATTTGTGTGAGCTTTGCTTTTGCTTTTGTTGCAAGTCAAGATTGTGAGCTTTCCTATCCTTTCTTGGGATTTTGCTCATTCTGTATTTCTGTGGTGTAAGATTGAAAGATTGTTTCCTGAGAATTTAGTGTTCTCCTTTTATTTTGGATCTTTCCGATCTTCGGGGATTGGTGTTCTCATATCTTTGGATTTTTCATTTTCGTGCGGGCAGATGCTTTTTGCCATCTGTTCCTTCCGGGCAGATGCTCTTTGCAATCTGTTCCTTCCAATCTGTTTCACCACAGAATACTTCAGGCTCAATCTTCTGGCTCACATCGTTCTTGTTTTCAGTGAAAGATCAGTGTTCTCGGATTGGATATTGATTCCTTTCAACTGATGCCAACCTGGGCGATTCGTTCAGCTGAATCGTCCAGTGTCTTTTCCCTTGCTTGTTTTGCTGGATCCCGAAACCCGGTGGAGCCACCACCTTGGTTCGATTCTTTGGTCTCTTCTTTCAGGGAGACCGCCCTGGTGTTGGTCTATTCCAGGGCTCCACAAGCAACTGCCCCTTTTACATCCTTGAGGGTTGATGCCGGTAGCTGATCAGGCTAATCCGGATTCGTCTCGTTGTCTTCGAGCTCAACTGCGTTTCTCGGTGGGAAACGCCAATCGTCCTCCACAGCTCGTAGAGTGCTGTGGGTCTGATAAACTAGAAAAAGTGTGTCGTAACAAACAGCAAACGGTCTTACGATCGATTGATTTAGTGAGCAAGAGTAATCATTGTTACAGTTCATTCGGCCTTGTCGATGCCGATCGACAGGTTAATTACTCATCGTATCGTCGTGTCGATTTACGGCATATTACCGTGTAATTCTTAGCATACAAAGCACACGCAAATAAGACACAAAACACACGCAAACCATCTCCGATTGGTCTTTTGTTGTATCGTATTACCGTATAATTCACCGTGATATTATCATTGGAATATCACAGTATTGTACCTTGTTGTGTAGAATTAGTACTAGGTTGTACATAGATTTTAGGGCATGATGGTGTTTTAGAGTTGTTAATTCTTCGAAGAGTGAGCTGATGGGGAATCCGGTAAATCGGTAAAGAGACTATCCACATGAAAGCGCCGACGATTATTCACTCAAGTTAAATAACCTTACGAATAAGGTTATTTGCCCTTATGACTTTTCGTACAATACGCCCGCTTAGTACGTACGAATACGCATTACACGGTGAATTCTTTTCATGTATCTCGCAAAACTGTGCTTAGAGCTAACCCTCTATAGTAAAATTAAACAATACTTTAAAGTTAGCCGGTACATTCACCCTCGCTACTCAATCGGAACTGCTAGCCGAGCTTTCGCTCTCTGAACTAGATAGAGAATCACTGGATTCGTTATCATTCAATGCCATCTCAAACGGTTCCAACTGGATGTCGTCCTGTAGTGTGCATGCATTGTACAAAGATTCGTAAGACGGTGGTGTAGCAGCATTTTTGCTTTCAAAAAAATGTAGCCAGGAGATCCGATTCGATATCACTAGCCAATCGCAATTGGTTATGGACCCATCAAGGCCTTGCTCTGGAACAACTGCCAGCTCGGAATGGATAGTGTCGACATGAAATAGGTACAGTGAATTCATCAGGCGACCACGTTGGACAAATTCAGAAGCTGTTTTCTTAGGCACATCTTGAAACCGACGAGCCACAGCATACATTCCGTTTGTATCAATTGGATAGCCACCAATACTACTGTATGGCTGCTTCAAACTCTGTACAGTTAAGAAGCATACCAGATGGCACGGTATGAGCTTGGGATTGTTATTTAAATCAAAGTCCAATTTCATCAAACACCAATCCATCCAGACGGAGTTCAGCAGAGAACTATCCGATCTATATGAAGGATGCGAGCGAAATATAAAATTAGAACCACAAGCAACATCGAAACGATTGTGCTCTGTAACTCCACAAATGTGTGAAGGATTCTCCAATAAAGGTAGCACAGAATCACAAACAAAGTCGAGTATGTCAGAAGGAAAAAATGGTTTGCTTTTGTTCGTAGAACGAAGCCACTTCATTGTTGATTCCCCATTTTCGGTTCTCATTATATGAAAATGAGAACCGCCACCATCAGGTCGTTCAATTGGAGGAGGATCAGGCGGATGCAAGTTGAAGTGATATGTTGCCTGGCTTAGCATCATTTTCTCGGACTTTCGCTTCGCCGTTTGACCGATTAGTGATGCAGCATTACCTTGCGTGTTCTTGGAAGGAGCTTTAATCTCAGTTTTATGGTGAGACTCATTCGGAGCACTATCCCAGCCTGCGGGGCTCCCCCATAAAGAGATATAATCTGGTAGGTGAAAGTACAGGTGATTCTTGATTAGTTTTGTTCCCATCCCTTTCCGGTGACATGTGGAGTTTATACAATTAATAAAGTGAACAATTGTTTTTGGGAGATTCTTTAAGGAACCATATTTCATTAGACCGTGTTTAAGAAATTCTTCCATTGATAGAATTAGCTGAATTACCTCTATCTGTTTCTTTACAAAACGATGGTCACCAATAATGTCAGATCCATGTTTGGAAACCATAGCGATCAGAAGAGAAATAAGCATTCCAGAGAAATCATGCCCTTCTTTCTTCGTAGTTGATAATAGCTGAGTCCCAAATTTGGTGCGAGGAAAATCTCTATCAGACTGTCGTGATAACAAACCACCGTACCGTTGTGCTAAATGGCCAATACTGTTAGCAACAGCCACACCGTGCTTCAAATTGGGGGCATAAACACATGGAACACTTCCGCGGAGCAACAATTCAATTGACTCGATGGCCCGTTTGGCAGTACCAAGCTGGTGCATGTGCAAACATTCACCGGGAGTTGCAAAATGAATGTTGTTCTGATTAGTACCAAAGCATAAATCATGAAATACATTCCTTATGTTGTGATGAGAGTTGTTTTTGAAGTTCTTATTGATATCGTTTAGATCTGTGCCGGGAAAACAATGGAAATCAACAGGTGACCACTTCTTTGTTGCAGGTTGAACAGAAGGAATGTTTATGTTCGGAGAATAACAGTTGCAGTGACGGCACATCCGCATGACACCCTTATTGAAGGAGCCGTATTTTCCACACAATTTATCGTGAAGTTCTGTGTCGCCAATAACATAGGCAATGGCAAATTTCATTTTTACCCTCCACTGTTGATTTGCGTACGGAAGATAATTCCATTCGATACCACCGTCTTCGTTACACGCGGCTTTGAAGGAACGAAACGCTACTTCCAAACCATTGTGAAGATTCTGAATTTTTTCCTTTGAAGTGGCAGGACGAGAGTGTCTGGTTGACTCCCATTCGGGGTCGGGATGGAAGTAAATAGTTGTCCATGCTTCAGGTCGAGAACGAGTCTCCACATTAAAAATACCAAGTGTCATGTTCAATGGTGTTAACGTAAGTCGTCCGTGCGCATCCAAAGATATGCCGTCCATGTAAAATATAATAGGAACAAGAATTTCTTGCGAATTGGGATTGCAAATTTCTTTCCAAGAAGATTTCCACCACGAGCCGTGATGCAATTCTGAGATTACAGAATTAGGATTCAACTCAGGATTATTGTCGGGAGACAGAGGGGTGGAATAGTCGGGAAAGGAGAGGTTTTCTTCTATCATTAGCTGCTGGTCAGAAAGAAGAGAATAAATGGCATCCTTAAAAGAACGGACATACACCTGAGTGGGCTTATTATCAGGTAACCAATTCAGTATATGAGGATGAAATTTCATATCGGAGAGACCAAGATTGGATTGGAGATTGTCAAAAATTGCTTGCCGAGATCTAATTTTGGCATCGCAAAAATCAAAACCCGGTCTCATTTGACTTTTCTTTGCCCACTGGAAAATGGATTTGAATGTGTTCAGTGGCAATTTATGTCTGGCCATTAAATTCATGAGTTCCAATTCAGCAAGAAGATGAGGGGGCGGCGGTAGTTTTGTGTGGCTTTGAAATGCATCCTCTCTTTCGTTCAAATTAATGCTTTCATGAAAAGAAGGTGGTGGAGGGGCGGGTTGAGCAGTAACGACATTAACAGCAGAACCATTAGTGTTATCTTCTTCGTTGTCTCCACAATCAATGTTGTTGGTAGAATTGGTGTCGTTATTTTCATTTACGTCATCGTCATTGTCATCCTCGTCATCGGAATTGTCGATATCATTATTCAGCGGGAATGCATCTTCATCTTGAACAGCAGAAACAGCCATGTAAGATTCAATGGCGTTCCGATCCATTGGCGGTAAAAAGACATCATGTACAATCTGTTGGTTTAGAACAGAATGAAGACCCGTCGCTGACTGACTTGTGACAGTGTGTTGCTGGGAGAGATGGGAAGGGGGAACAGATGGACCGTTTTGTGTCATAGTCATCCCAAAATCAGACGGAGAATGTTGAACAGACGGCAAGGTAGGCTGCACTTTGATAGAGGTGGAGAAGTTATAGATCTTTCGTTTAATTAGACCCTGACTATGGTAGAAATCCCAGCACTCATCAAGACAATAAAGATGTCTTCTTAGGCCAACGGAGACGTATTTCAAAGTACCCTGCTTGTTTGCCGTGGATTTATATCCTAAAAACTTGGAGTTTTTGCCATTCAGCGCGCAACAACGGCAGTAGAATAGAAGAGGGGTTTTCATAACAGGAGGCATGATGTTGCAGAGTGGTTTGAAGGAAAATATCAGTAGATGGGGTCGAAACGAAGGAGATCACAAAGATGAATCGTTGAAAGGAAAAAATTACATGTGTTACTTTGTGTGTGATGTGTTTTCTTGTACGGTAGATTTCCTTACTACCGTACTTCGATTGCAAAAATGGTCCGTAAAGTAATTACTACTTAGTGATGATTGCAACATTCCTCGTACAATATGTTTAGTAGTGAACAGTACGTACAGTCAACTCCTTAAGAGGGTTAATACACAGCGCCGGACGGGTCAATCCCATCAGTTATTCCAAACATTTGTTGGCAGGCGCGTCAGTTCTTCCATAAGGTGCACGGAAATGGGAATCGAAATGGAAATCGTGGACAATAGCGTTGTTGATTATCGAAATGGAAATCGTGGAGAATTGTTTTGTTGATTGCGATCAAGTTGATTCCGACTTTCATGTACCCGTAAAACCAACTAGTACGCTATTTTTGCATGAGTTATTACTAGTAGATACTAGTACGAAATCGTGGACAATTGCGTTGCTGATTATCGAAATGGAAATCGTGGACAATTGTTTTGTTGATTACGATCGAGTTGATTCCGACTTTCATGTACCGGTAAAACCAACTAGTATGCTATTTTGCATGAGTTATTACTAGTAGATACTAGTAATACATTATTTTCGCTAGTACTTCATCATTATAATTGATTATTTCATTATCTTTCCGACGAGGAAAACAAATACCAACGTGTTAGGTGTTACTACGACCTAATCTTCGAATAGATAATCTACTCTACTGATACTACTAATACTAATCATCCAATCGACAGTCGAACCAACCATGGAGGGAATTTACAAACTACAAAAGGTGGTTCAGGAACACCCAGCCAATCTCGAACAAGAACTCCGGAAAATGCTTGTTTATCACAAGAAAGAGACTGCTCGAATCCAAAAAATGATTCGTAAGATTGAGGCAGGAAAAAGGAATGATCCAAATGTTAAAAAGGAAAGCGACGATCCTAATAGCAATCATCAAGTCGTTCCGAATGTAACCAGCAGCATCTATCCACAAAGCGGGGGGTTATTTGAGAGCAGCGAACAACATTGGAGTGGCGATTCCGACGGTGTAGCTTCTGAAAATACAGCGGATCTTCCTGGCGTTAAAGACGAACAAAACCCTTGAGTGCAATAGCCCGCCTGGGGTGGATTCGACTTGGAGTTGACATGGAGTTGGAGCTGGGATTTGAGTTGGAGTTGGAGGATTTGGGTCGGAGCCCATTATACCGGTATGGTGGAAACATGTTGAGAAAATGAAATAAGTCATTCGTGCACAAGTTGTACACAAAATAGTGCTTGTCACGAAACGAATATGATATCCTTAACCCTAAAATAGTTATTTTATTTGAGGAGTGACGAGATATTGTCTCAAAAGTAAAGGTGTGCGACGCGCGAGGTATTTTAGTAGACACGCGACCTAAAAAGGTAGGAAATTTAAAAAATAGGGTCGAGAATTGTAAAAATACCGCGCGATAGCCCGCGGGGGGTCGAGAAACAGTTCTTGGACGCACCCAGCTTTCATTCCCGCATCCCCGGGTAAGGTACTATGTATGCATCATCATACCCGGTTATGAATACTCTGTTAGTGTCCCTGGCACGCTCGCATGCGGTGCATTACCAACACACTCCTTCTACTCGCCAATGACATGAACCTGACATGGGTGAATAGACACTATGGGGTGCCCCGCTTGCGAGCCTCCTCATACTGAAGCTTGTATTGGAGATACTCTGCGTCTGTTACGCCCATAATAATATTTTGAAATTTGCGGAACAGTGAACCTTGCAGCGGCTTGGTAAAGTAGTCCACAATCATGTCACCGGTCGGGCAATACTCTATGGTGATCTCACCTTTCTTCACTCTGTCGGTAATGAGGAAGTACCGGATATTGATGTGTCTGGTGCGCTTAGTACTGGAGGATTTACCATTCATCTCCAGCTTCATCGCGCTTGTGTTCTTGTCCTGATTGAGTATGTTGTTGGTGCCAAGCTTGTGGGTGGAGTCCGGCCCATGTTCGGTCTGTGCGGCATATCCCTGCCATTGAAGGTAGTAATAACACCATATATTGTATGGCATCAAGTCGTCCACGCCTACCAATTCGGCTTCGGTAGAGCTTTTGGTGTTGAGCTTCTGCTTTGTGGATAGAGCCAGCACAGCCCCTTGTCCAAATGTGAGCATCCCGCCTGTATGACTCTTCATGTCAGAATGTACTGCAAATGATGCATCAACATACCAGTAGGCATTCTCAGTGTTGTCCCACCCCAGCACCAGTGGCAAGAAGATGGTATCGCGAATGTATCCCAACACTCTCCGGAGCTTCTTCCAGTCATCCAAATCTGGACTGGACACTCGCGTGCATAGAAATGCGATTGATGTCTGTATGTTGGGTCGGGCTCTCTTGCTGGCAAACAAGAGTTGTGCCACATGCTTGTGAAATGCTTCAGCATCGACGAGTTTTAGCTTGTCCCCTTCGGTGTTTATTTTGAACAAGTGGTCTGATGCTGGTGTTGGAATTGTTCTCTCTTCAGTAAGCTCATCTGGGAGGTTGTGTATGATTCCTTCAAGGTAGTCGAACATGCTGAACTTCACCTTTCCGGGTTCACTGTAGTCAATAGTCATGCCAACATAGTCGTGGATCCAACCTCTGGTCACAGTGAGGGGGGTTTCGACCCCAAAGACCTTGTCAAGATCACCCAACACTGCGGTTACCACCTCTGGGTCCTTGTGGGATATCTCGAGATCATCAACGTGCCATACGATGGTACACTGTGATCCATCAATCAGCTTGTTTGTGGTACATGTATCGTATGGGTTGAGTTCAAAGCCCCATGCGGTCAACTGCCCTGACAGTTTCTCCCAGAATAGCAGGACCGCGCAGAGGGTGCCATAGATAGCCTTGTTGGCTTGGGTGTAGAGAATTTGTCCCCCTCGTTATCCTGTAGGATGTACTTGTCGTAGAGGGCAGGATCGATGCGGCGAGGCAGCTCTGCCATTGGCCCATCGAACCGGATGTGAACAACCTCCCCTGCTGGCATTGGGGTCTGAAGGAATGCTCCTGGGATGTCTGCTGTGGCAACATCCTGCCCTTCAATCGCGTCGATCAGACAAGTTAGCATAAGGCCATGGAGGGAGACGGTGGGTGAGTATGTGTCCTCTCTAGAGATAAAGTCACGTTGGGACCACCCATCAGCACACCCCGTGCTTTGATTTTCCCACACCTCTTCCTCTTCAGGAACATCAGGTATGGGAGAGCGCGTTTGACATCATCTGGGGTCATGTCCCTGATGTGAACAGAGTGCACCACCTTCCGGGTGTGCAACTGCGCAAGCTCAGCCATCACCGCCTTGACGCCGGCTGTTCCGAACAGCTTCAGCCCGGCCTTTATGCCGTATTGCTTGGTCACTAGTGAGGCATCAATATTGTTGTACATGGCTATGGCATTGGATATAAACATGTACTTATCTTGGTCAGCTTCCAACTTGTCTACAGCCCACCTGGACCCCCCGTGAAACACATTTGAGTGGATTGTGGCGAGACTTCAATGATGGAAATCTGGTTGGTATCCTTCTGCCGGCCCATACTTGTTGTGTCTGCGTGTAACGCGTGGCCTAAGGGTCATGCAAGGGAAAGTTTCAGGGCCATGGTCCACTCCAGCATGGTTGGATGTATCGATATTGGGATTGTTTTCTAGATTATCACCCGCTGTGTCGGGGGTGTTGTGAGTGGTGTCAACTGTCGGTTCTTCTACATGGTTGTCCGGTGCATGGTTGGTGCTGCATGCGCTCAACAGGCTGGCTCAGTCAGCATTGTTCTTGAGTTGAGAGGCAAAGTCAGTCGTGTGTTCCGCACTGGCCGGCTCAACGGACCCGTCATCCTCGCAGGACTCATCTTTGTCTGATGTGCTCAGATCAGCGTCTCCATCCACATCACTCACTGTATTGGCTGCTGGCTCTTCTTTGTGAGCGTCTTGTTGATTAGGATGCTCACCATGGTGACTGTCTGCATTGATGTCGGAAATGTCTGTATGTTGGATCTGGTCTTGTTGCAGGTCATGGAGCTCCTCGCGGTCCAAAGCTTTGACTGAGCCGATGTTCTCCTCTGGGTGCACCTCACTCAGTGCAAACAAACAGTCGGAGGCGCCATTGTCAGATCCTACTGACTCGGTGTCCAGGTCAAGAATTGTTGTTTGGGTATTCCTGTCTCCAAACATTAGGCCAATGGGAGCATTCTGTTCGGACGCAATAGCCTCCACTCGCTCAATGACTGTGCTTGTCATGTGTGCCCCGGTTGCAGTGCGTTGCCAGATCCGACGCGCAGTGTTGAGATCAAAGAGGTACATGGCCCCACTCCAGTCCCCGGTTGGCCGCAAGTATATTGCATCACGCGCCCGTGGGTTCATTGTGTTGTCACTTGTATCATTGTGTGCAAGGACGTAGTCCCTGAACTGAAATTTACAGTGCTTTGCCGCATCCAGGCGGATTCCTGTCATCATTTGTCAGGGTGAAATAGTGTCAGACGCTCCTACACGATTGCACCAACTGTTCAACTAGAAGACGGAGGCTGACACCATAGCGATGGTAACCCTCCGCGGCAGTTGTTTGAATGGAACTGAGGCAAACATACAGCAAATGCGCTCCTTGCATGTTTGGTTGTCTCGCTCCACATATGGCTCATGTTGATTCCAACCCACTCCTTCAAAACGGACCGGTGGGTCCCTGGACAGCAGAGCTTCCTCAAGACAGTTGAATTCATTGTCCCCTGACACTACTGTCACAACCAGTCCGCGTGTGGCATAGAGGCCAATGATGACCGCAAGCCTGTGAAGGATGGTTGCCTGGGATGAATCTTCAATGGCGTGAACAGTCCGGAAGTACAAGTGTCGCGAGGCACTCCTGAAGAACTTGATTCAATTGACCGTAAAGATGTCAATACTGAGAGCCACAGACTTGTATCATATCAAGATGTTGGCCGGTATAGGGTCCACGTCCTCCTGGACATGTGTGGGCTGCTGTCGGACAGCCTTCCCTTTCACCACACTGGTGTTGGGACCAAAGATGTCTTCAGCAACTTTGATGTCCTGTCGGGTGACTGGACAGTTTAGGAGTAGATTGTTGTCAATAATCTTGAGGTAGTCCTTAATGCTGGGAAACCCCATAGCATCTTGTAACTTCTGGGCTGTAGTGGCCCGCCGAACATCTAGGTCGGAGTACGATTTCTTTTGCCCTTCCACAGACGTGATAGCGAGAATGGTGCCATCTGTTTCCCTTAGGTCACAGTAATACAATCCATTTGGTGATCAATCGAACCGACAGGTGGTGCCATCGGGTTTGTGGACAAAGAAGGACTGGGTGATAGCAGTATCTAGAGTGATACGGTACTGATCCGACACTGAGCTGAGTGACAGGATGTTGGCCATTCCCCCTTCTTGGAACCAGACAGTACCAAAACCTGGAAGTTCCCCAATCATGTCCACAACCACAACACCCGCATTGCAATGGATTTGGACCTTGCAGCCTTCAGGATGGAGGCGGATATCACGGAGCAGTGTCGGGTTACTAACGCAGTTACAGGTAGCCTGGCTGTCTAGCAAAATCCAATATGGATCTATGTTGCCATTTGACTGTGAGAACATGTACTCCAACTTGCTGCTGACGTGGTAATCTAACATTCCATTGCTGGCATCGATAGCGCGAGTCCCCACACTCCTGGGTTTTTCCGGGTATAGTGGGATGTAGTGATAGTGGTGCTGAGTTGGAGAAAGCACAGTTCATCATCAAACGCACCGTCTTCAACCCCAGCCATGAGGATTTGGTGCGCCTCGGACACCTTGGACCCACCACTTGTAACGCCATTGCTTGTAAGAGCCGTCTCGTTGGTTGTATTAGCGGCCTTCTTGTCAGTATTGTTGTTGGGGTTAGAAGGCCCAGCCAACCCACAGCCCCCTGTGTTGTTGGTTTGTCCTGTAGTAGTTTGACCCACTGACCTGTATTGGTTCATCAGTTCAAGAGCCTTGGGTTGTGAGGTGGGGTATACATCAGACCCAAGACTGTAGTTGTCTTTGAGGACACCAGAGAGATACCGGTGGGTTTTAGTGTTGCACCCATTCACAATCACTACCAATAGGAGCATATCCTCCATTAGTGCACCGGACTTGGCCTTGTTTGATGCGTCCATCATGATGTAGTCGCTGTAGGAAGCCCCGGGGAAAGCTTTCTTTAGAGCTAATCTGATCATAGCCTTGGATCTAATTACGATTCCGGCAGAGGTCATAACATCAAACCGTGCCTTAACCTCCTCAGCATGTGTTGCTGCACTTTTGCTGGTGTCTTGTTTACATGAGAAGAACCTGTAGATTTTGTTAGCCACATCCACCATTGGATGTACCTTGGTGGCACTGTCGCGGTAGCAGTGTTCCCTGAGTAGCTCGAACATGCTGAGGGTGTCTTGGGCATCCTCAACAGCTGCCCACGACTCATTATTTTTCAGGTGTTGCTTCACCTCAGGGCTAAGCTGTCCCTCTGTGGTTGAGAACAAGCTCTTCAAGTCCTCAATGTACTGGTTGTATTTCTTGTCTGACCTTTCTCCCTTCTTGACCCACAGCTCCTCAAGGAGCCGCTTCTTGTCAGGATCGATGACCTCCTCCCCCCTTGTTCCCAGGACCGTGTAGTCGACTGGGCTTGGCATGGGTGGGAGGAAGTCATCCTCAGTTAGCAACGTTAGGTTGATGAGAGTGGTCTTCACCTTGGAGCTCTTCTTACTACCAACGATCTTGAGTCCCTCATAGAGTTTATCATATTGGGTGGACTTGGAGCCATCAACAATGATTCCTTTCAGCTTGTCTTGGTCAAGCCTGGTAAACTTTTGTTCTCCAGTGGGGTTGGAATTACCCCCGCTGATGGGGTTATTGCTGTTGTTCCCTCGTCGATTCCGATTGCGGGATCTTCCTCCTGCTTGTTGTTGCTGGCTGTTGTTGCCATTGCCACCGGGGCTCGGGGTGGAGGTCTTCGATGCACCCAGTTGGTCCATGGTTGATGTGCTGGAGGATTGTATCCACTTCGACAGCAGTAGTGCGGCGCTCGGAGGATGTGGCATCAACTCAACGTGCGGCGTTAGTGTTGGGTTGGAGCACTGTGGTGGCTTCAAGTTGACTCAGGCAATCACTGTGTGTCAACTCCCGTTAGTTTAATTACTTGCATGTTGAAATCAGTAGCAAATCTAATACTACGAACCCTTAAAGAGTGCAATCAACCCTATTGGTTAGATACAAGTAATTCAACTATGAGCTCACTCGGGATATCCAAGTATTGAGTGAGTCTGGCAATTGGTTGGATGCCAATAACAAATATGATGGATGGTCAGTATTGATTGGCCAATGATATTATGAGGAAATTCCTTATTCCTTCAATCACGACTGCCACCCGGCTTTCATTCCCGCATCCGCGGGTAAGGTATGTATACATCATACCCGGTTATGAATACTCTGTTAGTGTCCCTGGCACGCTCGCATGCGGTGCATTACCAACAGGTACCGGGTCAATCTCACACTTTTTGTGGGCCATTCATACACTTTTGCCATACACTTTTCAACTACAACAATACCCACAAAAGGTATGATCATATGTACGATTCGATCCTGTGACCTCATTTGCTCAGCCAGTAATTGGTGGAGTTGTTAGTTGAACGTTTAATACTAACCCTAAGAGTTGACAATGTAACCTGGTAGACGGAGTTTATGGGGGGGCTATCACGCACTACGTTTGTGATAGCCTCAGTAGCCAACCTACTAGTCGTACTGGATGTGAAATGCTTGGAGGAGGTGCGCTTGGTGTCGAAGTTGGTGGGTCGTATCTTGCTTGCGGAGAAGATTAATCATATATTGGGAGTTGTCGTATCAAGCGTCAATTCGTTGGGGTCGTCTCTTGATAAGAGGATGATGATCGTTTGGAGCTTGAGTCTTCGTAAAGCATCGATTCGCTGGGTCGTCTCTTGATGAGAGGATGACGATCGTGTGGTATTGGGAGGCCTGTCGAAGCTGAAGCTTCACTGGAGAGATTGCGTCGGAAATCGTTGGGTGGAAGCGATGATATTTCCTAAAATCACTAAATTGGTGCATCGACCCGCTAATACTTCGATGCACACACTAAATCACTAATATTTGCACCGGCCCGCTAATACTCCAGTGCAATTCTAACATGCCCTGTACCTCTATTACCAGGGGCTGTAGGCCTCTACCTTGTGCCCTGTAGATTCTAGTACATAAGGGGAGCA
The DNA here is from genome assembly GCA_037355745.1 of Pseudo-nitzschia multiseries. NCBI lineage: Eukaryota > Bacillariophyta > Bacillariophyceae > Bacillariales > Bacillariaceae > Pseudo-nitzschia > Pseudo-nitzschia multiseries. Next base: position 2,567,615 of record CM074782.1, on the reverse strand, counting down.
TCTGGAGAAGATACTTTTCGCGCCACATCATTCTACATCATTCGTGAACACATGATCTTTTCTTCACATGATGATAATGGCCCTTCTCCACATTTGAGGGAATTCTCATTCCCTCTTCATTCACAGAAATTCCAATCCTGAATTCCATTCGATCGACCGCGCGTCTCATTCATTCATTCGTGTCTCATTCATTCATTCGCGTCTCATTCGTTTGTTCCTTTGTTCGATCAGATTCCTGCACTCCATTTAGTCGAATTTCTGTAGAAGCAAGATGGCTCATGACTCGTACGATCGATTCTTTCAGTCGCGCGCGTATCTTGTTTTCGGTCGCACGCGTCTCTTTTAGTCGCGCGCGTCCCACTGTTAGTCACACGTGGCCTGTTTTCGATCGACCTCAAACACACTCCCCTGCTTCAAAGGATAATAGACTCAATCGATGATACTGCTCCAGAAACTGATGTAGGCAACATGGGCTTCCCGGGCTTGATTGTTGATGGCTGAGAAGCTCACATCCTTGTCTTCAGTCTTCATGGAGTATTCATCTCTTCCATAGAACTTGGAACCATGCTTTTCAAACAAGATCCCAGACAGATTCTTGGTGAAGATAGCACTCGTCATCTCATTGCCTGTTTACCACATCACCCTGATAATGCCCATTTCCTTCAGCTCGCGGAGGAAATACTGTTTCTCTTCAATATGCCTTGTTCTTCCTGCTATCGACCAATTGTTGCAGAAATTGACTTCGCCCTTATTGTCCACATCTATCACCATTGGTAGCTTGATTTGCAATCCCAAACACATCATCACTCTCCAAATATACAGCATGTCTTGCACACATAGCACAGCGGCATACAATTTGGCTTCCATCAGCACTGACAGAGCAATAATTGGCATCATCCTTGATCTTGCGGTCACATTGGCACCATTCAGCCAAGTTGACCAGCCATTGACACTGTGTCGAGATTCATCCTTGGCATACTCTGAGTCACTGAATCCAATCAGTTTGAAGATAAAGTTCTTGGTGCCATCCCATATTGCATTCGGGGCTAATGTAAGACCTCTCTTGGGTGTTCCCGCGCAGTAATTCATTACTTGCTTCAGTGCCTTCATGTGGGATTTCCTTGCTTCAGTCATGAACCTAGACAGCTCCTGAACAGCATTTTGGGTTTCAATGCGCAACCATCTCATCATATGCAATAGGATGGCTGTTCCGGACCTGTATTTGGTCTGAGCTTCCTTGCTGAGTAAACTGTTGTTTGGCCCATTGCCTTCCTTCTTCAACACTGATCCTGGCTCTGCTGGTGTGGTCGGATTGCCTCTGCATTCATCAAGCTCAAACTCATTGACAAATCGCTTTATCTTGACTGGTTGGGTCATTCGCAGTGTTCTTTTATTCTTGTCTCGCTCTATGTCTTGCTCTATGTGGCAACTAACATACTCATCCATCTCTCCAACATCCTTGCATTCAAAAAGGGACTTGAGTTCTTCTTTATGTTTTAGGACCTTCTTTTCTTCTCCCATGATGCAAAAATCATCCACCCATAGCAACATCAGAAGGAGCTTGCCATTGATCCACTTGAAAAACAAACATGGATCAGCCTTGCACCTTTCCATCTGCATATTGTGCATCACGCGACGGGCTTCCCTCTAGAACTGTAGAGCTGCCTGAATTGTACCATAGAGGGTTTTCTGCAATCGTAGAAGCACATAAGAGGGATAGAATTTCTGATAGCCCCCAGGAATCGTGGTGAATATTTTCTCTCCATTCTGAAATTTGCCATTCAGAACAGCTCCTTCCACATCCACAATATAGGCCATAAAATTTGCCATGACCATCAAGATCATTGCAATGCAAATAGAAATGTCACTGACCACCGGAGAAGACTTGTCTTGGCCATCATAATGTTCACCGTCAAGCTGCTTGAATCCTTGCACTGCATTCCTGCATTGTACTGTGCCATCTGGTTTCATCTTGTTGGCCCAAGTAGTATCCACGATTTTCATAGAGCTGGCCATAGATTCCTTGTAGTTCATGGTCTTCAATTTGTTTGTATTCTCAAAGGTATTCCCAGCTGCACCAACCAAACTGAGTTCGCTGGTGGCGCATTCAGGTGAGGGAACAGAGACTGATAATAGATTGAATTCTTGCAACTCAGCCATTGCCTTGTGAAACTGAATTTCCGCATCAGTGAATTGAGCTGCGTATCTGGCCATGTCTCCATATCGTATGTCCGAATTGAGATGAGAGTTCGTAACTACACGACCATAGCGTGTGGTGGTTACAACATGCCAATCTTCTTCATCGTCTTTGATGGTATCTTGTCGCTCTTCTGCATCATCTTTGATGGTATCTTGGTCGCTATGATAATCGTCACTGTCATATTCGATGTGGGTTTCTTCGATATCATCATTATCATAGCTGTTGGCATCAGTAGCACCGGTGTAATCGACGTTGTCAGCATTGTCATCCGCATCAATATTGGCGTTTTCAGATTCAGATTCATATTCAGGTTCATATTCAGGTTCAGGTTCAGGTTCAGGTTGTAAGGGAATCGGTACTGTGGTGGCTCCCCCACTTGTGTTGTCGGCGAAAAAATACGGACTTTGTCGGCATCAAATTCGATCAGAAAAGCCGACAAAACGAAACGACCGAGGTGCGGGAAGACAATACCAGATACGAATATTCCAAAGATCGAAGCTTAGAATCAAACGCACCTCCACTACTTGAAAATCCCTAATTGGTAAAAACGATATCACTTAGGACTACAAACAAAAGGGGTTAATTGGTTAGGAACAAGACATATCTAAAGACCTGACCAATAAGTGAACACTTGGAACCCTTAAGTATGTTCGAAAGAATATACTTGATATCCCGTGAGGAAATTACTTATTGCAATCAAGAAAATCAATACCGATTCCAGATGGGCCTCCTATCTAGCAAATATACCATGAACAAGCATACGCCCCATCGAACAAAACACTTAACCTCGTAAATGACCAATACCATCGAATGACCGATACAGTAAGACCGATACACGACACTAATACAGCAACAGCGCCAGTATTGGTACGATGAAGACCAAATAACCGGGGAAGATCTCTAACATGTAAAATACAGCAGAGAGCCCCAATACAGTGAAAATACCCAGTAAAAATAAGAGCCTCTCTCTGAGCCCACATCTCTTTAAATTTAAAATATTTGTTATACCTATCCGGTTGATTTTTAGAGTAACAACAGGTTATAGAGCCCTTATAACTCACACAATCGCTGCCCATCCGTAGAATTGTGTATACCTTAAGCTATATCAATCTCCGGCCGTTCAGCACCTCCACTGTCGGTTACATCCAGAGGAAACTTGTAGTGACGCCCATCCGTGTGCTACACTTCGGCCTCCCCCCATCTCTTTCTTTTCTTTCTTTTCACCTCCCTGCTCGTGGATCAAGGGGTGTACTACCGATTCTTCTACAGGAATCTTCTTTTGTAATCCACGACCAAGCTCCAAAGGAACGTTTCCGGTTCCGGACACGGTTACTTACATCATCGGTTAGTTATCTTGACGACGACAACGATTACTCACCTTGTGTACTACCGATTCTTCCGGAATCTTTCTCTTCTGATTCACACCCAAGCACCGGCGATTGATTGTTTCTCCGACGAACGTTCCACGGTTAATCTACGGACACGATTCTTTTCCCGACGATCGTTCCTTCGCACCTCCCCTCGGTCATTTTGGTTCCGCAGATTGACGATTAGTTGCCACGACGGTTGATTATTTCGACGACGACGACGTTTAATCCTCACCGCCGCCACATCGAAAGCCGATTCGACGAAACACCAATTCGCCACCCATCATGGTCCCTCCATCAGAAGCATACGATTGGTCCAATGTCTATGGGATTGCATTCAAATTCCAAAGTGACAACAACCCCCAAGAAGTCCTCTCTCTCAATGGCTCCTATGCAGAGACTGTGCCACTTACAGCACCTGAAATTTCAACTCTCTTCACATCGGACGCTAACGACGAAGGCCCCAGAACCCTTGGTCCGGCCCCAGTCACTGCACTCAGGGAAGCCTTCTGCAACAGCATCACCTTAGACATGGCAAACATTGATGAACTAGAAAAGGGACACATAGCCCAGCTCCTTGATTCATGCCCCGTACAATTTGTTAAACCTGGATCACCAAACCAAAGGATCAGAAACCCACAGGAATTTGACTCTGCAGGAAGACAAGCTGTCAGACGTGCTGAAGCAACCAACGACCCAGAACCACTTGCAACAGTAATATTCAACATCAATCAATGGAAGTTCAGAAGAAACTGGAAGACCAATGACCCCGGCAACTATTTCAATGGCATCTACACAGGTGAAATCCAACTCGACATTGACGATGCGAATGAGGCCAGCAATGATGAAAATGCCACAGCTCCAACCCCAGTGCCCGCGGCAGCAGGCACCGACATGCAACAATTGACCACCCTGCTCCAGCAATTGGTCAACAATGGCAACGACAACAACAACAACAACAACAACAACAATGCTGATGTCATGCATTAAGTTTGCATCATAGAAATGAGACAATACAACTACCTTACCTAGGGGTTTAGGGGCATCGCTTGGTAGGTCTTCAGAATGCTCCCCATATACGGTATTGGACCAGTCTGTACTGTTGCCTTGAGTGAGTACAAAATCTGGTATGCCCACTCTGAATCTGATTTTGAAATGACGAAACTTGGAAATATATCCATAGATTCGTTTGGCTCTGTTGAGATGGCCTTCCCTAGGTTGCACACGAAAGCTTGATAAGGTCATGACAGCAGTCTGCACATCAAAACGTCCAATGGCAATGACCCACTGGAGTGAGCCCACCATGCTTTGATACTTTTGGATATCAGTATCACCTAGGAATGATGATGAATCTAGCTCTGGATGATCATTCTCAGCAAGGGGTGAGTGGAACCTAGTGGTGGGTTTGCAGCCAAACATTTGTTCATAGGAGGCCTCCATTTTCTCAATGAACTTGATGGGGTTCATGCAGAGCACACCATGTTCATCTCTTTCGAAACCACATCCCAAATGAAAGTTCATTGGACCAGAGCCCTTTAATTTGAAATTGTAAGGTTCAGACTGTAGGATGACCAGAAAGGTTTCAGGATTGGCCATACATAAGCAAAGGTCGTCAACATATGTGCATATCAGCTCGTATACTGGCTCCCCATGTTTGTTGTTGCCAGGTTTGATAAAGATTTCAGGCTCTGCCTTGGATCTTTCAAAACCTAGTTCAATGAGGCAGGCAGCGAGCATATCACCAAAACACAACCACCAAGCGACACTCGACTTACCATGGAATCCAGCGACCTTACCACCACCAGTTAAGGAGAGATATTATAGGAGAGATGAATTCCTCACCAGAGATGATATGAAAGACTTTCCAATCACCTACACGGACTCATCGGGATATGAAACAATTGTCAGGCAAAACTACTATCTACACAACCTAGGCAGTGGTAGAAATGACCAGCGCCTGATCACTAGAAGTGGTGACTGTTTTGATCTAACCAGAGCCTCTGACAAATCCAAGGAAGCAGCTAGAGACAAACTATTTCTCTCAGGATTTCCACAACTAAAGGATTCAACCCACCCTCAGGTTAGGAAATGGTACAGGGAAATCACCGCTCATGCACAGCAACACCACATCTACATCCACCCTTACTACCTCTACAGGCGTGAAGCTGACCATCTCAGAGGATTTACCATTGGAGATGGTCTCCCACATGATCTACCTGCAAGATATGAATTGGCGATTCACGAATGGGGTAACCTCATCTACACTGCACTCAGAACTGATAAGATCATTCCTGACTCATGTGGAAGAATGAAGTCCACTATTCAAAGCTTTGAAGGGGGACAAGGTTACGAAGCTCTGTACACAGTCATTACTCAGACACATCCCAACTCCAAAAGGCCATCCAATGCAGGACAAATGGTCAGGAATCCTCCCAATCAAGATGCGAATGAGTCACTTGAAGAATACTACTTCTGGTATAAGGATTACTTGCGACTTAGAGTCTTCCTCCAGAATCAACCCGGCACCATGAGTTCAACAGAAGAAGTCAGCAACCTCATTGCAGGAACCACTCTCTCTCTCATGAACTATTTGAGAAAACAGAAGATGAACGCGACTCAGATGACCAATTTAAGCAAGACAAATACAAAGCAAGTAGACTCCTACAGACTCTGCAAACATATGAGCAAGAGATCAAAGCTGAGAAGAAGTACAAGGACAAAACCTCCAAACCAAATCTGCCCAAGCACTTACCAAACACAGGAACCAGACCAGGCCCTCGCCGAAGTGATAGGTTCCAAAAACGCGCTGGTAACAACACTGTTAGAACACCTTCTACTTTGACTTCTCACTCAATCAGCCTGATTGAATCACTTGGATACCCTGAAATGGATGAAGAATCTGACAATCCCTTCCTCCATCAAGCATATTGCAATGCCATCACTGCATTCGACAAGCAACCCAGTCTCTTTGACACCTCCAGGCAATGCATTGTTTGTCATACCTCTGGTCACAACTTCGACAACTGCCCTGCTCTGCAAGACGTTGAGTCACTCAGAAAATATAGGATTGCCACTGCCGTTTACATCAGCAAAAACATGAGAGAAACCAAAAAGCTCTTAGATTCTACTCAACGCATCTCCCAAATCCACATTGAAGATGAGGATCCGGATGAAACCTCCCCAGATGATGAACCAGAGGACCAACTTTTTTGCAAAGGCCAAGAATAGACAGTCTTTCTTGCAGCCATATGACATCACCTCAAGATGATCCTCAAGGATTTGACAATGCCAAAAGCTTATGCTCCTCCATGGACTCCAGCAGCGTCAGCTCCTATTAATCCTTCCAGATTGGTGCTGTCGATCTCCTCCCCAGGGATAGCCTCTAGCCTTCAATCCCAATTGATGTCTACTGTGATATGGAATCACTTGAAGTTACAACCCCTGTATTGGAATCACACCTGGAAACCAATGGAGATCCCAACTTCGATCGAGACAATCCTATCCCAGATGTCATCAACCATGTCAAGAATCTTGTCCCTTCAGATCCTATTGCAGCTGCAGCATATTTCCAACAAGGTGTCAGAGCGCAGATTGATACGGGTGCCAAAGTTTCATGCACAAACCTAAAGCATATCCTGCATGGTTACAAACCTTACACCAAGCTGAGAAAATGTCCGGTCAGGCTCACAGCAGCAATAGGCGGAAAGACAGCCACCTGCATTCCAGAAGGATCTGGCTACTTGCATATTCCTGCACCCAATCACATAGGGTATCTCAAAGTCTTCTTCTATTATTCTCCCTCCCTGTCGACAACATTACTGAGTGAGAATGATCTTTGTGGAATGACATCTCGAATGAGACATCGGTTCAATGGACAGTCCATACATAAAGCCTTCACTGACACCCATGACTCATCTGCTCAACAGAATGGCAACCTCACCATTATTTGTCATCACAAGCAGAGCACCACCAAAAGCATTGTCCTACATGGAAGCATCATTGATGGTCAGTGCTTCATGCATCCAGTCTTAATACCAGATGTTGACTTTTCATCACCATATGCCAATTGTGCAACATCTTCAGTCTATGCTATAGCCACCGGCATGGAGTTCAAGAAAGCTTGCGAACTGGCCTCCAAAGAAGCCATTAGTAACTATAGATACGATATCTACACTAACCTTGTGACACTGCAAAAATGCACTGAAGCAGCGAGAGCTCAGTCTGATACCACCAACACACCAAAGATTGATGCAAAATTGTTTTTCTCCAAGCTTGTGGACAAAAATATTCCCATTCAAGCCATCAAAGCCAAGACATCAAAGCTTCTTTGGCATCAGCAACTCGGACACCCATGCGATGACTTCCTCTACAACGCTCATAAACACATTATTGGAGTACCAAAGTTCAAACGCCAAACAAGCATCCTTGATCAATGTCCAACTTGTATACAATGTAAGCAAACAAAAACATCTGCTGGCTCCCATTCCACCAGAAAGGCTTGTCAATTGACTTTGCTTTTTCAGGTGCCAAATCATCCAACAGTAAACGAAAGCGGGACTACGAAGGCATACATAATATTTTCCTTCTGAATCCAGTTCGTTGAGAGTCTGATTCAAAGGCTTCTGAAGAACAGCAACGCTGTGTTAGTGTGTTAGTAGACAAACGATTGTACTCTACACGTGACAATTGTGGTTGGATACTTTGGGCAACGGATAATCGGACTACAGGCAAGACTATGGAAACGCCAGATCTCTTCTTACTGTGAACTTATTCAGATACAGCGAGACGGACCTTAGTATGTAGATTACAGGTAGTTGGTAGCAACTAGTGTGAATTTTGGGATATAAATCAGTTGAATGTTAAAAGTATGAGATAAAGTGAAATCTTGCCGAAATGCAAGATATCTCTTTTATTGAGGTGAATACGTTGCAACTGCTGTTGCGTAGTGATGAGATTACTCGCTGATTATTTCCGTACATGCATTGGTCATTGACCGTATGTATATCTGTGTATATATATATATATATATTGTGTGAGAATCACACGCCAACGGTTTTCTTCCCTTGTTCCGTTAGGAAGTCTTCATAATACGTTTATCATTAAGATCAGGAATTGCTCGCGTAGCTCGTGTGATACTTTATGAAATCAGAGTTTGCTCACCGAAGAACAATGGCAATACTATAAAACAGAGATTGCTCACCGTCAATGCGCGATGGGAATTGTTGCACCGTGGGAATCAATATGCCGTGGGAATTGATTACTTTGATTGGTACGGGACTCATTGATTCGTACATATAGAATATCTACCATCGGGTAGCTTTGGTACTTCTGGGCACGAAAGGAATTTAATACTCCCCATGTTTCCTTGTGAAAGGTCATCACGCTCTACATGATGCTTCCATTGTCTTGGAGGAGGTCGCTGGTATTCCCGCAGAAGTGGAAGATGGGCTTGAGCAGTGGATACACAACTGAGTGTCCCCAATGCTTGGTGAGAATATCTGCACAGTTATCCTTACCTGGGATGTGCAACATTAGAATGAAACCTCTCGCTATCATGCTTCGTACGTAGTGAAACGATAGAATGTTGTGACGCTTATGCAACCTTGCGTAAGGGAAGGTTGATGTTTGAATCATCTTTTCGTTGTCGCCCCATGAATAGGAGATGTCATGGACTCGTGTTCCGAGGTATCGGAATGAGTGACGTAGATCAACAATTTGATTGATGCAAGTTCTTCCTGCAACGAATTCAGCTCCAAAGGTGGCCGTTTCCGTAGTAGATTGTTTCTTTGAGAACCACATCATGGGAGTCTTGTTCGCGAAGTGAAGGATGCCGGTTACAGCCTTACCACTAAGAATATCATGCATGAGGTTGGCGTCATAGAAGTGTGTCAACACTACTGTCTTCCCAAGTGGTGCAGGAGCGTCGCCGGGTAGCTCTTCAGAATGCTCCCCATAGACGGTGTTGGACCAATCGATGGTGTCGGGTTTAGTCAATATAAAATCTGGGGGTTCCACACGGAATCTGATTTTAAAATGTCTAAACTTGGAGATATATCCGTAGATACGTTTAGCACGGTCAAGATGCCCATCTCGTGGTTGGGCTCTGAAACTCGAGAGTGTCATCACGGCTGTTTGGACATTGAAACGTCCAATGGCGATGATCCATTGAAGTGAACCGATCATGCTTTGGTATTTCTGTATACCAGTTTCCTCGAGAAAGGCTGAGGAGTCTAATTCGGGATGGTCGTTTTCCGCAATGGGTGACTGAAACTTGGTGCTAGGTTTGGATCCAAACATCTGTTCATAGGACGCTTCCATCTTTTTGATGAACTTGATGGGATTCATACAGAGAACACCATGCGCGTCGCGCTCAAATCCACAACCTAGATGGAAGTTCATAGGTCCGGATCCCTTCAGTTTGAAGTTGTATGGCGACGACTGTAATATTTCCAAGAAGGAACTGGGATCTGCCATGCAAAGACATAGATCATTGACATATGTGCATATGAGTTCATATACAGGTTCCCCATGCTTGTTCATTCCAGGCTTTAGGAAGATTTCTGGTTCCGCGCGGGATCTTTTGAAGCCGAGTTCAATAAGACAAGCTGCGAGTAAATCACCAAAACACTTGCCCGAAGATCTGAGGCCATATAGGGCCTTGTAGATGATCAATAGATGACCTTCCCGCGATCCAAATTCGGGACCTGCCTTAATGCAGACTTTCTCGCAAGTAACTGCTTCGAGGTAGGCATTGCCTATATCGGTACCCCATGCTTCTAGGCTGTTCAGTTCGGCTAGGAACAGACACATACGTAGGCCACGGAGAGATACGACACTGGCATAAACACTGTGGATGGGGGTCTCAGTGAGATTACCATTTGCAACAAGACAAGCCTTGTGTCTACCGTCGTGCTTGACAGCATATATCATGTGTGCCTTGATCTGTTGGAACCCGGGTGGGATGGAGCTTGTGTTGTACACGCCTTTATCAATAAATGTATTGTATTCATTTAGTTGTTCCATTTCAAGGGTGGCGGCGTCTTCCCATTTGTGGTTTCCGTTGGCTTGATCGAATTTGAGGGCTTCTTTGTGGTTACGAGGTACCTTGAATCCATATTGGTACTGTGGGGTGGTACGGAAAGAACGAAGTTTGGCTTGATGCACGAGTCGATCAAGTTTCTTGGTTCGTCGTGCTAGATTGGTGATTTGCTTGAGGCGTTTCCAACCTGGGAGGTCAAGCAAGTTGTTGTCTTTCCCATATTTGGCAACGGTAACAGGGTCATCAGCCGCAATGTTGGCTAAAGGTTTATACGTTCGTTCCATATTTTCCCATTCAATCCAGAGGTTATACTTGGAACCTTTGTATTGAGGATGCTTGTTATCCAGTGGACCTTGGTGTCCTAGGATTCGGCGAAACGACCAAAGTGTTCCATCTTCTTGGGTTGAATCACGATGGATGTAATTCATGACATCATTGTATGCAATGATATCTGCAAGTTTGTCATCAGAGTGCTTGCACTTGAACTTGATGAAATCTTTGTTGCGTTCAAGACTGTCTTCTACATCGACGATGGTAAGACGCTTCCGAGTGCCATATCGGCAATCCGGACCGTAGGAATGGTAATTGGTTTACCATCATCGTCAAATTGTGCATTGCCTTCTTCATCGGTAACAACTACCTGTGATGGGTCTACTGAAGGAGTAGCGGGGTTGGTGTGTGGAGTTGTGACGTCACTTACATCAAAGTATGCTAGCTCCGGTGGATCAAAATCATCTTCAGTAAGGAGAACGCCATCGGATGTCTTGCTGAAGATGTGTGTCGTAGGAGGACCATCAAAACTCTCCCCATAGTTGTTAGGGAGTGGAGAAGGGGACCAGCTTGGGCTGTCATCGACCTTCTTATAAAGAAAGCTTGGTAATGAGGGGTGGGCGGGTGGTTGAAGAATAGCTTGATTACCAGATGCAGGAGGTGTTGTATCTGGTTGCTTGGTAGGTACAGACGGCGTGGTGTCGTCATGTTTCGCAGGAGTGGCGGTGTCAGAATCGGTAGTTGAGACGCCAGGAGGGGGAGTAACGGAGACGCCCTGTGTTGTGGAATCTTCAGTGGAGCTATTCGTAGTGATGTGCTCCCCATGTTGTGTGAATGTAGGAGTGTCACCAGTGGCGTATAATCGGGGCAAGGAATCTTTGGCCTTACGCCATTTGATGAAACCGTCATCAGTAAAGAGGCCCGCGAGTTTGTTGCGAGACTCAGGCGTAAGAGCAGAGCGTACACCAGACCGGTCAAGCAATTTGTTGGTGACTGGATCCCAGATTCGGAAACAAAGTCCATTGCCAACATGTTCGGCAATGCCTACGAAATGACCGAGACGTTCGGTAGACTGGGTACCGAAAGGGGAGTCATTGGTCTTAAAGAAAACAGGTTCGAACCAGAAGAAACTGGTGTATGCGCTGATATCACCAAGTGTACCGGTAGCAATGAAGACCGGTTGTTTGTCCGACAGAGTAGGATCAGAAATAACATTGAGGAGTCCGGCAACGTATGTCATGCACAGCAGCCAGAGATGTGGTGGTGTGCCTGTACGATCCATGATGCAATTGACAATGCGTTTAAACGTTTGATATCGCCGTTCAAATTGATTCTGGTGTTGGTGATAAGGTTCACTTTGCCAGAGTCCAATCCATAACATTTTGAGATAGTCAGTGACTTTCTTACTAGATTGGTAGTTCCCATGATCACATAGGAGGCGAAGGGGCCTGCCCCATTTTCGAACAAAGTTTTGAAAACATGATAGAAAGTCGCCGGTGGTGCGCATTTCCTCAACATGTATGATATTGAAAAGAATTCACCGTGTAACGCGTACTGTACGAAAAGTCATAAGGGCAAATAACCTTATTCGTAAGGTTATTTAACTTTAGTGAATAATCGTCGGCGTTTCATGTGGTTTGTCTCTTTACCAAATTTCCCCATCAGCTCACTCTTCGAAGAATTAACAACTCTAAAACACTATCATGCCCTAAATTCTATGTACAACCTAGTACTAATTCTACACAACAAGGTACAATACTGTGATATTCCAATGATAATATCACGGTGAATTATACGGTAATACGATACAACAAAAGACCAATCGGAGATGGTTTGCGTGTGTTTTGTGTCTTATTTACGTGTGCTTTGTATGCTAAGAATTACACGGTAATATGCCGTAAATCGACACGACGATACACACGACGATACAATGAGTAATTAACCTGTCGTCCGCTAAGTCCGACTGCATCTAAGATGATTACTCTTACTCACTAAATCAATCGATCGTAAGAACGATTGCGTTTATTTGCTTGTCATGACACGTTTTCTTTAATATGGGACTTCTGACCAAAGAAGATCTGGGCAAGTTTGGAGCCACCATCAATTGCTGGGACATCTGAATAGACAGCATCAGACAGGACGTCGTTATTGAAGGGTCGAACGTTCATAGCCGGTTGGGGGGAATGGAAATGTTTGAAAATGTTGCCATCAGGGCTAATCGCTAACGAACCATATTGCGTTGAATTTTCTAAAGTAGCTTTGATGCGATCTGTGGAAACCAAACAAAAGAAAGGTTTCAGGGATAAGTAATCATGTTCATTGGGATATTGTTCACGGGGTGTAGTTGCAGTACGTGTAGTATCACTAGCAGTACAATCCGTGGGAAACGCAGTGACCATCCCAGAGATTGGAGGGGAAGTACAGCATGCGAGGCGTTCCTGATGAACGTAGTCGGTAGGAGTGAGCCAGAAGGAGCGATCGCTGGATCCATGATCATCAATAGGGAGGAAGGGAGACCGAGTGGATTGACTGGAGTACGAACTGAGAGACGTAACCGTGGAAGAGCCAGGAGACACAGAGATATCTAACCCTTCAAGGCAACGTGGGTTTCCGTATTCGTCGTATTCGGTATATGGAAGTTGTTGCGATTGAGGAGGGTATTTCTGAAGAAATTGTTCATCTTTAGCACTGATTGTGGTATCGAGGACAGATGGGTCCCAGTGCTTATCGGATGCCATGATAACATGTGGGAGCGTGTCAAATTCAATAGTCGTGTACTTTCGCATGGCAAGGTATGGTAAACCATGTCAGATGCTGAGAGGTAGTGCATATCCATCGGAGGTGGTGATTACCTGTCCACCGCCCGCTTTGATGAATGTGTCATCGACAGTGGAGAAATATGCTTCCATCTGGCCGGAGGACAAGATAGAAGGGTGTCGGCCCGTATATGCACATTCATTGAAAATAAGGATGACGGGACCTCTATTTGAGACAGAATAAGCTCCGCATGTAGCAATGGGAATATTTTGTACCTGGTGATTGTTAATGCCTGTGACATTGACATATCATGGTGGGATATCTTTTGAGATGAGGCATGCATCATTGCCGATGATGCAACCATTTGCACCGCGATCGACCATGGCGAAGCCGGGATTGGTGATCGTAGCTTTGTGAGCACGATAGGTGTATGATGTTACTTGACTATCATGTGAGAAGGTCAGATCATCATCGGGGTTATACCATTGATGAAAATTGACGGAATAAGAGGATGTTCCCACAAGTATTTGTGTATCACCGTCCTTTTTGTATCGAATGTCAGGGTTCTCGGAGAGGAATCGTGCGGGATGCGCAGGCGACACGGAAGACTTGAGGGGTCTTTGGTCTTTGTAGGAAGAAGTCTGAGACTTGTATACACCAAGTGATGCATGGAAAACACCTCTACGGTCGTTTTCTACAGCGGGATGTAGGTCTGCTGAGGAATCGGTATGTTCATCTTTGTTTGAGGTATCATCTTCTAGGAATGAGACAGAATGTCCGTGTTGGTATGCTTTCCGGGTGATGGGTTTGACAGTATTAGGATCCGGCTGATCATTTGGGAGCAATTCACGTCGTAATGATGCGACCAATATTTTCTTGCCTTCCGGTTAAAAGTTCAGCCAACTCTTCATGTCCTGACGTGATAGGGCCTTCCATATGCCTGTGGGCAGGCGCGTGGTAGGGTCAGGTGAACGTCCGGCCTTGAATACCGCATAGTCTTGGTAGTCACCTTCGAATTCGATAGGAAGAGCATAGTCGTCATGGTTTTGGCCTTGTCCAGATGAGAAGTCGTGAACATGTGCACGTACCGTTGACTTAGGAGCCGACATCGCGGGCTGGGAATCGAGTCGAGTTGCTTCGAGTAGGAGCGTGATTTTGAGTTTGTGAATAGCAGCTGCCTCAGCGACTGCATCTGTCACGGTACTATTCGTGCCACCTGGATCCTTGACTTTGGCAAACTGTTCACTTAGCTGAAAGCTGGAATAGCAAGCCTGACATAATGCTGATTTTGCAGTATGGTATTCAAGGGGTTTGTTGGGAGGACAAAGCTTGTTGAGGTGATTCAATTCCTCAAACCAATGTGTAATAAATTTCACTTTGGATTCTTTCCAGTTGCTGAGATTCAACTTCAGCAACGCCTGTAATTGAGTTGAGTTGTCATATACTTTGGCTTTTGATTTGCTGTGAAGATTTACAAAATCAAAGTATGCTTGACGTCCATTACGTGTGGTGGAATGCTGGCTGTGTACGCACGACGCGGATAAGTCACTTTTGAAGACTTCCAACATTAGAACCCAGAAGAATGCACACTGTTTGACAAAGAGGTCACGTGTATAACCTTGTAGTGTAGCTGGAGGCCAGGTTTCATCAAGGAGTGTTTCGGTGTCAATGTCGTATGCCTCGAGTTTAGCCTTGAAACCCACAAGCCAATGTTTGAATCTTGAGTCATTCATGAGGGGCGTAAAGGACTTTTCATCCCGTGCTTTTCGACACCAAGATTCGTACTTCACCTGCTGAGGTGACTTCTTATTGGTTCCCGGTGGAGGAGCTGGGGGGTTCAGGACAGATTCACTCTGAAGGCGTAGAGCGCGTTCCAAGCAAAAGGTTCTGAAGTCTTCATACGTATATGACATTACATCCTTCCAATTCTTCCCGTCCTTGCGCAGGTCGGTTGAGAATTCCGCAAGTGCCTCTATGGTCCGTTGGATGGACCGATGGAGATGGGTCGGTAGCCCACCTTGAGTGTAGGTAATCTCGCGGGCAAAATCAGGTTCAATAAGTGCGTCGAGAAAGGCCGGCCACTCGCATAATCCTCCCTCTCGGAGAGCTAAGCACAGGTTGCTATCGGCTTCCCTTGTTAGGCGAAATAGGGATAGAAGTATCAGCTTCATATCAGTATCAAAACTAGGGAAATTTTTGACAGCAACGGCGTCGGCATCACCCGTGCTGTTCCCACCTCCGAATAGATTGGCAGGCATGTTCTGCCTTGTTGATGATCCCGATCCGACGGAGGAATCGCGTGGTGAAAGGGAACTGCTCCGTAGGCGATGTGCGATTGGCATATGCCAGCGTAGGGATTGTGTTCAAGTCGGTCCCTGTTCTTTGTGTGCAAGCCACCTTGGAGCTTGCGACTGTTAATCTAATATTTTCCTTCTGAATCCGGTCCGTCAAGAGTCTGATTCAAAGGCTTCTGAAGAACAGCAACGCTGTGTTAGTGTGTTAGTAGACAAACGATTGTACTCTACACGTGACAATTGTGGTTGGATACTTTGGGCAACGGATAATCGGACTACAGGCAAGACTATGGAAACGCCAGATCTCTTCTTACTGTGAACTTATTCAGATACAGCGAGACGGACCTTAGTAATGTAGATTACAGGTAGTTGGTAGCAACTAGTGTGAATTTTGGGATATAAATCAGTTGAATGTTAAAAGTATGAGATAAAGTGAAATCTTGCCGAAATGCAAGATATCTCTTTTATTGAGGTGAATACGTTGCAACTGCTGTTGCGTAGTGATGAGATTACTCGCTGATTATTTCCGTACATGCATTGGTCGTTGACCGTATGTATATCTGTGTATATATATATATTGTGTGTGAGAATCACACGCCAACGGTTTTCTTCCCTTGTTCCGTTAGGAAGTCTTCATAATACGTTTATCATTAAGATCAGGAATTGCTCGCGTAGCTCGTGTGATACTTTATGAAATCAGAGTTTGCTCACCGAAGAACAATGGCAATACTATAAAACAGAGATTGCTCACCGTCAATGCGCGATGGGAATTGTTGCACCGTGGGAATCAATATGCCGTGGGAATTGATTACTTTGGTTGGTACGGGACTCATTGATTCGTACATATAGAATACCTACCATTGGGTAGCTTTGGTACTTCTGGGCACGAAAGGAATTTAATAATAAATGGTGAGACAGCTTGGATCCTCATCACAGACCACTACACTGGTATGAAATATGGTGATGCCAGAATTTCCAAGGCGGCACCGCTCCATTGGCTGGAACATTTCTTCTCACAGCACAACCCAGCTTGTGCCAACAACTATATATCAGTTGATCAAGGTGGAGAGCTCTATCACAACCCTGATATCAGAAACCTCTTCCCTGCGTTTGGATACTCCATTTTCCCAACTGGTGCTGATGCGTCTCACCAGAATGGTACAGTTGAAAGAGCCCACCAAACTCTAGCCAACTTAATGAGGACCATGCTCACTGGTGCAAATTTGCCCATCAAGTTTTGGCCTTTTGCATTCTATCATGCCCTTTGGTTGTCAAATGTATTCCCTGAAGGCACCCAGCAGCATTCACCATTGGAATTAGCCACTGGACATAAGGAAAATCTTGCTGACTTCCGAACATTTGGCTGCAGAGTTTGGGTTCAACCTCCAGGCAAGAGATCCATCAAGCTCAAACCCAATGCTCGCAAGGGCATATTCCTGGGTTTTGTCCCATACACTACCAGAAACATTCTTTGGTATGATACTGAAACGCACAGAGTCAAGATAGCCATCCATGTCAGGTTTGATGAAGGCATGAATGACTTACCACTTACTGACCTTCCTACAAATGTCAAGCACTTGCTCCGGACTGATGACAACATTCAACTTCCCGCGGAACCAAATGAGGTGTCATCCAGTGATTTTCAATTCTCCATCTCACCTTTTGCAGATCTCACCAACCTCAGGCTCACTGTTTCACGTTCCTGTACTGACCAAACCTTCGGCCTCCGATATGCAAATGATTCACTCCTTGGCAGAGCCTACGTAACCGATATACTTCCACGCAGTCCTGCCTCCCAGCTTTTCTCCTTTCATAAGAAATCTCTGTCCAAGCTCCGCAGAGCTTACATTGTATCTATCAATCACAACTGTGTGTTTACTGCTGCTGATGTTACCTCAGCCTTGCATGAATCACACGCTCGAGGGGTGAGGGATTCTTCAATAGATACACCCATTACCTTTGCACTTGAAGAGAAATTGTCTATGAAAGACATCAGGAAACATGCTAATGAATATGGCCTATTTGCTCCCAACACTTCCTGGAAGGAACCTACCGATGAAGAAGACCCACTATTCCTCGACAGGATTTCATCCATCAAGACCATCAAGCGAATTGGCACCAAATACAAGAATATCATCCAATCCAGAATCAACCAAGTTGATAGCACTGCAGCCCTCCATGCATCCATCCAGAAACACTTGGCACCAACTGAAGATGACATGGATGTCACAATACCCACTATTGATATTGCTTCACTCCGAGCCATCACCAAACTCCATAAGGCAGGCAACCATGAACTACCACTAGATGCAGATTCACTACCAACTGAACAAATCGAACTCTTAATCAAGGCTATCAATTCAAAAGCAACTACACCCAAAGAACAAGCACTAGGGCACTTCACTTGCAGAAACCTCAAGTCATTATCCACATGGACTGAATGGGAAGCTGGAGAATGCAAACAACTTGATCAGTTTGAAGACTTAGAAATGTTTGGATCACCAATTCTATATCCGAAGGATCCAGGATCCATTATTCTCAGACCCCATTGGCAATACAGTGTCAAGAGAAATGGTGTCCGCCGCGCAAGGCAGTGCTGCAATGGAAGCAAATATGCCGCTCCAACCCTGCACGCCATTGCCTTGTCATATTCATCATGTGTTGAACATCCCATCCAACAATTGTTCTTTGCCATTGCTGCAAGCCTCAATCTCAAAATATATGGCCCAGATGCCCAAGACGCCTTTGGCCACAGTCCTGGACCTGAAATCCCAACCTTCATGACTATAGATGATGCATATGCAGACTGGTACAGACACAAACACGGCAAAGACATAGACAGAAGGATGGTGATCCCGGTTCTCCGAGCACTTCAAGGCCACCCAGAATCCGGAAGATTATGGGAGACGCACATCAACAAGATCTTGAAAGGTCCTGATCTCAACTTCAAGACCACCACTCATGACAGAACAATCTATACGACAGTCTTTGAAGGTGAAACAGTCTACATGCTGAGACAAGTTGATGATTTCGCACTAGCTTGCACATCAGAACCCATGTCCGACAAGATCTATGACATCGTTGGCGCAAAGCTGAAGCTACCTAAAGAAGATGTAATCCCCTTCACAAAAATGGGATTACTTGAAGACTTCAATGGGATTGATGTCAAACAGACAGCTGATTACATTGAACTGTCCTGTGAAAATTACATTGATAGAATTATGACATCCCATGGTTGGGAAACTGATTCTAAGATGAAACCCCACTCCAAGCCTTCAGCACCATTATCAACTGAAGTGCTAAGCCAACTCCAATCACATACTGATGGACCGTTAGAAGGCACTAATGAACATGCTGAATTACAATCCACATCTGGCTTCTCCTACAGGACACTCCTGGGTGAAATGATGTTTGCATACGTCAGCTGTCGGCCAGACATTGGGTATGCAGTGACCCTGATGTCAAAGTACAGCTCCAATCCCACTGCTTTTCACTATTCCAGTCTGAAGAACGTAGCTCGATACCTCAGAACAACTAGATCTTGGGGTATTCGGTTCTACAGACCTAATGCTGAGCCATCTCTGCCTCCGGGAGTACCATACGACGATGTAGTCCAAGATGCATCACTCCTGAAATTCCCTGAAGATATCAAACAAGCCAAATTGATGTGTTTTGTTGATGCTGCATATGGCAATGATCCGAAACATTGCAGGTCCACCACAGAATATGTTTTCACTTATGCTGGTGGAGCAATTGTTTACAGATCCAAAGCTCAGTCACTTACTGCTCAGAGTTCTATAGAAGCAGAATTCATCGCTGCAGTCACAGCAGCCAAAACAGCCAGATATCTCAGGTCCATACTCAAGGAATTAGGCTTCATTCAGGTTGGGCCAACTCCGATCTATGAAGACAACGCATCAGCAATTGAAATCATCAATGCCCAGAAGCCAACTGAAAGAACCCGGCATATTGAAATCAGATTCTTTGCGATTCAAGCTTGGAAAGAAAATGGTGAAATCAAGATGATTCATATCCCCGGAGTCATCAACCCTGCTGATGATCTAACCAAACCATTAGGATGGATCATGCACGCCCAACACGCAAGATACATCATGGGACATTACACAGGTTAAATCATTCATCCATTCATGATTCCGTGATCCTATTTGGCGGATCAAACGTTGTCATCCAACGATTCAACGATACGATTCGATCCAAACGTTCGATCTATCAATTGATAAAACTCAAGATGATATACTCTGACAGTAATCCAACGCCAAGCAAGTAGAGTGTTGGATCAAGGGGTGTGTTGTCGGCAAAAAATACGAACTTTGTCAGCATCAAATTCGATCGGAAAAGCCGACAAAACAAAACGACCGAGGTGCGGGAAGACAATACCAGATACGAATATTCCAAAGATTGAAGCTTAGAATCAAACACACCTCCACTACTTGAAAATCCCTAATTGATAAAAACGATATCACTTAGGACTACAAACAAAAGGGGTTAATCGGTTAGGAACAAGACATATCTAAAGACCTGACCAATAAGTGAACACTTGGAACCCTTAAGTATGTTCGAAAGAACGTGAGGAAATTACTTATTGCAATCAAGAAAATCAATACCGATTCCAGATGGGCCTCCTATCTAGCAAATATACCACAAACAAGCATACACTCCATCGAACAAAACACTTAACCTCGTAAATGACCAATACCATCAAATGACCGATACAGTAAAACCGATACACGACACTAATACAGCAACGGCGCCAGTATCGGTACGATGAAGACCAAATAACCGGGGAAGATCTCTAACATGTAAAATACAGCAGAGAGCCCCAATACAGTGAAAATACCCAGTAAAAATAAGAGCCTCTCTCTCTGAGCTCACATCTCTTTAAATTTAAAATATTTGTTATACCTATCCGGTCGATTTTTAGAGTAACAACAACTTGCATCCTGAAACTGGACCCAATGCTTGGGAGCAGACCGGGTGTTCTTGGTTTGCAGAATAGAGGGAGGAGTGGTGGGAGGTTCATTAGGTGGAAAATCCAGGGTATCATTGTCAAGGAAATCAGCCTGGTAATAAAGGTCTTCACCGACTGGGGTGTTTCTTGGAAAATACATTCGCTTCAACCAGTAGACATCCCAAGTAGCCGCAAAAGTGTTCTTCAATGGATCATACATAACATAGCAATTGCCTGGTTGTTCAGTGCTATAACCAGCAAAGAAGACCGTATTTTCTCTGTAATTAAGCTTGGGACTTGTAGGGCGCTTGACTCGAATAACGCCAGCCTCGCCAAATGTTCAAAGATGGGCATGAAAACCAGAAACCCTGCCAGAAAAATGCTGGATCTTGGGCAATGTTTTACCATCAATTGTGACAGCTACCAACCAATCCAATTGCACCCCACATTGCATTGCTAATGGAAAGAACCTGAAACAAAAGTGCCGGGGCACATTTGCTTGAGAACAGAGGGCCATTGCTCAACAAACTGACTGACAGATTGCTGTTTCAGCCACACTATTTTGCTGCGGAGTATCCACAGAGGTATACTCGAATTTACAAGCAAATTTCCAGTCAGAAGACGCAAGTCGGTCATCCAGATCTTTATTTTCCCCAGCGCCATCACACCATATGTAATTCAAATGTTGGCCTCCAGAGCGCCACTGATTGAGCAATTCACAGGTGGGCTCAACCATCCCATCCTTACTTGCAAAGAAATTGACAAACCGACATGTAGAGTACTCATCAACAATCATGCAAAAATGGGGCTTGGTAATGAAAGGGGCAGTCAACTTCTTGCCTTTGGCTGCTTTGGGAGGTTTCACTGAAGACATATCAAGAAACAGTCTCTCTCCGGGCTTGGTTGCTGCTTGGTGTTGACTCTCAGTGGGAATCACTTTCCTTTTTGCTTTGGCTTTGGCACAATCCTCACAGGGCTTCATGGCTCCCCTAGTGATAGTCCAACCCAGCGCTTCTGCTGTTTGTCGAGTCTTGGGTTCATCCATATGACCCAGAAGTTGATGTGCTTTGTTAATTGACATCTCGGTGCCTTCACTGGTGGTGGTAGTAGCAGTGGCAGTGGCAGCACTGATATCTTGGCCGCTTGCTGCAATGCGCTGGAAGTAACCAGCCCACACATAGCTGGTGTAAGTGGGTATTTGAATGTCAAAGCTCATCTTGGTTGAGCCTTTCTGTAGAGACCAGCCTTGCCGGTAGCTACCCAACCATTCTTCAATGCCAGATTGGCTGAGAACAAATTGAAGGCAAAGCCTGGATTGAAATTCACGCCCTGCAACAAAGTTTAAAATACTCGATTGCCTTCCTTATCCATCTTTTAACAGAGGGATATCTCCAATTTTGCATCCTTTCAATTCATTTCCACTTTGAGTAGTGATTGTTGCACCGCTGTCTCTCAAATTGGTTGCACATCTCATGCTGTTGGAACTGTGACTGGTTGCTCCAGTATCAAACACAAATACATTGTCATCATACAACAGATCAAATCCTTCTGGCTGCACATCTCCTTTGGTGACTCGTTTCTGAGCATGGAGCAACTGCAATGATGTAGTGGATGTTTGCAGGGCCGATCGACAAAAATCATAATCAATGGTGGCTCCTTGGACATCTTTCAACTTGGATGTCCATCCAGCTGGGCACTTGGAAGCATTCTTCTCATCCTCCCAACAGTTTGTCTCCTTACGCCTGCCTCCACATTTGCCACATTTTGTTGGTCTTCTGCCCTGCCGGCTGTTTGATTTTCCTGAACTGCTTTGGTTGTTGTTGCTGTTGCTGTTGCTGTTGCTGTTGGTAGTATTGTCGGCTTTCTTATCGACTCTGGGTTGTCCTGCCTTGCGCTTCTCACACTGATATGCCTTGTGTCCTTTCTCTTGGCTCCAATAACAGACTGTGTTCTTCAACCATTTGTCCCGCTTATCGGTATTGCCTACATTGGTCATTTCAGCTCCAAACAAGCTCATCTCCTTGGCCCTGCTGCGATTCGCTTGCACACTTTGGGCTGAATTGTATAGGCTTGTAGCTTTAAGATTCAGCTTCTCCCATAATTCTAGCTCTGGGGTGTCATCGACTCGCAGGTCATCCATCACAGGTGTGAGTTGCATCAACAGGTACGGGGGCAATGCTGCCTTGAATGCCACACAAAGCTCATCCAACGTTGGGCTCACTGATTTGTATTGATATTGCCGTTGCAAGTCATATATGCTTGTGATTAGTTCCTTTGGAGGCGTTCCAGCAGATAACTGGTTCAATTGTTCCCTGTCCTGTGTACTGTTCTTTCTTTGGTACTCCCGCATAAGCTCATCCACAACACGATGCACCCTGCCTCGAGGCCACTGTAATCGCAGCTTGGCATAGGTTTCAGGTGTTCCATCCCGGTCAAGTTTAGACTTTTCCATGACCGCAAGGCCTGTGCTGTTCTCACTGAAAGCCTTGTAGAAATCGTTGAGGGCAGCATTTTGTTTCTTCAGTGCTTTCTTCTGTGCCTTACTCAGCTCCTCCTGGGGTGTCAACAGGCCTTCTGGGGGTAGGTTTTTATGGGCTTTCACTGACAACATTTCACCATACTTGTGTTTGTCGCATATGCCTCAAACTGCTGATACCAGTCCTCAAACTTCCCCTCACCACCCTTAGCCAGCTTGGGTACCTGGCTGTCGGTGTAAACTACCATCTTGTACCTGTACTTCTTCTTCTTGGTGCCAATTGTGTCGTCGTCGACTTCGTTGTCGCTCTCGCTCGCGCTTGTACTGCTGCTGCTGCTCGATAGCACACTGCTCTCCTCTTCTTCGTCCAATGTTGATGCTGCAGAGAATGCAATTTCTATCTCCTGATTTGGGGAATCCTCCATTCGATTGCCCGATGTAAATTGTTGTGTTTCGATATGACGTAGATTGTCGTATTTCGATTGTTCCGCTGGAATGCCCGATGTAGTGTTCTACACAGTATTCGTAGAGTTCAACTGTGTTTTCCCAACCGGCCGACTTTTGTGTCCGATCGCCCGAATTTCCTTCCGAGTGTTTATTTCCTTGATAACCGGTCCGTTCGATGTTGATTTCTCGATATCCGATTCTGCTTCCTACACGGTTCTAGTAGTGATTGATTGTATTTAATCCATGATTCAATTCCATTACTCAATTCCATGATTCAAGTATATGATTCAATTCTTTGACTCAAATCTACGATTCAATTCTACGACTAGTAAGGTATATGATGATTCAATTCTTTGACTCAAATCTACGATTCAATTTGTTGCAATTCAATGGTTCAAGTCTATGATTCACTTCAATGATTCAATTCCATGATCCAATTCCATGATCCTAATTCCATGATCCAAGTCTATGATTCAAGTCTATTTTTCAATTTTGATTCAAGTCTATGAGTTACTAGTTATATGATTCATTTTCATGACTCAAATCTATGATTCAATTCTTTGATTCAAGTCTATGATTCAAGTCTATGATTCAATTCTTTGACTCAGATCTACAATTCAATTCTATGACTCAATTCCATGATTCAATTCCATGACTCAAGTCTATGATTCAAGTCTATGATTCATTTATATGACTCAAGTATATGATTCAATTCAACAATTGAAGTCTATGATGAAAATCCATGATTCAAGTCTATGATTACGGTGTGTGACTCAAACTTACAATTCAATTCCATGATTCAATTCTATGATTCAATTTTATTATTTCATTCTTTGACTCAAACCTCCCATTCAATTCCATGTAACAACCGGCAAATCGTGTTGTTCCATGACTCAATTCCATTATTCAATTTTATTATTCCATTATTTGACTCAAACCTACCATTCAATTCCATGATTCAATTCTATGACTAAGGCCCATGATTAAATTCTTTGACTCAAATCTACAATAAGATTCAATTGTATGATTCATTTCTATGATTCAAGTCTAAGATTCAATTATATGATTGAATTCTATGATTGAATTCTATGATTCACGTCCATGATTCAAGTCTATGATTGCATTCAATGACTCAAAACTATGATTCGATTCTATGACTCAATTCCAGCATTATTAAAGTTTCTGATTACATTTTTTACTCAAATCTATGATTCAAGTCTATGATTCAAGTCTAAGACTTGCGTCAATGATTCAGTTCTATGATTCAAGTCTATTTTTCAATTCTGTGGCTCAAGTCTATGATTAAAGTCTATGATTAAAGTGTAGGATTCATTTCAATGATTCAATTCTATTATTTACTTCAAGAATTCATGATTCAATTCCATGATTCAAGTCTATGACTCAATTCTATGACTCAATTCTATGATTCAAGTATATAACTTGAGTCTATGATTCAATTCTATGATTCACTTCAAGAATTAATGATTCAATTCCATGATTCCAGTCCATGACTCAAATCTATAATTCAATTCTATTCTATGACTTGCGCCAATGATTCAATTCAATGATTCAAGTTTATGATTCAACTCTGTGGCTCGAGTCTATGAATCAAGTCTATGATTCAAGTGTACGATTCATTTCAATGATTCAATTCTATTATTCACTTCAAGAATTCATGATTCAATTCCATGATTCAAGTCTATGACTCAATTCTATGACTCAATTCTATGATTCAAGTATATAACTTGAGTCTATGATTCAATTCTATGATTCAAGTCTATGATTCAATTCTATGACTCAATTCTATGATTCAAGTATATAACTTGAGTCTATGATTCAATTCTATGATTCAAGTCTATGATTCAAGTCTACGTATTGAATTACTAAATTTAATTCTATGATTTCATTCTACATACCATATAGATCCAGTTCATACTCATACTTCATACGTACCATGCGTGAGTGATACTTCATTTTTTAAGGTGGTGAAAGAAACCATATTTTTCAATTTTTAGATTTTCAAAAGATTTGTTCTTAGATCCAGTACATACTCATACTACATACCATGCTTGAGTCATACTTCATTTTTGAGGGGGTGAACGAAACTTTTTCTTTTACATTATCAAACACCTCTGCAAAGTTGTACTTCTTGGGAATGGGAGCTAGCCTCCCCTCAGCTTCTGATATGGTGGGAATTCTTGCAATCCTGAACGTTGGATTTGCAGGCTCTGGGACAACCACAGCCTCTGGATGGAGCTCTCGCCAGTACACTGCATCAGGGAATAGTTGCATGACATTACGACGAGGGCGGCGTGTTGTTGTTGTTGTTCTTGTCCCTCGACCGCGTCGGGGCCTGCTTGCATTTGCTTCCTACATGGTATCAAATTGCTTGATGTTCTGGTCTATTGCTTTGGTTAATCAACTCACCAACGCTGCTTTATTGCCAGAGGTTGGCTGTCTCCTAAGCTTGAGCTCCTGTCGGAGCCAAACAACAGATTTATTTTGCAAATTTTTCTCGTCATCGGCTTCCTCTTCCTCACCATTGTCTTCCTCCTCCTCTGCTGAAGACGAAACCTCCTCTTCATCTGAAGATGACGGATCCTCCTCCTCAGCGGCTGCTGTTGCTGCAGCGTCAGGACCAAAGTGGAAGCTTTGTTCAGATTCTTTCCTATGCTGATCCCCCTCGGCCCAAATTGCATCCAAAAATGGACCTTTTTTGCCGTCACTATCATAGCCATCAGAAAACCTAGATTCGTGCTGAGTGAAGTTCTGAAGGACCCTAAGCCTACTAGGGCTATCCCTAACGTCAATCTCTGGGCACTCGGTAGGGTCTTGTGTGCCATCTTGGGGGGGAATTCCCATCTGTTTCGGCGATTCGGCGCATGATGGAACGATTCCGAAATAGGAAATCAGTCCGTAAATCCTTTATTTTTGGTCAAATCAGTTCGCTCTTCTACTGGATTGTAGCGCTGTTGATGGCGGTGATGGCGATGTGCTTGGATCCTGGACTGATTGAGTGTAGTTGTCAGTCATAATTTGTTTCCATGGTGATATGGTATTTTGAGTTTGTACGGATGGTCGAAAAAATATCAAGTGTAATAGCGCTTTCGCTGCCGATAGCTCAGCCAAAATACCAAGTAGGGACCTGGAAAAAAGTGTTTTCTGAGACAGTTTTTTACGAGGAATAAGAATATCAAGTCGGATTTGAAATCCAACAGAGTTAAGACTTTCGTTCGGCCCCTCAAAAAAGAGCGATCTGTACGGCTGTACGCGTACGATCCAATAAAGGGGTTTCTAACTGTTACGACGCAGTTTCTTTATTATATCATAGAAATGAATCATTGAATTGAGTCATAGAATTGAATCATGGTCTTCAATTATAGATTTAGGTCAAAGAGTGGAATCATTGAATTGAATCGTGGAGTTGAGTCATAGAATTGAACTGTAGATTTGAGTCATGGACTGGAATCATAGAGGACTTGAATCATGGAAGTGAATCATAGACTTAAATCGTAGACTTGAGTCATATAGTTGAATCATAGACTTGAGTCATGGAATTGAATCATGGAATTGAGTCATACAATTTAATCATGAAATTGAATCATAGACTTGAGTCAAAGAATTGAATCATGGAATTGAATCATAGACTTGAATCATAGATTTGAATCATAGAATTGAATCATGGAATTGAGTCATGGAAGAGAGTCAAAGAATTGAATCATACAATTGAGTCATAGAATGATGAGTAATAGAATGGAAACATAAAAATTAATCATATAAATTAATCGTAGGTTTGAGTCAAAGAATGGAATCATAAACTTGAATCATAGTATTATTTTCCTTCTGAATCCGGTCTGCTGAGAGTCTGATTCAAAGGCTTCTGAAGAACAGCACCGCTGTGTTAGTGTGTAAGTAGACAAACGATTGTACTCTACACGTGACAATTGTGGTTGGATACTTTTGACAACTGGATAATCGGACTACAGGCAAGACTATGGAAACGCCAGATCTCTTCTTACTGTGAACTTGTTCAGATACAGCGAGACAGACCTTAGTAATGTAGATTACAGGTAGTTGGTAGCAACTAGTGTGAATTTTGGGATATAAATCAGTTGAATGTTAAAAGTATGAGATAAAGTGAAATCTTGCCAAAATGCAAGATATCTCTTTTATTGAGATGAAATACGTTGCAACTGCTGTTGTGTTGTGATGAGATTACTTGCTGATTATTTCCGTACATGCATTGATCGTTGACCGTATATATCTGTATATATATATATATATATATAGTGTGTGTGTGAGAAACTTCAAACAACAGTTTCCTTCTCTTGTTCCGTTAGGAAGATCCTATGATATGTTTATCAATAAAATCAGGAATTGCTCCTGTAGGTTGTGTGATACTTTTTGAAATCAAAGTTTGCTCACCAAAGAACAAGGGCAATATTAGAAATCAGAGATTGCTCACCGCCACTATGCGATGGGAATCAATGCGCCGTGGGAATTGATATGCCGTGGGAATTGATTACTTGGTTGATACGGGACTCATTGATTCGTATGAATAGAATAACTGCCGTCATGTAGCTTTGGTACTTCTGGGCACGAAAGGAATTTAAGTACTCCCCATGTTTCCTTGTGAAAGGTCATCACGTTTACATGATGCTTCCATCATCTTGTAGGAGGTCGCCGGTATTACCACAGAAGTGGAAGATGGGCTTGAGCAGTGGATACACAACTGAGTGTCCCCAATGCTTGGTGAGAATATCTGCACAACTAGCTTTACCAGGAATGTGCAGCATTAGAATGAAGCCTTTCACTATCATGCTTCGTACGTAGTGATACAAAAGGATATGATGACGTTTTTGCAACCTTGCGTAAGGAAAGGTTGACGTCTGAGTCATCTTCTTGTTGTCCTCCCCATGAATAGGAGATATCGTGGACTCGTGTTTCGAGGTATCAGAATGAGTGACGTAGGTCAACAATTTGCTCGATGCAAGTTCTTCCTGCAACAAATTCAGCTCCAAATGTGGCCGTTTCCGTAGTGGCTTGTTTCTTTGAGAACCACATCATAGGAGTCTTATTTGCAAAGTGAAGGATGCCGGTTACCGCCTTCCCACTGAGGATGTCATGCATGAGATTTGTATCATAGAAGTGTGTCAACACTACTGTTTTCCCAAGTGGTGCAGGAGCGTCGTCGGGTAGCTCTTCAGAATGCTCCCCATAGACGGTGTTGGACCAATCAGTGGTGTCTGGTTCAGTCAACATAAAATCTGGGGGTTCCACTCGGAACCTGATCTTAAAATGTCTGAACTTGGAGATATATCCGTAGATACGTTTGGCACAATCAAGATGTCCTTCTCAGGGTTGGGCTCTAAAACTTGAAAGCGTCATCACAGCGGTTTGAACATCAAATCGTCCAATGGCGATGATCCATTGAAGTGAGCCGATCATGCTTTGGTATTTCTGGATACCAGTATCTTCAAGGAATGCTGATGAGTCTAATTCAGGATGATCGTTCTCAGCGACGGGTGATTGGAACCTAGTGTTAGGTTTGCATCCAAACATTTGTTCATATGATGTTTCCATCTTCTCAATGAATTTTATTGGGTTCATGCAGAGAACGCCATGTTCATCACGTTCAAAACCGCAGCCGAGGTGGAAGTTCATAGGCCCGGATCCCTTCAGCTTGAAGTTGTATGGCTCTGACTGTAGGATCTCCAGAAACGAATTGGGATCAGCCATGCAAAGACATAGGTCATTTGGGGTCTGGGTATCATTTTGTGCTACCTTCTATGTGGTTATCCCTCACTGAAGGGGAAGGCAGACATACACTGTTATGACACAATTGGCATCGGACCAAAAGCAAACTCAAAAGAATGAAGGAAAATGGAAATGGATGGGCATAGTTTTCCAGCAAAGACATGGTGCCAGCTAACGCAGCCAGTAGAACACACATTAAGCGATGTATACATTTTCATCCAGCAAACCGACCCTGTCTGGCAACGATTCAGTTGACTGATTGGTGGATCATGATTATGCAGTATGGAATTGTGAACAAACGTTTGAAAAAAGTGATGTCAACAAGCCCTATTGAGGAATGTAGAAGGTACACAGAAGAAGCTGATGAGGTAAAACAACCAAACAAAGAAATGGAAAAAAATATTAAAGAGAATTGGGATTCATTCATGAACAAAGCGACAAAACAGTTGTAGAGAAAAAAAAACGGAAACTAAAACAATTAGCAAACAAAGAGAAAAGGGAGGAAGAAGATGCATGCAGAGAATACCATGTTCATCTTGTTCAAATCCACAACCTAGGTGAAAGTTCATAGGCCCAGATCCCTTCAGTTTGAAGTTGCATGGCTCTGACTGTAGGATCTCCAGAAACAAATTGGGATCAGCCATGCAAAGACATAGGTCGTCAACATATATGCATATGAGTTCATATACACGCTCCCCATGTTTGTTCATTCCAGGCTTGAGAAAAATTTCCGGTTCGGCTCGGGATCTTTTGAAGCCAAGTTTGATGAGGCAAGCTGCTAGCAAATCACCGAAGCACTTGCCCGATGATCTGAGTCCATATAGGGCCTTGTAGATAACCAAAAGGTGACCTTCTAGTGTTCTGAATTCTGGACCTGCCTTGATACAGACTTTCTTGCAGGTCACTGCTTCAAGATAAGCATTTCCTATATCTGTACCCCATGTTTCCAGACTGTTCAGTTCAGCTAGGAACAGGCACATGCGTAGACCGCGTAGTGATATGACACCGGCGTACACACTGTGGACGGGAATTTCAGTAAGGTTGCCATTTGCAACAAGACGAGCTTTGTGTCTACTGTCGTGCTTGACAGCATAGATCATGTGTACCTTGATCTGTTGAAACCCGTTTGGGATGGAGCTTGCCTTGTACATTGCTTTATCAATGAAGGTATTGTATTCCTTGAGCTGTTCCATTTCAAGAGTAATGGCGTCTTCCCACTTGTGGTTTCCGTTGGCTTGGTCAAATTGGAGGGCTTCTTCATGGTTACGGGGTACCTTGAAACCGTATTGATATTGCGGAGTGGTATGGAAAGATCGAAGTTTGGCTTGATGCACGAGTCAATCAAGTTTCTTGGTTCGTCGTGCTAGGTTGGTGATTCGTTTGAGACATTTCCAACCTGGGAGGTCAAGCATGTTGTTGTCTTTCCCATATTTGGCAACGGTAACAGGATCATCGGCCGCCATGTTGGCTAATGGTTCATATGTCCGTTCCATATTTTCCCATTCAATCCAAAGGTTATATTTGGAGCCTTTGTACTGAGGGTGCTTGTTGTCCAATGGACCTTGGTGCCCTAGGATTTGGCAAAACGACCAAAGTTTGCCATCTTCTTGGGTCGAATCACGGTGGATGTAGTTCATGACATCATTGTATGCAATGATATCGTCAAGTTTGTCATCAGAGTGCTTGTACTTGAATTTGATGAAATCTTTATTGCGTTCAAGACTGTCTTCTACATTGATGATGGTAAGGCATTTTCGAGTACCATCGGGATTGGGTACAAGGAAAGATCTTCCTTGAAGGCCGGCAATTTGGATGGTTGGGATGGTAAGAGGTTTACCATCATCATCAAATTGCGTATTCCCTTCTTCGCCGGTAACAACTACCTCTGATGGGTCTACTGTAGGAGTAGCAGGGTTGGTGTGTGGAGTCGTGACATCACTAATATCAAAGTATGCTAGCTCCAGTGGATCAAAATCATCTTCAGTAAGGAGAACGCCATCGGATGTTTTGCTGAAGATGTGTGCCGTAGGAGGACCATCAAAACTCTCCCCATAGTTGTTAGGGAGTGGAAATGGGAACCAGCTTGGGCTGTCATCCACCTTCTTATAAAGAAAGCTTGGTAACGAGAGGTGGGTGGGTGGTTTGATAATATACTGATTACCAGATGCTGGAGGTTGACTGTCCTCAGGTGTCTGAGGAGGAGATGCCGGAGCTTGGTGTTTGGTAGGAGCCGGAGGCTTGTTTGCGTCAGGTACCGCAGGATTGTTGAGGGTTGTCGTGGTGTCGGAGTCCGTAGTGGATTCTGCAGTAGTAGGAGCAGTTGGGACATCCTGTAGTTCGGGCGTCTTGGTTGGGGTATCGTTAGGCATAGGCTCCCCATGTTTTGTGATTGTAGGGGCATCACCGGTGGCATACAATTGGTGTACCGAATCCTTTGCTTTACGCCACGTGACGAAGCCATCGTCTATGAAGAGGCTGGCCCGTTTGTTGCGTGATTCAGGTGCAAGAGCGGAGCAAACACCAGAACGGTCAAGCAATTTGTTAGTAACAGGATCCCAGATCGGGAAGCATAGGCCATTACCAACATGTTTGGCAATGGCAACAAAATGACCGAGGCGTTCGGTAGTCTGGGTACCGAAAGGTGAGTCATTGGTCTTGAAATAAACGGGTTCAAACCAAAAGAAACTGGTATACGCGCTAATATCACCAAGGGTACCAATGGCAATGAAGACTGGCTGTTTATCCAATAGAGTAGGATCAGAAATAACATTGAGGAGTCCAGCGACGTATGTCATACACAACAACCATAGATGTGGTGGTGTGCCGGTGTGATCCATGACGCGGTTGACGATACGTTTAAACGTTTGATATCAACATTCAAATTGATTCTGGTGTTGGTGATAGGGTTCACTCTGCCAAATTCCAATCAATAACATCTTGAGATAATCGATGACCTGCTTGCTAGATTGGTAGTTTCCATGATCACATAAGAGGCGAAGAGGTCTGCCCCATTTTCAAACGAAGTTCTGAAAGCATGATAGGAAATCACCTGTGGTACACATCTCTTTGACATGTATGATATGGGATTTACAACCAAAGAAGATCTGTGCAAGTTTGGAACCGCCATTGATTGCTGGGACGTTGGAGTATACGACATCAGATAATACGTCGTCATTGAATGGTCGAACATTCATTGCTGGTTGAGGGGAATGAAAGCGCTTGAAGAGGTTACCATCAGGGCTAACCGCTAAGGATCCATATTGCGTTGAATTTTTGAAGGTCGCCTTGATGCGATCTGTAGAAACCCAACAAAAGAAGGGTTTCAGAGATAGGTAGTCATGCTTGTTAGGATAGTGTTCACGAGGTGCGGTTGTAACACGGGGTGTGTCATCAGCAGTACAGGCCGTGGGAAAAGCAAGAATTGTATCAGAAATTGGGGACGGAATACAACGAGCTAGACGTTCCTGATGGTCATAATCGGTAGGAGTAAGCCAGAAGGAGCGATTGTTGATGCGGTTATCATTGATAGGAAGAAAAGCTGATCAAGTGCATTGACTGGAGTACGAACTGAGAGATGTAACCAGTGGACGAACCAGGGGATACAGAGATATCCAAGCCTTCAAGACAACGTGGGTTTCCGTATTCGTCATATGTCAGATACGGAAGCTGCTGCGGTTGTGGTGGATACTTCTGAAGGAAGGTTTCATCCTTAGCACTGATGATCGTATCAAGGACGGATGGGTCCCAGTGTTTATCCAATGTCACTGATGACATGTGGGAGTGCGTTGAATTCATCAGTGGTATACTTGTGCATGGCTAGGTATGGCAAGCCATGGCGAATGCTGAGGGGCAATGCGTATCCATCAGTGGTGGTGATTACTTGTCCACCACCTGCTTTGATGGATGTGTTATCGACAGCAGAGAAATATGCTTCCATCTGTCCGGAAGACAGGATAGAAGGGTGTCTTCCCTTGTATGGGCATTCGTTGAAAATGAGGATAATGGGGCCTCTATTTGAGACGGAATATGCTCCACATGTTGCAATGGGAATATTCTGCGCCTGTTACATTGACATACCAAGGCAGGATATCTTTGGAGATGAGACATGCATCATTACCAATGATACAACCATTGGCACCACGGTCAACCATAGCAAATCCGGGGTTGGAGACAGTAGCCTTATGGGCACGATATGTATATGCGGATACGTGATTGTCGTGCTGTAAGGTCAAGTCGTCTTCAGGCTTGTACCATTGGTGAAAGTTAACTGAATAGGAAGATTTTCCCACGGGTACAAGAGTATCACCATCCCTTTTGTATCGGATGTCAGGGTTCTCAGAAAGGAATCTGGCAGGGTGAGCAGGTGACACAGATGACTTGAGAGGTCGTTGGTCCTTGGAGGAGGAAGTCTGAGACTTATAGACACCAAGTGATGCATGGAAGACACCTCGCCGGTCATTTTCAACAGCCGGATGTAGATCCTCTGAAGCATTGGTATGGTTATCACCGCTCGAGGTGTCATCTTCGAGGAACGTGATGGAATGTTCATGCATATATGCCTTCCGGGTGATGTGTTTAACGGCGTTGGGGTCCGGTTGGCCATCTGGGAGCAATTCAGACCGCAATGAAGCGACCACTATTTTCTTGCCTTTGGGGGAAAAATTCAGCCAATTCTTCATGTCTTGATGTGATAGTGCCTTCCATATCCCAGTAGGCAAGCGTGTGGTAGGATCAGGTGAACGTCCAGCCTTGAATACCGCGCAGTCTTGATAGTCACCTTCAAATTAGATAGGGAGAGCATATTCGCTAGAATTGTGCCCTTGATCTGAAGAGAAGTCGTGAACATGTGCACGTACTGTAGACTTCGGAGCAGACATTGCGGACTGAGAGTCTAGGCAAGTAGCCTCAAGTAAGAGTGTGATCTTGAGCTTATGGATAGCAGCGGCTTCAGCTACTATATCTGTGACGGTACTATTCGGGCCACCGGGGTCCTTGACCTTGGCAAACTGTTTGCTTAGTTGAAAGCTGGAATAGCAGGCTTGACATAATGCTGATTTTACGGTATGGTACTCAAGGGGTTTGTTGGGAGGACAAAATTTATTGAGGTGGTTCAACTCTTCGAACCAGTGCGTGATAAACTTCACTTTGGATTCCTTCCAATTGTTGAGGTTCAACTTCAGTAGCGCTTGCAATTGAGTCAAGTTGTCGTACACCTTGGCCTTTGATTCACTGTGCAGATTCACAAAATCAACATATGCTTGCCAGCCATTGCGTGTGATGGAATGGCTGTGTACGCATGATGCTGATAGGTCGCTTTTGAAAATTCCAAAATAAGAACCAAGAAGAATGCACATTGTTTGACGAAAAGGTCACGTGTGTAGCCTTGCAATGCAGCAGGTGGCCAGGTTTCATCGAGAAATATTTCGGTGTCAATATCGTATGCCTCGAGCTTTGCCTTGAAGTTGACGAGCCAGTGTTCGAATCTTGAGTTCATTTGGGAGGGGTGTGAACAACTTTTCATCTAGTGAATTTTGGCACCAAGATTTGTACTTCACTTGTTGAGGAGACTTGTTCTTATTTGTTCCTGGAGGGGGAGCTGGAGGATTCAAGATAGATTCGTTGCGAAGACGCAGTGCACAGTGTCATACGGAAGGCACTGAAGGTGTGGTAGGAATATGATTCTACATCCCTCCAATCCATTTTGTTCTTGCATAAATTCTTGGTGAAGTTCGCAAGTGCTTCAATGGTCCGTTGGATAGAGCGATGAAGTTGAGTTGGTATTCCACTACTTTCATCCATGTAGGTAAGTTCACGAGCAAAACCATGTTCGAGAAGTGCATCAAGGAAAGTCGACCACTTGTGCAATCCTCCTTCGAGAAGGGCATTGCACAGTAGACTATCATTTTTCTTTGTGACGCGGAATATGGATACAAGTATCAACTTCATATGGCCGTCAAAGCTGGGAAGACTGATTGCGTCTACATTGCCGCCATCTTTGTTGTTGATCCCACCGCCAGCAAGATTAGCAGGCATGCTTGATTGAGATGCGTCCGAGTCATCGGAGGAATCGCGTGGTGAAAGGGAACAACTTCGTAGACAATTTGCGATTGGCATATGCCAGCATAGGTATTGTGTTCACTTTCTTTCCTGTTCTTCGTATGCAAGCCACCTTAGAGCTTGCGACTGTTAATCTATTATTTTCCTTCTGAATCCAGTCTGCTGAGAGTCTGATTCAAAGGCTTCTGAAGAACAGCACCACTGTGTTAGTGTGTTAGTAGACAAACGATTGTACTCTACGCCTGACAATGGTGGTTGGATACTTTTGACAACGGATAATCGGACTACAGGCAAGACTATGGAAACGCCAGATCTCTTCTTACTGTGAACTTGTTCAGATACAGCAAGACAGACCTTAGTAATGTAGATTACAGGTAGTTGGTAGCAACTAGTGTGAATTTTGGGATATAAATCAGTTGAATGTTAAAAGTATGAGATAAAGTGAAATCTTGCCAAAATGCAAGATATCTCTTTTATTGAGATGAAATACGTTGCAACTGCTGTTGTGTTGTGATGAGATTACTTGCTGATTATTTCCGTACATGCATTGATCGTTGACCTGTATATATCTGTATATATATATATATATAGTGTGTGTGTGAGAAACTTCAAACAACGGTTTCCTTCTCTTGTTCCGTTAGGAAGATCCTATGATATGTTTATCAATAAAAGCAGGAATTGCTCCCGTAGGTCGTGTGATACTTTTCGGAATCAAAGTTTGCTCACCAAAGAACAAGGGCAATATTAGAATCAGAGATTGCTCACCGCCACTATGCGATAGGAATCAATGCGCCGTGGGAATTGATATGCCGTGGGGATCAATTACTTGGTTGATACGGGACTCATTGATTCGTACGAATAGAATAACTGCCGTCGTGTAGCTTTGGTACTTTTGGACACGAACGGAAATTTAATATATAGACTTGAATCAATGCATTTAATCATGGATTTGAGTCAATGAATTGAATCGTAGACTTGAATTATAGACTTGAATCATAGACTTGAATCATAGACTTGAATCCTGGAATTGAGACATAGACTTGAATCATAGAATTGAATCACTGTTTAGACACTTAAGGTGAATCGTAGGAATTGAATCATTGAAGTTAATCATTGTTAATAATCATAGACTTGAATGGTAGACTTGACCTACAGAATTGAATCATAGAATGGAATCATAGAATGGAATCGTTGACCTAAGTCATTGACTTGAATCATACATCATGGAATTGTAACAAATTGAATAGTTGATTTGAGTCAAAGAATGGAATCATAGACTTAAGTCATAAAATTGAATCATAGACTTGAATCATCATAGATTTGAGTCAAAAGATGAAATCATTACTTGAATCATGGAATTGAGTCATAGATTTGAGTCATGGAGTGGAATCGTAGACTTGAATTATGGAAATGAATCATAGACTTGAATCATAGCCTTCAATCATAGAATTGAATCATGGAATTGTATCAAATTGAATCTTATTGTAGATTTGAGTCAAAAAATTTAATCATGGACCTTAGTCATAGAATTGAATCATGGAATTGAATGGTAGGTTTTAGTCAAATAATGGAATAATAAAATTGAATCATAGAATTGAATCATAGAATTAAATCTTAGACTTGAATCATAGAAATGAATCATAGACTTGAACCCTGGAAGTGAATCGTAGAATTGAATCACAGACTTCAGGCAAATAAATGAATCATAGCTTTGAATTGTAATCTTGAGTCATAGACTTGAATCATAGACTTGAGTCATGGAATTGAATCATGAAAGTGAGTCATAGAATTGAATCATAGATCTGAGTCAAAGAATTGAAATATAGACTTAATTCATAGACTTAAATCATAGAATTGAATCTTGATAGATTTTAATCATGGAGTGAATTATAGTCTTGAATCGTGGAATTGAATCATGGACTTGAAAGATAGACTTGAAAGATAGATTTGAGTCATGGAAGTTAATCATAGGCTTGAGTCATGGAAGTTAATCATAGAATTGAACCATGAAAGGAGCCATAGACTTGAATCATACTCTTGAACCATAGAATTGAATCATATACTAGAATTATTGATTGGAATAATAGAATTGAATCATAATATTTTTTACAGAATTGAATCACCATTGAATTGAGTCATAGACATGAATCATAGAATTGAATCTTAGACTGGAATCATTCAATTGAATCACAAACTTGAAATTATTGACTTGAATTGTAGACTTTCTTCATAGAATTGAATCTTAGACTTGAATCATTCATCTGTAGCTTAGACTTGAATCATAGAATGAAATCATGGAATTGAATGATTCAATTGAAACATGGAATTCAATCAAAGAATTGAATCCTAGAATTTAATTCTAGAAGTGATCATAGAATTGAATCCTAGAATTGAATTCTAGAATTGAGTCATAGACTTGAATCATAGAATTGAATCATAGGCTAGAATCATTGATCACAGAATTGAATAATATACTAGAAACATTGATTTGAATTGTAGAATGCAATCATTGAATGGAATCATAGGATTGAATCATATAATTGATTATTAGACTAGAAATATAGAATTTGATGATTGAATTGAATCTTAGAATTGAATTATGGACTAGAATCATTGAATTGAATTGTACAATTGAATCGTGAAATTGAATCATTGAATTTAATTGTAGACTTTCACCGCAGATTTGAATCATTGAATTGAATCATTAAATTGAATAATTGTATTGAATATTAGAGCCAAACCATAGAATTGTACCTTCATTTTGAATTGTAGACTAGAATCATTGATTTCATACATAGATTTGAATTGTAGAATGGAATCATTGAATTGAATCATAGTCTAGAATCATAGAATGGAATGAAAGAATACTACAAATATGTAAGGAAGAAACTACGTACACAACAACTCCACAGGGCCCCTGCAAAGCACAAATTAAATCATAGACTTGAATTGTCATAGCCTGGGGACTTGCCAATCTCAACGGCCGTCTGGCTCCCACAGGAATACATTTACCCAGTCGTTTGGACCTGAAAAGCGTGCTTAAGTATAGCAAAACTGTGGGAGCCATGTTTGGGGAGTCAGAATGTTTACAAGTTTGCTTGGAAAAATCGCCCACTACTAGTAAAAGCACGTAGATGGGGATATTACAAAATAAAATCAATACTCATGAAATTTATTCATAATTTCTTCTAAACGCAAACAAGCAAACACAAACAAGCAAGTACTACCACCATGCCCAAAACACGTGGAAGACCAAAGAGAAACCAAGAGGATGACTCTACTGGAGACGAATGCTCCGCTGACGATGAGTCTATGACCAAAAAGGGCTTTACTCCAGCTCAAATGGAATTCATTTGAACCATGATGGAAAACAGCAGGACTCCAATGATCGCGACTGAAGTACAAGAGACCATCACTCGAGCAACCGGCAATGGTGGGATCCCTGGATACGTCAGGGAAAGGGGTTTAACACCAACAGAGGAAATCTTCAGTCGGATCCTTGAGTCATTTGGACTAAACAGGGCCACCACAAATGAAATGTTCTGAAACAGGTATTCCGACACCAAGTCTCTCCGGGATCTGGAGCAATCTTCCATCAAGTCACTGGTAAATGGGCTCAACAAGAACAAGCACAACTTCTGTCCAGATCCTCGCCAAGTCTACATTGGTAGAGTCTTTGCTGACCAGCTGAAGCTCTTCGTGGTTTGGAATGAATTCCAGCCAATCATAGACGCCAAGGCTACTCCGCTGGACTGGATGGCCGGCCGGCAGGCAGAAGAAAATACCAGGGAAAGACTCTGATCTCTGAAAGAAGATGATAGCAATACCGCTGCAGGGGACCTAACACTCCCTGATACACTCACGACTATGACCAAATTCAAGGAATTTGATGAGTGCTTCCGCGACTATCTCCGGCATAAGAGGGGGGTTACTAAGACCTCTCTACTATACACAATCAGAAAGGAGCCCTCCTTAATGGACACCAAGAGGAATGGAACTGTTGGGCCCGGTCCATCCGGCACGTATGGGGACTGGACTGAATATTCTATTTGATGCACAATACAAGATGGGTCCCACTGGATCAAAGACAACAATACTCTCTGGGGGATTCTATTCAAATTGGTCGGCGCCGGCCCAGGTTGGTCTTACATTCAAGGTTTTGGAGCTAAAGGGGCCCGAGGTGATTGGCGCAAGGCCTACTACTTTGCCCTGTACTCACAGGCTTATGAATTGACAAATGTCTGCCTTCTCATCAAAGAAAAGAGGGCTTTCTTGCAAACCTCAACATACAGCGGTGACACCAAGTATTATAACTTCAACAAGCACAAGCGCAAGTGGTACAACGCTAAGGAGTTCCTACAGCGACACAATTCATTCCCACGAGAAGATCAATTTGTAACAGACTTCTGCCACTCCATCTCTGACCCATGACTGGACGTCGCCATGCAGTTAGTCCTGCATGAAGGGGGGGATATGTATAGCAACTTCAACAAGGTAGTTGCTCATTTCACCCAAACTCTCGGCGTAAAGAAGATGCGGGCCAGCCAAAAGGGAGGACGGAGGAATATCTCAGCTTTCAGGGGCAAACGTGGCCATAGCAACAACAATGGCACATCTCCCTCTGGCAACAGCCCCGGCAACAAGAAACATAGGGGCGGGAATACCCCAGCTTACACCAGATCTCTTGAAGGCAAACACTATCCTCGTGAAATCTGGCTCACTATGTCCGTGGCCCAGAGGGCCCAAGTCAAGTCGATGCTTTTGGGAGCAAAATCCCCCAGTGGCAGCAAGACATCCAACGTCTCCTCCACTACCTCTCAAGGCGCAGCTTCTGCAACAGGGCAGACCGGGGACCAATTTGGAAGCCATACTCACAAGAAGAAGAAGACTCAGCAGGAGTGATTTGCCGGCCGGGGCCTGTTGATTCTATCCCAGGTAGGCCGGCCAGTTGTTTCTATCAAGAGCTTGGGCTCACCATCCTCTGCTGATATGGCTGACTGATGCGAGTTGGACAGCCATGCCGATACAACAGCTGCGGGATCCAATATGGTATTACTCAACTTGCTGGATTCTATATTGACCGATGTGGATGTTGCACTTTTTTCCAACACTTACTCACCTCTTGAAAATGCTCGCATTGCTCGTTGTGCTACAGCTTGGACTGATCCAACGGATGGGGTCACATATATATTAGTATTTGGGCAGGCTCTGTACTTCGGGGAAACTCTTCGACACAGTCTGATCTGTCCAAATCAAGTTTGGGACTCCAATTCCAACAAGCTTGAGGATAATCCCCGCTGGTATGATTATTCCTCCACTCATGGGATCACCCTACGATCTGCTGATACTGAGCTTTTTATTCCCCTCCACGTCGATGGCGTTATATCTTACTTTGATTCTTGCAAGCCTACCAAGAAGGAATTGGCCGACTGTGAACACGTGTTGGCTACCAATACACATACATGGGACCCCTACGCTTCCCACTTTGCTGACAAAGAAGATGCCACCAACGCTTCCTTCCCAAGAGCTGTTGCAGCCATCTCCGGATGCTCGCCGGCTTGCAGGACTCCAATCACTTATTCCTCCATGATTCACCCCGAGCCACTTCACTCTGGCTATGACAAGTATCGATTATTCCACCTTGCGTCAATCTGCACTGCTTGCATCCCTTCTCACCGCACGGGGTATACCCCAACGGATGTCTCCACATGATTGATTTCAGCTCTTGCTGGAACCACCGGGGACCAAGAAAATCTTCCAAATTCAGCAAATATTTCTGACGTTTCCACCAAGCCTTCATCATCACCGCCCTCATTATCCAAAGCCAAGCTCGACATTTAACAAGAAGCCAAAGCTAGAACCAAGGAAAGGGAGCTACTGAGGCGGCAGCAAGATGTACTTGACCAAGTAATGTCTTTGGACAAGAAGTCTTTCATTCATAGGGGCCAATGGGGACCTCCTATAAGGATCTCTAACAAGGTCAACCGATATGATTCTAAAGCCATTGCTATGATGTGGAATATCAGTGAGAAGAGAGCCAAGGCTACCATTGAAGTGACCTCACAAGATGGTATCCGACAACTGTCTCAGCCTATCACTAAAAGGTTGAAGACATAGAAGTGGAGAAACAGACGAATCCTAAAAGGAAAATGGTATGCCGACACTATGAAGTTCAAGATACCAAGCATCATTTGGAATGATACGGCAGCTTAGGTCTTCGCGAATGGGAAAGGCTATGTGGCCTTCTATCCTGTCAGGGGAGAAGTCAGATGCCATGATGGTTTATCTTGCTTCATAAATGAGGTAGGAATCACAGAACACCTTGTTACCAATGGTGCAAAGGCCCAAGGGGGTCATGAGACCCACAAGACCAGTTGGAGTAAGCTCCGGTCGGAGTACCGCATTCGACAAACGTACATTCAGCCCCACTGTTTGTGGCAGAATACAGCTGAAAGAAGCGCCGGGGACTTAAGAAGGGTCATTTGGTGAATGATTTCTAAGAAGGGCAATCCCAGAAGGTGCTGGGCTTTTTGCGGGATGCTGGCGGCTGGCTGGATGAATCTTATGGCATCAAGTGATCCTCCTTCAATGGGAAGGACAAGCATTGAATTGGTCCATGGATATACTCCAGACATCACCCTTCACATGGTCCATGACTGGTATGATTTCATTTGGTGGTATGACCTGAATGGGAAAACAAACTGGTTGGGCCGGTGGCTGGGCCCATGTGGAGATACTTTTGGCGGCGGTGACTGTCGCTATGTATTATTTAAGACTGGAAAGGTTCACATAACAAACAGCACCCGCGCTATATCTGAGGAAGAATGGCGGCACCCGGATATCCTATCACAATTGGAAGCACACAACACAGAAATTAATGCAAAGATAGGTGATGAGATAAAACCTTCTGACACTTATCTGCAGAACGAACTTGGCAAACCTCCCTTGGGCCTATTCGATGGCAAATACAAGGGCAAGGATGAAGTACTTATGGCTGAGGCCAAGGCTTCTCCTCCGGACATTGATGACTTAACCGGCAAGAAAGACCTTGATGAATATCTTGGAACTGAAGTGTTACTCCAGATAGGGGACCAACTGATCCGGGGACTAGTCAAGGGTCGTTGCAGGGATACAAATGAAGTGCTGGTTGGTGAAAAGAACAACAATCCACTCCTACTAGATTTGAGGTCTAACGAGGTCTCTATGCCGGACGGTTCCACCAAAATCTACACAGCCAAGATGCTTGCTGAAAGTATCTATTCTTCTGTGGATGACGAGGGGCGCATGTATTGTCTGATGAATGAGATCATCAATTTTGAGAAAGATACGGGGACCTTATCCATCAAACAGTCTACTTATACAACAAAATCCGGACAAACTAGGACCAAGCCAACAACCAAAGGGTGGAGGTTACTTATCAGCTGGAA
Source organism: Pseudo-nitzschia multiseries (assembly GCA_037355745.1). NCBI lineage: Eukaryota > Bacillariophyta > Bacillariophyceae > Bacillariales > Bacillariaceae > Pseudo-nitzschia > Pseudo-nitzschia multiseries. The sequence continues at coordinate 2,524,555 of CM074782.1, read as the reverse complement.
AGACGGTACCACACCCTGGGTAAAGTTGAGCAATATGAAGGAAAGCTTTCTGGCCAAAACAGTTGTATATGCCCGGGAGCACGGCATCATTAATGAGCCGGCGTTCAAGTGGTGGGCCTATTGGATACTCCGAAGGAAGAACCGGATTATATCTGGCCCTAAAACCAAATACTGGGTTAAGTCCCATAAGTATGGAGTTCGTCTTCCTAAGTCAATTGCGGAAGCAAAGGCTATTGACCGTGAAATGGGGACTGACCACTGGGCTTGGGCTATTGCAAAAGAAATGAAGAACAGCTCTATTGCCTTTGAATTCAACAAGGAAGATAAGGTTCCAGTGGGGCACACCAAGATCACTATGCACAGGGTCTTTGACATCAAGATTGACTTGACCAGGAAAACCCGACTGGTTGGCGATGGTCACAAAGTCCCGGAGATCTCCGAGGAATATACCTACTCAAGTGTACCAAGCAGGGATTCCGTTCGATTATTCTTTTTAGTGGCAGCACTCAACAACCTCGATGTGCTTAGTGCGGAAAAAACAGAACGCTTATTTAATAGCGCCCATCAAGGAAAAGTACTACACGATTGCTACAAAGGCTCAGGGCTTCTCTCCTGAATTATCTGGAAGGCCCTGCAAGATTGTTAGGGCGTTATATGGACTCCCTGTGGCCGGGGCATCATTTTGGTCCCACTTGGGCAGTCACTTAAGGGAGATTGGTTAGATATCCTGCAAGGCTGATCCTGATGTGCATCTCCAGCCGGCATTCAAACCAGATGGTATAGCTTATTATGAGTACTGTGTGGCTTATGTGGATGATATCCTCGTATGTGGAACCGACCCAAAGTTTCAAATGGATGCAATTGAAAGGCAATTCAAACTGAAGCGTGGAACTGTTGAAGAACCTTCTTTCTACCTTGGGGCCAATATTGGAAAGACCTACATCGATGGTACCCCATATTGGTCCATGGCTTCTTTTAAGTACACTTCACAGGTCATCAAGTTGGTTGAAGTGTATCGGGCGGAGATAGGCTCTTAAAGGATACGCTCAACAGCGCAAGTTATAAGGGCTCTATAACCTGTTGTTACTCTAAAAATTGACCAAAAGGTATAGGATAATTGAAATTTAAAGAGAAGTGAGCTCAGAGAGACGCTCTTATTTTTACCGTGTATTTTACTGTATTCAACCGGTATCCCTGTGTTAGTGTTGTATGTAGGGATGTCTAAACCGGTCGTCGATCATGTGTAATTCGTCATAAGACAGAGAACACATGATATGACCTAAATGTCTGGATACTTGAAGTCATTTTTATCTCTGGAGGAGTATAAGTAACTTTTCAAGTGTAGAATGGATATAACTGCCGTAGAATGTACTGTAAGTAGGGTACGTGTATTTTTGACCGACAACATGAAGAGGAACTATTAACCGGGAAGTGTGCATTTAAGGTATTACCCAAGACTGCAAGGTCTCCCCTCAGCACTGAGTATAGGCCTGAGATTGAGGCATCTCTGGAACTCGATCCAGAGAAACAGAGCTACTATCAAGCTTTGATTGGTATTCTCTGCTGGATATGTGAACTTGGCAGACTGGACATTATTGTGCCCGTGTCACCTTTGTCTCGATATCTTGCACAAGCTTGGGAAGGTCATCTCAACCAGTTGTTCCATCTGTTTGCATACTTAAAGAACTATAGTAAGTCGAAGTTGGTCTTCGATGCTTCGATGCCTGAGGTTGATGAGTCTATATTTCAAAAGTGTGACTGGGGTGAATTCTATCCAGAAGCAAACAAACTATTGCCTCCAGATATGCCCTAACCAAGAGGCATATCAATTACCATGTTGTGCTTCTTGGATGCTGATCATGCTGGATGCAAAGCTACTAGGAGATCACACACCGGCATTATTACCTTTGTTAATAGGGCACCTATTTTGTGGTTCTCTAAGAGGCAAACAAAAGTCGCAACATCTACATTCGGCTCAGAAACCGTCGCGCTTAGGATAGCAATTGAGATGGTAGAGGGGATAAGATATAAGCTCCGGATGATGGGCATACCTATAGAAGGCCCTACCAATATCTACTGCGACAATGAATTGGTCGTGAAGAACACTACAAGACCAGAAAGCCCTTGTAAGAAGAAGCATTATAGTGTTGCTTATCATAAGGCTAGGGAGTGTATAGCAGCAGGAAGTATCCTGATTGCAAAGGAGCCAGGCCAGTCAAATATCGCTGATTTACTCACTAAGATAATGAGTGGAACCAGGTTGATTGAGCTAGCTATGAGACGTATGTGGTGCAATGGCGTTGATGAGAAATAAAAATGAGACCCACGGAATAAGCATCTTCTACTAGTATGATACTACCACAAAGATACGGGGACTCTAGAAATCACGCGGCTAGCCGTACGACTGACAGACTTATATGAATTACTCGTATAAGTCATGCGGCATGGCCAGAGATAATAACTGTTTATGATTCCAACGCATATATGATCTGTAAAGAGAGACCGGCAGAGGTGCGATCCAAATGTCACCTTAATCCTAATGCTCACTATTTTAGAACCTACTCAATTACAACACCAATCTTTAAATCGCTATCGTCTAATTTGGGCTACATCGATATGGGATACGACACAGAAATCAGATTACTACCGGTAATGCAATTATGATGTGAGACGCAACAAAAGGGCACAGAACACCTTGATAGATCATCATCTACCGTACAGTGAGTGTACAAGATAAAAATACCACAATAAATACCCAGTACCACCAAAACCATGTAGAAGTCTACAGGAAATAAACATATGTGTGCTCCGCACACTGAAGTCTCTTCAAAAAAAGAACAAGACAAAAGACCCTGAAAACACACCAAAAAACTCACTTCTAAGACATTTTTTTGATGGGAAGTCCGATCGTCGAAATCACATATGTCATTAATTTCCACCCTTCTGTTTCTCCTTCCATAGAACAGACCATGAAGGTTCACCACTGTACAAATAGCACAAAATGACACCAACTCAAATACCTACACGTTACTCTACTTCGATTTGGAGCAGGAAGGGTATTCGAACGGCAATTCTACTGGGAATAACACAAGACGAGACAAAAAAATCGAGCCGACGGCCCTTCAATGACCCTTCTATTTCCCCTTCAATAGAAGGGAAGATGAGGGTGGACATGTACAAATACTACCACATTCGAACACCATCATGTTACTCTACTGATTTGCTGACCGGGAATCGCAATCAAACGGCTATCGGATTGCGAATTATGCTGAAGATATGAACACCATTTCCGTTTTGACGACCATTCTATTTCTCCTTCGATAGAACAGACCATGAAGGTTCACCACTGTACAAATAGTACAAAATGTCTTCAAATGCCTTTTGGCATGTGTCGCTCCATTGAAAGATGCGAGGAGTTTTGAGTAGATCTGTGAGTGGGGCTAAAATGTGAGAGCGTGTGGCCACATATTGCGATAGTACGTTACAAGGCCGAGGAAGGCTCTAAGTTGTTTCAGTGTTAAGTTTTTGTGAAAGTTCAAGACAATTTTGAAGTGTCAAAGAACATTGCGTTGAATGATATCGTAGCGACACGGTGCTTGGAAGACGCATGCATCTAATAATGAAAGTGATAAGTCTGGGGCTAGTTTGGGGAGGGTGAAGTGTTGAAGCGAAATCTGTTGATTGGAGTTGAATTCTCCAGCCATTGTTACAACACCTAAAATGGGTGTGGTAATGGTTGGGACTATGGATGTGGGTAGAGCGTGTTGACTGAACCAAGTGGTTTTGGATCCGCAATCGCATAAGATGAGCTATGGTTGAGGGAATGGAATGTTTTGGATGGAGCGAGCGATGTCGATTGTATATGGTACTGGTTTGGTCTGCGGTGGTTGTCAGTATCCGGGATGTTGCTGATCTGGAGCGTCCTGATGATAACAATCGTCGTCTTCTTTGCTTTCATATTCCTGAGTTAACGGCGCGTCCTGTTCTTGGTGACCGTGAAAGTAGTTATCTTCGTTTTCCTGTGGTGGACCGTGCATTTCCGGTTGTGGCTCCATGTTGTTGTCATAGTAAAAACCATCGTTCATTTCGAGATGATGGGTGTCTTTGGCTTTTGGTTTATGGAACGTGCGTGTTTTGTAAGGACTGTTTCTTGGGTTACTTGCTTGTGTGCTTCTGGTTGTCATTGTGTGTGCCTGTTTCTGACTAGAGCAACCAGAGTATGATCTCGGATATGGACTATTCTTGCGTGCTGGTTTTGATCCTGAATAGTTTTGACAAGACCGTGTAGTCTGGGTATTGGAGTTTTAATACTGTAGGTTGTATATCTGGCATCCGGCTGAACTGTTGTATGACGAGTTATAACGATGACGTGGGACTCTATTGTGATAATTGTTGTTGTTGTTGTTGTTGTTGTAACTTCCGTTGTTGTGAGTTTGATGGTTGTTAGTCTTTCAAGTGGCTTGTCCAGCGTTGTGACGAAGTCGCTGTTGTTCCATGAATGCGACTAGATGTTGGAATGGATAATTGGCAGTCATCAAGTTGATTACCTGTTTCCTTGAATTTCAACTGCCAAGCTGGTAGCATGAGATGGTAGAATGCATTCTTCATGGATGTTTTGTCCTGAAAAAGTTTCTTTCCGTTTGATCCTGGTAGATGAACACCGAGGATGTTGATTAGGCGAAGACTTCCTGCGGGGGCGAAGCAATTCATGTGATATGGTTTGGTTGCGTTTGATATGTATTCTTGTTGAATGAGGTATGCATTGGACGGGAGAAACAATGCTAGAAAGGTGCGAATATTGTTGGCAAAATGCTTGTCTTGAACTGGCGCTTCCTGCATCATCGATGATTTTGTCCCAAGTGTGCTTGAGATCGCCTCCGAAAACTTCGCGAGCTTTGTAATGTTTAAGGTCATTTGTAATGTTCAGATTATGTAGCCTGACATCATCGATGCAATCTTTGATGACTCATAGGAGACATTCTGGGTCAGTAGAATCGGGACAGAAGGTTGCGTCCTGTTTCTTGAACGTGCTACCTGATTGGGCAAATCCAGTTCCGGCCAAAGGCGGAGGTGGAGGTGGGAGAAGAGTCACTCCTGGAGTTGCTGGAGTTTCAGGTGCGGGAGGTGCAGTAATGAACTTTGGTACACTATGCACGAGACGAATGGTGGGATAATCCTGGTATCGGAGTATGGGTTTGAAGGGAATTGGAGCCTGCTTTGCAGCTTGGAGTTGAGCGACAGCAGACATGGTGGGTTAGATGTTGCGGTTAGTTTTTAGATATTTTTATTGATAAAAAAATTTCAAAGCGATATTGCGATTGAATTCAACATGAACTACGCTGTGTATGAAATTGTGTACTATTGAGTTTTAGTGTCCACGATGACTTCGAGATACTTTAAGATGCTTCTCAGCTAGTTCTGTGATACGATTGGAAAAGAACTGGGTTCTTTGATAACCGGAATTCGGATGAGACTTCAAAGATAATGCTCTTCTGATATTCAAATAAGATTGAACAATGTCAGATGACTGTGACTGTGTCATTGACTCATGACCTTGGAGTGTGTCAATGACTTGTGACTGGACTGATGGAGTGTGTCAGTGACTCAATAATGAAGAGACTGTGCGTTGTTCAATTGTCTGTTGTCGGATACGGACGCTTTTTTGGTATAAATAATACCAATTTCCTTTGGTTTGTTCGGTTGCCATTGATTCATTCGAACTATGACAGATTGGAAGGTCCAAACCTCCCTGTGCTGCCGTATTATGGTAATTACCATAGGATATTCCAGCATGCAATATCATAATACTAATAATGTATACTTCGTGATAATTTCGGACGAGGATCATAAGCAGACTACAGCTACTGCTGTTTCGGTTGCGATAATAATGACTGTGGTAGAGGCTCGAATAGCTTGCGACGGAGTAGGATCCGATCCCGATTCGATTCAGTTCGATCTAACAAATAGAGCATCCACACACGCAACGGGTGGAATCGATCCGACCGTTCGTTCCTTTCATTGGATTTTGGAAGGGAGATTACTGCTACTACTACTACGGAGTAATTATTATACAAGTACAGGCAGGCGGGAGCGCTTTGTTCCATTCGTTCGGTTCGGGTATGAAACAAGTTTTCCCAAGCAACACAACAACAGAGATTTGGGTCGTTCGTTACCGCATCCTCTGTTGTCGAGCCGCAAGAGTTGTTGCGGTGTTGCGGTGTCGAGTCGAGTCGAGTCGAGTCGAATATCGCGCTGCGTTTCTACCGTACCTCTATCCAGATTGTACGAGCGGCGCGCCTTCGCCTTCTTCTGCTTCGAAATCGTCACACTTTTGCACCAATCGACGATCCGGAACCGTGCTGTGCAACCATTCGATAAAATCGTTGCGGGTGTAATGATGCGATGATGTGTTGCCTCGACTTGCGGTATCCGCTGCCGTATCCGCAGCTTTTCGCAAATACTGGTGCGCGTCTACACCGGCGGCGGTTGGGTCGTTCCCGGTATTGTGTTCGTGTTCGTGTTCGTTTTTCGCGGCGGCAGCACGATTCTTCTCGCTCGGTACAACAGGAGCATCCACTACGAACGCCCCACCTATTTGTTTCAGACGGTATCCCAGGCGCAAGAGGTGCAACACCCAGGTCGATCGCAGGTCGTCTTTCGCAACCACCGCACCCCTGCTGCTATCCGCGTCCGCACCCGCATCGGCACCCGCATCGACCGGTTTCTCTGCTAGTAGGACTTCTTGGTACGGTGGCAGGCCCTCGCAGTAGCGCACCGCCAGGAATGGTTCGTAGTAATCCGACGACACACAATCAATGTCCAGCAACAGCTGGAATTGGCTGCCACCGTTTCCGTTTCCGTTTCCGCTTCCACCACCACCGCCGCCGCCGGATCCTCCTATTCCCTGCTGCTGCTTGATCCACGATCGATAAATCGTGCTGCCCTGCCTCGAAAAATCCGCCGGATCCATGACGTTGATTTTTTTCTCGCTCATCTTGACGATAAGTCCGTCAAAGGAGGAAGGGATGCTGTTGTGCAGGTTTTTGACGCACCGGCGTTTGAAGCTGTGAAAGGCTAATCTGTTGTGGAGCAAGCAGTTGGTGGCGTCCATTTCAAAGGCCGGGAGCACAATGGCCAACCTGGGATCCGCCGCCAGGTCTCGAACGACGGACGGTGTGTTCAGCGTTTCGTACAGGTCCGCCGAGGTCCACATCCGTGCGTCCAGCGAGACCGCGTGGGTCGTTTGGATCCCCGTCACGGCCAGGTTTCGCAGTCGGTACAAGGGGTAGTAGTCGTGGTCCGAATTCGAATTCGAATTCGCGTTGTCGGTTTTGGTGTTGGTTTCGGTTTTGGTGTCGGTGGACAGGGTGGTGATCGTCATTTGCTCGGCCGTGCATTCGTTGCCTTTGAACGACAAGACTTTCTCCGTGACTTCTTCCGGTGATAGATTGGTCCAGACCGCGATGCTGATCGGGGCACCAATGCCCCAGCGTCTGCAATGATGCGACAACAAATCGAGTTCGTCTTCGGACAGGGCAAGAGCAAGGCTAAAGGTTACCTCGTGTTCACCGAGAGGAACGCATTCGGGGACGGGGCCATCAACATCTCGGTGCGATTCTTCGAACCCTTGTTGATGTTGATGTTGTTGCGGTTGTTGTTGATGTTGTTCATCTTGTTGTTCATCTTGTTGTTGTTGTCTGCGGTGAATCGTCGTCGACCCTATCATACCGGTATTCTCGTCGTTGTTGTTGTTGTTGTTGTTGTTGTTGTCTGTTGTGTGGTTGTCCGTCTGCGTGTTGTAAGGGATGCCGCTGTCGGCCAATTCCGATACCGTTGTCCGAGGCAATTGCAAGCCGCGATCGTAACCGTAATTGTAATCCTCGAAGCAGAATAGTATGTATACGCTCGATATTCCAAAGCAAACGATCAGGAAGAAATAGTCCACGTAAAAGAATTTTCTCGACGTTGTTGTTTGGTTCAAGCTCACAACGCGGTGTTGTGGTGATCTCTGGTTTTTTGAATGGTGATTGTGGTTCTGGTGGCCGAGGCGATTGTTGTAGCCGGGACGATTCGTCGTTTTTCCGGTGGGCGACAAATTGTTGCTGTTGCTGTTGCTGTTGTTGTTGTTGTTGCTGCCGTTGTTGTTGCTGCTGCCGTTGTTGTTGCTGCTGTTGTTGCTGCTGTTGCTTCTGCTTCTGCTGTTGCTTCGCTTGTGGAGCGTATTGCTCGTGCTATCGGGACGCACACCACCACCACCACCACCATGATTCGCCGTCACATTCACCACGACGAGGTTGGCACTTCTTTCTTGTAACGGTGGCATGATTCTTAATTTAGTATTGCTTATTATTACTTCTATTACGAGTACTATTTTCAGTCGTCACGGGGCCGATGTTGTTTGGCAATGAAATACGAAGTTCGTAATACACCAGTAAATCTTACTCGTAGTGAAACCATTCGGTTGTTCTCATCATTACTCATAACGGTACGAGTACCGTAGTATTATTATTATTATTACTTCGTATTATTATTACTACTACGGGGTCCGGGTCGTACTTTTTGACCCCTGCGCCCTGCGGCAGGTAGGGTACGAGTACCCTCGTACGAGTACTATCGGGCTTATCCCGACCCCCCTCTGATTCAAACAGTAAAAGAAGTACTCCGTAGTAAATACCGTACTACTAGAGGCATTGTACAATCTTACGGGTATGGTACGAGTGCTCGTTTGCCGGTACGTATCTACTCGAAGGTACGTACGGTACAGCTGTGGATCGTATTGTGCGTTTTGACTGTAGAGAGGCTACGACAATGCGTACACGTAGAAACTGTACCGGTACGTACGTACGAGTGCCAGAATGAATCTGCCAGAATCCAGGATGTACGAGTACTCGTACGGTATCCTACCGTAAATTGGTGGAAGTTGTTAGTTGTTAGTTGAACGTTTAACACTAACCCTAAGAAATGACAACGTAACCTTCTAGACGGAGTGTACTGGGGGGGGGTTGGGGGGGGGGGGGGAATGTAGAAATATTAAAAAAATCTGTTTTTAACAAGTAGCCTTGGTACAAACGCTATGACTAAAAATTGCGAAAAAGCTTAGCCA